>JAWWES010000133.1:52813111-52933107 GCA_035583135.1 Lophotriccus pileatus | reverse complement strand
TCCCTGACCAGGAATCGAACCTGGGTCTCAACGGTAACAGCGCTGCGTCTTAACCACTAGACCACCGGGGGCTCCCTCATACTGTATAATAGCTACGTAAATGTATATATAAATATGTCTGTTTATTTTGTTCATTACAAAATCTGCATTACTGCTTTTGTGTGGGGACACTGAACTTTCAAGTCCTAGTATTTCTGTGGGTTTAATTTTTGATGGTTTTAGTAGACAAAAAATAAAACTGAAACTTGCTAAGCAAATTTTGTAAGCTATTTCTTTTACCTATTATTTAAATTTAATCTTCCTCCTACTCACAAAAATATCATCTAATAAGCTAAAAATATCATAGAGAAATTCTTTCTTGTTCCCAATAGTTTATGAACTAAAACTACTAAGTGAATGGTGAAGTGGAAGTTCTTAAACATACTGAAACAAAACCATGAATTTTGTAGTATCCATTGGCATTTGCTTTGGATATGGCATATAAGTGTACAGAAAATACTGTATATGAAATAATTAAAATTAATAATCCTATGTACACTTATGGCATATACATAAACGTGAGATCTGTCTTTCCATTTAACAGGTAATTATGTAACTGTGAATTAAATGAATGGACTAATAGTTGTATAGTTGCTTGATCTTATTGGTTTTTTGTGGAAGAAATTAAAATGAGTAGATATAATTGAGTGATTGCTAAATGGAGAAGTGGCCTCTGCATTGAGCCATCCTGGGGCAATGACAGTCAAAATGAGATGGCTGGAGGATAGAGCAGACCTGCTGTTTTCCCCACTGTGCCTTGTTCCGTGCAGCCTTCAGCTGTGGGATGGGCAGCAAGGAAAGAAAGAAATTCTTCACTATAAGGGTGATGACGCACTGAAACAGGTTGCCCAGAGAAGTTTTGGGTGCCCCATCCCTGGAAGCGTTCAAGGCCAGGTTGGATGGGGCTCTGAGAAACCTGGTCTAGTGGGAGATGTTCCTGCCCATGGCTGGGGAGTTGGAACTATATGGTCTTTAAGGTCCCTTTCAACAAAAGCTGTTCTATAATTTTATGATTCTCTAACTTCATATTGCAGATTCTATTACAGTTAGTCAATATTATAGTCTATTAGTCTAATTCTTCCACTTAGAGATCTGTATTGGTATCTGAAGGATCATGTAAATTGCATTAAAAAAAATTACCATTAGTGATAAATTGAGCCAAGTAATAGAGAATATTATTAATAACTCCAGATAGACAACTATACTGCATTCATCTGATGTGTAAAACCAATCTGCATATGCTGTGCCTAGAGGAACAGTTTGAAAGTTCAAAAGATCTGTTTTTCATCCAGGAACAATTTGATATTTTTTGGGTGCTTTAGTTTTCATTTATCAATGACACTGTTCTACACAAACAACCTTAGACTTCTTGTTAAAGTTCTCCCCTTGTAGAAGTTTAAAGGCTATTAAATCCCATCTCGTTCATAGAACATGAAATATTCCCTATTGATATTTTTTGTCTCTACCTTTTATTTCCTCAGATTACAATGGCAAATAACAACTTACATCATTTACAAAATTTGTAACAGTAAGGAAAATTAAAACTCTTCCACTCCTCATACACCACAAATGAATATAGGTGAGATGAAACTCAGTGGAGGAAACAGCAGAAAAGATTTTTTTCCAAAGTTTTCACAACACTCTGGAAATGTGTCTTCACTAGTGCTTTGTTATAGTGTGTTCTAAATGCAATATGCATTGCTTTGACATCAGCCAGACAAATAAAGCTCATGGACCATCTCATCACTAATTTATTGAAGGGTCACAAAATGTAGAGAAACCACCAACAAGAATTCAATTCAGATGCTAATTCACAAGTCTCAAAGGGGTTCTGGGGTAAGAATCTATAGGATACTTTTTCATTAGAAGAGCAATCCATTTTCATTTTTTTTCTGGTTTTAGTTTTAGTATGATGCGGATCTGTCAGTAAAAGTATTATTATTTACGTGCAAATGCATATTTATGTATGTACATTTATGCATTAGCTTCTATTTTTTGTTATACACCACCAGTAGCACAAAACTAAGTTTCAGTTTTCAACTGAACTCATTTTTCCCTAAAGAAATACAGATATCCAATGTGTGACAACACCTGGCTTAAAGATGCACTGTTGATGATGATTTCTCTAGAGGTAATATTATCTGGTCAAAAAGAGACAAATACCTATCACATTCTAATGGGCAGAATCTAATTGGCCCTGTCTATTTTCAATTTGTTTCTGAGTTTGTGAACTGTCTTCCTCTGTCCCAAAAGTTGTTCACCCATAAAACTGCAGTACTGATGTATTGAACCTTCTCTTTTTTTTTTTTCTACTGAGATTGTGGCAAATTGTTTTTCAGCTGCAAAAGCAGCTTATTTAAGTTTGAGGGTTTTTCTAGCTTTGTGAAGGGTGAATGAAATGGCCAGACACTGTGTACATTAGTCACCCTGCTACTAGAAGTCAGAGATAATAAGCAATTTGTGAAGTGTGATACCTATACTCTAGTATCAAAAGTAATATTATCCAATGGATTTTTCAATTTGTATAGCAGCTTTTTTTTTGCTCCTTTTTCATTTTTACTTTGCTTGTGGCACTAGCTTCTGCAGCCACCCTCACTTTTAATCCTCTTTTACAGCAGAAATCAACGAGTACTCAGCTTGCCTGCCTACTGCATCCCATTCCTATAAGAGAACCTCTGAGAGACATAAAGAACTCTGGACTCAGCAGAAGTCCCTGTCTGCAGACCTGCAGGCTGCAGCAAACTAAGTTGTTCTCCTAATTTCCTTTTTGCAGGCACTGGAAGAAATTTTGAGTAACTGGAACCAGAACAGAAGCTTGCTACTATAATGAATTTTAGTTGATCACTTGTTACATTAACAACTTCTTACTTGGTGTTTTTGGTCTTTTTTTCTTATGTGTTTTACTAACGTCCTGACCTGGGAAGATAAATATAAGCAAAACAGTAAATCTGATTAGCAAGAGAGGGTCAATTCCGCTTATCAACAGAATGTTTTTTTTCAAATAAGACCTTGCATCATAAAAGAAACATATAAAAGTGTAAATGAAATGGCATTGCGTAAGCAGAGGGCTCCACAGTACAATAACCTTTGAATTCATGATCAAAGGTAATATAGGTCAGTGACTTCTGTGAAAGCTATGTGTTGTTCTGGTCTTAGCATATGCACATACCATACCACAAGAACAGCACTGCAGTTGACATTAATGGATTTTGCTCTTGCAGCTTGAACAAAGATGCCAAGGGCTGAGTGAGCTTGGAGACTGAATGAGCTGCTGATCATACCATGTGAGAGTTCGCAAATATGTGTAGAGAGAGAAAAAAGAGAAAATCTCTATAACTATTGGACTGTGTGAGATAACTTTATGTATATAAACTAACAATATTTTGCTACTTTGAAAGGCATGATTTTTCTCCATGGAGAATTCACCTTATTCCATACACACATTATTTTGAGAGAGGCAGGATTGTATACTGGGGATACACAAGACTAACCTGGGAACAAGGTTTCACAAAATAGAGTCTGTGAGTGCTGCAGCATACCTGAAAAGGTTAACTGATGCTGTCTTGCTCTGCAGCATCAGTACAAGGGTTAAAAGAATAGGAAGAGAGGATTAAGGGTTAGGAAATAATTACTTTTCCTCTCTTCAGCTACTTCTGAGTTAAGATAATTCTTTTTTTCCTGATGATTCTTTCATATGAGACTCTACTTGCTTTTCTGTTTCGTTACTTGATGCAGAAAGACCTCAAGAAGTAAGAAGGAGGTGTGAGAGAGAATGAGGAAGGACTTTGCCACAGAGACTGAAGATACTGAAGACAGGGGTCAGAAGTGAAACACCTGTCTGTTTGCTCACTGCCCCTCTACCATAACCCTCTGATTTCTCAATATATGCTTACTCTGGTTGTGCTTCTTCAAACCTTACACATGTATTTAATTGTATGTCTCTGCCCATGTGTCTACTCCCCTGTTCCTGTATTTACTTACTCATGCACACCATCAGGTTGAATTGTTTGTATACAGAACTAAAGGCAAATGATATGTCAGTGATGGTGCAGCATATGCACAATGAATAGGTGAAAGCATTTAGAATGAAACAAGTAAAGGCTCAGTGGCCTTGGAAGGTCTGAGAGCAAAACATAACCAAAAAAGAACAACTGAGTATGAAGCACAAGCTCTAAACAAATGGAAGGAAAGTGACTGTGTCTATGCAATATGTTGAAAGTAAGCACGTTATATGAAAATGTTTGTAATGTGATACGATCTTACAATCTCTTGTTGTGGTTTAACCCCAGCTGGCAGCTAAGCATCACACAGTTACTCACTCTCTCCCCCTCCTGCTGGGACGGGGGAGAGAATTGGAAGTGTAAAAGTGAGAAAATCTGTCAATTGACAGTTTAATAGGTGAAGCAAAACAAGGAATTCATTACATCTTCACATGGGCAGGAGGTGTTCGGCCATCTCCAGGAAAGCAGGTCTCCATCGCACGCAACAGTGACTTGGGAAAACAAACACTATCATTTCAAACATCCCTCCCTTACTCCTTCTTTCCCAGCTTTAAATGCTGAGCATGATATGTATGTAATATCCCTTGAGTCATCTGGGGTCAGGTGTTTTGGCAGTGTCCCCTTGAGCTTCTGCATCCCCAGCCTACTTGCTGGTGTGGGATAAGAAGCAGAAAAGGCCTTGGCTCTGTGTAAGTGGTGCTCAACAATAATGAAAACATCTTTGTGTTATCAACATTGTTGTCAGCACATATCCAAAGCACAGCCTCATAACAGCTACCATGAAGAAAACAACTCCATTCCAGACAAAACTAGCACATATATGATATATACCCTATCATATTTGATACTGTGACTGAGCATTAGCACAGATTGCCCAAAGAGGCTCTTGAGTCTTCCATCGCTAGAGATTTTCAAAAGCTGTCTGGACATGGTCCAGACATGGCTTTTAGTGACCCAAATTCAGTATGGGGATTGGTCAAAATGCCCTTCAAAGGTCCCTTCTAATCTCAAGCATTCTGTGATTTTATTATGGGAACATAAAATTTGAGAACTGTACTAGATACACAGCATACCTGCAAAAATCCTGTCTCCCTCGTGTTCTTCTGTTGCTACCCAGCCCATGAGGTCTCAACCTTAACAGCAACTTCCACACACACTTATAGTGAAAATATTAGCCAATGCAGTCTTATGCAGACCTGATTAAACTGCTGTGGGTTAACCCCAGTAGGCAGCTCAGTCCCACACAGCTGACCATTCACTGCCCCACGCTGGGATAGGGCAGAGAATCAGAAGGGTAAAAGTAAGAAAACTCATGGATTGAGATAAAGAGAGATGAATAAAACCAAAATTAAACGTATCAACAAAGAAAAACAAAACCACAAAACACAAATGATAAAAAAATTTGATAATTTTTCACCACTGCCTGATCAATGCTCAGCCAGCCTTTAAACAGCAGCAGCCCTTGTAAACTTTCTCCCCAGTTTTTATTCCTGTGTTTGATGCCATATGGTATGGAATATGCCTTTAGTCATATGGGGTCAGCCATGCAAGCTGTGTCCCCTCTCAACTTCTTGCTCAACCCCAACATATTCACTGACAGGGCAGCTATTTTGGACACCTTTGTTGAGCATCAAGATGATAAATAAAGACATTTGGAATTTAACTGTAGGTTTCCTTGAGGAACTCCTTCATGACATCTTTAGAACAGTCAGCTTTGAGGATAGACTGGGGTTCCAATGAGCTCTCACGATTTTTTAGAGAGATTCATATACCTGTCAAACTGGTGAGTACATTCCATTAAAAATCTAAGTGTGAACTGGTTTTGTCTTTCTGTAAAAAAAAAATACAAATATCCCTGAGTAATGCAGACAGAAGCTCCTCTTCTGTGCATTAGATTTTTACTTTTTTACTTGAGTTTGGCAAAGCCAGAAACCTATGAAATACAATGGACATTTGGCTAGAATAAAGTCTTAACAGCCTGATGAGGAAAAATGAAGAAGGGTTCAGAAACCGCTTCTTGAAGGTACTTAAATGTAAAATTATATAATTTAAAAAACATGACAGCAAACTTTGCTATAGAACAAGGTATGTCTCACAGCCACAATAACTCTCAGTGACAGAAATTTAAATACCAGCAAATTAGAATAAGGCATTTAAAGGAGGCATCACTGAACATATGATTGGAATTCTTTTCTTTTTTCATCCTGAAGATGAGTAAAGCTAAAAGTTGCAGCAAATACCTTATGTTAAAACAGATCTGTTCTAGCAATGTGCAGTGCTTCTGAAAACCAAATGTAAATTTTTTGAGCCAAGGGATTCAAAGTATATTTGTTTTATTGGTTTTATTTCTCCTTTGCTGGCAAATAAAGGTACATTCTACTGTCAGTAGCATGGTATAAGGAACGTTAAACATTAGAGCTGAATAGAAAACTGAATTGTATCATTGCTGCATTGACTTGTTTTATGATTACATAGAGTTACATGATAATGAATTTATATTTGAGGTCAAAAAGAGGTGGTTTTACAAAGCAAACAAAGGGAGTTTCAAGGCAATAATAATTAAATAAAAGTCGTAAGTATTATTCTACTTAAACTTAGCTTCAATTACCCTTCACATTTTTCTATAGATTATTTAACTATCGAGAAAATTTTCCCTCCTTTTCCACAGTTCTGGTGCGATGAGTTTGAAGGGGTGTCAGAAACACCTAAGTCCTCAAAGGCAAACAGATTTTTTTTTCCCAAATGCTGAAGAAATAATGTTCCATTGCATAGATACACAAATAAGGGAAATAAACTTATTGCAGCTTGCACCAGTCTCTACACAGAAACTGAAAGTAATCAGTATACTTTATCAGAGCAGTAGTGTAGGAGGAAATGCAACTATACCTATGAAGTTGTGTTTCATTTTTAATTTTGTAAAACCATGTGATGATACCAAAATGTAACGTATGTATATGTATGTGTTACAGATTTCACACTCACTCTATGTTGAGATTTCACAACTTTTCCATACTTCACATCTTACTCCATAGGATGTCTCTCTCTAGAACATACATCTTGTTATGACATTTTACACTGATGATGTGAGAACTGAAGCACTGGTGTTCTCACCCTGAGAAACTGAGCCATACACAAGTAAATTTAAATGCAGTCAATTACACTTATTATCAAAGAATGAAGTCTTAGGGGAATTTGTGTTGGAACAGTTGCTTCCATGACAACAAAAACATCATAAAGATTTTAAACAGGACTGTTGGTACCACCTATTATTAAGGCTGACCAGTGGTTCATATTTTCAGTTGATTATAACTTTGCTTAGGTTCAACAGTCTGAACTCATTTTCCATGTTAAGTGAACAACTCAGGATAAATTTATTTGCAATTTTTTCTCCCATAAATGTTCAGTCAAACAGATCTGATATTCCCAATAAAGTTTCTAAAGAAAACAAAGCAAAATAAAATACTATTTTGTGGTATAAAATTCTGAAATGTTACAAATTTTGGAAAACAGATTTTTGCAAAGTCTGTCAAAAATGTGTCTGTGTAACCACAGAAATCCCATGAAAATCTTCAAATCTGCTTAAGGTATAATAAGCCTATGAAAAGCTTTCATATGCTCATCACTACAGAACTGCTAACAATAAGCAATGTGGAATTAACCAAATCTTTCCTCAGATAACTACTATTGCTTGGAACTCCTGACAGCCATACTGGTTCTAAATTCAGGGAATTCACTTTCCTTTTCTTTTTCATGAGAAGGTATATGGGAATAAATAACTGAAAGAGGTCAGTGGGTGGACAGAAGCCAAAAACATTGAAGTTGTGATAGTAAACAGAAATGAGAAGGAAAGGTCTGAGAATAAGCAGAACAAAAGAAATTGGGGTGGCTGGCAAGAAGTCCGTGTATTTGTGTGAAGCTAAGTGATGGCACAGAGAGCCTAGGATGAAAGAATAAAGAGGATAAGTGAAATAAGATGAGCAGAGGAGAGAACTGGTAGCAGGCAGAAAGGTCAATGACCAAATTATGAAGGGACAAACTGGGACTCTATATTCTTGAAACTATCCACGAAAACCAAAGAGATTTTTATTCACATTTTGGTGGTGAAAGCTCACTCTAACACTAGGAAGACTGTAATTTCTAGTGTTGTACAATGAACTGAACTATGTGACAGCTAATTGCATGTTGATGCAGGTTGAGTTTGAAAATTATGAACAATTTATGCACTGAAAGAGGGGTTATGCATTGAAATAGGCTCCCCAGGGAAGTGGTGGAGTCACAATCCCTGAAAGTGTTCAATAACTTAGCACTTCATGATACACTTTAATGGGCTTGATGATCTTAGGGGTCTTTTCCAGCCTTAGGGAATCTATGATTCTATATTCTGTCTATAGAGGATAGATGGGGAAAAGGCTACTTGCTGAGATTGCTGCCTTCCTAGTCAAAAGGAATGCTTACAGGAAAGGGAAGACTGCTCTCTTAGGCTGAACATCTTGTCAGCTTGAAAAATACCGTGAGGCAGGCAATCAGGCACTGAGGAAGGGCCTACAGGTTGAGGGAGACTAAGACTTTGTTCAAAACAAAGGGCTTATTTTAGGTATAAACAAAAGCCAAGCTTGGGAAGAAAAAGTTTTCTTAAAGATCTAGAGAGAACCTATGTAGCTTGTTTGATTCGAAAGCAAAGCTGGAAAAAAAGGATATTGTGGGACTAAGAGAGAATTGGTTCAAATCTTATCAGGTAATTCTGATTTATGAAACAGACTACATCCTATTTTTTTTTTATAAAAAGTATTACCGTGTTTCAGTTTATGTACTTTTATATTCTAAATAATCCACCTTTAAAGATTGGGAGCCTTTGATGTCTTTTGATGTGTTCATTTTAAAGAAAGGAAGATGGAGAGCTACTCCCCTCAAGATTCTCCTCTAATTGGGTTTGTCACAGTCCAGACATGCAAAAACTTTGTGATACAAAGTAGAACAACTGAATCACAGCATTTACACCAAACTTTTTCCCTGCAGTAGTTTTGAATTCCTCCTTTTTCTGAGAGTAATACCATGCATGGCTAACAGCTGAGCTCCAGGATGCCTGCAAATGCAGTTGAAGATACTGGGAAAAGTACCCAAACTGAAGGTCTAAGTACCCTAAAAATAAGTTTCTAGGTACTCAAACCAGTCTTTGATTTATCAGATAATGCCCCTCAGTGTCCAAGTCACAAAATCAGGATCATTCCATCTCTTCAGCTCTCCAACCCATTTTGAAAATAAATTCAATACTATGTTGTGAAATACCATAAAGTTGTGGCTGCTATAACAGATGATGTTAAAATTATCAAGCTTCTTAGCAAACCAAATCAGAGCAGGTTTTCACTGTGTGTATTGAATAAAACATGGGCAAAATATTGCATAGTAACTGTTTAACAAAGAAGACAAAAACACAGGAGGGAACAATAGAACAACAGGACAAGAACCCAGGCCTCTTTCTTTCTAACTAATAATTTTCATCACAAGATAGAAAAAACAAACTCACATTTTACACTCAAGGTGTAGAGATAGCCCAAAGTGCCAGCTACTCGAAATGGTATCCATGAATGGACAAGAATATTCACAGTTACTAGAATTTGCTTTAGAGTTGTAGTTTTGATGTTATACTACTCCAGGTAATTTTCATTAACAGAAGTATGTTATTCCATTAATATATTACAGAATTCCAAGGAAAGCAAAACATTATCTACTGTTTGGTTGACAGTACCTACTTCCCAGGTCAAACAGAGAAGCCTTCCAGAATGGACCCAAATAAGAATCAATTGTCACTCCTGAATGGGATGGGGAGAGTGGAATGATGTCATCAAAAGCTTTTTTCATTCTACAGAAAGCAAATTGTGACAGCTAGCGTATTTTAAGACAAAGTGAGACAAACCAAAACTATACATGACCTCTGTGATTTCTTTTCCTGTCCACTTCTTCTGGCGGTATAACTTAGAAATGTAAAATCTTTGTATTTTTGTTAAAAAATGGGTGTTATGTGTACCCTCATTTCATGTTTGCATTCTATTTCCAAGGGAGATTTAGAGATTTTTTTATTTATACAAGGCATTATATACTTCAGATGAATGATATTCTTATTGCAGCATTCCTTTAATTTCTGTTTGATTTCCCTTAGGCAGACCTTTGTTTGTAAATATTTATCTGAATTTTAAGCAATATTCTAATACTGCTTTCAAAAAAGTTTTTTTGTCACTCTTTCCATATCTTGCTCATAGTTACAATATTCTTTCTCAAACAGTTGCGATATATGTAATCCTGAAAGCTGCTTTAATCCCTGAAAGAAGCTTGTTGGAGCTTATCAGTGTGGATTTGGTAGATATGTATAACCAACTCTACATATGATTAGAATCTGGATCTGTATACTTACTAAACCACCTGACTCCCCAGTCTTCAGTAAAAAAGTATAAATTTAGCACTGTGACAGAACATGCAGTATCAGAGCCTTACTTAGAAAAAATTATCTTAGACAAACTTAAATCCTCCTTCTTTCTGAGAAAACCGTAATATCATTTTCTTCACACTGACATATATACTACGTGTACCTGCTGTGATGACCTGCTTTTTGTCAGTGAATTGTCATAATCACTCACAGGTTATAGAGGTATAGACCTTTAAAACAGAAGTCACGGCACTATTAAAATAATCTGACACTTAGTAGCATTTCATACTGCTGTCTATACTGAATTCTAATAAGTTCTTTTAAATATAATATCAAATTAATTCAGTGAATTAACAGAAAATTTAGAAAATATTTTCCTTTTTATCTCTTTGTCCTGTTGTTCAAGCACCAAAATAAATGTAAGAGGTACGAGATTCTCTCTGTATCTTCTCAATAGAAGAAAAAAATTTCTTCTGTGCTTCTGGCATTCAGATTTTATCAAACTTTCATATGACATTATTTTTAATAATGTTAAAATGAAAGTATAAATTTAAACAATTACAGTTACACTATTCCTAACTTTGCAGGCAGAAAAAATCTACAGAGATGCCTTGGTAACCAATTAGTTTTAGCTACTTGATATAAGAAAGATTTTCTGCACAAAGAATAAGTGCATATAAATTATGTATAATTATTTTATAATAGGTACACTATGTCTATATGAAGTCCAGGTCCAGTTTGTAAATCCCTGGATGTACAGAAAATATTTTTCATGAGCACTTTGCAATCCCTAGTAATGCAATCAACTAATTACTAGGAGCAATTACTTAGAGATGTAAATATGTGCTACTTAGTGAGTTAGTTTACCCTTATAAATATTAAATCACATAAACAAAGTTCTATCTTCAGGCTAACTTCAATACATTAAAAGAAAATTCAGAGCCAATTTAGAGACCTCTTGTGCTGTTTCATTACTTTTAGATATTTTAGGCCGCACTATAAGATATTTTTATTGTAGGGCAAACAGCAGTAAAGCTAAAAATATGCTAATATTCATGACTTGTATTATGTACTTTGTAAATTTCTTTCAATATTTTGCTCCAATAACTTTCACTGAAATATTTTGAGCTACAACTGCAACTGACTTCAAGCTCTCAATATACTGAGCAAAACTACTCAATAATATGTGATGCTACGTTTACTTTGTACATATTTTCACAGTGTTTTTCACCATTAGAGTGAACTGAATAGATTAGAACAGAATAATGCAATAGTAGAAAATGTTTGGATTAAAGCTATGGAACTGAAAAAAAAATTGACTGATACCTCAAGAGCTGGATAGCAAATGTTTCACAAGACTAATATAGATGGAGAGATTTCAGAGAAGGAGGAAGTTAAAGGAGGATTGGATTCTTCTAACAAAGACATAACAAACAAAAACAGTACATTATTAAAAAAAATCAATAAAAAATAATTTCTATAAGTCAATAAAGAATTAATTAAAGGATAAGAACACTCTAATGCTTGGGCCTAATACTTGAGAAACCTCTGAATACTTTAGTTTGATATGGAGTCAGAACCTTTCGGAGGACATTATAGTCATCTGAAATTTAAAGAAAAAATACTTGTGATCCTTTGTTATTTGCTATAACATATGGGTTCTGCTGGTAAAACAGCAACAATACTAATTGAGAAATGCAGTAAAGCATGTACATCATTCAAACACACATTAATAACATCTGTTGCTTTACCAAAGTACTTTCTGAACACACTGTTCCTTGACCTGTCAGTATTTTGTCTGTGATCTTTTCCAAGACATCTAATTTCTTTAAATCTTCACTTTACAGATAAAAACACTAAGTCAAAATGTATCTAGGCATTTAATATTTCATGTATTCCCCAGTATATGGGAGATGCACAGAAGCAGAGCTGACAGGAACAGTTGATATAACTAATATGAATAAAGTTTGTTTTAAAATATGCTTTATGCTTAGAAAATTTAGGAGAGGCATAACAGAACTATTGGAAAAAATATTTTTAGTAGGGAGGTGTTGTTAATGAGCCTGTAGTTAGAAAATAATTTTGTAATGGCAGTTGCAATGTGGAAAAAACTCACCACCAAAATTAAAACCAAAACCTCAAAACAAAACCCAGCCATTAAACCCAGAATGACTCTGTTTACTTCTTGGAGGATATACTATGCCATCATGGCATAGTACAAGCAAATATAAAAACAGACGTTTGTAAGTGTCCAGGCTGCAGAGAGGTGGCCGAGCATGTGAGCGTGGTTAGGTTGCTATTCTATAGCTATTTGATATATTCTATATATAACACACGTCATCACTGGGGGGTGTGGTATCGGGGGCAAGAAATGGTGAACACACCCTAGAAATGCACCACTTTGTCTTCCACTCTCCAGGGAAAGGCTGTCAACATCAGCCTCATGGAACCCATCCTCTGCTACCACTGCTGCCCATCATCTACCTGTTCCTCCGAGACACAGCTCCAAGATGTTGTGCTGAAAAGTGGCAATGAAGCTTGAAGACATGATGCTGAAAAAAAGTAGCACCAGTTATGGGAAGCACTGTGTGGAACCAAGCCCAGCTGAACCAAGCCAAAAGTAGCCAAGTGGAGCTGGGTGGAGCAGGGCTAAGTTGCCAAAAGCGGCAGCGCAAGCGGCAGTGCCAGCAGCAGCTGCGTGGAAGTGAGTCCATTGTCTAAAGGGCAGAGCAAAGTCAAGACCCCAGCGGAGCCTGAGCCCAGGGCAGCAGAGAGGCAGCGCAGCACAACATGGACAATCTAACTTTTCGGGCCTTTGTCCATCATTGTTTTCCGTTGTCTCAGACTCAGGGACAGGGGAAGCACCCACTATTTTGTCGTTGTCCCTCTCTTGTCAAAAGAGGTAGGGACAAGGGAAGTGGCTTATTTGGAGTTTTATTTCTGGCTGGTGTTAGACCACCATAATAAGGCATTCTAACTCTTATATAATCTCTAATAATCTGTTGGATTTCATTACTTTTTTACTTCTTTCTTCTTTATGAAATTCATTCATTTAAATTTTCTTCCTAAATCAACTGAAGACTAATATTTACAGTTCCCTGACTGAGGCTCTAATGGTAGGACTAGTAGAGCTACAAAGCTAATGGTACTTGCAAGCTTCACTGTAAGGAATTAACTATATTTTATTTGCACTTCATTCACAGCTTAAACTATAAAGCTCTACTTTTTAAGTCTCTGTTACATACATCTGATGTTGGTTTGTCATTTATGTAGTCAAATGCATATTATATGTACTGAAAACAAAGATCTGCTGCCATATCTAAGTAACAACATCCTACAAAATGTCATTTAAATATAATTCCAAGCAAAAGAATACTGAAAAGCAGAATTAACCTTGGGAAGTGTGGTTATCATTCAGTAATAAGATGTAGTAATAGATTAGAGGGTTTCCAGAGTTTCCAAATTTCCTGTTTCTTTCAGGTTCAGCAGAGGCCGGAAGTCTTTTGGGCTATAATATATATCCTAGGCATGAAGATTGCATACCCCTTGAAAGTAAAGTTCTGAATTACTATTTTTTTAGAAATTCAAAGAGTAGCTGAGTTCACACAACTTTATTGAACGGACAACCCATTCTACATTTCTGTAAGGCCTGAGGGAATGAAAAAACAATGAAAATAGGAACCTTCCTAAGGCATAGCAAAGAGTCACTGGGAAAGTGAAATATCAGTATCCTCATTTACTAGCTTGATACAAATTTTAAAATATTACAATTGCTTAAGAAGTTTCACCGTGATATGTGGCTTAGCATTTTAAGTATATACCAACTGTAAGTATATGCCAGCCTTAAGTATACACCAAGCAATGCTGATACATAGGAGGACAGAATAAGCAGCTTTAAAGATGTCTCCACAATACACTTGTCGGTGACTGTTTCACCTGCTAGTCCTCTCCTAGAAAGTGGCTGTGTTTACCAAGGAGCAAAATCTTAGTAAATGGAGAGAGACCATATGACACCTATGTACTACAGACATAGATATTCAGCCTCATGTCTGTACTGTAATATGTCTGTGGTTACTGCTTCCCTTTTTAGCTGCTTAAATATCCTACTTGGATAATGACAGCATACATATATTTTTCATTAATATTGTTACTGCTACTGATATTATTTCCCACCTCTAACATACAGTATATTGTTTTCATTACAAAGGGAGGTGAAAGAAATGATTGAAAATTTCTTCCTCTGATTCAAATGATTAATTTGATCCTGTACAAAGTTATTTCACCCTTTATTAATACATACTGGTTTATTCATCATTTGAATTGTACATACAGCATTCTCTCATCATAATCACTTGGAACATTATTGTTTTTCTTCTCCCACCCCTTGATTACACATTCTCTAGCTCTAATTTCTGAATGCTCTTCTAGGGACAGAGTTGTGTTGTATCACCACCATTCAACTTTCAAGTTCTGTTTTCTGCTTTATTGGATATTCATCTTCTCAAAGGTCATAGTCCATGGAAAAGTTGAAAGCTTTAGTATGCCTTGCATATCACTGTGACTTTTTATCTACCTTTCCTCATGATTACTTAATACTAACCAATGCTCTAAAATCAAGGAATCTCAAAAAGAATGCTCATCTATATATTCAGTATAAGGCAGCACTTAACTTCCTTGCTGAGACAATGATAATTAACTACTATTTATCACAAAAAAAAGGCTAGTTTCAAAGGATGTGCCATCAAATTAGAATTACTTGTATTAAAAACTCTGATTGTAACAATCAGTGTTATTCCTTCCTTTTAGGTTTTTATTCACTGGAAACATGATATGTGAAAGAAAATGCATCTTTTATACCTGTTCTTTTTAACAACAGAATGATAGTTGTTAAAAATAATGTTAAAAATAGACAGAATGATAGTTAAAAATATTTAGGACAGATCTAGAAGCTGAACTATATTCATTAGAGGAAATAAACATTCATTTATTTGTAACTAAAATGAATGTGGTCTTATATAATACTAAACCACAAAAAAAAAATAAAAAAAATAAAAAAAATCAAAATATTGTACCCAGGGAACTCATCAGGGGTGGTAAAAATCAAGAGATTTCTTGCAGTTCAAAACTATATTGACCTGAATTTTTCTGCTGATGTAATTCATTCGTTTTTGTTTTGCCTTCTAGAGCCAAATGCTTGTCACCATGTGTAGCCCTAGAGCCAAAAAGAATGCACAGCTCGTGTAATACGGTAAGTGCTATCTCCAGTCAGGAAGTTCCTCCTGTGATATTTAAGTGCCAAAAAAAGATGATCTGCAAAGTGAAGACAAGTACATGGAATTCCTGAGTATCTGAAACTGCCAACAAGACAAATTGTTTTTATAGTAAGTGCCTAAGAAACCCATTAGTACCACTTCCACTTGGAAGCCAAAATGAATGCAACTTAAGAGAGCAGTCTGTAAAGCAAGCCTATGGCATACAATGACATTGTTGGCACATGCAGCATAAAGGAGGAAATGGAGAAAAGTTGTCCTGGGTGTGGAGATAACTAATTCAGTACTATTAATGTGAGCTGCCCATGTGGCTGGATTTAGTTTTACAAATAGACGCTCACAGAGGCATTGAATCCTGCAAGCTGCACAGCAGGAGCCTGGTATTCAAGACTGTATACTCTGAGCTTCTACCCTTTTCTTTATATAACATATTTTCAAAGGAATGAATGTCAGGATGCAACAAATACATCCAGCTTCACTAGATAAATACATTTGCCTGATTGATGTCTCTGGTAATGAGTTCAGTCCAGAAATGAATAATGCTAAAAAACGAGAAAACCTCCTATTTGTCTTTGGCTTATATTTCATCTAGCCTTCATGGTGTTTTTATCTATGAACTGTCATTCACAGTATTCCTGATATTTAACAGTTAATTAGAAGGAAAAATTGAAGGCATTATTTTTTTAAGATTACTTCCAACTATCTTCAGTTTTAACTGTCTGATAAAAAACACAGTCAAAGTGTTCTCTGTTTGTTTATGTGTCCTTTTGCAAAGGTCCTAGATCACTTGGATAGATATCTTTTATATAAATTCAATTATCATTGCTGCTATTTCAACTGGCTTTGCTGACAGCTAAGAAGGACTCAATATTGTGTGTGTTTAGGTATCTTCAAAACTAAGAGGGTACAGAAATTTGAGCTTCACCCCATAGGTTTTTTCTCATTAAAAAAAAAAAAATCTGCTGAAGGATCAGGACTTTTAGACAGTTTCATTTGTTTGTTTTCTCATTACGAGTTTTTCACCTAACACAGTTTCTAAAGAACTGGAAATCAAATTATAGACTTAGTCCCCTGTAACTAATAACTTTCTTTTGGGGAAAAAAAAGATCCAAAATAATCTGGAAGGATCAAATTAACTTTTTTTTTCCTTTTAATTTGAGTAGTATTGATAATTTGTCCACTAAAATAGTGTTTGTGCTAAACTTTTACCTATATTACCAAATTCATTATTTCTTTGAGCTTATAGCAAAGTTCTTGCTCTGTTTATTAGGATCTAAATACATCGTTTCTATATAATTTTCATGTAATAATAGGTCTTTCACAGTGTTCAACAAATGATTCAGAATTTGACAAAGAATAAAAAGGGAAGCAATAGACAGATACTTTCACTGCCATAGAGGAAAAATGTTATATAATCATTCAATGAAAACATGAAAGCAAGCCCAGCTAAAAATTTTCAATATATATATCTGTATAATATATATCCAAATGCACATTGCCAGGTCACACTGAGCTTCTCAACCACCAAAATGCCCAAGTCTTTCTCCTCAGAGTTCATTCTTCACCCAGCCTGCTACTTGTATTTGGGATTGTCCTAATCCAGGTACAGGACCTTACACTTGGCCTTGTTCAAATTCACTGGGAATTCACAAGCCCACCTCCTAAACCTGTTGACGTTCCTCTGGGTGACATCCCTTCCCTCCAGTGTGTTGACAAAGAACAGGATGGCGAACACAAGTGGGCAAACACGGGTGTGGCAAATCAGTGAGGGTGTGACATGTCAGTAGTGATGTGGCACAGCAGTTTGCATGGCAGTTTGCAGAGGCAGAGCGAGCAGGGAGGGCTCCTCCCTGATCATCCAGGAGCAGCCAATAGAGGCAGCAAACAGACTCAGTGGTAAGGAAGAGCCAAGAGATTATTTCAGCCCAAATCTTAGCATACTAGATTGAGCTTCAGTTATAGTGTTTACACTCCATAAAGCTTGATTCCCTGGAGCTGCAGGAGTACACTGTACCAGCCTTGTCAGAGGTCACCAGCCAGACAGACCTGCTGATGACAGATGCAGTGAAGACGGTGAAGGGCTTCGAGGGGAAGCCATATGGGGAGCAGCTGAGATCACTTGGTCTGTTAAGCCAGGATGAGACTGAGGGGAGACCTCATTGCAGTCTATAACTTCCTTGTGAGGGAAAGAGGAGGGGCAGGCACTGATCTCTTCTCTGTGGTGACCAGTGACAGGCAATGTGTTGAAGTTATGTCAGGGGAGGTTTAGGTTGGATATTAGAAAAAGGTTCTTCACCCAGAGGGTGGCTGGGTACTGGAACAGGCTCCCCAGGGAAGTGATCACAGCACCAGACCTGTCAGAGTTTATGAAGGGTTTGAATTATACTCTCAGGCACACGGTGTGACTCTTAGGGATGGTTCTGTGCAGGGCTAAGGATTGGACTCGATGATCCTTGTGGGTCGCTTCCAACTCAGTATTTTCTGTGATCCTGTTATTCCATGATTCTGACTGCACCACACACCTTGATGTTGTTGGCAAACTGGCTGAGGGTACACTCAGTCTGACTGTCCATGTCACAGTAAAGATGTTAAACAGTGCCAGTCCCAATACCAATCCCTGAGGAACATCCCTTGTCACTGGTCTCTACTGGACATCAAGCCAGTGACTGCAAATCTTTGAGTGCACCTATCCAGCCAATTACTTATTCACTATGTGGTCTATCCGTCAAATCCATGTCTCTCCAGTTTAGAAACAAGGTTGTCATGTGGGACAGTGTTAAATGTTTTGCACAAGTCCAGGTAGATGACACGAGTTGCTCTTGCTATATTCACCAAAGCCTTAACAGTGTCATAGAAGACCACCAGATTTATCAGACATGATTTGCCCTTAGTGAGGCCATGTTGGCTGTCACCAATACCTCCTTATTTTCCTTATACCTTAGTGTATTTTCCAGGATGATCTGCTCCATGATCTTACTAGGCAAGGAAATGAGACTGACTGGCCTGTAGTTCCCTGGGTCTTCCTTTCTTCCCTTTTTAAAACTGGGGATTAAGTTTCCTCTTTTCCAGTCAGTGGGAACTTACACTGGACTGCCACGAATTCTCAAATATGTTGGATACTGGCTTAGCCATTTCATCCACCAGCTCCCTCAGGACCCACAGTGCATCTTATCAGGTCCCATGGTCTTGTGCACCTTCAGGTTCATTATATGGTCTCAAACCTGGTCTTATCCTACAGTTCTACATACTCCCAGTCCCTGACTTTATCTTCTGTGACTCAGGCAATGTGGCTGGAACATTTACCAGTGAGGAAAAAGTAACTTAGTCTTCTCTATCTCCTGGATAAACAGGTGTCCCGTTTCCTTCCAGAGAGGGGCCACATTTTGCCTAATCTTCCTTTTATCACCAACATACCTATAGAAGCTTTTCTTGTTGCCCTGGATGTGCATGGCCAGATTTAATTCTACCAGGGCTTTAGCTTTCATATTCTGATCCAAAGCTACGTATCCTTGCGTCCACCCTCTGTAGTCTTCCTTTTTATGTCTGAGTTTGTCCAGCATCTCCTTGTTCATCCATGCAGGGCCTTCTGGTGTTTTTGCCTTACATTCTATTTGTTTGGATTCATCACTCCTGAACTTGGGAGAGCAGATCCTTGAATATTAACTAGCAGATTAACTATAGACAGATAGATATGACACATATGACACATCTATGACACATAGATATGACACAGACTGACAGAGGTCAAGAGGCATTTGGACGATACTCTCGGACACCTGGTGTGACTCCTGGGCAGTGTCCTCCTGTGCAGGGCCAGGAGTTGGAGGACTCGATGATCTTTGGGGAGTCCCTTCCAACTTGGTGTATTCTGTGATTCTGTGATATATATAGGATATATATACGTATATAGGTGTATTTGTATATCAAGAAGTTTGAACAAAGCTGGGCTTTGTTCCTCATATAGTATTAAATATGTGTTCTTTTATATGTATCTACGTATACAGTCATGATTAAATTGCTAACATAAACACCATTTTTTTAAATCAATGTGTAC
The DNA here is from genome assembly GCA_035583135.1 of Lophotriccus pileatus. Classification (NCBI taxonomy): domain Eukaryota; kingdom Metazoa; phylum Chordata; class Aves; order Passeriformes; family Tyrannidae; genus Lophotriccus; species Lophotriccus pileatus. The sequence goes on along the minus strand of JAWWES010000133.1, from coordinate 52,913,322 downwards.
TTTTTCATGGCTTCACAGACAATGGATTTTCAAAGTGTTATTTATTCTTAAAAAAACAAGCATGAACAATAAAAAGTATAATCAGTCAATAGTGTGTGCAGGAAGTCTGTGCTGCAAATAGCATGTTTGCAGTATTAACTCCTTAATTTTGTTGCCTGTCTAGAGGTATACACTGGAAGGAACCACACCAGAACATGCAGGTAGGGATAGTTTGCTCGAGGATCTTCCTGGTTGCCTTGTCTGCCACCTAGTGTCAAGCAAGCTGCTCATTTTGATGGTGTAGGGGGTTTTTAATACTCATTTGTTGGTTTTGAATCAGTTGGAGGTTCACATTGAAAGAAACTTCTAAGAATCAAGATAACACTAAATGCAAAACAAAAAATGCATTGGGCATGGATCCAATGCCTTCTTAAGCTAGTATTTAATATTACTAATGTAAATTTTGAAAGGACAAAAAAGGAAGGGGTTAAAAAGTATTAGTCAATGTGATTTTTAGACCAATTTTGAAATACACAGGTGGAAAAAAGAGGCTTATAGGAATGTAAAAATCCAAGTAGCCTAATTTTAAGGCTGTTGAACACTCATAAATCTCATTGGTTTCACAGGATTTATAGGGAGCATGTCTGTTTCAGAATAGGAGAAAATAATTATCTGTGAGAAAGACCTACAATGGGAGTTCTTATTTAGGAACTTTTTATTTTATTTCAGGGGTAATCAGATCTGATTACTTTTAAGATGCGTTTAAAATATTGCACAGTGACTAAAATATCTCTTTCATGGCTGCTTGCAGAAGTGGCAAAGAGGCCTTGATGTCTCTGGTCCCTATTCCTGTAACAAAAAATACTTTCTCAGTATTTATTGTACACATGGTCTGGTCTCATCTGCTGACTAATTATGAAGAGTTTTATACATTGAGCTTTTCAATGTCTAAGCCTCTGCCAGCTTAAAAGGATCTTAGTTTCCTTTCTCTTAAATCTTGTATTTTCTGCCTTTCTCTTGTACCCCTTCAATCTACAGAAAATTTTCTTGAAAACTTGTATTTTGGAAAGTTCTGAAAAGCTGAGACAAAAACAGCATCTGCAGTCAGAAAATAGCTCGGGTGTTCAGCTGTGATATCCAAAGGGTTTTCTCTTCCTCTGCAGCAAGCAACTGCAAAAATTTGTCTTCATCATGATAGAAGGTGCCCAGTATAGAAGGTTAGACACATTTCCTTGACCAAAGATGGATGTGGTTTGATTTGCATATGCCAAAAGAGCAACCATCTTCTGTTTTTCAAGTCATCCTGATGAGTTCATAAGGAGATAAACTTAAAATTTATCTTTTGTCATGATCTCACACTAAGCTATCCAAAACTTCATTCAGATCTCTGTGAAAGCATCCTTTTCAAAGGACTTGGCCTCCACTTGTTATTTTTGGGTCAGAAGTCCATAGCACAGACTTTATTTGAGCTTCCAATATATACCTCTTTTGCCTCCAAACACAGAATCAGATGGCCCCAGGACTTGGCACCTGTAAGGCTGCAATCAGTACAAGTATTCAAAGATTAGAATGCATCTTTCTGAAAACAAAATGTGATTTATTTACATACAGAAGAGGTATTCACTGACAAGGAAAAAAAACATATGCATACTCTCCTGGCTATGCTTGGCATTTCCTTCACATCTAGATGAAGACAAAGTTAGCCCTGTCTCCATTTTTGTCTGCTCTGAGACCCATTTTCCTGCTATGTTTCTCAGCTATGTATCTTCCATCCATCTGACTCATTCAGTCTTTAGTCACTGACAACTCCCCCACGTCCCATCCTGCAGGATAAAACTGTTACCTCAGTGAACCTTTTGGTTTGGGCTGTATTTTTAACTGCTGTAAAGTGATTAAGTCATCAAGTCAGCTTTCCACATCTGTTACAGTGGCTTTTGTACATTGACATACACTGGCAGATGATTGCCAATCTACTCTTCAGTCAATTCTTATAGTGCTTTACACGTTTCCAGATTTTCTACATTATGTGTGAAATGCCATAGGAAAAAGGAGTGATAATATTATAAAATATTATGTAATATCAACAAGTGTGTGATAATTGCTGTTCCAATTAAGAACTCATAGTAATCTTCCTGAGCTAAAATACTATGTAATTTATTTTATTTTATTCAAAGTTTTTCTCAAGATAGAGTAATACAGCATTAATTAATTAATTAAGCTTAACTGTATTTAAACAATGACAATTCAAAATAACCAGAAGATAATTATACATATAGATAAATATAACAAAATAAAAATAGTTAAATATTGGGAATAAATAATATTTTGAGATTCTCTAAGCATGAAACATTGCTTTGCTGACAAGATAAGATACAGATCCAAACAATTTCCCTCATAAAGGAAATTCCTCTTTTAGGAGATTTTATTGCTATCTGACTTGAAAAAAAACCAACTTAAAATATTAAGTAATGTTTTACTGCATATAAGCAGAAGATACACATATTTAATGTTTAAAAGTAAATTAACCACAATATTTAATAGTTCAAAAGATCATATTCTGCTACAGCCTTATTTTCTTCCCTTTAGTTGACAAAAATTGCCATTGCAATGGAGCAGCAATAATGGGTACTAGTAACAAAGCCAAAAGCAAGAGTGAAATGAAGATTAAAACTATTTCTGCTGGGTTCAAACATAGGCAAAACAGTTGTCTGTGTGTTTTTAAAATCAGTGTGACTAAACCCTGGACTATTTACCTGTGTAATGAGAGAGTAACTTTTCCTATCTGAATTCCAGTAGTACTGCATTTTTGCAAACTCCAAAGTTGAATTCTTCTGAATGACAAAATAAATGTACACCCGCCATGAATGCATACAGGGTACATTTATTTTAGAGTTCTCCCTCTCTGTCCCTTTCCTTCCCCTTCCCCTTTTCCTCCCCTGATATTTTCCTGATATTTCCTTTCCTTTCCTGATATTTCCTTTCCTGAAATTTCTTTTCCTTTCCCTTTCTGTTTTCCTTTCTGTTTCCCTCTCCCTCTCCCTCTCCCTTTCTCTTTCTCTATCCCCTTCTCTTTCCCCTTCCTCAGTCCATTTCCTTTCCTGAAATTTACTTTACTTTCCTGATATTTCATTTCTCTTACTACCATTAATAAAAGAAAATTAATATAGGAAAAGAAAATACATTAATGTTGTTTTAATGATTTGCCTTTAACCCAAGAAAGAAAATTCAAAGATAAGACTTCCAATTAATCTTTAAGTTGTAACATAAAAGCACTGATTTCAAGCCTTAACAACATTGCAATTATGAAGGCACAAGGGGAATGTACTGTGGACATAGTCAAACTTTTAATCCTAAAAATGTCTGGCTCTTGTGAATTTCTTTAAAATTTAACATCATTTCTGTGTGTGTTATAAACATATGTGTTCTTGACCCAATTCAAAAAACAACCACAAGTGAAATACCATTTCCATTAATCATTCAAGAGCTTTGCAAGAAGATTGCATCTCAAGAGATGACTTTTTCACTGAAGTTTACACTATTCGGCCTGGTTTCATCTTTTTTTTTTTTTTTTTTACATATATTGAATTGCAGCTGCTTGTTGTTCAGAGCACTGGTTTTAAAACTTATTCCCATCATTTCCATACAGATGCATACATTGTCACTTAATATCCTGAAGAGAAAAATTAATTTCTATGTAATTATAGTTTTGCCCTGACAACTACAAAAAATGCATTGTAAACTAACACCTTGCAAATGAAATTCTATTTTCATCCTTTAATCGCTATGTAATGAGACTACGAAGGAGATGTTTGTACTGTGTTGAAATAATAAATAGATGTAACAACAAATTTTCACACTTTTCAGCAGGGTTTTTTATTGATTTATTTAATGGGAATATGGATCCTTGCAAGACTAAAACTCAAGTTTATTATGTATTTGTAGAAATTACTTTTTCTATCCCTGATATAATACCATGTTATGTTGGAAATATTCTGTGACTGTTATTGGCAGTAATAAGACAGTATCATTTAAAGAATCATAGTAAGTTAATCCTTTAAACCATATATCTGTATATTAGACAGCAAAATTTAGCATTGCTGCATCACAGCTTTTTCATGGATCTAAGATCTATTATTCCCGAGGAGCACACTTAATTCAGCGTTGAACATTTTAAAATGCATACTGTCTGTTTACCTGTCTGTGCAATAAAATGTATAAGGAGGTGGATAAATATCCGTAGTTGAATGTTTGTATCATCCTTAGGAAGTTGCACGATCCTTGATACTGCAGCACCTGTCAGACAAGGCAGATATCCTTGATTCTTGAACTGAATACTAATTTGGGATTTTTACATAATAGAAAATTAGATAATAATCTAAGCTTGTAAGAGCAGGTGAGGCAGAAAAATTTAAATTCAGTATGAAAGATGCATATTGTCAGGCATAAGTTTTCCCTATTAGGCTTGAATTAGTGAAGCTCAGTGCCTTCAGAAGGGTCTCTGGAATATATTTATTGCAACATTAGTGTGTTTCATAAGAAGTCCTTTCCAAAACTGACAGGATTTGGAACCATTATCCAGTATTCATGTTTTTAGGTACTTCTTGGCTTCAGATATTTTATTACACTTATGAGTCTGTTAAATGACTACATTTAGGTACACAATTTTCTTTTGAAAAAAAAAATTAAGCCAGTTCATTTTTTTTTTTTTAAAAATAATGACTAACAGCTTGAGCATGGTTGTCATTGCCCTCACTGAGAGTGCTGAGGTATGGTGTCCACTTGGACAAAAGTTGCTTCCTCTGCGTGCACCACAAAGATGTGGAGACACAGAAGGAGCACCCAGAATAGCATGCAGGGAGCCAGGTCTCAGGCTGCAGGGAGTGCCAGTCTGGCTATGCTCTATGAGGGCAGCAGAGTGAACAGCTGTGTGAGATAAGACCAGGTTGACAATCTGCTCAGCACAGTGCTGAAGTAGAAAGGCTAAGTAGTATTAGGGACTCTGAGAAAGAGATTGACTGGTGGAGTGGCATTCTATCATGCCTTAGACAAACACACCTGCCATCCACTTCACAAGGAGCAATGGATCGATCCCTTATCCGCTCATCACCAGGTAAAAGGTGGGACCTTAGAGACAGAGGGGTGTGGAAACAGATTCCTAATCAAGGTGGAAAGTGAATCTTCTGCAAAAGAGGGCAAGAGACCTGCATGGATGAACAAGAAACTCCTGTCATTACTCAAGCGTAAGCAGGAAATACATGGGAGATGGAAGCATGCTTAGGCCACCTGGAATGAATATAGAGAAGCTGTCAGAGTAAACAAAAAGTAGACAAGGAAGGCCAAAGCCCATCTGGAAATAAATTTGGCCAAAGATGTCAAGAACAACAAGAAGGGCTTTTTCAAATACATCAGTAAGAAAAGAAAAACTAAAGATAAAGTGGGGCTAATACTAAATGGAAGGGGAACCTGGCAACCAAGAAGGCAGAGTTGCTGAACATCTTCTTTTGCACTGGCCTTCACTGACAAGAGCAGCCCTAAGGAATCTCTGACCCAAGAGACCAGGGTAAAGGAATGTTGGAAGAAAGAGTTTCACTTGGTCAAAGAGGATTGGGTTAAAGAACACCTAGGCAAACTTGACATCCACAAGTCCATGGAACCTGATGGGGTGCATCCACAAGTGCTGAGAGCTGGCAGACATCACAGTTAGACCCATCACGACCGTCTTTGAAAGGTCATTGAGAAAAGGAGAGGTGCCTGAGGACTGGAAGAAAGCAAGTGTCACCCCAGTCTCCAAAAAGGGCAAGAAGGAGGGCCCAGAGAACTACCAGCCTGTCAGACTCACCTCAATTCCTGGAAAGGTGATGGAGCACCTCATTCTGGAGGCCATCTCTATCCACATGGATGACAAGATGATGATCAGGAGTACTCAGCATGGATTCACTAAAGGTAAATCATGCTTGGCCAACCTGATTGCCTTCTGTAATGAAGAAACTACCTTGATGGAGGAGAGGAGAGCAGTGGATGTTGCCTACTTCAACTTCTGCAACACTTTTGACAGTCTCTCACAATATCCTAATAGGCAAACTCAGGAAGTGTGGACTGGATAAGTGGACAGTGAGATAGATTGAGAACTGGATGAACAGAAAATCCCAGAGAGTCATAATCAGTGGCTCTGGGGCTGATTGGAGGCCTGTGATGAGTGTTGTCCCCCAAGGTTCAATACTAGGTCCAATATTGTTTAACTCATTCATAAGGACTTGGACAAAGGGGCAGCTGCCTCCTCAGAAAGTTTGCTGGTGACACAAAGCTGGATGAGTGGCCAATACCCCACAATGCTGTGTAGCCTTTCAGAAGGACCTCCACAAATACCTGAAATTCAGCAAAGGCAAATGCAGAGTCCTGCACCTGGGGAAGAATAACCCCATGCACCAGTACAGACTGGGGGCTGACCAGCTGGAAAGTAGCTCCAGGGAGAAGGACCATGGGATCCTGGTGGACAACAAGCTGTCCATCAGCCACCAGTGCCCTTGTGACCAAGAAGGCCAATGGTATCCTGGGTTGCATTAGGAAGAGCATTGCCAGCAGTTTGAGGGAGTTGATCCTGCCCCTCTACTCAGACCTGGTGAGGCCGGATCTGGAGTGCTGTGTCCAGTTCTGGGCTCCTCAGTACAACAGAGTCACGAAGCTCCTGGAGCTCCTCCAGCAGAGGGCTACATGGTTGAATTTGAGGACAAGCTGAGAGAGTTGGTCTGTTCAGTCTCAACAAGAAATCACTGAGAGGGCACCTCATCAATGTTCATAAGTATCAAAAGGAAGAGTGTCAAGAAGATGGAGCCTGGCTCTTCTTGGTGGTGCCAAGCAATAGGATAAGAGGAAACAGGCAGAAAGATGCACAAGAAGTTCCACCTGATGATAAGGAAAAATTTACTGTGTGACTGAGCACTGGAACAGATTGCCCAGAGAGTTTGTGGAGTCTTCCTCACTGGAGATATTCAAGAACCATCTGGACATGATAGTGTGCAATGTTCTCTGGAATGACTCTGCCTGAGCAGGGAGATTTGACCAGATGACCCAGAGGGACACTGTGGCCCCTTCCAATCTTACCCATTCTGCGACTCTGTGATTCTGTATATTGTTTTGCTAGTGTTAAATACTCTTGACACCTTTTCTTTAAAATGTTCTAGCACCTGCCTGTTTTGGAACAGGGTCTTGAAATTTGGCAGGAGGAATGGGGCTTTAGGCAAAGATATAGATCTGAAAACAAATTCTACCAAGTCTGGGAAAGTCATAAGCATGCAAGAATTCCTGTTCATGCTGCTGAGTACTTGATAATGTTTACCTAATAAGTTTCTGACTATTTTTCTCCTCAATAAATATACTCTTATCAGAGCCCCAAGTGTGATCAGACTGTGCATACACCAAAATATGCAGGAAATGAACATCCAACTCAAAGGTAGGAGAGAATAGAGGGATTTTTCCTGCTCTCAGCTGCTCTGGATTAAGCCCCAGTACTTGAATTAAAAGATGAGAATCTGTTTCTCCTGTACTATCCACATCACTGATAAAAACAAATTATTTGATTCAAATACGTGAGGGATTTGGCTTGGAGAAGACATTAGACTCCTACAAAGTCTTACAGAATTATTATTGGCATTGGAGACAGGGACTGAGACTTCACAGTGGGTTGACCCTGGGAAAGCTCACACCCAGTTGCCCACTCACTCTTCAACCCCAGCAGGATAGGGGAGAGAATCAGAAGGGGAAAAAAATGACAAAAACCTCATGGATCATGTTAAGGACAATTTAATAAATGAAAAAAAAAGAAAAACAAACAAGTGGTGTAAAGTCAGGTACTTACCACCTCTCAACAGCTGTTCAGTGCCTAAACAGTCTCCAGGCAGTAGCTATCTTCAAAAAACTGCTCTCCCATATGCTAGTTTTATTACTGAGCACAACGTCATATGTCATGCAATATTCCTTTGGTCAGCTGGCGTCAGCTTCCCTGAGGTTTTTTCCTCTCCTATCCTCTTGCCCACTCCCAGACCACACACATTTTAGAGCTAATTAAAAAAAATTAGTTTAAATTCTTTTCCTAGGACAATCAAAGGAATGCCATGTCAAAGACAAAAGGTACAATTCCAGTAGTCTAAAGAAAAATCTGCTTTCTTTTCTTTGCTTTCACTGTGTTCAGTCTTGAAATCATGCAACTTTGTTTACAATATAGAACATGAGATATTTTAAGATAAAAACTTATGAGCTAAGATACATTATATTTCCTCAGTGGAGAACAAACAAAGTGGTGTCTGGTATCTTCCATTTAGATAAAAATGTGGAAATGACCCACAGATGATCACTTAACCCCAAAGCATGAAGGATGCTGCAAATAGTTTGTCTTTTTGAAGTAGAAAGGATCAGACAGTACCACACGATACAAGATCTTTTGGAGGTGAAAAGAGTAAGAGCTGCCCTGCTGAATGATGGTAGTATAGAATATAGCACAGTTGGCCTGGTCAAGATGTTCCCGTGAAGGCTATGAAGTGCTGCCGAACACCTTAGCCACACATACAGTTGTTTGGTACTGTAGGCACAACACTCCTTTGTTTGCTTGTTTGTTTTTTCACATTCAGAGAAAATGTGGCTCCCTGAATTAGCATCTTTCTTCTTCTCTAGTAATTGTCATGTTTTCATTTGTTATTAATGGAACCATCAGTTAAACTGCTTTGGTGCTAACAGAAAAATATCAGTTTTATCCTGGAATAGCATTACTATTAAACTGAACTTTGCTACATTGTGAACATCATTTCTAGCTCTCATTTTGATTTGCATCACTTAAAGAATGATTGTTCAGGTAACAAGAATTATTTGTACTAAACCCCAAATTCACTTGATATTATCAGCTAAGCCTTTGAAAGAACATTAGAAGCACCTGTATTTTAAATTGCAGCTGATAAAACAGCAAAGCTCTTGCAGAAGATAATGACCTAAAAAATGATAACATCACAGTAGAATCAGACAGTGCCATTCAATTGTCTGATCTGCCATATATAAAGAAATGTGCTATTATTTCTTGATTTAAGATTATGAGGAATACTGCTCAGGTAATATTCACTTCTTTTGGACAGCTTTTCATGCACAGAATCAGATAAACAAGGTGCTATCTTCTAAGACTGCTGAAAACCTATTGAACACAACAAATTCTTTCTGTCTTTTTAAAAAGTCCAACTGTGAGCTTTCGCACACTACACGCATGTTAGCATATGATTCAAGTTCCTAAACTCAAGCCATAAATAAAGGTCCCATTGAGTTTTAAGACAACTGAAGGAAGAAAGAAATTGCCCAGGGTTGTCAATGCTGGAACAGCAGAAAATAGGACAAATGTACAATTTATTGATAGCAATTTATTCATAATAAACAAAAAAGGTAGCCAGTTACTTTGAAGAAAACAGCCATCTATAACTGGTTCAAGGGACATACTTATTTTGAAAGTCTATAGCTTTAGACAGTAAATGTAATCCTTTTCAATACTTAGAGAAGAGTTTGTACTCGATTTATAAAAGATGAACTTATTAATATTTAAAGAAGAAAAACAAAGGAAAAAATGAAGTCAATTCCCTATGAAATTGTTCTGTGTATGTATACCATCTGTGTAGGTGGTGTACTTGAATATAAGATGCTGCTTTACACTTATACATGAAGAATAATAGCAAAAAGGCACTAGAGGATGTAAAACAGAAAAGGAAAGCCCAGACTTCAGCTTTAACTGAGACCACGATTTTTTTCCTTATGCTAAAAAGCAAATAATGGCGCAAATTACATCCTTTTTCTTTCCCATTCCATGAAGAACTGATAACGAGAAATGTTGGAGCAATTTTCTTTTGCACTCTACAGATTAGTACTGAGTGAAATACTCACTGCTGAAGGGAAAAAATGATTCGAATTTCATGGAGCTTTTACCAACATTTGATCTAGTCAATGGTACTTTTGTCTATTAAAATGCACTTAAATAGCATATGTTATTTTTTTTTCAAAAGGCTAAGTGTTTTTCACTAATCTTTGAGGTATTTTAAGTAGGGATATAGATAAGTTTTAGAAAATGCTACTTTTTCCTTCTAGATAAGAACTGGTTTTGATTTTCAAATGAAAGACAGCTGCACTTACTACTCTTTGTCTTAAGAAAAGCATATTAACATCAGAAAATTGTCTGGTATTGTAGAATACTTGCAAAATGCTGAAATATTTCCTGCCATTCTAAAGAAAATTAAGAAATAAATTGTTATGCTATCATTAAAGGCTGTGGCAATGAAAGTTGAAACGATCATTGTTCTCAAAGTTCAAGCTTAAAGTACCTTCTAAAGGAAATAAAGTAAGAACAAAGAAAATTTAAAAAGAGGCTGGAGACCAGGATGACTGTTTTAAAATGACAGATCTAAATTCTAGGTGGCTGTGTCTGTGAGAGAGGTGAGGAAATATTCAGTTCTCAGAAACATGGGGCTTAAAATCCCTAGTTCATCAAGAAAGGAGGGGTTGCATTGCTGAAAATTCCTATCACACCCGTATCAAGTTCAAAAATCCTCAATGTTATGCAATTCTTTCTGCTCAGGACCTAATCTGTCTCAGCTTCTCCTAAGATGGAGAGGTTATGGTGAATCTTTCAAAGGAGATGTAGCAGTTCTTTTTTAATTTTTGCTTAATACTTTATTTTTAGAGCACCTTCCTAGGAATTTGGAGAGGCGGGTTCTGTGTCTGCTTCAACTGCAAAGAATTAAACTTGTGAATTAAGAGAATACTGAAAAGGCTGAAACAGCAAGAAGCCTGACACTTAAAGAGGGAGCTGGATTCTTGACTTCAAAGGATTAAAAAGGAAAAAAATTAATCCTGTATACTATCAATTCTAATATATATTTCTATTGTATTAGTTCACCAGTGAGGGGGGAAAAAAAAGGAACAATTTGCTAAGAGTCAAATTGCCTCTGTTTCTTTCAATAACATGTTTCTTTACAGTTCAATAGAAACACAAAGGTGGCTCTCCAGAACATAGAAGACAGTCATTTTTTTCTGTCTTTGATTAAAACGTGAAAAGGAAACTTTCATATTTCTCTGACAAGTGCTACATGCAGCCAGTGATTTTGGAGTAGCTGAACAGCACTACAAGCTAAAAGATCAGAATTATGGCTTTTTGTTCAGAATGCCCTTGTAGCTCTGTGTGCTTGCTTTGCTGTAACCTACTCAAGTAGAGACATAAGTATGAAATAGATAATTTTGTCCCCAAAATAAATACTTCTAAAAGGTGGGAAAGCAGTCAAGATGTTAACTAATCCTTTAGATGCCTATACATTTAGGCAAGTCTGTACAAGGATACAGATGTACAGAACAACTGTTTAGAAATTAGGTAGGACTTCAGGTCTCTTTTATAAGATTTCAGCAGAACCAACAACATTCAGAAATTCACTGATTTGTTTCAAAAATATTTTTAGAACCAAGGAAGTAATTTGAAGCATGAGATTAGGTTATCTTTCAGATCAAGTATATCTAAATCATACCATGAAGTGAAAAGTTAGGCATACAAAGACAGAATGAAAGAAGGAATAATGTAACCCTAGGAAAAAAAGGAGAATGATTTTATGCTTATTTAAATGGATTTTGAGTAGCTATTTTATATTAGCTTATGACTGTACTGTGATCGAATTTTTGTAATTCTTCCGTCTTTCATTTGATTAAAAAATATCACTAATGCATAAGACAATGGAAAATTGTCTTATGGGACATAGTCATCAATCACTTGTATTTCACTGAGTTAGGCAACAGAATGAATTACAAAAATTTAAGGGTATAAACCATACATGATTTTATCTACCAAATAGCAGTCTTATTCAATATATAACCGAGTAATAATTTTAAAATTGCCACAACTTTACACCACTTTTGAATGTTTCTGAGGGGTTACTGCACTGATAAATGGACACATTCTCTAAAGTCACCAAGCACATGCATATCCTAATATTCCTTAAGCATAAACTCTGTTAAAATCAATGCAGGGTTCACAGTGTGTTTTGATGGACCTTATCCAACTCTGACTACCAGTAGTATTCTTCCTTTGTTAAAATTATTCACCTGTTTAAAAATTTCCAACTACTAAAATGTCAGAAAATGAAAAATTGTGGAATCTACACCATCCTCAGTGAAGGCATAAATCTTTATTACTTTTTAGCAAATACCTGACAAATGTCCTCACCCCCCAATACGTAAAGAAGTCCAAAAGTCAATATAGTACCTTCTTAGGAGATTGTTTTGGATGCAGTCTATAAGTTACAGTGTTTTGCAATAAATTTAGAATTAGAACACAAGTTTAAAATCCAACTTGTGTGTACACAGCAGCATTCCAAAGAAGAAATGGATGACTCCAATATGATCAGCTTCTTCCTAACTTCTGCTTTACAGTTTGTTTTGCTCTGTGCTAATAAGAATAACTTTCTGTGTTTGCCTGCTTTTAGGTGAGTGAGATAAGTGGTTTGCTTAGAGGAAAATGGTTTCATGTGTTCCCTTGTTTCCTGCATAGGCAATAAAGTGTACTGGCTTGAATTTGAGAATGTGATTTTTCCGTGAATGGTGACATTAGTATGTAGACATTACATCTCTTCGTTAACATCAGTTAGTATAAAAAGGTATAAATATATCTTTCATACTTCAGAAGAAGGATTTATGGAAATAGCTGAGAACACTTGTAATAAACTGAGGTTATTTGCTACTTACCTGCGTGAATAAAGAAAAGCAAATAAAGGAGATAACCTTTCTGCCCTTTCTTTCTCTGGTCTCTGTAGTATCTAAAAGTAGAGAAACAAGAGGGCAAAAATAATGGAGAAAAATAATTTTGTTCATTAGACAAACTGATAAAGTTGGCAAAGAAAAATAAAGGGTTTTTTGCACAAAAGCCTTTCTTCAGAGATACATAAGCACTGAAACACCTCTCCCTGAATTGCTGGTTAGGCAGTAAAAGATGTGCAGAGTTCCTTCCCTGCACCCTGTTGCTGCTGCTACACTCAAAACAGCAAGGTGGGAAAGTTTCAAAGTCACTTATCCCCATTAAAGTTATACTGTGGTATTGCAAATATTAATTGCTTGCTGGTGCCTTGCAGGTAGAATCGTCCTTTCTGCTGTGATTCCACTAAACATTACAATGCCTCCTCTTGAGAATGGTGACAAAAGGACAGTCAATCTCAGCTCATGTCCTTCGTCTCTCTGTTGTCTGCTTTTCCCAACATCTTGTCAAATTTAATCTGAGTCAAACAAGACAGACACAGCATATAGAGCCATGTTTCTTAACCCAGCATGTTTATTTCAGTAATGAACAACAGCAAGCTTGTTTTATAAATATATTTGATTCTTATTAACAAGTAGAAACAGAACATACTGCCTACAAACTTTTCCAGGATGCATATGCATGCAGGTTTTCTTCAGAATCTTTTCAAGTGGCTATTTCGCCATATTTTAAAAAATAATATTCATGTGCAAAATATAGCTTTTAAAGTCCTGTGCAACATTAGACATCACAATACAATCTTACATGATGTGCAGTAATTACTCACATAACTTGGGGTACACCATGTTTTAAGATTCTAAAAAGTCTCAGGAAGATTTTTCCAGTTAAATTTCTGTTATGTATGGGAAATTCATCCTTGAATTCCCAAGAACTAATTTCACACCAAAATGAGCACAAATGCTATTCTAGTAGTTTTGTTTTTTGTTTTTTTTTTTACTATACCCTCTGTCTGATTTTACCCAATTGCTGTGTTATATTTAAATTTAGGGACATATTGGTTCTGTATAATAAAAAGAAATAGGAAAAAAATCCTGAGATAATAATCCAATGAGTTTCCTTTAGTACTGAGAATCAGAAAAATACATAGGAAAAAATGACAGTATTATAGCAAAGGAATCTGAAAGGTCTAGAGTCATTTGTAGTCTCTAATTACTATGAGAGTTTGCAAAAAGATATACCACATCTTACAGATTATAGAAGATATCTTCAGATTTTATCCTCTGATATAAAAGTAGGAAAGTTCAAACATGTCCAAATTTCTATAAATAAACAATACTGTATTACAGTGTTCTGTGAATGTGTCAAGTCTTGAAGAGCCAGATTGTGATCCTGGCTTTGTGCCTACACCAGGAATTATGAGGCTGTTCAGCATTCATACTGCCTACATTTGCTGCCTCTATAACAGCTATCAGGATTAGAAGCAAGGAGCTTCTGTAGAACCACTGATTCACACTCTTTACAGTTGGATAGAGGATGGTCAACTAGAAAATTGACCATAAATGGTATAGAGCTCTCCAATACATAGGAGTCACATAAAGTTATCTGCTCTAAATATAAGCCTGATACATTCTGGCATATTTCTCTACCTGAAAAAAGAGAGTGGGAAAGAAGTGTGAGAACACAGAACTCTGTCTTTGAGTCATGATGTGACTTTTTTTAGGATTGTGCATTATCATTGTTAGCCTATGAATCAATTCTAATTTAATCTTTGCACAAAGGGGAAAGAACCCTCTCTTGACTCCTGGTATCTACAGTTTCATCTGTCCTAATAAATAAAAGAGGGAGGTTGCGTAAGCACTAGACCTCTGATCATCTCCACCTGCATAACTGGTAATTCTTTCCCTAGGTATGCTTTAAACTGCTCCAAATATCTCTCTTCAAGAAAAAGCCTGCTTAGGCTTTTGAAGACATTTTGTTTCATGAACTGATCCCAGAAGTCTACACAGATAAAAATCTGACAGATTTCCACCAGTTTTCCCTCCATATATTCTACACAGTCCTCCAAAATCATCCTCAGACTAATCACTCATTTGCACATCACAAATCAGTTTTTATATTAGGCATTTAAACTGGGGAATTTTAATCTGGAAAATGACCTCCCACAAACTCCCAGACCTGTAAATTAAAGGCTACCTCTCTTGGCCTTAAGAGTTGGGCTAAAATACAAAAGCAAGTACTATGTTGTGTGGATCTGGTAAAGCTGTACGAGGCTGGCTATCTAACCAGTGTGGAAATGAACTCACTCCTTCACTATGTTTTACTTAGTACTGTGAGCATAGTCTCAAGCGACTGGCTATTTGATGGCCATTACTATCTCTTTTTCACCTGTTCCTTATCTATTAGCTTCTTAAGAAAAATATTATTAGTACAGGACTGTCCTGAAAAAGTAATTTGGTGAATGTGGGGATCCATAAATATGATCCATAATTTAAAAAAATAAGCATTTACATCATTCAGGGATTTTTTCCGGAGACACTGTTTATCATATTCTTCTTCAAATGCAGTAACAGATGACTGTAACAACTTCTAGTGCTATTGTGAAGGCAGACCTCTCTTTTATAAGCTGAACACTCCAGTCGTCTTCCCACTCATTACATCCTACATGTTGTCAATCTTGGTTTCAAGAACTGTCAATCAGAAATGCAGTGGGTGATAAGTGTAGTATTTTTTAACCACACTAAGGTGGGCATTTCTTTGATTTTCCTTTATTCTCTTGATTGGAAAGTGCAGTATGTGTCTTGCTTACAGGCAAACACAAAAGTATGTGAAAAACAGTATTTTGAAAACTGAAAACAGAAGTATGGTACAGTAACCCTTACAGCTAATCAGTCTTATTGTTAGTAAAACAGCATCCTGGTTATTTAATACAATGGTTCCAGATATTATGATTACCTCTTTAGGCTTAAGTTTATTGATTTAGTAAGAGCAATTGTGAAATATTAACAAAAGAGAGAACTAAAAGCCACAATAATTTGCTGAAACACGTAACTTTTACAGTTATATCGGTATATGTGATCAAGCTGCCAGGAGAAGAAAAAAGAAGAAAAAGGAGAAGGAGAAAAAAGAAGGAAAGGGTGGCTTATGTTTAATACTAATACAATAGTTGTTGCTATTGTTAGAGATGTACAAATGTCTTACATAACACTGTAAACTACAAGCAAAATGCTGCTCTTATTTAGTTCGCCTATGGAATTTCTGTGAAGGATTATTTTTCACTGTTTCAGGAAGCGCATTTTTGACAAATCTTTCAGACAATCTCAAGAGGCTTACCTGCTGCCATTGGTATCAGAAAATGGCAGTTTCACTTATCCTTATAGAGCTTCTGATGACATGTAATTTAAATAACTTGCCAGACTTGCTGAGCTGGTTTGTCTCAAAGGCATTAAGACTGACCAGTTGGTGATCTATTATGGTGTTATAAAATTGATACTGAAATTATTTTAGCAGTAGGTATATACAGAACACAAAATCTTCAGTAGAGAAGAGAATAAATGAAAACAAAATTGCACGTTCTATTCTGGAACTAAAAATAGATTTTCTTCCTGTTTTCCCCAGTACCTGAACTTTTTTCAGTGACAGTTCATGACAATTCAGTGAGGTATTTCAGCATATATTTCCAATTCAGACCTGAATATCTTTGTGGATTTTGTGAGATGATCAAGAGGTTAAGCACTGATGTTAGCTACTACATCTTTAAAAAATACTTGCGCAGTTTGAAATAGATAAAGCTATATGTCTGGCAAATGTTGCTTGTAATGAAAATAGGTACATACTCCTAATTACAGAGACAATGAGATGTTGCTGAAATTACCAGAATTGCACAATACTGAAGGCAAAAGGAATGACTGTCGGTCACCGAAAGAAATAGGCATGTGTTCCAAAAAGCCTTATCAACTCTAGCTTCTTATCTTTTAAAAACTCTTTTCTGGGCCTCAAAAAAGACTTACTTTTTATAATGGGGTGTTATAATTTCTTTTCCAACCCTTGACATACAAGAGAATTGACTAATTTTCTATTAGTTTGACTCCTGTTTTCTGCATGGACTCTTTTGACTATAGTCTATTTTATAGCTAATTCTTTGGCTTAAGTCCCTATTTACTGGCATAAATGACATGGGGGTGGTAGCTAAATAGACTTCCAAGCTCCTCACCTTATTAAGGGACAAAGGAAGTTGAGCACTCAGAGAATGCAGATATGATACAGACGAGCTTTCACACACCAGGGTTTTTTGACACTGTGTTTCGGAATTTCTCAGAATTCTTTTCCACAACTTGCTTTACAAGGTTTCATTGCTTTATTTGTAGTGAGAAGCAGATATCCCCTGTCTAGGGAATGGTAGATGCAAACATCCCTTATACCTCTGTGTCATAATTCTCTGAATGTCACATGCAGAAAAAATGGTGAATTCTAACAATAAAGTTTCAGACTAAAAGGAAGATAATAGTTCATGTGACCAGAGTCACAAAGTATGAAGTACTTAAAATGTACTAAAAATGTGGACCGGAGCAAATTTCTGAGCAATAGTTCAGAGGCTGGTAGTTTTTTCATGCCTGTTTTTAAGTGTTTCTGACCTTAGCTTGACTTAATTAGAGATTTTTTGAAAAGGCCCTATATAAGAGCAAAATTTTTTAGTTCAGTGAGATGCCTATGCACTGTAGTAAGGGAGACTTAAAGGAATACAAGAATATGCAAAATTAAGTGGATGTTGCACATTCTTTAACTCCTTCCCATTCTAGAACGCAAATATGGAAGATGAATAGGATCATCTCCATCTGCCTAGAGCTGGTGAATCAAAGTAAGAGTGAAAAATAAGACTTCAATTTGTTGTTGGTAGTCGCCAATAACAATCCTCACAAACATAGTGCTCAGGTGGCACAAAATGGATTAATACTTTCTAGAACCACACACATCCCCTTGATATGCTTAAAAAGACCAATTTCTCTTTCCATCTACTGAGTTGTGGCATAAACTAGCACCAAATTAACAGCTAAAACTGCAATTTCATTATTAAATGCAAGTAGAATAACCAGAAATATATTTAGATGTACTGCAGAGTGGTGTAGTTTCATAAAAGTGAATCTTAAACTGCATATTATCTTTTCACTCCATGAAAAAGAAAGTGAAAAGACAAAACATAAGAAGTTGCACCCTTGGAGAAGAAGAAAGAGTAACTCTTGACCATCTGTCAAAATCCAATTGCTATATGATTCTTCATAACCCAACTGTATTGCTTCTTTGTGCTTCCTTTAAAAACACAGTTATACAGATACTGAGTAAATGCACTGAGAGACATCAAGTTTCTTGCATTGTAAAAATCCAATGGAAAAAAATGTACCAGGAAATCGATTAAGTCATGCAGATGACAACAAATTTAGCAACTCTTTAAAATTTCATATTTATATAATAATCTGTGAGAACAGGCAATTTTGAATCCTTACCAAATCATTCAGCAGGATCTAGATTGTGAAGATATTTTTAATATAGACTGTATGCTTTTCAGCATTAATTTTTCACTCTGATAAAAGGACCAAGTAAAAGAAGGTTCTCCCAAGTACAAAAATAGGCGGTAGCAAAAAATTTGGCAAAATGATGAAACACATACATGCCAGATGGCTGTGTTTCCATGTTCCAGTAGAAGGGTGTTATAATTCCATTCTTGAATGCAGTTCTTTGCATAAAAGACACCAAAAATAGAATGTATGAGAAAACCATAGTCGACCGAGAGTATCAGTTTTAGGAGTCCCAGTACATAAAAAGAAATTTCTGACTATATTACAATTATTTAAAAGGCTTAACACCTTTGTACCATAAAAAATTAAGCAGAGGCTGCACAAAAAGCTATCTAAAGCTATCTAACAAGGAAACAGTACAATTTTGCATTTGAACTCACATTCCTTTTTCAACATGTTAGGTGTCTTGTTCAATCAGAGCAGACTTATCTCTTGAGAGAACCTAGTGAGCAGAACAAAATTTGCCTTTTTAAACAGGGCTAATTGTCCTGTTTTGCACAGTAAATTACATAGAAATCCAGAAAAGGGTTCAACTAACCGAGAGATATTAAGACTTACGTCTCAGACCTATATTTCCTACCAAGGCTGTTCAGCCATGTATGCAAGAGTTTTCTGGCCTAAACATGAGCATGCAATTTCTGTAACGCAGTAGACACAGCACTTTGCCAATGACCTGAATTTTCAGTTCATTTCATACCAGAGTCCTAGAACTAAACACCAAATTTAAAAAGAGGGCAGTTCATAATTTAGGGTTTGGGCTCCTTCCTGCCCTTCTGGCCAAAACCCTCCTTCTCCCTCTTAGGCAGTTTACCAGAGATTGAGGATCACCTTAAAGTTATTAATTCAAAATGAGAGTTTTTCCATTATGAACTAATGCTAATACAGACATTCTGAAGTGTTGTTTTGAGTAAAGGACTTTAATTTCTGCATTAAAGTTCACTTTGATTGCGCAATACAAATCTGACTATGAATACTACTCAAGCGTGTGAAAATTCATGTTCTACTGGTAAGCAATATTATTCCAACAGTATTTTAAAAAAGTAGAGTTTGAAATGACAGGCCTTTCCAAAACACAGGAAGACTTAAATTCATTACAGATGTTCAATTTCTTATGGCTAAAGAAATAAAAAAAGAAAGAGGGTTTACAGTTACATAGTCCTGAAAGTTAATTTTTTTTTTTCTGAGTAATCCCTACAAAGAGAATGAAGAAAATGTTACTGTTTAAAAGACAACTACGAATGATATAATACAATATGAACACTGGTAAAATTTACTACTCTTTACTGAAGATACATTTACTGAAATAAAATTTCTTACAGAAGTTTGGATAAGGGAAAGGTAAAGACAGAAACACAATTTTCTAATACCTAAGACTAGACAAAAGTACGATTTTTGGCAAAATCTGTGGAAAAAATGTTAAAAATAGAGTAGTGATAATAGAAATTATTCAAAGATACTTTGAAATTTATTATATCACAGATCACAGAAAGATTGTCCTTTGAAAATAAGACCACCTTCTGGAAACAATAACTTACAATAGAAGTAAATTGTCATTTAATTTTTCTGTGTTGTATCAGACATGCATTGAAAAGTAATTGAAAACTGAAAAGTAAAATATTTTGGACATAAAAAGCTGAGTAAATGTATGAGAAGTGAAAGATATTGACAGCAAAATTCTTAAAAAATGAGAAGGTATACATAATAGAAAAATAACTAGTTATGGTATGCACATCTTTGTGGAGGAATCTTTGCAGAGTTAACTCAAGATATGAGAATGGTATTTCAGGGTATGTCTCCTCAGGACATCACTGCCATACAGATACAGTTGATAAGCTACATGTGATCTAAGTCACCTATGCATGCTGTCAAACAAGTTAGCACTCCATTTCACTTCACTCTGCAGTTCCTCGACTGTTCACACTGCTTGTATGTCAGCTTGCTCCTGGGTTCTCTTTTGAACTGTCACAGCTAATTTTCTCTCAGGGACACTTCAGGTGGAGATAATTTACTCCAAAGTAAGCCTACAGGCGGTATGAATAAGACTGCAACAGGTCTGTCTGCACATCTGCACCACATCTGGCCTGCTCTATGCTGTGCACATACACTGGTAGCTTCTCAAAACAAGTAAGTAAAACTAAAGGTGTAGCAGTTCAGTATTCAACCAGAACATGCCACCAGTGCAGATACACTTGTTGATGGAATGTTGAAAATGTTTTCAGTTCAGAACAGAAAAGCTGTCAGTGTCATACATATAATATTGTGTAACATTTTATTAAAACGCATCTCAAGGTTATTTACAAAGGAATCTACTATCTTCCAAATACTAACACTACCATGAGAAAACCCTATTGAATGCATGATGAGTGTTTCATTCTCTAACTTCTTTACCTATTCACAGAATAGGGAGCCAGAGGACACGGGCTGAACAATCTGAACACACAGTTTATTCACTGAATTAATTTCTTAAAAATTCAGACAGTATGTTTAATATCCAGGGTCTTCTGGAAACAAACGGATGTGATAATGTATTAAAGACAGCATGATAGGAATAAATGAAGATTATGAAACCATTTCTGTGATATGAGTACTTATCTGTTAAATTATACCTTTTATTATTGGTTTATATTTACACTTAGCTAACACATAACAAATTTGTTATCAATGTCCTCACTCAAGTAGATATACATGAACCAAAACCTCATTTTTACAATATGGGTTATATTTTTCATAAGAATAAGATAGTATCAGGCTCAACACCACTATATATGCCTATAGCTAAAGAATTAATGTTACTTTCATTTTTTCCAGAATTCTTCTTATGAAAATGACACAACCTGAAAGTAGTTATATAACTAAAAAAACGCCAAAATATACTTGAAATAAGTTGAATACTTACCATATTATTTATCTCCTTTCCCAATTTCTAGGAAAACTTTACAATACTTAGGTAGTAAAAACAGATGATTGGAGGAGTACAAATCAGTAAATATTTCTGCTTATGCAACCAAAATGTATTCTACTATGGCAGGTTTCTCTCTTTCCTTAGAGGAGAGGAAAAAAACCAACCAATCAAAAAAAACCAAAACAAAACCTAAAAAAAAAAAAAAAAAGAAAAAAAAAAAAGAGGTTTCAGTCTTTATGGCTTTGACACTATGCTGGCTTTCCCCCAACATTTCTGCACTGCTTCTAGGACATACACTTTCCTTTGCCAAGTACACACCCTCATACAATCAACACATGGTCAATATTTAAAGTTTACTCTAAGAAAATCCACTCACTAAATTGAAGGGAAATCAGTGTTCACATCTTGAAGATTTGACTCAAACCTACCTCAGTTTAAATCATTGGCTCAGCAAATTCACACATTTCCATTATATTTAGAACAGTAAGCCACTCCCTCCAGCAGTGCCTGAAAGAGGCATTTCTTCTCCCTTTCTTCCTTCCCTTTGAAATCACTTTCTCTCACCATAAGAAATATGCTGGAATATTGTGAACTGCAAAGAATTATTAAGATAAGTTAGTGAAAGAGGTGGAAATAGAAATCAGGAACTCTAGGCCTTATTCATGTGCCTTGAGGCTAAAAGAGAATTATATATTATGAGTTTCCCTATATTAGACACCCACTATTATACATTACACAAGAAAATGTCTCTAAGAAATTTTTATGGTAATCTTTTTTCTTTGATTGGCAATGCCAAGATATCAGCATCTTTTAAAAAATGGAATAAGAAACTACTGTATATTCCATGCATCTTAATGTTTTGATCTATATAAAGAATTCACAAAGTTTATTATACTATCTACTTGATTTAAAGGGGGAGGACTTAATGAAATGACAAAATCAAGTGAGGCATGTCTCAAAAACTTACTGACTAAATTACTTGTTCTGTCACTGTAATGGTAACATTTGAAAAAGTCTTTACCTAGATAAGAGAACTGATTTTTCATCGCAGCAATCTATCTGTGGGGAAAGCAAATTATTTACTATAATTTACATTCCAAATATTTTTTCACAACTAGAAAAATAAAGTACATCTACAAAAGAATCCTTTAAAAACAGAAGACGTTAACAGGAAAGATAGTAATTCCAAAAGCAGTAGCTGGTTCTGGTCATTCAAGCTCAGCATAAAATTAATCCTTAGAAGACTTTTGCAGTGCTCTGAGAAGTTTAGAGAACATTATATATAAGACTTGTGCAGCCATAATTTGGATGGTTTTAGTTCCTTTGACATTATTGGGGTCATTTGTAAGGCCTTTGGTCTTACAATAGGTAAGTAGGGAGTTTTCTACTGCCATCTGTTGATGAAATAGGAATAGAACTGAAGTCTATAGAACAAGCTTGCTCCCACCATCCTTTGGTGAGCAAGAGGAGGCTTGGACAAAAGTCAGTCTGCATTAGCTTTCCCAGCCCTTCAGGACTCACTAGAATAACATGCAAACTCCTAATGGCAAGGAAAGAAATAAAAGCTTCTCTTTTGTGGTTTGGGATCTGCTCAAAGGTCATGTGATTGATCCCCTCCTACCACCAAAGGTTTTGCAAGGAAATGGTAGAGATGTGATTGTGGAAAGCCATCTTTACAGTAAAAGAGCAGTGTGTTAAACTGGCAGAAGGAAGCAGCAGAATACCTAATTATGGCTGTTAAAGTCCACTCTGACGTGTCCTGAATACTTCAAAAGGTAGCCCAAAAGTGCAATGGACCAAAATACTGTTTTAAATATGCAGTTACTACACTGCAAAAAGACAAAGAGAACATATATATTAAGACTCAATATTTAAAGGCCAATGATTCTAGTTGATTAAATTGATTGTTGTTTGGTAGACAGCTTTTGCAAGCACTCTGACTGAATACGCCTAAATTTGTATTCATTACCAATTCTAGACAGAAATATAGTAAAAATTAGTACTGCAGTTTATGGGCGCAGGGGGAAATTTTATAGACATATATCCTTAGTAAATGATCTTTGCAGAGAATAACAGAAATACTTTCTGTATTAAAATCTGATTCATAATAAAGCACAATTTAGAAGCCCAATAAATCTACTTTTTCTGCTTTCTTTTAGCAGCAAGTCAGCTTCTGCAACACTTTCTTCAGTATTCACTGTATCTTGACTTAACATTCATCAGTATTTCTACATTGCTAGGGAGGATGTAGTTAATCATCCATTTCTTTATCTTTTCTAGGGAAAAAATAAAGAACATTTTATGTACACCTTTTTAAAATTGTAAAATTAACGGAGAGTAATAGAAATCTGGCCAAAGCACCAGTTTAGTAGATGAAAGGTAGTAGAAAAAAATTATATCTAGCTTCAACTGCTCATTAATAGAATGAAGTAAATTGTTATTCTTGACAGAAGTTGATTAGTTTCTGTTCTGCTCTCTGCTTCACTGCTGATGTGACACATATCTCCAAACTTTTTGGTTGGGAACTGATGACTTAGAAAACTCATGGGGTGGTAAATGTACTTATAAACAACTGGCTAAGTTGCTCCTGGGAAACTTTTTGTGCCCAGTTGTCAAAGCTTTGCAAGGCTTATAGAAAATGAGGTTCAATCAGTGAAAGAAAAAATTAATCTGAAATTAAAATTTAAGTTCTCCTGAAACTCAAATACTTCACATAAAACACAAAAGACTGGCAATTTTGAATCTGAATGATCGCTCATTCAGTGCTGAAACCCGAATACTGATGCCTTTATAAATTGCTTAGACCACATGAAGACTTGATCAATAAAGCACCATCAAGAGACCTAGCCACTTGAGAGTAACTCAGCTCACCAGGATAACACAACCTGCTGACACCAAGCTACCAGCTAGCATCAGGGAACTGAAGAAGTTATACAACAAGGGATATTGGCTTATTTAACATATTTTACTGTGAGCTTTCCTGGAAACTGTGTTGTCCTTTTCTCCCCCATTTCCCTTTTTTTTACACTGCTCTACTTGATCATCTTCTTTTCTTCAGTTTGCTATTGCTGGCAGTGCCAGTCTGGGCGTAGAGCCTAAGTTAATACATTCACTGGACTGTACTCTGTTCTGTGCCTCACCTGTAATGCTGGCACATTTCTCTAGGGAGAGCAGCCTCACTCATTGGGAAACACTGAACTAAAAGGCTAAAGTGCAACTGCTTTTTTACAGGACATAAACCAGTAGCTGATGCATTTTTCTGGAGCTTTCCCCACATAAATTATTGGATTCTTTTATGCAGTGTTTTTATATTTGTCTTTGGTTTATATCTTAGTTCAATACTTGGACCTGAATGAACACTGCATTTTAAGAGGCCCAGAGAAGGCCTAACCTAAAAGGTATTTTGGGCCTTTTAAATGGAGGTTGAAGTTAGTTATCCTTGAAAAGGCCCAGTAGAGCTCCAACAGATTTCTTTCAGACAGCCTGATAAAAAGATTAAAAGTAAAAGCTTTTAATTTTGAAATTCAAGTACAAATCCTATAGTAAAATTTGACTATTGAATTTCCTTGAACTTTTTTTCTCCAGGATGATTTGTCCTCCAAAATTTGCCTGATGGATCTTTCTAAAGTAGAAGCAGTATTTTCTCAGACTGCCTGTATGTGTTTAAGAACTACAGCAGTGAACACCCCAAATTCAATTCTTATTTGATGCTTTCCTTTATTTTGTGTGAGAGGCACAGTCTTGCACTGTTTTTCTTATTTCGTCTTCCACTACCTCCACAACACAGTAACCTTCACACTGAATGAGAATAGCTGGATACAGCTTCCTGCATGGCTTCTCAATTGCTGGCAATTTAGTTGGCCAGATGGGGTTTCTATGGAGAAATGTGAAGGCTAAATGTGCCCCTGCAGAGCTCTTGGCTCCTGCTGACTCAGCAAGTGAAGGACACAATCAAACAGTACAACTTCCACCTCTTTTCTCACCTCCTTTATAGCCCCTTCTATTTTTCTTCCTTCCACTCATCCAGGACTGTGTCTCAACTACTATTTCTGGTCTATTTCAGGTGATGTGCTTTTTTTCTCCAATTAGGATCTGCAGTAGCTTGCAATTAAGGGAGTCTTTACCAGTCTCACTCGAAGTTCCTACAGGGAAAATGTGAAGTCTCACAGACTACAGAGAGGCATGAAGCAGACACATGGAACAGCAGCTGTGTGTGTAGGTAATATGAAATGGTAGCACAGAGCTCTTCAGCCAGGAATGGAGGATAGTACAGTGTCTGCATATTGTTTCTGTGTGAGTATCAGACTGAGGCATCAGTTGGTTTCTGCTCTTACTGTTACTAGGAAATCATTAAGAGCAGGAGCAGCAGCTGAGATATAATTTTATTTTTTTTTCCGGAGAAGCCTTAAAATAGACTGAGTGCAGATATTGAGGGAAATAAGATTTAAGCCCCATAATAAGTGGAAATGTCTTCAAATGGTGTAATTTTGAAAATGTGCTGGGACACCAGTCCATTTAAAAGTCACGGGAACATATTCATTAACCACATTAAAGCAAAGTCCCATAACAGAAGCTTACATTTACAACCGATTGACTTCAAAATGCCTTAAATTGGCACATAGATATTTTTGTAAAGGAGAGACAGCTCTGGGAAACAAAACACTGAAGGCCAGACAGTCAAACTAAACAGCTTACCAAGAACAGGCTACAAGCAGGTGAGATTTTGAGCACAATATACCTGAACATCAAATATGAGAGTCTGGCTTCCTGACAAACTTCTTTAAAGTGAAAATCTGTCCTTTGCTTTAGAAAGGTGTGTTCTTTTTTTTTTTTTTCCCCATAAATATATCTCAAGTTCAAAAAAAAAAAAAAACAGGACAAGATGGGAATATTTTTATCTCTCTCCAGTTTGTAACTAGATTTAATGAAGAATCACTAACAGAAATCTTACTGTTGTAATTATAAAACAAGAGACAAATATTTAGCAGCTTTCTTTTCCTTCTATGAAGAGCAAATATTACTTTTTAAAATAGTATTTCATGACTGATTAGTCCTCACTCTGGCCCAGAGTGCATTTTTTTTGAATCCACAAGTCAGATGTGACAGCAGCCTTGAATGGTGGTTTTGATGAGAGTGCCTGTGTGTTGAGAGAGCACTATTACATGGGCTGTTCTCAGTCTCAGACCTTAAATTTCCAGCATGACTGAAGATCAGTAATGATGTTTGCATTCTTCTACAATTATTTAGTTGACATCTAATCCTTCTTGCTTCTTAAAACCAAAACTATTTTCTAAAAAAACTTTTTCTGCTTTTAAATTACATATAACAGGAGTGGAAAAAAAAAGTCTGTCTACTGATGCATCTGAAAAAACTGACTATATTCTGTAGAGGGTTGATAAATAATTCTGATGTCCTATTGACAACTCTTGTGGTTTATCAAATTTTACATGTCAGCAGCTATTTGTCAAGTGTTTTCTTGCTATTATCACATACACGTATACAAATATATTTATTTATATTATACTTTTTTTTTTAAATATATACATGCAAGCATATGTATATATGTTATGTAGGAATCTCTGAAAGAGGGTCTAGGTAAATCAGTTTATCTGGTATGACTTTCTTCCATATCCCTCAAGTGGAAGCTGAGGGAAATAGAAGTTTATTTCCATTCTGAAGTTTACTGCCCTATGTTGTCAAGGGGCGTTCTTCCTACCTGACATATAGAACATGGTGGACAGGAGGCTTGCTGTGAGTTGAAAGTGTGGAAGTATAAATGAGTTTTGCTGGCCGAAAAAGAGAGATAGAAAACTTCCTTAATTCTGTAGCCTAATAGGCTCCTTACTTGACAATATGACTTTAAATAAGTTTTCTGA
This sequence comes from Lophotriccus pileatus, assembly GCA_035583135.1. Classification (NCBI taxonomy): domain Eukaryota; kingdom Metazoa; phylum Chordata; class Aves; order Passeriformes; family Tyrannidae; genus Lophotriccus; species Lophotriccus pileatus. Next base: position 52,886,241 of record JAWWES010000133.1, on the reverse strand, counting down.
ACTGCTAATATTTTTTATGTTACACATTCCTTTGAGAAAAGCAGAGATATCCCTGGATGAAGGGAATTCAGGTCTTTTCTTTCACAGATAGGATTACAGAACAATATTTAGTTATTGTTATATCTATGTTGCCTTTCTGGACCCAACCCTTTCTAATTCCTGTCATGGAATACATTTCATATCTGAATCTTCTTTCTTTTAAGTCCTTCCACTAAATTACATTCCATCTGTGAAGACCATAAAGCCTTAATCATGCCTTCTAACAAATGTTATCACACTTACATAGCAAAAGATGCCCAGAGAGAATCATAGAACATTTGGGAACTTCTACCATCTGTGCTCTCCCATTTATGCTTATTCAAGAGTTCTTCCCCCACATCCCAGTTCCTTCTTCTCCAAAGCACTGTATACCTCAGCATATTTCCTTTTGTAGAGACAGGGATCTTTGCTGTCCTCTGTCTGCAATTGCAATTGTTATATGCCACATAATTACATTAAAAGGACATCATTAGGGTCAAAAAATTAAATGTTCATGTCATAGTTAAAAAATGGTGAAATGAAGCTATAAGTGGGGTCTACCTGGTGGTTACAGACAGTTGTACTTGTGAAGTCTGACATATTCTTTCATTAAAGTCATATTTTTTCCCCTCAAGGTCCCTACTTTCTTCATTGTACAGAACTGAACTTCCCTGAAATTAAATCAAGGCAGAAAACAGTGTTTCACAGCATCAGAATGTTTTATTTTAAAGCTGGACACTAACACTCACTTCCAGCATTGAGTTGCCCCATGATATTGTCACAGAACAAAATATTTTCTGTGATTTCATCTATTTCTGAGTTCTTACCTTAAATCATGAGACTATTTTGCAGTGAGCATCTCCAGACACACTTTATGTCAGTGAGAGTTTTGGTTTCCACATGTAAAAGCCATGTAATTCTAAGCACTCCTCAAAAATGTGGACCTTAAACATTCAAATTAGATATCCTAAATCTGTGTATATTTTTGACTTGCACCTCTATAGTACTTTCCCATTTTTAATACTGGACTCATGATAACCCATGGCATAATACAATTCTTCACAAATTAAATGAAGTTTTTAAATTTTTTAGGCAATGCAGTGATATATATCATAAAAAGTTCCATTTATAATTCTGTGTCCAGGATGCTGTTGGAACAGTGTGCAGTAAAGTAATGCCTTGAGACTAATACTGAACAGGAAAAAAATTTAAAATCAAATAAGTTTCTTATTAAATCCAATCTTACATACTTATTCTGTATAATTGTCCTGGGAGAGTGGAAGGCTTAAGACAAAATTACTAAATAGCGAAGCCTTGCCAGTGAGTCTCAAGGTCCAGAAAGCACCTTGCTTTCTAAACCCCTTCTCAGAGAAGGGTTGAGGTGCAGCTGAATCCTATTTTAGCCTCGGACTGTGTTAATGGTTTAAATTTAAAGGAATTATAGAGGTATGATTAAATCAGCTTGTCCTGCAGGTTTTGATGATGGCAAAAGAGATACACTTATATAAATGAATTATTTATTATGGCAAACTAACAAACAGGTGAACAGATGAAAGATCTTAATCAGAATTATTTACTACACAGTATAAAAGCTAAAAAATCTACTAGTAGAATATTGTACAACAAAGTAATACACTGCACTGTAGCAAAGAAATTATATTAAAACAATTGTATTGAAGCTAGAAGAAATAATAAGTAGAGATTGATGTAACTCACCATAGGAGACAGTGGGCAGATGTCTGTCTGTCTGTCTGTCTCTCTGTCTCCCTCTCAATCCCTGGGGAGTAACCATGAAGTCTCCCTGCTTCACAGGAGAAGATCCACACTTCAAGGAAGTATGTCTAAGAATCTGCCATATGGAAGTTGAACTGGTTTGGACTGGGCTTTTATAGTTATGAAGTGATCGACTGGTAGTCACAGATTTACAAGCCCACAGGCTAGTTTATCTGTCAAGTCCTGCTTCAAAAGTGGGGTGTGTATTCAAAGTTTGGTGGACCAGGATGGTTTTAGCATGATTTAACACCAAGACAACACTCTGGTGCCAGCAGCTGAAAACTTGATTGGATTTTAGGTCTTATGAGGGAGAGCTTATCCTACCACAATAATTAAATAAAAATATGTATTAATGTATTAAAAATTATTTATGTATTTTAATTTATTCAATTGCATTTTATTTTTATTTCAAATTGAAATTCAGAAAGAATACATGAACATGTAATTACATTGGAATCACTGAATTAAGGGTCTGCTGACAGTATTCTGATTTTTTCTAACTTCTGAATGTTACACTGTGTATAGTTTTCATATTTGGCAATATAAACAGTGTTCTTGATATTAGTTTGGAGAGGTCTATATTAATTTTTTTTGCTAGATCATTTCCCAGCCAAAACCCAAAAAAACAAACTGAAGACACAACAAAAGTTTAATTATACGCTGTAGTAGTGACACTTACATGGCTGGTCATCAGGACCATATCCTTTTGATCTTCCAAATAAGCCATTGTGATTTGAACAACAACTAAATGTTATCACCATTTAGAAAGAGTGTAAATGGGATAATTTTACAGTAAATTTCACAGGGCTTTTTTACTTCATTGATATCTAGAACAGTCAATAACCCTTATTCATCCTCTTCTCTCTCTTCAGATCTAACTTTCATCCCTCTGTGTTCAAACATGGCAGCTTCCTGCTGCACATGGTTATGACCCAAAAGAGAGGTCACATAATGCTGGAGTATTGTAGTTTCTGGGCAAAGAGCGAAATTGGCAAAAAGTATTAGTTTAATCACATGTTGAGGTACACAAAATGTGAATAAAATATTTGGGAAATTTATTCTTTAAAAATGTAAAGTCCTTACCACATTTATGTAAAATGCAGTATTTTAGTGTGTTCCGATTTGAACAAACTTTGGTGGATAGCTTTTAATCATAAGACAAATACTCCCAAAAGTTAGCCTCTTAAAAGCTCAAGTTCATAGTGAAATATATAAAAGTGCTGAAAACATTTAAATAACATTGTCTATAAATTTCATGATGAGTATCATTATCAGATATCACTGAATCAGTCTGACTTTTTTCAAAAATTTAAATATAGCTTCAGACTTGGAAAGAAGTTATATGCTAAAGTTCAGTAAACTAATAAGCAACCAAAAAAAGGGATATATTATTTGAAATGTCATGAAGTCATATCGGTTATCATTCTTACTTATAACTTCCAGAGGAGTAATAATACCAAGTTAAGTCAATAACTTCTTCCACGGATGACACGTAAGATGAAACTAAAAAAGTTTTCTTCTCATTACTTTGTGTTCATAAACTTTTTGGAACTGAAGTAAATTAAATATATCCTCTTTAAATTACACTATGAGTCATGGAGTCTCCCATGAGGAAAAAAAAAATAGAAGTTTAGTGCAAAAATGCCAAAATGTGTTTAAAAGAAAAGCAAAAGTTAATAAATAAAAGCCTAATAACTTAGTTAAGAAGTAGCTTCACCCAGCTGTGTTGATGCATAGTTTTAAAATTAAAATTGGAATGGCATCAGCTTTCTGAAATCTGCTCTTTCTCATTTCTCCCTTATAAAATTGTCATTGTATTTTTTCACAAAATTAAAAAACTTCACCTATTCTATTTCTAGTCTTCTTGTTCTCATCTAGCTCTCTAAACTTCTCTAAAGTATTTGATAGAAGAATCTTCATGAAATGACTTATTCTAGTATACAAATTTTTTTGTTCATCAAGGACTTTACATATTTATATATATATGTATATACACTATCTGTATATCAGCTTGATAACGTCTGGCAACTGGTAGTGTGTCTCATAATTTGGATTGACCTTTGACATTCTGGATAACTCTGTTCTTGTAAAATACAAAACCCATGCATGTTTTCAGTTTCTTCAACCTGTTTTCTACCTGTGCATTATTCAACTCTTTGAAATTTTCTAAATTTTTTCTTTTCTAAATTCCTTTTGGTCAGATATAGCTTCTTTCGTTCTGCAATGATCTACTTATCTTCACTTTCATTCCCCTTCTTTTCATATAAAGCATTCAGATTAATTAATTCAAATTAATGAATTTGCAGATAATAATGTAGATGATATGTAGCCAATATGTAGACGAGACAGATACACAGACATGCAATGGTAAAATAGCAGAATAAGTAAATAGTGTAAATCATGTAAATTCTTGTACTCTTTAATGAAGTGTCAAATGTAAACCTTCAGGTCTTATTAAAAAAAATGCTAAGCAATGACTTCACTTTTGCAGAACGTGGTATAAAGAAGCAAAACCAATCAGTAAAATTCTAATTATTTACCTGGAAATACCCAAAAAACTTATACATTGTTTCAGGTTTCAACAAGGATTGCAATACTGAAATGAGGAAAATGATCAACGAAAGCAAAGTTACAGAAGAAGAACACATCTTAAATGAAATTAATTCAAACACTAGAAAATATTCAGAGCAAGAGTCTATGTATCTTTCACTGCAGAATCCTGAAGATATTAATATATATATATATCTAAAGAGTCTAGAACAAGGATTTTTAGTAAGTATGTCAGGATGATCATTTATGGAAAATAGGAAATGGCCTGCCTACATTTGAAAAGGGAAGCAGAAGAGAGGAAATAGATAGATGTTTCAATATGCTTTTTAGATAATTTTAAAATGTAAAACATTAAAATGAATTTTGAAGCAACAAAATGAGTAATAGCACGTAATTACAGAATCATTTAGGTTGGAAAAGATCTCTGAGGTCATAAAGTCCAACCTTTGAGTGATCCTTTGACCTTGTCAAATAGATCATGGTACTAAATGTCACATCCAGTTGCTTCTTGAACACTTCCAGGGATGGTTACTCCATTACCTTCCTGGGCAGTCCATTCCAATTATTAATAACACTTTCTGTGAAGAAATTTTTTCTGATGTCCAACCTGAACATCCCCTGATGCAGCTTGAGTCTATGTGCTCTTGTTCTGTTACCTGGAAGAAGAGGTGACCCCCACCATCCTACAACCTCCTTTCATGTAGTTGTAGAGAGCAACAGGGTCACCTCTGAGCCTCTTCTCCAGGCTAAACAACCACAGCTTCCTCAGCCACTCCTCATGTGACTTACTGTCTATACCCTTCACTGGCTTCGTGGCCCTTCTCTGGACTCACTCCAGCATCTCAGTGTCTTTCTTGTACTGAGGGGCCCAGAACTGGACACAGGACTCAACATGCAGCCTCACCAGTGCCAAGTACAGGGGAACTATTCTTCATACAAGTACAGAAGTACAGAGTACACAGAAGTACAAAGCAAACTTAATAAAATCTATCCAAATATTTCAGAGAGTAGATAATACCTTTTATCAACATCTTTCTTTAATAAATTATCTTCTAAGAAAAGCAAAAGAAGATCTCACCTATCTGGATTTCAAAACAGTTTTTGACACTATCTGATATGAAAATTACTTAAGCCTGAAAAGATAAGGAATTGGCTAATCGGGAGAGGACAACAGACTGTGTTAGGTGTTTACATCGTCAGAACCCCGACAACAGACTGTGTTAGGTGTTTACATCGTCAGAACCCCATGAAGGGGTTCTTCATGGGCTGTCTTGCCATAGATCTTTTTGATATTTAAATTAAAGCCCAGATTACAGAACCCTGGAGCATGCTGCTGAAATTGTTGGTAAAGCAAGTCTGAGAACCATGAAATGATAAAAACATATAGGAAGAATCAGATGACCTTGATGACTTCTATAATAGAAATGGGATTAAACTTAATAGTACAAAAGAGCAATGTAAGTAATGTAAGATTTTCAGCTATAAACTGTGAGTTCATCAGCTGGAAATGACAAAGAAAAAGAAAGATGCAGCCAATCTACTAGAGAAGGACTTTCAGCCACCAAAATATGATGTAGCTTTGAAAAATGCTAATATGGAGTACTAAAAAAGGTATTTCTGGGTTAAAGAAAGGGATGTTTAACACTACCACATGAGGTAGAACAGTTCCTGTCCTCCATATTAACCAAAGATTCACTGAAAAAGTCATTAAAAATGGAGTAGAAGTGAAGGGGAAGTTTATCAGCATGATCTCATGAATGCAAAACTTAACTCATGAAAGGAAATTGAAAAATCTTGTATTATTCCCAAAAAAACCACCTCTAATATGAGAGAAATGCCCTCAGTAAATACATGTATGGGTAAAAAGAGCCTGCAGATGTTCATAATGTATTGAATTTTGAGATTAGTATCAACATAAGAATTTCCCATATATATAAACATATATTTGAAAGATATGCTTTTCATGCAACATGATTGCTTGCACTAGTGGAGGACAGGACTCAGCACTGAAGAATGCCAGTTTATTCTGAGTCATAAACATGATCTCTGAGGTCAGGCAAAATAACATTTACATCCAGTGGTTTAATGGAATTTATTTTGATGCAAACGCACATCATTTTCTTCTTCACTCATCTCCTTAAGATCTACATGAATGCTTTAAACATCATTCACTCACTAGGTGCCTAATGCAAAGCTTATTTAGTCAAAGTGCTTCTATTGAGTTCTGTATGTTTTGGATTAGGTTCTATATCCTTACCCATCAACCAGCTGCTGTAGGCTTGTAGTTTTATCACAGTATTAGACTGCTTTTCTCTTTTCCCCATGATCTTAAGAGGGAAAGAAAGAGGTATACTTTGGTTTGCCCTGTCTGTTCTTTAATGTGCTTAGATTGCAGTTATTTCCTGCTGAGCCCTGGATGAGGTTTAGTTTGTTGAAGAGCAACTTTTTAATCATCTCACAGAATGAATGAACTGGAAGATATGTCAGGCTTCTATCAGAAGATGAAAAATGTGGAAACTTATCAGTACCTCTCTTCCTCTAGATATATTGTAGGTCATAAAAACACCCTCTGTACAGTACTTATTACTCTTATAAAGGAAGCTGAAAATGTAATTATGCGAAGAATGATCACCAAGAAACTTTTGCAAAACAGCTAAGGAAGACATAAAAGTATGGCTCTCTGTGCATGGCAAAAAGTGCAAGTGAGGCAGCAGGTGAACAAATGATTTCAAAGCCAGGCTATGTAAACTTCCCCACAGGAAGGGTGGCTACAGATCCTTCACTCTTATTTTGGAGAATTAAGGTACCAGTACAAAATATTTCAGAAGCACAGCTGATCAGAGTACCAGCTGATCAGTACCAGCATATAGATCAGTGTTTTACAGCCTAATATGTATTTGGCTACTCCTATTGGTGATTAAAGGATCCTGTTTTAGGGTGATATAACTAGAGTCTTATTCAGCCTCTAATTCTCATTTTGGCTAAATGCCAAAGCTCTTTGCTAGACCTGTGCTGTACAGGCATGGATATATATGTTTACATTTTAATCTAGTTCAAGGAAATGTGCAAGGGACTCCATCTCTGCACACTTTCTTTTGCTCACCATTAACAGTAGATGGTAGCAGGTTAATAGCCCTTCCTTTTTTCAGTGAATAGTCATGCCCTTGATAGAGTCAAACAATGGATTAAAGAAAAAACATTGTCTGCTTCTGCACTGTACAGCTAAATAAGGCTTATAGCAATACAATCTCTAAGGATTCTAATGTTGCACTTTACATATGAAAAGAAATGACAAGTTTTAACATTATAAAATACCTAGTAGAGCACTTTTAATCATTGCAGAACAAAGCCGAATAGCCTGTCCAATAAGCAACAAACAGCTTGGTCCCATTCTAAATGACTTTCTTTGCCACCATATTTGTTTCCCTAATTTAGAATAACTGTGTATTTATATGACTCTTATTTCAGCCAGAGAGCAGTAATTGTTTTTGATAAAGTAGACTGAAACATTAAAGCTCCCAAATAAGTAAGTGCTTATATATGTAGATTTATAAATTTCATTTTAGGTATAGTCAATAACTTATATTGGTATTAACCTACACAAAGGCATAGAGCATCACAGAATTCAATTATCCATAACAGTGTCTGAATTATGATATCAAAGGTTCTTCTTGAGAACTCTCCAGAGTTGCCATCTTGCTTGGATATTTTCTCTTCTGCTCAACAGGCAGCTGATATAGTAGATTCATGAAGACATGCCAGATCTTTTATGTTCTCCTGAATTATATTAAAAATAAATTAAAGTTGCACAGGATGAACTAGGAATATTGAACAAAAGATTTTATGATCTGGTGATTTTCATTTAAAAATGAAGAAAAGTTAATTCACAGAAAAAACATTTTTAGCATCCTGTAGGATATCTGAAAGAGCAAGGCTGTGTTGTGAGCAATCCACACTGCAGTTTGCAGGCCTGGCCCTGACATAACCAGGAGGCTACTCACAGACAGTGGAAAAATACAGAGACATGATGATAACAGGCTTCATGGCTGAAACAAAGAGAAACCTGTGCCAAAATAAGGGTGGAGTTTTAGGAGAAAACAATGTTCTCATACCTCGTGGACACCTGTAATAATCCAATAGAAAGTGTGTTAGTAATGCACATTTAGCTTGTGGTCAGTAATCTGTAACCAACAGTTCAAGAGAGAGCACACGCCGCGGGTAGTGGAAGTGTATAAAGGAATGGTTTACATAAATAAAGTTGAACATTGCTGGATCACATTGATTCATATGCAAGTTTGTTCCAAAAGCTCCTCCACCAGCAGCATCCTAAAATAAATAAATAAAAAATGTAGAGCATAGAACTGAAAAACTATGTTAGGTTGAGAAGTCCTCAAGAGTCCTCAAAGGCAAAATGGTTTTACAAAGTCTGTGTACTCAGTTCAGTATATAAAGGATATCTGACAAAAATAAGTGGGATCTTGAGCTTGAAAATAACTGTATTTCAATATATCTGTAACAGTTTAGTATATTTTACTGCTACCCATCAAATTTCATGACATGAGACATTTCTTTGTATATGTAGTTTCCTAGAACACAAACTTGTTTTAAACCCTCCTCAGAATGAGCTCTTTGACTTTCCACCAGTCCACCAAATCAAGCAGAAATGATTGCCACATATGCAAAGACAAATCATGAGGTGAATCCAGAATATATATTAAAAAAATACAGAAGTCAAAACTGTGATCTGACTAACATAATCTGGAAAGAGCCATTTGTTAGTGGCTTGCCTAGGTGACTGAGCAGGTCACTGCACTTCCTTTTATCTCACAGGGATAATTTACAAAGCACTTTAAGACCTTCAGTATGCTCACTGGAAACATTATATATATATAAAAAAAAAACCAACCTACATTATTTCCCAAAGTGACTGATGTTCCCTGCTAGTGATTCCATATGCAGATCAACTGTACCCATTTAATATTTTCAGTGACAATGAACACATTTTTCTTTCTTTGTCGGTGCTACCTGGTTCTCATACATTTCACTGAAATTAAATCCAGCTTTAATTATCTCCCCTGAATGCCTCCCCCCCCATGCCTATCCATTGTAACTCTTTATGTAAAATACATACTTACTAATTATTCATATTTTCTCTATATTTTTATAGGAATTCATGCAAACTCTAATTTTTTCTACAGTTTACTTTGTATTTAGGGAAACTGAACAATATTTTATTTAAAAATAAATCTATAACAACATAGAGCTGGGTACAGCACTCATTTATATCCCTGCAAATCCAGGAAAGTCAGTAGTTGCACATGAAGCATAAATCTACCAAAAATCTGCCTCCCCTCATAAAAATTCATATGCTTTTTTAAGACCTTTCATTAATTTTTCCTTCTGATTTTAAGCATATTCTGTCTGTCATTTCTGCATGATTTTGAATAGTTTGATTTTTTGTCAACATCTGGGGAAAAAAACAGTCTGTAAAAGACCTTTCATAACAAATTCTATAGAATAATGTCAGGAACAAATGGAAGAAAAAGAAAACTTTGAAGTTATTAATTGTGATTTGTAAGAAATATATATACGCTGCAAAAATCTTAGTAAACAGAATCACTACCCCTTTGGCTAAATATTAATTATCATAATTCTTTACAACTGAGAAATCAGAAATGCTGATGGAATCATGCCTATCCAAGAACCTTTCATTTTGAACAGACCTCAGATACAACTTTAAGAATGAGCAATTATAATCATGTGAGATTTAACCACTGTTATCCAACACAGATTAATTCTGCTCTGTCAGTAACTTTTATGGTGTATTATCTAGCTCAAAATTCTGAAAGAGAGTAAAAGAGAGAGGATTTAAACAAAGTAACTGGTTTCATGCTTAGCTAGCATTCAGTTAAATAAGCACAGATGTGGGTTTTATCTGCTTAAAAGTGAATCTGTGGTTTCCTTATTTAAACTCTTAAGTTTTAACGTCCATCAGAAAGGCTGTTGCTGCAATGAATAATTTAATCACTGCTGCCTATTACATGCTACTACACAGCAAGCATGTTTTCAAAGCTGTGAAAGACACTGGCCAAGTGTCAATACTGCCTGTAACTCAACCGGCCTCCCAGTATATTCACTGCAAGGAACTAAGGCAGCTCTGAGGCGGACAGAGGGTGGTTGTGGTGAGGAAGGGAGTGAAGAGGTCACAACAGAATTGTACCAGATCAGCAAGACACTTTAAAGAGATGAGAGGTCACCGCGGGCTCCGTGCTGCTGTGTTGTCATTTCAGCTGTTTGTCCCTTGGTGGAGTTCTTGAGTTAGTTTCTCCTTTCCGTCAAATGGCTTTAACTGCTGCATGTGGGGGTTCTGTCCTTGTTTTTACCCTGCTTTCGAATTTGCTGTCATGTTTACTGTATTTAACCTTTTCCACGTATTATTATGAATATGTTACTTTGAAGCCAACCCGATTTTTTTTCCTTCTGGAGCTTCTTTTTCGTTTGTGTGCGTGCAAATAGTAATATGCATCTGTAAATGTATAGAGCGGTATGGATACGTAAGCAGTCTGTTTTTAACCAGGGATCCCAGAAGTAATTTTCCAGTGAGAGCCACCGAAATTCCTAAACTGAGAAAACGAAATTATCGTAGGCTGAAAGTGCCAAGTGTGGACGTGAGTTCGGCTGCCGACGACAGAAGCCGGGCTCAGCCAGGACATGCAGATAAACCGGCCATTAATTACATCTGCATATTTTAGAGATGACCCCTGTCTTTCCCATCAACAGCTACAACAACGACAACAAAGCCCCGCTGCAGAGTGTCGGGAGCTTGGGGGGATGAAAAGAGCCGGGGAAGCTCCCAGGCTGCTTTAGGATTTCCCCACGTACAGCCGGCTGCGATTGTCAGCAAGACGGATTCCTTCCCACACGCAAGATGCCACTTCGGTGGCCTTATCAGATGTTCCCTTTAAGGACACAAGCTCCTATTTCCCCTCTGTATATCACCAGCATCTCGGGCTATTTTATTTATTACAGACGATTACATTTGTGATCCCTCTCCCTACTTGATCTCACCCGATCAGGAGGACAAATGCCGTGTCGCGTCTGAGCGCGTGTGGGCGTCTGTGTGCATCGGGGAGGGGGGCAGTCAGGGAGAGGGGGGGAGTCACACTGCGCAACAGATTTGCCCGAGAGGGACAAACCTCCTTCTCCTGAAACGGATGGGCTTGTTCCTACCGGCACCTGGGAAGCTGTGGGCGCACGGGCCGCGGGACCGGGAGTCTACGATGCTGGGGAGGCGGAGAGAGGGGGCGGGGGTGATTCCACTCTCTCGCCGCACGAACGAGCGGGCTGCGGGGGGGTGCGGGGGACACACAGCCAGCACAGCCCCGTCCTCCCCCCGGCAGCCGGGGCACGTGGACCGGGAGCAGCGCGGCCATCCACCATGCAGCGCACGTCGGGCCCATTTCCCACGCCGGCCGCCTGCCCTGGGGGAGGAGGGGAGGAGGCGAGGGAGGAAGGGGGAATGATAGAAAAGGGGGGGCCGTTACCTCTGCTCCGAAAGAGGAACCAATCCACTGTGAAGGACGCAGCACTCCCGAGCAGGAAAGACATTGCATATTCAGAGAGAGATTGCATGTGAAGACACTGCAAAAAAGAAAGAAAGGGAGGGGGGCTGGGGGTGCAGACCGCGTGTGAAAGGCACAGTGTGTGTAAGAGAGGCCAGCGAGGGTAGGAAGAGAAGGGGGAGCGATTGCACATGGCAAGAGAAAGAAATCACTCATTCGATTGAAAGAGGCTCTCGCAGAACAGACCGTAGTAAAAGTAGACATGGGAGACAACGGGGAAGAAGACGCAAGCAAGAGGCGAGCGTCCATGCCGTGCAACAGCCCGGAATCCGATTAAAGTTTATGGCAGGGAGGTTAAAAACGCTCTTATTCCGCCCCTCCCCTGGCGAATACATTAAATTTCCTGGCTGTGTTTAAAAACACAAAGGGAAGGGAACAGCGGGAGCTGCGGCTCGCAGTTGTATTGCCAGTGCAGGGAGTCAGTGTAATGCAGTATGCTGGTATTTCTACGTACTGGCATGCCTGGATCTTACTCTGTGAGCAAAATTTCCTCCTCTCGGAGCTCCAGAACAGCGAGGGGGAATTTTGATAAATTCAAGTTGCTTGGCAAATATAATAGGGATTTCGTATTAATCCTACTTAACCCACTGCGAAGATGCTGCGTTGCCGAGCCCCCCCTCCTCCGTCCGGGACTGCGGCGGTGAGCACTGAGCCTGCGCCGAGCTGGGCTTTCTCGCTGATGCTGCAGATAGAAAGCCGAGTGTCTCCAGCATCGGCGGGGGAGGGTTTTCGTGTTCTGGCGAGGCAGGGATAGCGGCCGGGGCCGGTGCCAGGGCCGGAGGAGACGCCGGAGGAGTAGCTTTGCAAGCCCTCCGGAGAAGGGAGCAGTCCTTCCCTCCCTATCGCCGACTCCATGCTGCGCGGCTCTGCCTCTCTGTGCCTCTGGACTCCCCAAGGAAAGAGGTGGCGACCTTCCCTCCCGCCTACAGTCACACTGCCCCAAATGACAAAGACACGCCGTGACCGTTGCTTTGAACCACCTCAGCATATACGGCCGCTTTTCGCTCAAATATGTCATCGCAATCAAAGAAAAGCATTTCACTATATTCGTCTGCATGCATTTTTATTCAAAACAGCCACTCATAAAGAGGAATGTATACACTCACACACACAACCCGCAACAACTTGTTTTCCCACATGTATTCACAGAGGGAGAAAGAGCAGCTGGATTCTTGCTTCCCCCTCGCTGCGCGCACGCACGGACACACACACACAGGCATACACACGCACACACACATGCACGCACCCGCACACACACACATAACACACAGACACCCCCGCACACGCCGGTTCTCCCCACTGGCTGCCCTATGTTCGCCTGCTCCCGGAGTCTTCCTTTTCCCTCCGGGATCCGAGCGGAGAGGACAGGTACAGGAGCCAGGCATCACCAAGGGTAGGGGGGGCACACAAAAGCCGTAGGCGATTAAATGGCACAAAGTCAAAAGGAGACGCGAACTAGGGACGGCAGAATAATCAAAGTTGAGCAGAGAGCTTTAACATTAAAGTTTATTTCCCACTTACCCAGGTAGGTGACGCTACATTTTAGCTATCAGCGAAGCAGCAAGTCTCTGTTCAGAAATAAATCTGTTACTTCTTACATGTGTTTATTCTACTAACCCTCTCGCCCCCATCCTGATCATCTTCTCCGAGGGATTTTTTTTTTCTCCTAGGAAATCCATAAACACGCTGAAAAGACACATTCAAATCATAGTAATAGGAAGAACACCATTACAGAAACCGAGAGGCTCAAACAACACTGGGAAACAGGACGAAAGTCTGAGATCTAAGGCAGCCCCCCTTGCTCCCTGGAGTTTTATGCAGTTACAGTGACTGCAGCTATTTCACAAAAGCACCGACACGACAGGGGAAGGTGGGAATCTGCGAAACGACTTTCCTTACCAGCGTGATTCCGCAAAATGCAGAATAGAAGAAAAGAAAGGCGAATAAACATTTGCTTTAAAAATCGTTGCTCGATTCACAGTCTACAGCGGAGGTGGGGAGGGAAAGGATAGAAAATCACTAGAGAGGTTTGAGAAGGCAACAGAAGCAACACTCGGACGTGAAATAAGATTCGGTTTTGAGGACTAAACTGCTGTTTTGAGATGAGCAGCTATCCCACTTGCAGCACTAGCAGCAGCAGAGACAGGGGGTAAGACTGAGCTTTCTGGAGTGCAGCGCTTGACTCGTCCTCCCTCCTCCTCCTCCCTCCCTTTCTCCCTCCCTCTCTCACTCTCGCTCTCTCTCTCTGCTCTCCCTCTTTCTCTCTCTCCCTCTCTCTTTCTGTGTGTATGTAGCGCAGGCGGCTCTGCTGCTGCAGCGTCAGGGAAGAGCTACCGAGAGAGGCTTCAGCAGCTCGCACCACTTTGGGCAAACTTGCCGGTTTACCGCTTCTTCTTTTTTTTTTTTCCTTTCTTTTTTTTTTTTCTTCCGAGTGGGAAGCTTCTCAATTGCCATTCAACATTTTAAAGCACAAGCCGCTCTGCCGTGAAAGCGCCTGATCCACACTTCTCTGAAAGACACAGGAGGGAATACACATTTGCAGATTTCACCCACTGTGGCGGTGCAGATCCCAGGAAACAACTGACTGATATAATTTTATTTGCAAATAGAACTCTTTTTTTTTTTCTTTTTTTTTTTTTTAATCGCGTCGCGGGTCTTTTCCCCTCCCCTTTGCCATTCCGCTTATATGGATGTAATTCAGAATCCGTGTTAATTCACGTGGGGGATCCAGTTACATCTTGTTCCGCTCCGGGTATATTTACCAGAGACCAATAATCGCCTTTGGACACATAGTTTTGTTGCTAACCTTTGAACTGAAAGGATCAAGTTCAGATCTGGTTACCTGCATTGGGACGGGAAGGAAAAGGAGAGAGAGAGAGAGAGAGAGAGAGAGGGAGACTGCAATCTCATTTGTGAATCGCTCTCAGTGCTGCAGATCCAGATTGCTATAACACATGCAGTGCAAATGCAGGTAAGGCACACACACAAACTGCGGATGCAAAAACAAACTTGGGACTGTTGTGTGTCTATGTTCTTATCTCAAGCCTTGCAAATTCTGGGCAAACGGCTTCTGCAGTTTCTGTATCGCTGCTTTGTGACTAATGACCTTGCGCAGAGTTGTTAAAAAAAAATCCGCTCCGGAGAAAGAGCTGAACATTTTAGGCGATCTCTGAAGATGGATTTGGGTGCTTTTCTGCCAACCAAAGGGGATATTCTGTGGACTGCTCTGTAATACTCGGGGTTCTTCTCCTATCAGCTGTGCAGCTACCGACATTACTGGGATTTTTATTTTTTTCTTCACTTTTTTTTTTTTTTTTTTTTTTTTTAAGAACTGCCCATTGCTAAGAGGATTTGGAGTTTTCCCGACACAAGCCCTTTGAATAAAGCGAATCACATTTTTTTTTCCCCGTGTGTGCAGAGAGGGGGAAGAATAAAGCTAATGCCTTGGTCGTAAACGGCTGAGAGAGAGAGAGAGGAGAGAGGGAGAGAGAGGGAGAGAGAAAAGAGAGAGTGAGTGTGAATTGTAGTTAACTCTAGTGTCGAAGAAGACGACCTGGGGGGCTTCGAATCGTACAGTGCTGCTTCTGCTTTTATTGCAAACCTTGCAAAGTGATTACAGTAAAATCAGAGAGGAGGAGGAGAAGGGGGAGGAGAAGGAAAATCCCATCCTATCTACCGAGATGAATCTTTAAAAAGCAAAATACACTGTCCCGTGAACTGTAAGTATATCGCAACTGGAAGGCAGGGAGGGCAGCAGAGGAGCCAGCAGCAGGGTTTTGACCACCAATTGCACCAGCCATGAGACAATAAGTTTCCAGGAATAAAAGGATTTTATAATTGATCACCTGGACGCTCAGCCGCTCTGTTGGCTTATCAGGGGAGTTTATTGGGGGGGCAGGTGGGAGTGAGAGGAGGGTGGGGGGTTTCAGTGCAAGGAAGATGAGGAAGATGCGGACCCTCCTTGGCTTTGTACATTGCTGCTGCTGCTTTTTGCTCCTCCTGCCTCTGCCGCTCTGGGTCAGCCTGGCAGCGGCTAAACAGCTCCTGAAGTACCGCCTGGCCGAGGAGGGACCCGCCGACATCCGCATCGGCAACGTGGCTTCCGACCTGGGTATCGTGACGGGCTCCGGAGAGGTGACATTCAGCCTGGAGTCGGGCTCCGACTATCTCAAGATCGATAACATAACCGGGGAGCTGAGCACCACAGAGCGGCGCATCGACCGCGAAAAGCTGCCGCAGTGCCAGATGATCTTCGACGAGAACGAGTGCTTCCTGGACTTCGAGGTGTCGGTCATCGGCCCGTCGCAGAGCTGGGTGGACCTCTTCGAGGGCCGGGTCATCATCCTGGACATCAACGACAACACCCCCACCTTCCCTTCCCCAGTCCTCACCCTCACCGTGGAGGAGAACCGGCCCGTGGGGACCCTCTACCTGCTCCCCACCGCCACCGACAGGGACTTTGGCCGCAACGGCATCGAGCGCTACGAGCTGCTGCAGGAGCCCGGCGGAGACGGCGGCCGCCGCGCCGGCGGGGGAATCTCGGCCGCGGCAGCCCCCGAGAGCGCCCCCTACCCCGGCGGCAGCAAGCGGCGGCAGGAGGCGGAGGCGGCGGCCCGCAGCAGCGTCTTCGAGCTGCAGGTGGCCGACACCCTGGACGGGGAGAAGCAGCCACAGCTGATCGTCAAGGGGGCGCTGGACCGGGAGCAGCGAGATTCCTACGAGCTCAGCCTCCGCGTGCGGGATGGCGGCGACCCGGCACGGTCCTCGCAGGCGATCCTGAGGGTGCTGATCACCGACGTGAACGACAACAGCCCCCGCTTCGAGAAGAGCGTCTATGAGGCGGACCTGGCAGAGAACAGCAGCCCCGGGACCCCGATCCTGCAGCTGCGAGCGACCGACCTGGACGTGGGGGTGAATGGACAGATCGAGTATGTCTTCGGGGCGGCCACAGAGTCTGTCAGGCGTCTACTGCGGCTGGACGAGAACTCGGGCTGGCTCAGTGTCTTGCACCGCATCGACCGGGAAGAAGTGAACCAGCTTCGCTTCACTGTCATGGCCCGAGACCGGGGTCAGCCCCCCAAGACAGACAAGGCCACAGTTGTGCTGAACATCCGGGATGAGAACGACAATGTGCCCACCATTGACATCCGGAAAATTGGGCGCATCCCACTCCGGGATGGGGTGGCTAGTGTGGCTGAGGATGTGCTGGTGGACACTCCTATTGCCCTGGTGCAGGTGTCAGACCGGGACCAAGGTGAAAATGGCGTGGTGACCTGCACTGTGGTAGGTGATGTGCCCTTCCAGCTCAAGCCGGCCAGCGAGGGTGAAGGGGAGCCACAGAACAAGCGCAAGTATTTCCTTCACACCTCGGCCCCTCTGGATTATGAAGCTGTCCGTGACTACAATGTGGTGATTGTGGCTGTGGACTCTGGCAGCCCCAGCTTGTCCAGCAACAATTCCTTGCTGGTGCGGGTTGGGGACACTAATGACAACCCTCCTGTGTTCAGCCAGGCCGTGCTGGAGGTCTCCTTCCCGGAAAACAACTTGCCAGGTGAGAGAGTGGCCACAGTAGTCGCCACGGATGCGGACAGTGGCAAGAACGCCGAGATCACTTACTCACTGGAGGCCTCACCCCTGTCCTCAGAGACACCGGGCAGCATCTTCAGCATTGACCCTGACTCTGGGGATGTGTCAGTGCAGGCGGTGTTGGACCGTGAGCAACGTGACACCTATGAGTTCCAGGTGACAGCCCGGGACAAGGGGGTGCCATCACTACAAGGCTCCACCACAGTGGTGGTGCGGGTGGCAGACCGCAATGACAATGAGCCACGCTTCATGCAGGATGTGTTCACCTTCTATGTGAAGGAAAATCTGCAGCCCAACAGCCCCGTGGGCATGGTGACTGTAATGGACTTTGATAAGGGCCGCAACGCCGAGCTCAGCCTCTCCATCCAGCCTGGCGACCACGACCAGGCAGCTGGCATCTTCTCCATTGAGAATGACACTGGAACCATTTTCTCCACTGTCTCTTTTGACCGTGAACAGCAGACTAGCTACACCTTTAAGGTGAAGGCAGTGGATGGAGGTGAGCCACCACGCTCTGCCACTGCCACTGTGTCCCTCTTTGTGATGGATGAGAATGACAATGCACCCACAGTCACCTTCCCCAGCAACAGCTCCTACACCGTGCTGCCACCCTCCAGCAACATGCGCACTGTGGTAGCCACAGTGGTTGCCACCGACGCTGACACCGGTCTCAACGCTGACCTCAACTACAGCATTGTTGGGGGTAATCCCTTCAAACTCTTTGAGATAGACCCAGCCAGTGGTGTGGTGTCACTGGTGGGCAAGCTGGCCCCCAAGCACTATGGCCTGCACCGCCTGGTTGTGCAGGTAAATGACAGTGGGCAGCCTCCCCAGTCCACAACTGCCCTACTCCACGTCTTTGTCAATGAGAGCCTGTCCAATGCTACCGTGGTGGAGAGCCAGGTGGCCCGCAGCCTTCACACCCCCCTAGCCCAGGACATCGCTGGTGACCCCAGCTATGAGCTGAGCAAGCAGCGGCTTAGCATAGTCATTGGCGTGGTGGCTGGCATCATGACTGTCATCCTCCTCATCCTGGTGGTGGTTATGGCCCGCTACTGCCGCTCCAAGGGCAAGCACGGCTACGAGGCTGGCAAGAAGGACCATGAGGATTTCTTCACTCCACAGCAGCACGACAAGGCCAAGAAACCCAAGAAGGACAAGAAAGGCAAAAAGGGCAAGCAGCCCCTCTACAGCAGCATCGTCACTGTTGAGGCTTCCAAGCCCAACGGGCAGCGCTATGACAGCGTCAACGAGAAGCTCTCAGACAGCCCCGGTATGGGCCGATACCGCTCCGTCAATGGAGGCCCAGGCAGCCCCGACCTGGCCAGGCACTACAAGTCGAGCTCGCCGCTGCCCACCGTCCAGCTGCACCCGCAGTCTCCCACCGCCGGCAAAAAGCACCAGGCCGTACAGGACCTGCCCCCGGCCAACACGTTCGTGGGCGCCGGCGACAACATCTCCATCGGCTCGGACCACTGCTCCGAGTACAGCTGCCAGGCCAGCAGCAAGTACAGCAAGCAGGTAAGAGCGCTGTGCCCTGCGCATCCCCCTCGGGGCCCCGACACGCAGACACACGCACAGAGCGGGTGTGGGAACGGGAACTGCTGCCGCACATCCCCCCCCCCCCCCCCCCGCCTCCCACACCGGCACAGGCACACACCACCGTCAGGTTCAATGACCCGTTCAGTCTGGTATCCCCGCCCCCCTCCCCCCAGGCAGGCAGGTGCGCAACACACAGCAAGGAGGAAGGACAGAGAGATACCTTCCTTGTTATTATTGTTATTATTATTATTATTATTATTATTTTTACCATTCCCTCCGCTTTTCAGCCCCGGCAGCCTAACAGCCTGTCCATGCAGCCGCATCGAGGGGGGCAGGTTGCACCGCTGTAGGTGCAGAGGCAGCCGGGTGCGGGGGCAGGGCACGGGCCGGGGCTCGGCCGCCAGCCCCCGACAGCGAGCTGTAAAGCAACTTGAGATGCTTTTATTAGCCGCTCGCTCGGAGGCCAAACCCTGAGGTTTGGGGGGAGTGGGGGTGGGGAATGAGGACCCCTCCACACCGGGCGGAGCCGCCATCCCCCGCCCGCCCCCCGGCCCCGCCTCAGCAGCCGGTTCTTTCGCTTCCCCCGCCGAGATGCTTTCACAGCTTCTGAGACGTGTCGGCTCCGGCTGAGGTGAAAAGTTTCGCCCCAGCAGCCAGGTGTTTCGGGGAAAGGGGGTTGCTGCCTGCCTGACGCTTCCTAAAGCTGTGAGTGGATTTGCAGCCGACGCGCTGAAGCGTTAATGGCTGTAATCACCAGGTCTTTCATTAGGACCAAAATGCTTAAATAATCTACACAGCCTATCTGCGATCTGATTTACACTACAGAGACTGCACTCACTGCAATAGTTGCTCTGAATTCACATAAGCGTTAGTGAGTTTAGAATCGCAACTCCAGTTTGTTTTTGTTTTTTTTTTTTAATGCCCCTCTTGCCTATCACATGAAATTTCATTCAAGCTGAGAGGCCCTCATTTGCCAGCCCAGCTGCCGCATAGCTCTGACTGGAGGGTGTGAGTGCCGAGAGACCTCTCAGAGGTGCCTTCAGGGGTGCCACAAGTGACTGGCTCTGGTCTCGGCTGTATTGACGGGGGTTGGTTCACTGAAGCTCCGATAGCCTAAAACTGGTGATGGTAGTGATTGTTTTACAGTCCTCACAATAAAATAGGGATAGCACAGAGGGGAATCAAGCTCCTAAGTGAAAACGTATGTTTATTTTATAAGACATATATGTAGCCTGAACAGAGGTGGCTCTTCTTTGGAGGAGTACTTTTTGGGTGATAATGAAATGAGATGCTTCACACTTAGTGATTTCCTTGCATATAAGATAATATTCTGAATATTCCCTCAGCCACAATGCATGTTACAAAAGAATCTAGAAACGAATGCTGACTCCTGTAAGTACACAGCCAAGACTGGAACAGGGAAATTCTGACTCGTTTGACAAAAATGCTTTCTGTTCATTTTATTAACATGCAAATATGGCACACGATGACTTTTTTTAAAATACTTTGAAATGTCTACTAGTTTAGTACAATTGAAGTTTTACTATGTGTTGCCATTATTTGCATTCTGCTCAAAAATATTTAAAATACTGTAAAATAACCTAATTGTATGAGCCCCTCCAGTCTTTCAGGTCACCAAAAAAGTGTGATTGATATACTATGTGCCAGTACTTTTGTGTATGTGGTTTTACAACCGATATAGACTTACAGACTGCTTGACACAGTAGTTTCTGGGTGATACATTTCATTAACTCTCTCCTAGAGAATACATCACAATTTCAGTTTGAGAATAGTCTGTATAAAATACAAAGTACTAAGAAAGTTCTTTACCTTCCATCTCCTAAGAATTATTAAGCACATAGTAGATTGTACTATTTTAGCGAACACTGGAATAAGAGGAGCAATGGAATATCTTCTAATCAGATACCACTTCTTTCTTGCTGTTGCAATTCATCTAAACGTATGGATTATAATCTGTTAAAGTGTAATTTCTTTTTAGTGTAAAAGAATGACTTTTATTCTAAGTGTAGGAATGGTAAAGGAATATACCTTACAAAGTACTGTTTTGCTTGATAAAAAACTCATTTAAGATTTTATTACAGAAGTATGTTTTGAATTACTTACCATTTTCCAAGAATATGTTTTGATATAAAATGTATTAAAAACCTTCTTTGTAGAAGAAAATGGCTTTATTACACTTTTACTTGCACAGTCAAACTAAAAGAAGTACACCCTGAGTTGCTCCATTACTTATGTCGTTTGTTACAAAAACAATTTCTCAGTGTTGATGGTTTTCTTATGCTAAATATTTAGTCTGTTATGAAGGTTTGTTTACCCAAGTAGTTTATAGCCAGTATTCTAATGTCTTTTTCTGTTTATTTTTAAACAAGTAGAAAATATTTGCACACTTATAAAACATGCACATAAGTTGGAAATTGTGCATGAAAACAAAAAGGTAGCGCTAAATAACAGACTTTATGGGAGAGATTATTAGTGGTAACCTTTGTTACTACTGTCCTACTGTCCACTTGCTAGCTTTTTGCTGAGTGACATTTGTCTAGTTTTTTCATGTTTTTGCGTAGTAATGGAGACATTAAGACTTACTTGCATAAGCAATATATACACTTTTCACATCTCAAACATTGACAGTTCAGTATTTCTTAATTCAGCAGGCAAAATACATGAGGATTTTTAACACCCAAACCACATGGAGCTCTTGTTCAGTACATTGTTCAGAGAGAAATTAGAAACACATGCAGACAAATGTGGTGTATATCAGGTTCTGATGTGGTGTATATCAGATTGTTTCACAGTTCTCTTAAACATGTGAAACAGAACCAGTGGCAGGCATATTGACATGATCATAGTAGGGAGACTACTTGAAATCTCTAAGACTGTCTTTATTTACTCATTGTCAGTTCCCTTTGTTCTAAGGAGACATTAGAAGGTGTATAAAATTTCAAAACAAATAAGTGGACTCAGCAGAATGTACCTGCTCTCAGTTATTGGAGATGAGAGCAATACTAATTTCCCATTAGTGTAATTAGAATTGGTAATTGATACTTTTGTATACCTACAGTAGAGCAGTCAGGAAATAAAGTCTCTACTTACATGACCAACTGGTGTACCCCAGCAAATGCAAGTTGTTTTCATTCTGATTATTTGATACTTCCTTTTTAAGTTGATGAATTGAATTCTTATATGAGTTCCCAAATATATATTGTTTGATACAGTATTGTATAAGAGAACTCCAGTGGAGAAAAATGCAAACAATTTGTAACTCTCCTCCTTCTTGACATCATTTGTTATATAAAGTTAAAACCTAAATTCTGTATTTGGTAGACTTTTGACATTTCACCATCACTTTTTTAGGAGAACTTTCACAAATTTAACTCCTATTCTTATTTAACATAGTATTACTCTGAAATATTCTTTTATCCTCTCACTTGTCAGTTCTCTCCTTTTCAGTAAGGCACTTACCTACTTAATGCCAAACAAATTTTAAATCACTTAGTATTCCACGTCTTAATCACTTGCCAAAAGTTAAAGCTGCATGCTGCCTGGGAGGAGCCTGGTTACTACTAACTTTCAGCAAAAACAGCCAAAGATAAGGAAAGCATAGGGCCTTAGGGGAATCACTTAGCAGCTTGGAGAGTTACATACTTAATCATAATTCTCATAATGGATTTTAATTGTAAATAATTGTTTATTTTGTCATTTAGTTACAGATATATCTTTATAATATATGCTTCCCCACACACACTTTGTCTCACAGTGGAAAATAGTGGCATCTGAGCAGGTTTATTTCACTGAAACTTTGAATCACAAAAGTTAACAATCACTGTTTGAACAACAGGCCTTTTAAACACTGTTTATATGTTTACAATTTTTTGCCATCATATTATCTTTTTTTTTTCTTTTTTTACTTGCTCTACAAAACAGTGATTATTGACTCCTTAAAACACTGCAGTTATGGTGCTGGTGTTTTTTCTTTGCTGTCTTTTTTTTTTAAGAGGTGCTCTTCGCTATCAGTAGAATTAGCAGAATCAGTACAGGAATTTCTGAGCAGCGTTATTTCTTTGCTTGGGGTATTGGCTTCTTAGCCAGTTCTGTAATTCTTTATGAAAAATCCCAATGCCTTTTCTCATTGGAAATGTACTGTTTAGGGAAGAAAAATATTTATCATACCAGAGTGGGCTGACAGACTAATCAGAATTAGATGCATTTCCTGTAAAGTCTTATTTCCATGAAATTGAAATATGTAGAAATTAATTTCTAAAAAAATTATTTGTACAGTAGCTAGTTAATTTATTTTGTAATATTTCAAACATCAATTAGTCTATTGCAATATAGAAGCATTTTGACTAGTTGGTTATCATGTATGTGAATTGTATCTATAAACTAAATGGGTCAATTTCCTCATAAACATGCACATATACCCAGCAGCCTTGACAGGACCCAAAAGTTATCCATTAAGGGGGCAATCAGTTTAACCATGCAGGAAAGCACCATCTTTTTTCTTGCTTGTGTACAGACACACATACACAGAGATGGTTATCTCAAAGAGTACTTTTTATAATCACAGAGCAACTCTAAAGAATGAAGTTTTTCACAACTTTTAGCTAAGCAAATATCCTACAGTATAGTAATAACAATAATAACAATTCAAAAGTGCAGTGTCAAAAAAATGGAAACATTGTTATTAAGTATAAACATTTACATTGGTGAATTCTTTCATACATTTGACTTTCATACTCTTTAGTGAAAAGTGTACAGAAGTATTTTCAATTTTCTGTTCCAATTTTGCATTATATTAAATATTTTGCAATTAGTTTTTAAAAGTGACCCACATTTGACCTTCAGTAACAAATTATGATGAAAGAGGGGCTAATTAAACATGAAATGGATGGATCGTTGATGCTTTAATTATCTTTATTTAACACAAAGTGTTCCACTGATAAGTGTAGCTTTTATTTTTTTCCTCTCCAGTAAAATCATCTTGTACAGTGCACAAATGACTAAGTTACCACTGAATCATTCTGTGCTCCCAGGAGATGTAGAAAGCCAAAAGGGACAGGATCTGAGTAAAGGAGGATTCATGCTCTGAATAAGTAAAGAACAGTACTATTATAGGCAAGGGGTAGCAAGAAACATCTTTAGAAGGATAGAATCTGATTTATCAACTCAGACAGCTCTCTGGCGATGTACCTACTGTTATGAACCCGGGTTATAACCACCGTTAGCAGTTTGACTATCGCAGTGTCAGTCTTCGTACTGTAGCAATGTATTTCTGCCTGTGATTCTTCCTCTTTCTCTCTCTTGTTTTCTTTTGTGTTTATTTTTTTTTTTTTCAAATTTAGTTGCCTTATTTTCTAATATTTGGGATATTTGCTCATTTGACCATCAGTACAGCTGTGTTTCTGAGAAATACCCGCAGCTTCAGATGTGTTTTCCTTTAAGTATTTTCTTTCAAAAGTTTTATAAAGTTTATGTAGTTAGTGATCTGCTGGGCTACTTTGACATGTAAAACTAATCAATTTGGTTTTGCATTAAAATATAAAAGAAAATCAACAAACTTCAGAAGTAGTTAGCATTATTCTTATAAGTCAGTTAAATCCTTGACATGCACTGTGAACTCTTCTCTATGAACTCTTTGCTCAACCTTTTAGTATTTAATTACTAATCTTAACAGGATTAATATAATTTTCTTTGACTATATATGTATAGGAAATACTGATGCAGGCATATGAGCAAGTACAGTACAGTACCTAGCAGGCTAGTTTTCTAAGTCTGCTTCCAACATTAACTGTTAAAGCTGCAAGATATTTTCCTTTTTTTTCAGTCTTAGGCCACATATAATATGTTCCATGTCATTTATGTTCTACATTTCTCCATTTTTGAAAACTTATTACCTTTTTAGGTGTTTTTATCTTGCTGTGTGCTGAGGGGATAATATTTTTGTATTTTTCTTCCTGGACTTTTTTTTCCTGGAAGAGTACATTTGTTGTCTATGTGTTATCAGATTTTGGACTTTGTAGCATATACTATACATTCATTGTAATCAATAATTGAAAGGACAATAGACCAGCAGCTACTATCAAGGATCAAAATAAAGATTTTATTATAGTTATTTTAATATAAAATGTTATAAGAAAATTCCAACATTCATACAGGTATATTTCAAGCTAGGACTGACATACTTACTGTCTACCACATACTTCAGGAAACCGAGACTTCCCAAGGTCACTTTTGTTTTGCTGTTGTAGATGACAAAATATCACACTAATGCTGGAGTAACTGAGGTTAGTTGGGACATCTAAAATGTGATTTAGAAAAACAGAATAATGCAGAGGAAGTTCGAAAAGTTTTTTGTTTCTTATTTTAATACAATTTTCTCTATAAATATTTAACTGAGACCAGGCCACAAACACAGGTCAAAATATCAAAATGTGGTTATACCGAAGTACCAGTTAGTCCAGTTCCGGAATCATGTCAGTGACACACACCGAAGTTATCCAGCTGTGTGGAACTGTGCTTAACATGAGTCATTTGCTCACTCCTATGTGGCCATTTTCACTGAAGAGGTCTACAATTACAATTAAGGACAACTTCTGAATGTATTAAAAGACAGGGAATTAGCTGCATATATAGCATATATGAACAAAAGTGGAGGAAACACTTTATTCTTATTTTTTTGTGGAAGGAGAAGATGGAAGAACTTCAGAGTAAGTTTTGGGTTTTTCAAGTTTGAACAGAAACAATGTACTGTCCCCATCTAAAACTGAAAGGTAAATAAAAGTGATGTACTTTCTTTTTTTATTGTTTATGTCAGTCAGAAAATCTTATTTAGGTAATGCAGCTGTTTTGCAATCATTAGTTCAAAGTACAATCAAAGTACAATTCAGTTTTACTCAGAGTGGATCACGAATGGGACAATTCTTAGAAACTGAAGAAAAGCACTATCTTTGTCTTCCAAAACTTAATTTACCTTATTGACTACTGACTAGAGTGGGTACATTTTTTAAAGACAAACATTTTTATGTCAGATGAGATTTTGTTACAGATTTAATGTTCTGAATCAAACAACCTAATGTCTGAGTTTGTAATTCTTGAATGAAAGGAATGTGTGGTTGCAAGTGGCATTCTTGCAGTATAAGAAAGCAATAAAATTAGTATTTAGTGAAGTATTTGATACAGGCTCTTTTATTATCTACAGATAATTATAGATAATGTAAAGTCAATTTCGTAAGGCTAGGTACAGAAGGTGGGTACTATCTGATGTGCTGAAAATCACTCATAGAATATGTTTTAGAACTAGGATATAGAAATACTGATTCCATCTGCCAAAAATTCAGAGACAGTTTTATCTTGCAGTCATGTCTGAACCATTTCCTTTATGGTACCGCCTTGTAAGTAAAAAAATACCTGCCACCTAACAGGATAATTATTTCTACATTACACGTTCATGTGAGGATTATGGAGAGTCTGTCATAAACCCTGTGAAAATCAGGTTCTTGATTGGGGTTATGGCCAGGAAGTGTATTCTGTGTCATGAGCCAAATGTTTTCTCTGTGGTAGCACTTGTCAGAGTGGCACTTGGCAGGGCCTGCCATAATTTATTCCATTTATCCATGTATAAATGTCAAGGACTTTTCAGCCCTGGAGCAGTGTAAAATATGAGAAGCAGCCCCTACTTCCTTTGGATACCACATCGTGAGAGGCAGAACTTCTTTAACGCAGCCTAAAGACTCATCCCTGGGGAAAAGATCCCTTATCAGGAGAGTGCTTTTACAGGAATACAATTTGGTGTAGAATTGTGTTTCTGAGTTCAGTGTTATGCTGGAAAAATGAACCAAAGGAAATGATGGAGACTGTCTTGGCATTCTGGTTGTGATTCAGCTGTCTAAACACATGTATCCTAATGTCAGTTTAGATACCTGAAGTTTCTTAGCTATCTGCACAGAGCTGCACAGACAGGGTACATGATGCAAGACCTGAGTGTCTTCTGGGACACTCTTCTGTAACTGCAGCTCAAGGCCAAACAAAAAAGCAATCACTAAATCCTTTGGTTTACTTAAAGGAACAATAATTAAAACTAAATTAAGTACTCTGCATGTAGTGCATTTTGGCAGGCTTTAAAATTATTTTTCCTGTGAGAACATAAGCACAATTTCCAAATGTGTGTGTGCCATACACATGCATATTAATAGAATGTGTGTGTGCAGATACATGTTCACATGTATCTTACTGATGTTAGGTTAACAAGTTATTTTGTAATTGAGACAAACTCCTGGTCTCACAGACACAATATTGACAGCAATTAGCTTAACTGAACTTCCACTCATCTTCAGATCTCTCAGGCTGATGTTTATCTCATTTTAGGTGAACTATAGGTAGTTCCACAAAAGTCAATAAAATTTAACTCATATTAATCGTGGTAAATTGTGTCAGGTGTTATAATATTCAGAAACTGCTTTATATTAAAACAAAATGTAGACAGAGAAATGTAGACAGTTTATCGGTTTGGATGTTATATATCAAATCCCCTGCATTTAAGATATCAGCATGTATATATGTATGATTTGCAAAATAACAGAGTAGGTTTTCATCATGTATTACATCAAAATGTAAAATTATTTTTGTAAAAGGGTCTGCGAATGATATGGCTTTAATGACATTTCAAAAAAAATAAGATTTTACTACTGAACACATTCTTAAACTAATGGTACAGCAAGAGTGTATTTGTCAAGCTACCTTTGTTCAGTTATGGGATAGGTCACGGTGTTTATTCGTGGAGCTGTGTGTTACTGCTTGTAGGCATATTTATGAGAAGATTTGACCTGGAAACTCCTATCAACTTTATAATGCTAAACTTAGCCTCTCAGGTGAAATCTGACCATTTGCTTAGGAAAATCTGTTTAGTTTATTGCAAGTCCCATTTTAAACACTATACTTCACAAGAGAAAATACTTCTGTAGTTTTCAGTCTTTCTAAAGATGAAAACCAAGAATGGAAATATAGATAATAAACCAACAGCAAACTAAAGCATTAGTTAGTTCACCTGGTCCCAATGTTTTCACAGTTGTATTTTAAGTCCCTGTTTTCCCACCTTTATCTGTCACAACTTTTATGTCTGCTGGTTTCAACATACATTTGATCTCGTTATGTCACGCCTGCTCTAAGGGAAGTTACACTGTTATGAAATATATGAGTAATGAAACAGTGAATCAGTTTCCTTATCTCCATCCATGTATTCCAAATTGGTTATAATGGCATAATGTGTGCCATGCATGATAGAGAGGATATCCATCATTCTGTTGAATTAGAAAAGTGCTATTTTCAATGAGCATGTAATTATATTCCAGTTGCAGTACAAGTTTACAGAAGGACAGTAATTGATTTCCTTGAGAGAGAAATATTTATTTTTCAAGTAATATTTCGAGTTCTTTTACAGAAGGAATAATTTAACTGGAAACTAGAAATCTCTACTTAACAGGGCACTACATGCTCAGCCTCTGAACCTCAGCCCAGATCTTGGGTAAGATCTATCACATAGGTTTAGAAAATTCACTCAGAAGGCTTTTCTGACTATATACTGAGAGTTTTTCTTCCTGCAACTTAAGGACCTGAATTGACCATTTTATTTTAATGGAATTTTTCTAACTATGAATAAAATTCAGCTGTTTCTAGAGCAGGTCTTAATTTGTGTGAATCAAAGTGACAGTGATGGGGGTGAAACAGAGCAGTACCTGCTTTCATAGAGGCTTTCAACTATGAGAGTTTTTCCTAGGAATTGCAACACAATGTCTCAATTGTTTGCTCAATTTATTATTATATACCTATAAAATAGAATAGCAAAACATATCTGCAATATCTACCTACAGTGCAGATGTGAGTAGTACTTTATAGGTTGACAGAGAACTGCTGAGGTGCAGTAGGTTTTTCACCAGCATGTGGGTTTATGTAACGGGTGGGTTAACTCAGTAGGTTCAGATCTGACACTGGCAGCTCCCTTGAGCAGACATGAAACCACCATAGCTTTGTGCAGCACCGTAATTCATTCTGTTTAAATTCTCCAGGTTCATATGTGGGATTGTACGTTACTAAAGTAATTGTTGCATGTAGTGTTTTCCTGTCCTTTTTTACATGAATTAAAAAAAAACCCCAACAACAATAGCAAAAAAACAAACAACACAAGAGAGGTCTAGTTTAGATGTGAAGGAAGCTTGTGTAAGTATTTGAAAAAGGGATTCACCTTTCCCATGCTATATTTTACATATATCACTGGACACTTATGTAGTTTGTTCCTTTTTGTGCAACATCAGATCTTTAAATAATTATTTGTGAAATGTTGCTAGTATTCTGTATCCTTGTGTTTGTTCTTGAGTGCAGATGAAAAGATAAGCAACAGTGTGAAATTACTCTATGCAGAATAAGTCTCACATTGAAGGAGATGGGGATGTTTTATTCAATTGGCTCTTTGAACACTGCTGAATTAACTGAAAATTCAACTTGGACTTCCTAATGCTATATATCAGTGCACTTTTCTAGGACCCTTGAATGCTAAATTTATGTATTTTTTCTATACTAGTTCTTAATTAAATATATAAATTGACAGAACTCTTTAAATTATATGGTAAACTTCCTGGAGAATTAATGTCACAGAAATATGAAAGGGCTGGCTAAAGCATCACTTTACCAAATGTTTCTAAAAGGCTTTATGTATTTATAAGACTTCACGATCTACTATTGATGCAAATTACTAAGGATAAAAGAAAATCCATCTGTTATCAAAGAAAAAAATAAATTAAATAAGTCCAAGGATTTGAAAGACTTAGCATTAAGGACTAAGTATTCATACTTTGTGATGGGTTTATAGTAATTGACAGTAGAAAGGACTTCCTTTTAGCATTCACAATGTGGGTTATTTTTTTTTAAACTAAAGAGAATGACTTTGTCATAAAAGCTATGTTACATGTTACTCATGTAACATATCCCATTTCATTTCCTAATTTCATATTCTTCACTAAAATGTCTCAATTAAAATATGACCTACACCATTTCATGTTGTGTTGGGCATTACTAGTTTTGTTATTATTACCCTTACATTTAATCAAATTGTCTGTAGCTAAATAAATAGCATTTCATCAAGAGCCGTTGGTTTTCAATCAGCTAGGAAACAGATTACTGGCCTGAGAACAGATCTAAGGCTAGTGTCTCCAATCTGCAACTAATTGTGTGCTGATAATAGTACTGCCCACGGGCAAATCTTACTTGCTGTCCTGATCTATGATAGATTTTCTTGTATGTTAATATTACAGCAGATGGAGACATTTTGTAATACTGTTACAGTTACTATATTTAATCTTTCCTTTTTAATTGGAGATATATACTGTTGGGAGATACTATCTCTATGTTTCATTTCTGAAAAGAAATGTAGAATAGAAAAATCTCAAGAAAAACATTATAGCCATGCTTTTTCCTTTAGCTTCTCCTCTTAAAACAGTTGCTTCTTTAAAGGAGAAAATACTGTTGATACTTAAATATTTACATGTATTATTACATATTCTACTGCTTGTCTCAGAGGGGTAAAGAATGTGTCTGACAAACTGCAGCACGAAGTAGTGCTTCACTCTCTCTTGGTGGTGTGGGGGCTGTTGGGGGTGCAGGTGCCAGAGTCTTCTCTGGATCAATTGCAGACCACATACTCGCCAGTATATAGTATATATCCAGATTACTTCATTGAGACTTTATAAATATTTGCATTTTTCCAGCCTAAAGCTGATTAGGGTGACCACTGGAGTACACAGTACTCCAGTTCTGTACCAAGACTCCATCATTTCAGGCACTTCACAAATGCAGAACATACTGTAAAAGCTGCTTTTAAGCAAAGGATACATAGAGGGTAGAATAGCACATACTGTAGTCAGCACTTTACAGTGTTCTGGAAGAAAACTGTCTTCTGGGCTGTGTACATTGTTCTTGTGAAATGATTCCAACAGTTTCAAATCTGTTTTTTCACCTTGCTAGTTATGCAAACAGCTCTTCACTTTTTCTCTAAAGCAAGTGGGAATTGTTCACTGTCACAAATAATAAATAACAAGAGTACCTGATCTGCAGAGCATGGAAGTGATAAAAACACATGCTTATGAGTGCTTGAGATTTCACAGCTATTAATTCTGAACTTTTTGATTGCAGTTCTGTTTTACAAGAGTGGATGCTGTTAGGGCAGCAGTACACAGTGACAATGAAGGATTATGACAACATGCATTTGTCACTGTAAGCTTGATAAATTCAGTGTAAGAGATGGTCAGAAAATGCCCCTAAACTTGAAGTCATAAAATGCATCTTGCCTTTACTGAAAATAAAAATATTGAACATTTTTTTATTATTGCTAAGAATCTTTAGTAGTAAGTTAATACTAATATGAGTATGTTTGAGAAGATTTCTTTGTGTGTAATGAAGTGTATAGCTCTTGTCAATGTTAGTGAATTTCGTAACACATACATTGAGGGAATCTAGGAGTTTATACACAGAATATATATACTATTGAATATACAAAGTCTATTCACATACAGAAGGGTCCTTTACAAAAGGTCAGAAAATACTATAGCATGTTTGTCATTAGTAAAAGTCACAAGGACTCTTCAGGCTTTCATGAACGTTCTAGAACATTTTTAAAAGCACCTTAGCAGTTGAAGTCTAAATTACAAGTTTGCCTAAAAGTGTACTTCGCAACTACTACTAAGTAAATTAAAATGTAGTACATCATGTTTTCCATTTTGAGATTGCAGCATTCACAGTGTGGGAGGAATATTTCAAATCAGAAACCCCATTTTTGGCTTATGGGTAGAAATAGGGATTTCAGTAATAATTAGGCATCGTTCTGAAATTTTGTACTGTGAGAGAGCAGGACACAAAGAATCCGAATGCTGAATCTTTAGTATTTATGCTCAAATTTTACAGCAATAACAGTGAAGATAAATTCTGTGTTATAAAGCAGAAAGTCCTGAATAAAGGAAGCAATTGAGTAAGAACATGTCTAGAAATGTTAGTACTTAATTTTTTTTAAGCTTTATCATTGTAGGGAATTCATCTTCAGCTTTTCTGAAATCCTCACTGAGCTGGTAATTTTTTCCACATTTTCAGAACATCATCAAAGCCATGCTAATCTGGACCAAGGGCATGTCTCAGAGTCCTTGAATCTCTGAAGAAAACATTTTACTGTCTGTTCTATTTTTGACATATTTTAGAGGTTCACCTCAAACTCCTATAAAACATATATAGAGGACAATTTGATTATTTACAAGGCAGGTGTTATAGGTTACAATCAACAGTTTATGGTACATTACAAGATTAATAAGAAAGAGTTGCAGATGCAAGAGGCATATGTTGTCCCATCTTTAAGGCATTGCAAGCCTGTAATCTGGAGGAGGAAAAGGAAAGATCTCATAAGAAACAGAAATCAGATTTTTTTTTTTTTCCTTTAGTATAAAACTGTAGTTATTTAATTTTTCTCCCAAAGGAAAGTCTTAGCATTTAAGCAGGACTTTTCTCATAGAAAAAGAGGGAGGTTCTGTCTTTTTCATCTTTCTTTCTTTTTTTAGTCCCTAGAATTTTCTTCATAACTCAGAAAGAAGAGCCATTTTTTAATCAGTCAGCATTTTAGGAATGCCTACTTATTTCTTCTATGCTTACATTTGTAATGATTTTGAAGGAACTCTTATATGAAGCATAATTTAGATAACTACTACAAAGACATAAAGGAATAAACCAAAGAGAACCTGTGATGAAAACGATTGCTCCCAAAATCTTTTCTCTCCAGTTTTAATTTTTTTTTTAAACATGAAAATTCTGATTAAAAAATTAACCTAGTGAACCTTAAAATAACCACTTATATGTCAGCTTTATGAAGAACTGTTGTAAGAGCCAAAAAAAAAAAAAAAAAGTTTTGAGAGCCAAATAAAATAAATATGTTAAATTTTCTGGTGTTTTGGAGGAAGAACTTTTCTTGAGAGAACTTTTCCCATATACTGACATATATGGGAATTTTGCTCACATGTAATGTACCATGGATTTCTATATTATCTGCCTTCTAATCATAGTTTTTGTACTCTGCATTTTTAGTCTTATCTTCCCCATAAAAGTGAAAAGCTTTCTAGATTTTCATTTCAGTCTCTGTTCTTCCCACCAAATCAGTTTATTTTTCTAATACTATAGGAGTCAGATACTGCTGTGCAATGAGGCCAAATGTTAAGAAAATGTGGAGTATGAATATTATTTAAGTTTTGTTTTTTCTATTGGATTGCAGAAAGTGTTGGAGATCTATAAATGTTACTATTAGTTTCTTGTTGATGTTGTTGTGTTCATTTGTTTGTTTTTATTTTAAATTAACATCTGCCCTAAAACCTTAAATATTTGAAGACCGTAGCGTAAATGGTGAAAGGTAAGACAGTGAAGACAGGAAAGATATTAATTTCTATAAATGTCCCTGTCCCATAGGATAGCAACACACATCTGTATGACTTGGACACTTTTCCAAAGAGGGCTTTTCTCTCTTTATAATAATGACAAAACCAAAGGAACAAAACACCATACCAAAAAAACAGAAACAAAAACAAAAAACCAAAACGAAAACAAACGTTCCCCAAATCAGGCTGATTTCTGATTCCATGAATCAACACTCCAAGTTAAATCCAGAGTCAGTCAGTCTGGCAAACTCCTCTGGCTGACCTATGCTGTAGAGAGTAAACAGAGGAGATGTCAGTTTTATGACTAATCCTCTGTTTTTCGTGAAACCTTTTCTTTCCAAAGAGGCTTAAGTATTTCAAGCACAAATGAAATAGTGCCCATGTTCTCTACTTTTCCATAATTCAAGAGCTAGGAAGCCTGATTTGTGAGAAGCTTATTCTGTGACTTTGTGTGTAATTGACAGTGAAGGGGGAAAATGAGGCAATGTTACGCCTTTGCCAGCTCTTTTTAAAGGAAGGAATATACTTACTCATTAATGATCCAAGCTATGAATAGATTCATGGTTTATAGCACAGCCTTAGAGTGGGTTAAGAGAATTTAAGCGTTTATCACACAGTCTTAAAAGGGGCTAAGAGAATTTAAAAGAAAGATATTCAGACTGGAAAATTCTGAGTAAACATTTATCTGTCTTCTTGGCAGTTCATTATTAAATTATGTGTTGGAATTTTACAGGCACAGAAAAAAAGAGAGGTACAGGCAAAGAAATAGAAACACACTGATGACCCACTCAGAGCTTAAGTAGAATATATATTTAGCATTTAAGGTATGGAGCAGAGGTAATAAAAATCATTGCAAACTACTATTCACAGTGCACAGTATCCAGTAATACAATTTAGTTCATTACATTACTGCATGATGAAGTACTGTATGATGCAGTATTATCACACTTTTTGTTTGTCCTGGACTTAAATTTGTTCAAAGTCTTGGAGTAGTTCCAAATAGTAGATGTAGATTTCATGATGACCAGCAAATAAATCCATTAATATAACTAAAATAATGAAATCACATCAAAGTGTGTTTTGTTTTTTTTTTGTTGTGGTGGTTTTTGTTGTTGTTGTTTTGTTTTGGTTTTGGTGTGTTGGTTTTTTTTTAAATCAAATATTCTTATTTGTATTTAAGGGGAGCAGAGGAAGAATTCATGTGAGAAATACAGGACCTTGCTAACAGAATGCTGTCATGAGTGTCCTTTAACATAGGTTCAGATCTGTCTTATTCTAGACATGCTCTCAGTATTACTTCTTTGGTTTCATGTCCATAGGAAGTGGATTATAGCATTTTTTTTGCTTCATGATCATGTTACAAGTTTGGACAGAGGTCAGTACTGGAACTGGTGCTCCTGCTGAGTACAGAAATTTGTCCACACTCTGGATTCTAGTCTGCAAGTCAGAGTCCTGTGTTGTGAGAGTCGGGTTCCCTGATCTTATTGTGCTGTTAAACCTCCTAAGGGAAGTGCAAACAAGCACAAATTGCGAGGTTGCTGTATTCAGCTTTTAGAAATGGTGATGTATCTTGTATATTTTTGTAGAAATGGCTTACAATACACTAGTGTATGAGGTGTAATGGATTTCAGCATCTTATCAGAGTTCAAATTTTGTTCGCTTGTGAACAGAGTGTCTGTTAATTTTTTTACATGTTTTCTTCCTGTTTAGTACATTGGACTTAAATTCTTATTTATTGATTTATGTTGATAGTAGCATGATAGATCTCTACATTCTTTACATGCTTAATTTATATTTTGTTATTAAAATATAGTAGACATTTTGTCTTAATATTAGAACATACTGGTCTTATTTAGCACTATTAAAGTAAGCTGAACATCATGTATATTGGCTGTACAGGGATAAGGTTTTCAAAATTTCCCTGTATTAGTCTGACTCTGTCTTCCCTGCAAAGATTTAATTAACTGAGATAGATTTATGTTTAACTTGTTTGTATGAATGTATCTCAAACAACAGAACAGTTGTTAGATCCCTATTTATGCATTAGGTTGAGTTATCCTGACAGAAATGAGGTAGAAATACCAATTTTAATGAATTTTTTTTTTTTTTTTAAGTTTGTTACTTAAAGGTGCAATTCGGCCCTTAGGCCAATTTATCTCACCTCAGCTTGCTTGTCATCCAGTACAAGTTACTTACGTAGGGACAATTCAAATGAAGAGGGATGGATACCTCCAGAAGTCAAGCTATTCCATCTGCTTTAACTATGTACTCTCTCCTGGACCTCTCTCTCCATTAATCATAGGAGAAGAGTAGTGTAGGTGGCTTCTAAGTCACTGAATTGGGATGAGAGTCCAACTGTCCTTTGTTTTTCAGAAGCAGGTGTAAGTTTTGATTTTACTATCTTTGGGTTATACTTCATCTGCACAAATGTTGATGCAGGCCTATAATAAAAAATATTGTAAGGTATTTCTGTGTATTTTGACTGTTGGACCATGGACAAGTATATTTAGTAGTGGCAGCAAGTGATAGGAGCATAGGGACTAGGCTTACTAAAGATGTGCAGCTATGCATCCTTCTGACCTCTCATCTGTTATCTGTGTCTGCTGTCTGAAAAAGTGGGAAATGACTGGGGGAGTAAACAAAATGCAGGTGCTTTATAGTTATTCTCTCCAGATACAAGGTTATATCATTATTCCTAAAACTGGTAATTAGCTCTTTAGTTATTTTAAGTAAAAAGTCTCAATGATGGAAGTGCAAACAGTGATATGATGGTGATACAAGAGCCTGTGAGCTCATCATCATCATCAGTATTTATGCATGCGTTGCTTTCATCTCATATTTGCCAGAATTTTGATGCTTTGCTTTGTCCTCTTGCTTTAGGCAATTTTTATAGTCAGCAAACATTGGAGTTAATTAAAAAAAATCAAACTTGTAGTATTTATTACATGTCATAAATATAATTGATGGATTTTGCTGTTTCTGTATCCAAACCTAGAAAATGAGGAATATGCAAACTGATATACTAGAAAGTATTTATAGCCTTCCTAATAACTGAGATAACATTCAACTTCCACAACATCTAAAACTGTTTTACATTTTGTTCTCTATTTGGCATGATACAGACATAGAAGTTGTATATAAATGTGCCAAAGATGGAGATTTTGTTTTGTTGCAATTATAGGAACATCAGATTTTAATAATGCACTGTTTCTTCTTCATCATAATGAAGTTGATACTTTTTGTCTAAACAGGGAGACAGAGGTGCAGCAGGAGTTTTAGCTGAGATGGTTCAGAGAATTCCATTCGACTAAGTGTCTGCCTAGCAGCAGATGAGAGCTATGTGGGATGTCACTGAATATGTCTCCATGAAGAATAAGATGCTGTGACAGAGAGGTCCTTACAGACTTTCATAGTGTCTACGATAAGAAGCAGTAATTCAGTACCATGAGTTGTTACAGCAGATTCTGTAAGCGTCTTATTTCACATGACTTGTCTAGGAAACCAGGATGTGGTTATTATAATTGCTTAGACTCTGAATTTCTAGGGGTCTATAAGTCTCAGACTGATAAAAAGAATTTTATAAACTCTGCAACTAATTCCTGTGACTGATTTCTCTATAATTACAGGATGTTATGTCGATCACTGCAAAAAACGTGTAAGGCTACATCTTGGTTCCTGTTCTCATAGATTTGTCATCTATAGTGCCGTGAAACAGGCAAAGACCAGACTGAGCATATAGTTAGAAATCTCATCACTTTTATGTCATTAGTCCATGGTTTAATGAATTTGGATTCCATATTGGAATATATGGAAGATTTAGCTGTGACTATCTCCAAGCTGTTGTCTTAATGCAGGCTTGACTTCTATTCTAGCAAAAGACCATTTGGGGAGCAGTGCATTGCTGATATAGAGCTCTTTCTGTCATTCAGACTAGGGGACTGACCTGTGAAGAGAAGATGACGACTTTCAAAATGGTTTAGAAGAGGTGCTTTCTGTCCCTTTCTCTGACCTTGAATGGTGCATATTTTGAAAAGAAACCCCTGTGTGTCAGTGTTTTAGTATTTCTATCTCCCAGTTTTAAAAACAAAGAGCTCACGTGTGAAACATATAGCAAACAAATAAAAGGCACAGTCCTACACACTCTGAATGAACATTCCGTTTACAGGACTTGAAGTTGATACTTTTATATGCTGTTTATCTCAGACTTACTGTTAAATCAATAGAATTGTTATTTTCAATACCTAAAAAGCCTTTTTTTCACTGTTTAATGTTTTGTCCAATACTAATCAAAAGGTGCTTTTTGTTTGGCACCTCTGATGTAATCCAATTACTTTTGTTTACTTTACAGAATTAATTATTATTCTGCAATGTTGAATTGATATTATGTGGCAATTCAATTATTAATGATATAAAATATATTTTACTGTAAATATATTTAATTATGGAGAAAAGTAATTTTTTTTTTTAATAAGTACCCTGAATTTTTTCCATTAGCTAACAGATTAAGGAACTTTGGGGACTTAGCAACTGCACATGCATGTAAGCTAGTCTGCATTTATTTTAGTTTGCATATTATTTTAGTATAACCTTTCAACTGAAGCAGTAGGTAATTTAGAGGGAAAAAATATAATGTATGTAATAATATGCATTGGAAATGTATTATTTTTAAATTTTCATAGACATACTCTTTTTACCATTTAAAGCTTAATTTTTTAATCAAATATGGCATTCATGCAAAATGTGTTACGTTAAAGACAAGTACTCAAATGATGTGTAAACTATGAAGTTAAACAGTTGTCTGAATTGAGAAGAGACATAAATACTTCAGAATAGAGAGAGTGGGAAGTGAAAGAGGTTTGTACTATGACTGTTTTTACAACTGTAGTTAATATCATTGATACAATAATGTTTTACAGGACTGAACATTCAGAGTATGCAATGAATAGTGTTGTGTCACATTTTGTAAAGAAATTTTTAAAGATATGTGTATGTATATTTATGTGCTAAGACAGACCCCTCATAATGAGAGGTTTGTTGTTACTTGATCACCAGATGTGGTACTCCCAGGGTTTTTTTAATTTGTGTTTTTTGTTTTGTTTTAAGAAGCATAATCTACCAGAGTACAGAGCTACAACTTCTATCATGAGTTTTATGCACTGGTTGATCACTGGTTGAAACAATGTGTTTCATTGGTTGCTGGTGGCACAGTCTCAGTGCAATGCATTGAAAAAATTAGTTATATTTCTAGGGGCTACTGAAAAGTGATATTCTTTGATGCTTCTATGATAATTTAAAATTTTGGGACATAAAAATTCTATTGCCCTACCTAAGGAAAGACTCTGGCAAGTCATTTAATTGCATAACTGCTTCATTCACCTGCTGTGAAAGTGATCGGGGACCAAGCCCCTTATGTAAGTGTCTGTCTACTTGCTTTTGGAAGTCATCAAAATTCACTGTGATATACTCAGGAGTATCCCATTTTCTTCAGTAATCCCAGCAGGCAAAGTCCAATAGAAGAGAACAGCTAATACAGTATCTGTGATAAGGAGTTACAAATGTCAGCATAGTCTCTTCCAAGTTATCACATTCTCAGAGGATGCCAGAGAATTTAGTGTGTTACTCTTTGCAGCTTCAGCGTTTATCCTCTGATGAGACCTACTTGAGGACAGTCTTCATTATGTGTTGTGCAAAAATTTATTTAATTAGTATAAATTAATTCACTGGATCATGCCTGTTCTGTGTAAGATGGCTACTGCGCTTCTCTTACCCTTCAGAACAGGATGGCTGGGTTCTGGGAATGGTTCCTGGGCTGTGGTGGCTGCTGAACTGTGGCTAAGCACTCTTGGGGGACCAAGTGCTGGTTGGCATCAACCTAAACAGTGCTGAAGGTCGTGCTGATAATTTAGTGTTATAGATATTCGCTTATCAAAACCTGAGCATGTGCCATGGCCCTGCACAATTTACTACTATAGATAATACTTTACTGTCCACTCAGAAAGCTTTTAGTACATTACAGTAATGGACTTCTTTAAAAATAAAAAAAATATTTTTTGTGGCACAGCTTCGTGCCAAAATGTTAATATATAAACATATTTCCATATGGAAAATAAATTTTTATGTGATGACTGAATATAGATATACTTAAAAAATCAAGTAGACTTTTAAATGACTGCATTCACAAGTGCATTTTTTGCACGCATTTAGAGAAATTACTCATAAACGTTAGGCTTGTGATTTTGTGCAGACTGTTACTTCTAGGCTCACTGTTTTAATTTCAGATCTCAGAATAAAGAAAAAAGTAAAAACAAGAACAAAAAAACAAAGTAAAATAATACCCATAGAATTATTTGTTTGATATGTTTATTCTTAACTAGATTTAATTTGTTTTTCTGACTTGGTCAAAAATGTTTGGGGTTTTGGGTTTTTGTCTTTTTGTTTCTTTCTTTCTGTGAATCTTTCTAATATAAATATCAGCATTGCTACTCTTAGTACAGTGTTCTACAGAATCAGGGTTCTTTTCCTCTTTCCAATATATGACTATTAAGCAAAATCTCATGGGAAAAATAATGCCCACAGCATTTCCCACTAACCACTTGGAACTGCTTTTTGTAGGAATATTACTAACGAAACTATGAACTCTAATTCTCATTTCAGCTTAGGTATAAAAGCACACTAGGAAAATTATTCTAAATTTACATTTATATAACTGAAAGTAGAATATGTCCCGAGATACTTTTACATATATCCCTGCAAAGTGACAATTGAAACATTCTCTCACTTAACACTAAAACTGAAATCCCTACTGTTGTGTAGGAACTTAAATTCCAGTCATTGGGAAATATGTTATCTCAAGATGGCCATGGGTACCACAAATTGCCAAGAGCTGTCCCTGAATGGAGTGTAACTAGTTATCAGCAGGCATCTGTGGTACTGAGTGAACCTCAGGAAATTCTGACAATGTAATGTTCTGACAGGTTCTTGTTCAGTTCTTGAGGCACAATTGGAATTTCCCATTGCATTAAGCTAATAAAAATGTATTAGGGTTAATGCAGTTATGAAAGCTCTGAAATGGCTAATACAAGTAGAAAAAAATAAGAGTACAGCTGCTAATATACAGTTTGATGCATGCTTAAATAGCTAAGGATAGAAGTACTGAATTGCTTTTTAAGAGAAAAAAACCAAAGCACTTAAATATAATTTTTCACACTCAGATAATTCCTAGGTTGTGGAAGGGATAGTACTCAAATTGGGTAAAAAAAAAACCAAACTGGCCAAGTACGAGAGTTTTCAGCACCCAAAATACATTAAGAATTATATGATAAATAGATGCTGAGAATAAAAGTGCTATTTCAACCTCACCATGGATAAAACTCACAAGAGCAGTACATTAAATGTGGATAATTTTAGCTACATAAAGCAGTTCAGAAAAACTACTGTGGTATGCCATTCCAAAGCCCATGATACTCAAATTCAAATACTTCTGGTTTCAATCAATCCACTTATGTGCTTGGGATTGACGAAAACAGTTGGCAATGCTTGAAAAAAATGTATCAGGTGTGTGTGAGCTACTAGCCTTTAAGATGGTTCATTAGAATGTATCCTGAAATCTCTTTTGCCTTATATAGTACAGGCTGTTATACACTCACAAGTCATCCATCAGTAGCTCTTAAGATGGCTGTAGCATGGTAACTGCAGTAGGAGTATAAGCACAGATGTATCACTTCATTCCTTTATTTTAATGGGAAAATATGCTTTATTTCAAGTTGTTTAGAATCTGAGAGGTATCTTTTCATGTGAGAGCTATTCACAAAGCACTAAGACATAAGGTTTTAACAGGAAAGAGAATGTAATGCAACTGAAAAAAAATCCTGGCAAATGCAGAGTATTTTTTGACTGAAAAAAATTAAGATCACATCATAATACTGTCCTGGGAATTATATAAGATTTAAAAAGATTGATTGTAGCAAGTATTACACACTGATAAATTTTCAGTAATGCTGGTGTTCTTATGAGGTTTTCATCTTTAACATTGTTTTTTGTTTAATTATAGTAAATTCCTTTGACCATTGTTGCAAGTTGACCCTCGCCAGCAGCCAAGCACCCACATAGTTGCTTGCTCAGTCTCCTCTCCTATGGGAGGGGGACAAAATAGAAGGAACGTGAGAAGACTTGCAGATTGAGAAAAGGCAGTTTTGTAGGTGAAGTGAAAGCTGTGCACACAAATGAAGTGACAAAGGAATTCATTCACTACTCCCCACTAGCAGAAAGGTGTTTAGCAACTTTCTCAAAAGCAAGGCTTTATCACCAGTAGTGGTTTCTTGGGAAGGTAAATGCCATAACCCCAAACATC
Organism: Lophotriccus pileatus; assembly: GCA_035583135.1. Taxonomy (NCBI): domain Eukaryota; kingdom Metazoa; phylum Chordata; class Aves; order Passeriformes; family Tyrannidae; genus Lophotriccus; species Lophotriccus pileatus. The sequence continues at coordinate 52,844,329 of JAWWES010000133.1, read as the reverse complement.
CCCCCTTTCTTCTTTCCCTGAGCTTTTATTTCTGAGCATGGGATCATATGGTACGGGATATCTCTTGATCATTTTGGTCTGCTGTCCTGGCTGTGTCTCCTGTCACTTTCTTGCTCACCCCCAGCCTACTTGCTGGCTGAGTGGAAAAAAGAGAAAGCCTCGATGCTGTGCAAGCTCTGCTCAACAATAGCCAAAAGACTGGTGTGCTATCAACACTATTTCAGTCACAAATCTGAAACACAGTACCATATGTGCTGCTTTGAAGAAAAGTAACTCTGTCTCAGCCAGAGGCCATACAGCCATCTAATTATTTCATTACCTTATATTTGTAAGATTGTTTCTAAGGAGTTAGATGAGCTATGATTTCCTGTAATTTTTTGTGCAAGTCTTTAAGTCTTAATGATAAGTTCATGGTAATAGTAATAAAAGTTCACCCTTTCAAAGCAGTAAAGTGAATGGATCAAATTCACAGTTTTGCCTTGTGTCATGAGGCAGCACAAAGTATGAGATAGAAGCTGGTGAATCTATCTCAGGACCTAATGTAAGTCGAATAGCAAAACCATTGGAGGTCTTAACATTGACCTGAGAGTCATCTGGATAAGCACCTTTTTAAAAGTTCACACGAACTCAGGACAAATTCTTCCTAATTGCATGTAGCTACTCATAGCAGAAAAGAAATTTATCGAACTGTTTTTATTTTCTTTGACTTGCAGTGTACTTTTTTCAGATTTATTCAGTGCTAGTAGTTGTTATGGCATGCTGAATAACATCTGTAAATAATTATTTCTGAAGTTACATTAAATGTGGAATTGTATCATACTTAGTGATAGAATCTTTTATAACAGAGTTCCTAAAGGCTTCTGTATAACCTATAGTTGGACAGAGAAATACGTTACAATTATACAGAATAATGTTAAAAAAAAGCTAATAGCATGGCATATCCTGTTCTGGATAGGCAGCATGATGATATTTTAATATGTCAGGATGCTGTCCACAATCTTAGATGAAACTAACTGTATAAGACAGCTTGATATATTGTAAAACATGTTAATATTTGATCTAGTAGAGAAGGAACAATTTATTTACATTCAGATGTTCCCTATTTTAGCCCCTGAGCATTAAAGAAAGAGCCTGGGGAACCATTTGGGAAGCATAAGTTGATTACCATTGTTTGTCATTGTAGACAGAAGCTTCTAATTCTGAACTTTAAAGATAAATTGCATTTAGGACACACAATTCCAGTTAAACACTTCTTAGAGATTTTTTTTTTTTCTTTTGTTTAGGTGGGGGTTTTTGTTTGGTTGTTTTTTTTTTCTTTGTAAAGGAAACCATTTTTACAGAACTGAGTTTAAAAGGAGTTGCACATATTGTTCTCCTAGGAGATCTAAGGAGCTTCTTACCTCCAGCAGGAAAGAACAGGGAGAAGCAGCTGGTAAAAATAGGGGGCAGTAACCTCTTAGCCTAGAACAGCATGCCTAATTGTCATCCTGTGGAAGAGATTTCACAGTGCACATAGATGTAGACACTGGTGTTCTCAAGAAAAAGGAAAGAAAATATGGGATTGGATTTTAATTGGGCACCATGCTAAATGTTGCCCTTTTTTATTTTTTTTAATAGTTCTAAGAAATTTGAAACAGTTGAGATAACTCGGTGTACAGATGACTGCAGTGTCTGCTTTTGGAAGCCTACCCATCTTTCTTCTTTCGAGTCCTCTAATTGTAAAAGCAATAATCCAGTTATGCTTCTTGGAGGAGGAATGTGAAAATATTTTTTTTTTTTTTTTTTTGGTGAACCTAATTGGCATATTATGAACAATGGATAAATTTGTGGAATAGATTTCCAAACAAAATAGCTATTTGAAGATTACATTGGTCATGGCAGGAAATCACAGCACTGATAGAGTAAATGGAAATCTATACTGAAATGGTAATAAACAAAAAATACACAGTTGGACTACTTTCCCTCAGGCTATAGTTATTACCTGTGAGAGGTTTGTCTATTAAACCAATAACTTAAAGGAACTCACAAATGAGAAGCCATAAAAATCCATTCTGTTTACACTACCTAGAAAGAACAAGGGGAAAAGGCTAATGGACACATAATATTAAGCATATGCTGAATGGTGGCTTTTTACATTTGATTTCCCTCATAAATGTTTCTTCATTAAGTGTTTTATCTCTGCTTTTTCATTAATTTAATATAAGGTAATGGATGTTGCTTTTAATACTTTTTCTACTTTGCCTTGACCACAAACTTAGGAACTCAGAATGAGCAGCAGGGCACAGTTTGATTTGCTCAGTATATTATTTGTTAGATATTTTTGTCCAAGGGTACAAAACTTGTAGGACTGTTAGGGGGAAGGTGTTAGACATCTTGCATTTAAATTCTTAAAAACTTTTAAAAAGGAACATTCACTGGCTATCTAGGTAGAGTATACTAGAATTTATAACTATTGTGTATTTTTTTTTCCTAAAAGCTTTGCTACTGCTGCTCCTGTGATTCTTTATGCTGTTTAAGAGTACTTTACCTCTGTTTGTGAACTGCTCAAGCCTTCTCCACATCTGGAGGTCACTTCTGCCTTTTTTTTTAGTATGCTTTAAGTGCTTAAAACCAAACAAAATTGTTTAATAGAAACATTTGACTGTGAGAAATGAATGTGAGAAATAGGAATTATTTAGCAGGCAGGAGACAAAAAGGGAAGTCGGTGAATGGGGTTTGAAGGCAGTAAATGTCTAAATCAGCATGTTGAAATGTGTGGAAGCAAGGGTAAGATAGTTTCATTTTTACCTCTCCCTAGTGTACACAGAAAAAAGTCTTCATTGTCCTTTTATAACACTTTGCGGAATCTTATTAGTCCTTTGTTATGTTTTGATAAGGTAGTATCAAGAAAGATAGTTTATGTTTCAGGGGCTTGTGTTGTTGCTGTCCTCTGAATTCTTTCTGATTTGTCAGTATATCTGGCACCAGATGCTGATACAGTCAAGCAGATTCTGGTGCCAAATGGTGCTTATTATTATAACTGAAGCCTTGTAAATTCTGAGTAGAAAATGGTTTTCTCAGTGTCCTATGTAATAACATTCCTTTTCCTGCATTCCCAGTGTTCAACTCCCTTACTGCACATCTTGGCTTAATTTTCATTGTCATTCTACATATTTTTTATTCCATTGTAACCATTCCTGCCTGTGAAGCAGCATAAAAAGTAATTTGTTTCATATTTGTGGAGGTGAATTTTCTGTTTGTGGTGTGCGGTTTCTTCAGTTGTGTTTTTTTGTGTGTGCGTGTGTTTGTTTTCTATTTTTTTGTTTGTTTGGTTGGTTGGTTTGGTTTTTTTTTGTTTTTGTTTTTGTTTTTTTTTTTTTCAGTGCTACAGGTCTACTACAGAGTTTAGTTTGTGGATTTCTCAAGGTCATTTGAATTCAAATCTTGTTTCCTTTCCAGTGCTTGTGGCCTTTCCTTGTGTTGGGTGATCCACCGTTTCCACAACTGTATACCATTATTCAAGATTAATGAAATATTGTGCCAAACCCAATAAATATTCCTATGGCATCTCATTTGCAGTTTCCCCTTTTCCTGCCAGCAAACTGTGGATAGCTACCAAATTATTTTTCCACTAACTGAACATCAATATCATGGAGAACACTAATACTGTGGTCATTTGATCTGGACAAGTAGGATTTAACCTCTAGCCTATATCCTCCTTCAGTCACTTACAATTCTTTCAATTCTGGCTCTATAGTATTTGAGTGAAATAAGCTAGTTACACTTAATGACCGTTAACCAAACCAAATAAAGCTGTTACAAAATCAAAACACTTCCTTGAAAAAAAATATCGGTTTTGTTTTTTGTATTTTCACTTTTAGTCAAGTAAAAATTTGGATTTTTTTTGAAAATGTGTGTATTAAAGTTAAGAGTGGGGATTAAAGCCACACTAAATACCAGACACAGAGACAATTACTAGACACTGAATGAATTGATTATATTGCAGTCATAACCTAAATAGGGATATATATCAACGTAGCAAGTTGGTTTGCGTAGTAATGGCAGTGTGGAATTCAGAATGAACTGCAAAACCCCTCCAAACATAAAAACACGAGTTCTCAGGTTTTGTAATTCCATACAGCCATACACTGCTAACCAGTTGGTTAACACTGGAACTAAGCTTGTTCCATTACCTACACAATCCAATCTCACCAGGCCCTGCAGCTTAAACCCAACTGTAAATCACAGAGAGAACTATGAAACTTGTGTCAGGTGTGGCAGTCACAGAGACACTGGTCTGATCCTACAGACCAAAAACGTTGCTACAGCTATACAGTCTATTTTTTATCCATAAAAAGTCTTATACTTACCTGCTGCTCCAGACTCTTGATTTTTGGTTTCATTTTGGTTTTGGTTGGAGTTTTGTTTGTTTGTTTTTATTTTTGTTTGTTTGTATGAGTTAATTTGAGTTCTGATGTTGAAATACTAACTCTGTAGATAATATCTGGTAGTGCAGCCATTAATCCAGTGGTCTGGACTTGCTAATTAAATCCAGCTGCTCTTCCTAAATTGTTGTTCCTTCTAAAGTTAGGAAAGCAGGAGTGAAATAAGCAAGCTGTAGCAATTCAAGTTGCTTCTTGACGTGGTGGTAGGCACGTCATTGCTATTGCCATGGTTAATGCAAGGCTTCCTTTTAAGTTTGACTTATAATGGAAGCTACAAAGAATGGATTTATTTGTTCATAGGTTATGCCCATGACCTTCATCACTCTGTTGCAGTTTCTGGAGAAGAAAATATGTTTTGTTTATTATTTTTGTTCTCATGCCCTTCAGAAATTTTTGGGTGGTTTCAGGGATGAACTTACAACTTTACAACTCTTTTGAGCAGGAAACGGCAGAAGGACAAGAATGTGACTGAGGAGATTTTAACAAAGCTGTTAATGGAAACAAAGGGAAAGTAATATCTATTTCAAGACATAATAGAACAATACTATGTTGAGACCTCAGTCTTGTAGGTATTTACATATGTGACCAGGATATCAGTAGATATCTCATATGCTCCTGCTCATATTCTCCAGCTGAACACTTTGCCAAAAAAAGTTCTTAATTCATATGGGCATGAATTTGAAAAGAAGTTTTCAAAAATAGAAATAAATTTAAAAAAAACCCCAAATTAAACTCTGGAAAAACATGGCTTTGATTTTTAAGTTCAATAGAAAATTTTCTCATTTAATATACTTAATTTTCAAGTTCCATGAATAAAACGTGATTTGAAAAGCAGCTTTCAAAAATACTGCATAAATGTGTTTCTGTACTTTTCTGTTATTTCTTTGGGTAAATGCAACTATGCTTCTCTGTTTTATACTTCATGATCTACTGAAATAAACGCCTAAGATTTATTCAAAGGAATGAAAAACACCCACTTTGTTTTATGGGAAGAAAATACTCAAAGATTTCCTCATGTTTTTCATAATGATAATTTTCAGTTACTTACTTTTTCCACCTTCTCATGTTTATATGCATCCTTAGATTGATTAATTTTATTGTTACTCCATTTGATTGTATAACGCCTTTACTACTTCTATTAAAATATAATATTTTTAGATCAATTGAAGCAGTTAAAATAAAATAGCCAACAACTAGAAAACATTCAAGGACCAGAAGAAAAGCTATTTGGAAAAAATATTATTTGCCATATTGGTCTCATTTACCGATTTTCATTTTTTCATTTGATCATAAAGTAAAATTCAGACTAAAAGTGATATAATTAAGGTAATAGAATTAAAATTAAAATTAGAAAATTACTAATCAGAAAAAGTAGTTTATAAAATAAAGTTGTATTATGCTAGACCATTAAAGGCTTACTTTTCAGGCAGATGAATAAAGACAATTGTAACTACAATCAGAGAAGAGTAGTGGGTGATTAGTGCCTCTAAAGCTAACTCCTGCAGGCTAGACCAGATCCATGTTAATTGTTATGATGAGAGAATTGGAAAAGAAAAAGTATTCAGAGTTGGAGGAAATTTTTACTCCTGAGGGCTGTACCAGTCATCTGCTGTGTATCCCATCTACATGATTTTATTGAAGGAAACCTCACAGTGAATATTTTCTAATATATTTTACTTTACAACATTTTTTAAAAAAAAAGGTTTTTGGAGCACAGCCTGATATAGAGATTAGTTTTTAAAGTGTTTGCCGTATGGAACTGGGACTAGTTTAAATTTTCAGGCTGGGGATGTAAAAATTGCTTCTTTCTGTTAGTTGACGAAGCATTTCAGTATGCTGGAGCTGTTCCTTAGGGAGGAAAAAGAAGCAAGTGCAGACTCCTGGCTGGAGCCCAGCTGCCTGTTAGAGTTCCAGAGCTTGTCCTGATTCACTTCTATTTGTTCTTCTCTCGCTTGTTCATTCATATCCTTTCCACTGAATCATGAAACAAGAAACTGTGAAATCTTTGGGTCAGTGGATTTTGCTATACTTTTGGATCTCTGGGCATACTGTGGTTGAATGTAGTTGACAGTGGTTTTAATACCGTGATTCCTGATTCCTTAGTGTTTTTTTCTAATGTGTTCAGTAGTAGGTGGCAGATTTTTTGTCTCTAAAAATACTGAATTGAAACACTATCACTGTTGATATTATCAACAAATTTCCCCAATTACTATCGCTATAAAATAATAGATAAATACTTCCGCATACATTTCATAAAGTATTTATAAACAGGCTTTACAAAATAAATACTTTAAGATCTATTTTATAAACTAGATTTATAACATAAAAATAGTAGATCAGTGTTTGTGCTGCAAACTTATTTATTTCTCATTTGTCTGTAACCGTAGTCCACAGGATTTGGTCTGTTGCTGGTTGTGGCATAATGAGGCATGGACCTACAAAACATTGGATCTGTCTGAATCTAAAAAATAAGTCCTTGGCATTATGACAAAATCTTGAATTTAGCAGCTGAAACAATATGTGTTCTGAACAAGCAAGTACATAGGTTTCGTCTCGTAAAATAGAAAATAGAAAAAACCCCAAATGTTCATAATTTTATGGTTACAAATGAAATAAATGTATAAACATCTAAAAAGTAGTAAGGAAATGGTACACTGTTAAGATAGGAAGGAAGTCTGGATGGCTCATATTTCGAGCCCTAGCTCTAACAGTTTCCAAAATCTGGTTATGTCTTCAGGTATTATCCTTCTGTTGGACTCTAGCAAATTTAGAAGTGTCTAAGTACATGTGGGTATAAGAGAGAATAAAATAGTGTATACTGCTTCTGATTCCTCCCAGCACATTATATTTACAGTCACGTTATATCCACTCCACCTTAGAGGTCTGAGTCAGGGGTGTGAATGTCTAACTTTTGACACTTACTACCCCTTCACTTTGTTGCTGCCGAGCAGCATAATTGCTCACGCAGCAGTTATTGGGTCAGTGCAAGTTGAAGCCCAAATATTAAAAAATCAGTGCTCTTTGGCCTCACTATGCCAGGCTGTAAACTGCAGCTATTAGCAGCTGCCTCATAAACAGTCTTTATTTTCCTGGTGTGGGAGGAGATATGTGTGAGGAGGCAGTAAGGTGGACAGCTGAAGCAAAGATCACTGCTATTTGTCTCCAGGAAAGCTGCTCTTTGTCTTGCACCAGAAGCGTTCAGTTCAAACTCACATCCAGTTGGAAACCTTTGCATGTTATTTCTTAGACTGGCTAGTTGATTTTTAGCAAATATATTTGCCACGCATACATAAAAAAATGTACACAGAAAGTCTGAAAGAAGGTAGAAACTAACAAGTTTGTGGCCGTAGAACAAACTTTTCTGTTTATCCCTCTGGTAGGTGCTTACTCCCCACTGCAGGGAATCACCTTGCTTCCCTTCCATATCAGTTTAGCTCCCATGTAATGTCTAACATGCAGCTCATGTCTAACATGGCTTGCATATCACTCTAAATTTGACTGTGAACATTTAGTTATATCATGTCAGCCCATCTTGATCTGAAAAATTCAAGTTAGTGTTAGAAACAGTTTTCTAGATTTGAGTTTACATTTGTGTTACTGGGAAGTAACCTATTGTATTTTAGTCTGATTCAAAGACATTGAAATTTAAACATCAGAACTGTCCAAAATATTTAGATTTGGGTTGTTGTGGGTTTTTTTTTCCCCCAGAGTGAGTGGGAGAGTTATAAGAAATTTCAAGTGTCTTTGCTCTTGGAAGGCTCTGGAGGTCTTCTCAGGAATTCAAAGAATCCCTTGGTTACTGAAATAAACTCTCCCCTTAGAAACCTCAGAGAGTTTAATTAGTACTCCTTTCTTTGTTCCTGGTTTGCAACAAAGACTCTTTGTCAGTTTTGGGTTAAACCATTAATGAAAAGGGTGTGTTAATTAAGGAACTTGCTTATTTCTAATTGGCAAAAGTACTCTAGCTCTCCCGAGACTTACACCTAAGCACTGCAACATCTGCTAAGAGATACTCATGAGCTGGTGAGAGATGTCATAGAAAATATTAAAGCATCCAGGAGAAGTAGTGATAATGACAATCTTGTGTGGGGAATGCTTCACAAGAGGCAAACCCAGATATTTGTATTCTCAAGGGTTTTTCTTTTTCTCTCTTTTTCTTTTTTTTCTTCTTTTTCCCTCTCCTTCTCTTTTTCTTTCTCTTTTTCCTTTTTTCCTTCTCCATAGTATGCAATTTGCATGACTACAGTTATAGCTAAAAGCCATTATTTGGAAGGACAATTTTCAAGATGGTTTGAAATTCTCAGGTTCTATTGCAGCATATAGAAACAAAATTCAGCTCTTACTTTTTTTTTTTTTTTTTTTTTTTTTTTTTTTTTTTGGGTTTTTTTTTTTTTTTTTTTTTTTTTTTTTTTTTTTTTGTTATTTTTACACCATTATAAAGCTCTAACTTACTGCACAGCAGTTATTTCTTCCAGGGCATTTTACAGTGCTGGCTATACTCCAGAGGAAAGAGAATGAAGGCTTTAAAAGATTTAGTTCCAAATTATTTGCAAAACCTGTCTGAAAATGTCTGACATTTCACTAAGGATTTCTGAATCACTAGACTCTAAAGTAAAAATCTAGTGGGAAATTTATCACACTGAAATAAAAATTTTCCTCTAAAAAAACCAAATCTGTGAATTTATGAAAAAAAAAATTCTTGAAGTGACCTTCTTAGCCTATTTCAGTTCTTAGCAGGACATTTCTCAGGGGCAGAAAGGCTAATTTCCTTTTGACTCCCTGTTTTGTTCAGGGAGAGCATTTGTAAAGACCAGAAGAGTTTTCAGAAGATAATAGGGATAAATGGAATTGAAATTATCATAGGTCCTAAGGCTAGATTTGCACAGCAGCATCTAAAAGAGTGGAGTAGTGGTCTACAGAGATGCTCAACAGCATTGCATTACCGTTGGCTTTGGTGTGGAAACTGAACCTGATAAATCTGTATTGTGTGTTTTGTGGGGTGCTCCTGGTTTATTTCCTAGTAACTCTTGTCACATAACTGTTCTTTGCAATCCCTGCCTTGGAATAGCCATTGGGGCTTGCTGGCTAACAGAAAAAGAGGCTTAAAAGGGCTTGGAGGACAAGGCTTTATAAAGAAACGCACTTGGATTTTCCTCCTCAAAGTGTCTGTCATCTCCTGCATGAGCTAACCTCTGCAAAACCACCTGTCCTCAAAAGTTAGACATCCTGGGCAAGTGTTCTCCATCAAGTGAGTGTGGTGAGATATTCCAAGACCAGATTAAATTACTTCCCAAGCCCAGAGTGCTGCACAGAACCTCAAATATCTCTCCTACCTGTAAAGGCTGCTCATATCATCCTCCACTTATTTTCAGAGATAATTGCAGAGACAGAAGGTGATTCTATTTAAATGTCTGCCATTACTTCTTTTAGCCACTGAAGGAAACAGGCTGGGACATGTCAATTGTCTGCTCAAGCTTTGTAGGAGGCTTTCATCCTGCACTGCTCAAATAAGAAAAGGTATGAGATCACTGGTTGCTAAACACTTGATGTGATTTCCCAAGGTTTGCCTCTATGGTAAGTGCTCTGGTAATTTGGGTAGTGTTGACAGAAGCCCTGAATATTACCCAAAGCACTTGGTGATTATTTTGTTCTGCTGCCTCCAACAGCAACCCCCCTTCCAGACAGAGACATTATTCTGCTGCTAATGGTGCACAAAACAGTCCACCTTCAAGTCCCAAGTGCCTTCCTGCAGACCATGCTGCTGAATTGCTTGCCTCCCAGCATTAACGATGGAATGGGGTGGGACAGGATGGGACAGGGACAGATTTCTTGAGCCACCTCCACCTTTACATCTTTTTAGGTTAATATTTGAAACATAATTTCAAGTTGTATTTTAATGTCATATTCCAAGTGCATAGTGGTGAGATCTTTTAAAAATGCATATAAAATTTATTTTTCCTTTGTGTCAAGACAAAGGGAGTCTTTTCATTAAAAAATCTTTATGACTGAGACTCTGCAGCATCTGGTGTTTGTAGTCAAAGACAGAACTGTATTAAACTTTCCTGTATATCTGTTTATGTAGTAAAGTATCATAATTGTCCTCTATACAGTCAAAGGCTGAAATAAAGAGAGGAAAATGACGTTACCTATTGTTTTATGAGAACCACCAAGTCTCCTAATGGTAGCAAGCATTTCTCCCATGGCTTCCATCCAGCACCATGGGTCTGAACCAAGAGCAGTCTCCCTACCATTCTTAGGGGCAGGACTCCAGATCTTGCTAATAAATACTGAAAAACTGCCATGGACTTCTGCAGTTGTTGATTAGGAAGCATCATGACAGCGACTAGAGAAGCCACAGCAAAGGAGGCTTGGAAGACCCTGGAGAGGTTATAGGAAGGAACAACACAGCCTAGGATGGCAGTTCTCAGAAGTAGAAATACTTGTGAGCTTGGCTTTCCATGTTGGTGATCTGGAAGGTACATGCATTAATCTCTGATATTTGTGATTGAGGTTTAAACTCCTATAGTGTCACATACACAGCTTATAGAAGGAAAACGTTATTATTATGTTTAACAACAATATAATAAAAATTCTCAGTTACCAATTACTTATAAAATATTGGACTGAATATTACTTTCATGCAACGCAAAGGTTGTGCTACTGTGCTCTTTGTGTAAGCCTTGCAATAGGGGGAGGAGGGAAGAAGCGAGTATGATGATATGTTAATTCCAAATACTTTCCCTTCGTTCTTACAAAGAAATATCAACAGCAGCCCAAGCAGCACAGCTATTATCACTGCCTACACCAATCTCAAAATACCCTCCTGTAGACAACACAGGATGCCAGTAAGCACGCATGCCTTTGAAGAAAAACATGGGGACTTGCCACTTTAAAAGGAAGCTCAGGCTGAGGTTACACTGGAGCATTCTGAAATGCGCCTGTCCTGGGATTTTGTTTAAATTAAGCCATTGAGGAAACTGGCAAAAAGCAGCCACAGGGAGTGGAGTTGCATAAGAACCTATCTCTGTGTTTGCTTGGGTGTGAGGACTTGTGTTTGCTTTTTATTTCACAGAACTGAAGAGATTTAATAAATTATGTGTCACTTAGGGAACAAATCCTTTACAATCTAAATTCTTCCATCATAAAACATTCCTTAGAAAGCCACTAACTCTTCATGTTGATCTTTCCCCAGTCTGAAGGAGAGACTATATCCTACAGAGACTAACCAAGGGATGCTTCTTCCTATCCTTCATAACTTCTGTTATCTCTGGCAGGGAAAGAATCCCCTGAGCTGTGATGGCTGCAGTTTATTTTCCACAAAGGCTTGCCATCACTAGCTGGATTGCAGTCAAACAGTGCACTGTTTGCTTTGTCCCAATCAGTTTTGAGTAAGACAAGTTCTTTGTGTCAGAACTTAATTGTTAATACAGATAGCTTCCTTTTTCTTTTTTTTTTTTTTTTTGTTTTGGTTTTTTTTTTTTTTTTTTTTATTTTATTTACTACTACTAGTACATAATTGGGCAAGTGCCCTGGAAGATCAGAGACAATTCAAAAATTGGAAAATGCCAGAATGGAAGTTGCTCAAGCAATTGGTCTGGCTTCGGGTGGTCCTGGCAGGGTCTCCCAACCAAACTGCATCCCTGAGCCCCTCAGGCCCTTGTTCTCACTGTTCTCTTGTTCTCACTGCAGGATCTCTTCTAGTAACTCACTTTTCACCTGGTTAGATGCCACCCTTTCTCTACCACCCGGAATACGTCAAAGTCCGTTTGTACCCTATTGTCCTTGTGACAACACTGCCCTTTAATTTAAACCATGTTTGTTTCCTGGTAGTTACTTCCTTGAGGTATTAATACCTCCTTGCAGCCTTTGCTGTCCCTGCTGAAGATGTCTGGGACACTGTCCTAGGGCAGAATGAGGCAGGTCATGCCCATGGGGTCTCAGCACTCCCTTCCACAGTGGCCTCAGTGGGTACTGTCCTGTAGCAGAACAGCAGCATTTTGCACATTGTGCTGCTTCCAAGGAAAGCTGACTGGCCTCCTGCTCTGACTGATGACCTCAGTCGGAGGTCTTGGACCAGTACAGCTCTGACATCCACTTACTGTTAATCTGGTTTCCGGTTGTCCTATCCAAAGTGTCCAGTTCTACAACCTTCTAGGTAGAGTTCCCATCACTAGCAGTTTTCAGTATGCAATTGGACAGGGTGTTAGATAAGCTCATCTAGGCTCCCTTTCATGTGAAAAGTTGGACCAGTTGATCTTTCAAGGTTCCTTCCAGTCTGGGCTGCTTTATAATTCTGTGATTCTAGCATTAGAAACGGCATCCATCTGTGGTCCAGTTGGCATTCAAGGAGTGACTTTCCTGCAATGCTGAAGCTCCTAGTAGTGTAATTAGTGTCAGTAACATTGAGATCTCTGGACAATCCAGCATCAGGGGAAGGCAGAAAACATGGTGGCTGAGGCAGGAGGCCACTCACAGTCATCGGTCTTGTCCAGACTGGGTCCCCACCACAGCCATCAGTAGTTCTTGTTCCTCACAGACCAGCCTCACCACTTTTCCCTCCATCTCCGTTAGTTCTCAGTTTGCTTTAGGTCAAACAGTCCTAGTCCTTTCCATGCCCCCATGTCTGTCTTCAGTCAGCCCTGCTGTTACTGCTGTGCCTGGAAGTACCCTCCATTGCTCCAGTCTCATCCAGGCAGTCCAGTGCTCCCTGTTCTCTGGCTCCCAACTGTAGTCTGTCTGCCCACCTTCCCAGACTTCAGTCCCTGTATTCTCCCCCTTGTGCTGCTTTTTGTGGTCCTTTCCTCTGTCCCAGCTCCAGAAAGCCTTGCTGGGCAGTTTGTCTTCACAGGGGACTTCTGTCTCCAGGATAATCATCCCAGCAGGAGAGCTCTGGAGAGGCAGAGGTGCCTGCTCTTAGGCCACACATAGCCTGGCATGTGCTCAGTGTGTATTGAAGTCCAGATATATTCAGCTGATGACTTTACAATGCTTCTGCTGAGCAAATTTGAATTTCAAAGAGATTTTCAAGACAGACTCCTGAAGCAGTATTTTTTTTCCATCTGCCTCTCCTGATACCATGCTAACTTTCAGCATCTTTCTTGGAAGCATGCAAATGGGGGAACTGTTCGTTCATAAGTATGAAAAAAACAAAACTGGAAAAAATAGTATATTTTTCTCTATCCTTGCTGCCACTTGCAGCAGAACCATTTTGGCTAAAAATTTCTTAGTATTAGATTATCAGCCTCAAGCTGATAACTATTTCAGAAAACTGCCTCCCAAATAGATCAAGTCTGGAGACGGGGAGCTGAACCCAAGGTCTCATAATGCAGTGTTTCTGAACCCTTATCCTGGTAATAGCAGGTGACACCTGTCAGATCTATGGTTGTATGAAATAATCCACAGATCTATCTGCTCTTTTCACCTGCCCAGAAAAAGCTCATAAAGAGTTGCTGGGTGTAGTAATGTTTGCAATATGCCGGGAGGATGGAGCAGCCTCTAAGTGCTCAGCATTGCTCCATTCAGCCGTTACACAGCTCTGCCAGAGCCAGAAGGTCGAGTAGAAACAGCAACAGCCACTGTGGCTTCAGTTATGAATCATGGGAGGGACCTTTCTGTATTTGGTGACTCGGCACTATGGTGACAAAAACTCCACAAACACTTCACAGAGAATAAAGCCACATGTTTTCTGTTCCTCCTTATGCAGTGTGGTGCTGCCTGGGAATAACCTGTGGTGGTGAGGTCCTTTGAGTTGATCCTTTTCCAATGCTGCTTTCCTCAAATATCTTTTGCTTGGGTGAAATACTACTTCAGATGTCATTTATGACCCACTTTATCTAGACACACTAGATAACTACCAGTACTACCACTACTTCATTGGTAGTTACCAGTGCACAACAGAGCCCTTGTCATACTCTTCAGCGTCTCCTTGTTCAGCCTGAAGTATTGCTAACCTTTTGTACAGAACCGGGTAGCAAGTGGAGTCATTCCAACACTCAACGGGTCATTCACTGCAACCTTCACTCGGTGATAGTTGAAAGCTCCTTCAAAACAGTGTGTGCTTCCAAAAGGTATGTTTAATCACCATGACTGCATTGCTGAAGTGGGAAGGCTGCCTTCCAAACCATCCTCTTCATAGCTTGATTCCTCCAGGTGTCCATTTAGAAAAGTATTTGGTACATTAGCTTCTCTTTCAGTCTTTTGAAGTTCCTCATATCCCATTTGTTCCTGAGTCATCTAAAATTGATACAACTCTTTAAATGCTTCCAACTGTTCTGGACAAAGTGCTGATATAGCAGAAAGCAGCACCAAACTGAAAGGCTGAATTCCTTGTGTTCACAAAAACATTTATAAGAAGTAAAAAATGAGACAAAACACTCTCACGAGGCTGTGGCTGGTACTGCTCTTCATTTCTCTTCTTCCTTAATGAGTAATCACTGGTCTCCCTGTGCACATAAAATTTCCTATTCCCAAGGACCAGAGGAGAACATCACTCAGCACTAATCATGGCTCAGCTTCTCTGTGCACTCCCCTTTTCATTAACGAGGGATGCTCTCAGGACTTCCAGTCCTCCTGAAATCAGAAGAATCCTTTCTACTCACTTCACATGATAGGGTGATCAAGCCCAGGGACACAAAACCTAGAGGTGGGCAGAAAGTTGCAGGCAAATGTAAAGCAATCCAGGTCTGGAACACTGTGTGCAGTTCCTGTCCTCCAAGCCCAAAGGGCAGGCCATCAGAAATGTTACAAGGTCAAAATAGTCGTGGTACGAAGACACATCAAAACGTGCATGACTGCAGGCTGTATAGGCCAGCAATAAATGACAGACAGGAAGAACATCTTCCTGCTGTTTCACTCAGTACCATAGATGCCAAAATGTGGTTTATAACAAACAAAATGATTATTTGAAGTACCTCATAACTTGTGGGGCTTATGGTTGCACAACAATATGGAGGTCAAAAGTATACAGGGATTCTAACAGGGGTCAGACCGATTCACGAAACAGTGTTGACTCAGAGATGTGAAATGCAGAGAGGCAGATTCAAGCTCCAGCTGAGGAAGTCTGGGACATGGAACGGAGGATGCTTGGAAGGGAAAGAGTGCTGCTTACTTCCAAAAATGCCCGGGGCAGGGGCTGTCAGAGGTGTGCAGTGCAGTGTATGAGCCTCTGGACCAAACCAGGACAGAGGATTGCATCTTCTGATGCAGTGGTAGTGGGCAGAGGGACAGGGCTTGTCATGTATTTCTCAGCACTTTCTGAGAAAAGGCTGGGTTGTATTTTCCTTTGGTTGGATCCACAGTGCAGAGATGTCTCTGTGCTTCTGCAGTGCTTGTTTGTGGCTTGTGTGAAGTCTGTGAGAATAAATACTAACCTTGCTATTGTGTCAGCTAGTAGTGAGGGTTAATGACCATTTATTGGCCCATACACTGTTGAGCAAAGAGACTCCCTCTTAATGAAGGTCCTACCAAATAACAGTGTACAAATAGTGCTTAATGACTCAAAGTGATGCCAGGTCCTTTAAGATCAAGGAAAATGGTCTCTAATTATACTTAGATTTTTTCTTCCTCAAATGACATCAACTAGTACCCCAAGGACAAAGTCCTTTCAGCCAGAGAAGCTGTTTATAAGTAAAAAAAGACGTGGTTTTTATTAAAAGTACAAGATACTTTGACAGTGAAATAAGGTTTAAAGGAATTACTGTATGATGTAATATGTATCTGTAACAGCATACACGTTTATAACTAGCAGTACTTATAATCTGTGTCTCTCATGGTTAATAACATGGGACTCACTGCTCCAACTGTGCAGGTGAAAATGCAGAGACCAGGAAAGGGGATGTGGTTTCTCCGAAGTCACACAATAGCTCAATTGTCAAGCATGAAACACCTAAGTGGAAATACACAAACAGAGAAGCCTGTTCATAAATGGGAATAAAATATGAAAAGAATGAGCAAACCTTTCTGTTTCTAAAAGAGAAGGGTCACCTGTTGTGGTAAAAAAAAAAAAAATTAAAAAATCAAACATCTCAAAACCATCTGCAAATGTCCCCAACTGCCAACATAATTTATACCAGACTCCCTCTAGGGAGGGGCTGATGCAGGAATCTTCCCTGACTGCTACAGGAGCTGGAAATGGGGCCATTTGCCACAGATAAAGTGGTTTTATTCGATAAACCAATGAGGCTTGGATTCGATGAGGCTTGAATTGTTGCTAATGGCAGAGCTGAGGTAATTGCACATAAGCTGTTTAACCGTTTCTAAATCAGTTGAGAAAGGGTTTCCCCACTTCACATCTATCCCATGCCAACTGAGTTTGGCTTTTCCCTTCTTTCTGTTTTTATCTCCCATGACACTGTAATCACACTAAATTCTCTGTTACCAAGATTCTTGGGGAAGAATCAAAACTCCCCTCTCTCCACGGAAGGAAAAACAGGGGCAGCTTCTTGCAGCCCTTTCCTCAGCTCCTCTTCTCTTCCACTATTTACTTTACTTCTTTACCTTGCAAACAGCTCCAATGTCTGGAAGCCTGGGCTAAGCCCAGCCCTTTTGTGCCCTGCAGTCATCGCTGCATCTTTAAGGGAAAACTGATTCCCAGGAATGCTGTGCATGCACATACCTATCTGGGCGCTGCACCCACACCTGCCCACCAGGTAACCCAGCGCCCGCTGGCCCTCGCAGCCACATTCCAGCCGGCAGAGCTATTACTCGCTAATTGTTACCTGTCAAACAGGTAAACGAAGCTTTTGGGCCAAGTCCAAACAAGCATATATTCCCATGAAATCCTAAACCAGCAAACCTTTGACCTTTCTACAGCCCCACTGATGATTTTCATTGGGACTGATTTAAAAGTATGATGGTATCTTTGAGGGACGGGGAAAAAAGTGGCACATTGTGGTATTATTTATTATGATGAAGCTTTCTTGTACATGTTAATACCTGCAGGAGAGCAGAGGATTACCAAAACAGCAGAGCAGAGCAGGCAGCCCAGTAAACATGACATAGCTCACGTCCCTCGAATCACTCAAGTGGGGTGGCTTTCCAATGCCGATCCAAAAGCAGTTTGTGGATGGTGAGGAACTAACATGCAAAACCTCCCGAGGCCGAAAAAGTTAGTGTACAAAGTAGCCCAGAGCCATCTGGGAGGGCTGGAACTGGCATTTCCTCTTCATTTCACCCTGTTCAGACTTGCTCCACGGAGCATAGCAGGATCAGCTCACGTGGAGCAGGAGGGTCTCTGCACACAGCCAGAGGCAGCAGCCTGTTCCTGTCACCCAGTGAGGCTGTAACGATGGTTGGCTTTGCCCCCCTTAGTGCTTTCTGAAAGGCCAGTGAGGAACAGCAGCTCAGACCAAACTGTTCCCTCATAAGGCTTGATCCTCCTGGATAATTGCACAAGAAAATCCATTCCTCCACAGCAGCATTCAGGGAAAGGCAGACTGTTTTCATTGTAACACCTGTAAGATTTAATATGCTTCAACATCAAAATGCAATAAAATAAAAGATGGGCTTTATTGAAAAAAACACAGCTATAAATCACAACATTCAAAATAGCAGAGATGTCCCTACTTTACCATGACCTTCCTCCTTACAAGCTCTCTGGCTTGGGCTGTGAGTATCTTGGGGCGAGGACCTATACATTCTCACAGTGTGTGATATGATCTGAGACACTTCTGATTCAATAACATGACTCAGTCTCATCAGAGCTTCACCCCAGGTGTTGTGTGAGTCTCCCAGCTGTCAGAGGCCTAAGTAAGAGGGGAGAGTAAATGGTATAAACCAGATTGTTATTGGTAATAACAGAAACATGATCTGCCCAGTAAGATGGCGATCTTTCTCCACAAAGGTTGCAGATAGCCAGGTTAAGCTTGATTTTGACCTGTCTTTCACCTTAGCTTTACCCTAGTTAAACCAGACTTCTGTAGATCTCTCAGATGTCACCTTGGACACTGAGTTTTATTTTGGAATAGATAATTTTTTAAACTTTTAATAGGCGATTTTTTTTAAAAATTTTGGAATAGGTGAGGTTTATTTTGGAAGTTGCCAGAAGAAAGCAGCTGTTAGAGAGAGCATTTGCAAGGCAAACTGGCTTCTATACTTTATTTGAAAAACCATTTTAAGTTTTATACTTTATTTTATATAATCACAGAATGGTTCGGGTTGGGTTAAAGACCATCTAGTTCCAACCCTTCTGCCATGAGCAGGGATACCTTCCACTAAATCAGGTTGCTCAGAGCCCCATCCAGTCTGGTCTTGAACACTTCCAGGGATGGGGCATCTACAGCTTCTCTGGGCAACATTTTCCAGTGCCTCACCACCTCACAGTGAAGAATTTCTTCCAGATATCTAATCTAAATCTACCCTTTTTCAGTTTAAAGCCATTCCCCCTTGTCCCATAACTAAATGCCCTTGTCAAAAGTCCCTCTCCTCTTCTCTTGTAGACTCCCTTTAGGTGCTGGAAGACCACTCTCAAAAATCTCCTTGGAGCCTTCTCTTCTCCAGAACAACCCCAACTCTCTCAGCCTCTCTGAACATCTTAATGGCATTTCTGATTTTAACCTAACAAAAGCTCCAGACTGAGGTCTGGCTCTTTTCTTTGGAACAGGCTAGTGCTTTAAGCTGATCTTTAGGAGTTTTTAGCTGACATGAGATCAGATATGCTTGTAGAACTTCAGCTCAGCGCAGTACCTTCTTTCCTTTCAGAAACCAGAAGAACCCTGGTATTTACATCTCAGCTAACAGGTTTCATGGAGCTGAGCACAGCTTTGGGCTCCTGCAGTCCCATAGTGCCATGCACATATTCCTACAGGAACTGGAAACTCCTCTTTAGCTCCTTCTCATTAAAGCAGCACTGACTCTTGCCCCACAGCAGGAGATATCCCGAGCTTGGCAGGGAGTAGAAGGGAAGGAGAAGGGGCTGTATTAATATGTCCAGGAAGAAGGTCAAATGTTTTCTCTTGTGGTTCCCAAGAGGAAGCGGCACCTTGGCAGAGGCAACCTGCCCGCCAGGCCAGTCTGTCCTCTTAAGATTCCTCTCAAAAGCTGTTCAAGCAAACAGTGGTCCCTTCACGAGCTCCATTCAGCTGAATACATTTGATTTGGAATTATTTTCCCTTTTCACCTCACAGGGAGATTATACAGATGCCTTATCTGCTTCTAGCTCCTCGCCAGGCTCCAGCATGGAGTGTTCTTCAGCTTGTAGCACTGTCACCAGATTCTCATGCTGCACCAGTTGCTACACTGACCATCTTCCACTGGGTATCTTCTTAATGTTACCGTCCCATAGTATCTGAGACCATCAGTAATGGTACCCACAGGTATTTTGCTTAAGATAAAAGGGAAGATATCTTAAAAGATGAGTAATAAAAGGGTGTCTGTTTAAAAACCATCATATGAAAACTAACAGTTGCATTACTAATATCCACCTAGAACTAGCTGGAAATAATTTGGCCAGAAAATGCTGCTCGTTCCTGTTTTGACAAACATTTACTGAACGAAGAGCAAAGTTTCAGGAATTTGTTGCTTCACATGGGCTATTAAGATTCCTGGAGCACCTAGGCTCCCAGGGCTGGCCTGCAAGCTGGCTTTATCCATGGCAGAGCTGACTGTCCAGGGCTGTCATGTCTGTTCTCTCTATTTGATTTTTGAGAATGGGCCAGAATAGCACGATTTTCTCTTTCAGACCTGTAGAAGAACTTCTGTTTCTGAAAGTCTGTTAACTTTTCTCAACTATGTATGTAAACAAACAAGGTATTAGCTCTGCCAGCAAACCTTACCTCTTCCCAAAGCATCACTTTTACAACGTGACTGCTATATGAGGTTTAATATCAGTTAGTTTAATTCAAAGAGTGCGCAATAGTTTGAAACTGTGTTTACCCATTTCATATTTGAAGAAGCAAATGTAGGGAAAAGAAGAAAATATGTAACTCTACAGAGTTACAAAACAACCTTTCTTAATTTAGAAATAAACAAGGAATTCTCATAAATGAATGCAACACAACTGACAAAGAGATGTGCTTAATCAAAGCAAGCCCCAGTTAGTTCAGCTTTTGAAGCATTAGTAATACCAATTCCTACAATTTTCTAAAGGCCAAACTCTTAGAGTCATATGACAGAAGTGTACTCTTTCAATCTCCAATTCTTATATTTGATTTGTACATCAGGGGAAAAAAGCTTTACAGGGAAATACCGGGACACTGACAGACAGATGAAACCTCTATTTTTTAAATGTCAGGATTCTAAAGCACGATGCAAGAAAGGAGGTGCCACCACCTGTACACATTCACTTCAGACTCTGAAGCAAGGCTTGAAGCTCAGGGCCTCCAGAGCGTGTTCTGTCATCTGCTGCAAACATGGCAAGAAAGAAGCAGAAAGTAAGATAACAAGATTCGTGTGCTTGTTAAAAAGAAGAAAGCTCAGTTCTCAAATGCCTGTATCTTTGTTGTGGCTCGGGACACAGCAAGCCACCAGTGCAGCAGTACCCCTGGCACTGTTACTGTGCACGCTGTGAGTCTGCTACAGTGCTCACACTACTTGTATCTTCTCATCACCACACTGTGCTGTCCACAGTAGGTGCTTCACTGCCGGTAAGAGGGGCAAGAATTGACTGCCAGGGCTGAGCTGCCTGTTTTCCCTGTGAGCCAGCTAGGAGGAGTGCGCTCCAGCTCCCAGCCACTAATTAGCCACTAATCTCATGCACTAAGATTCCCACTCACCATGCAGGCTTCCTTTGGTGACTTTTCAATTAGCATCACAACACCCCAAGCTTTGAATGCTTTGTGTATATTTATCTTTTCTTCCAATTGTCAGGGCCAGCAGACATAAATTAAACCAATTTAAGAGTATCTGCATATCTATTATTTGGCAGCTAAGAACCTAAACTGACCCAGTCCTCTCCCAGATGACAGAAAGACACATTTATATTACCTGGGTGTGACTTGTATTCTTTCACAGAAAATGCAAGAAATCACATAGATACTGCTATAAAACTTGAATTCTGTTCTGCATGTAGAGGACAGATATCTACCCTTACTGCACTGCCTGTGTCATGCCTAGAGGTAGATGACGCAGGTCTGCTGAGCCAAGGAGGGCAAACCCAGCACACCGATCCCAGACTGAACAGGGGCTGTACTCAGTGAATATTAGGGAAGCTAAGAAGAGAAGCAGCCATGTGCCATGAGGAGAATAGCCTGTAAAGAAATAATTGCATTTGATTCCTCTTCAAAAACCAGAGACCAGGGCTGAGAAACCTAACTTACGCAGGTAGCAGCATTCACTTGCAAACAGACTGAATTCAACCATATAGGGCCTGATCAGCAGCTCAAAAATTAGAAGGATTCTCAGTGGACTCCATCCACCACAGGATCAGGCCTTCCAAAAAAGCAGTATAGTGCTTTAAAGGAGAAAATTACAGGGAGCATAGAGAGAAAAAGCCAGAAGAGGCTGCAGAATTCCTGGGACAGAGACTGGTCAGTAAAGTGCAGGTTAAGAAGTATCCTGGACACAAAGGCAATGACTACACATATGTGTAAAAAAAAATTCCAATTCTTCACACCGCCATCAAGGATATGTGTTGACTGACACAGCAAGCCTATAGCCAGGTTGCTACTGGCTACTGCTTCATTGCTGTTGAAATTTCAACTACTGTATTGTCTTATCACTCCCATCCATCTCCCAATCTGCCCAGCTCCATTGTCATTGCCACCAAATTCCAGTCATTGCAGCGAAGAACTGCTGCTGGTGCAATTCTCTGACCAGAGGCACTTCAAAGCACCCTCCTCAGGCTCAAAAGGTTCTCCTATTATAGTGTGATTGGTTGTTTACACTGAGATAATTGGTGTGTGTATAATTGGCCTTGTTTACAATAAAGATTTTCAGAGATCCTTGTCTCCCTTCCCCCTTCCTGCCCTCATGGAAGCTCTGGAGAACCCAAAGGGAACAGTATAGATCAAGGGGAAACCCCCCCCCCCCTCCTCACACTCCATCTTGCAATGTTGAGTTTGGAGGGCCAAAGCATCGAATTTAATCCCAGGCATCTACTGTCTAAAGCTAAGAAAATTTAAGCACTAGCCAGCTGTGAAGTCACTTCCAAAGCAATGAATGGATATTTAGTGCAAAGGACAACTTGAATGGCTGACAGTCTTTATACTACTGTCCACAAAACCACCTTCTATATATACATCCTTCTAAGAAAATAAGGTCATTTCACCTGTGACTTATAAAACACCTTATTGACAGAATAACTGCCCTCATCATACACTTCTGTGAGTTCAGAAGCTTATATGAGGCTGATGCTGTGGATTGTCTTGCACTTGCAGAAATTCCCCACCACTGGAGGAGGCTGAAGCGTCCAAGAAACAGATGCTGCCAGAGCTGCTGGTGATGCCACGTCTTGTCTCTCTAACGCCAAGAGATGTCATGTGAGCCAGCTATGTGTGAGGCTCCAAGAGAACAGGATTGTGCAAATGCTGTAATTAATTCCCCATGCTTACACTTGGATGGCTTTTGTTCACCCTGAACAGAAGAGACTGCTTTGCATGTACTCTCACAATCACTTTAACTCAACGCTAAAACCAGGCTGCTGCCAAAAGAGGTGGGCCTGTCCTATAACTACCATCCTTTCCCTTTGTTGGCTCCAGCATTCCCACAGTTTGGAAATGGAATTTTAAGGGGTCAAACCAGCCTACTTGCATGCTTGAAAACTAACCCTATTAAAAAAAACAAACGAAATGAAAAGAGGTTTCAGGCAGATGAAAGAGCAAGGCTGCTGCTGGGACACCAGAGGGCAGAAATGCATGACCTAGGGTAAGAAAGAGAAAAAGCCCTTTTGGGCAGCTACATGCTCTTCTACTGGGCTCAGCCAACCAGTGATGACTCCTATGCATTTATCTGTTAGGGATCTCAACAAGAGATGCTTTATTCAAGTACACTGTAAGGAGAAGGGTTGAAGTTATCTCCCCTCACCGTACAAACAAGATCCCAGAAGAACCAGGATTACAGGACCTTCTGACATTCTCTTGTGTCCTGCTTTTTACTCAAGTTGCTGTCTGCTCAGCACTGTGACCTTGAGGATAGATATCATGGGAATCTCTGCTACTGGATTACTTTGCTCCACTGTGTTGTGGTACCACACTCGGTGTCCAACACCTGCACTTCATACATACGTAAGACTGAGAAAGATTCTATTAAGGGTTATAAAACTCTGATGAGAATGGACTCCGCTGTTCTTGAAGCCAACTATGATCCTGCATCATCAACTGGCCTGTGTAGATACTGGTATCAGTTCAGAGTTATCTGAATGCAACATAAAGATGTTCAACCTATGCTGCACACAGGCTGAACAAATTAGGTCTGATAAATGGGACAAAGACATTTGGGATTAAAATTATCACATTTCAAATGTAGTTTGTCTGTTTTGTGAGTGCAATTCAAGCACTGCCTGTGAGCCCACAGGAGGGCAGAGGGATTCTACTAGGCAGCAGGTTTAACAAGCACTTAGGCATGAAGAGGTTTCAGGAGCTAAGAATCCTCAAGGCCTCAACACTCTGGCACATTTGTCAAACCACGTAATCCCTGCCTGTGCAGTTTAAAAATAAATGCATTCTAAACTGGGGAACTCACTGGTTTCACTGGGAATGCAAGAGTACTTTCCAGGAGTCAGGCTGGAGCATTCATCAAACTACCCATCTGCATTTGGCACCAGCCTGAGATTTGGGCAAGGGGTAATAAATTCCTGGCTCTGCACATACTCCCCACATAACCTTTGGCAAGCCTGTTGCTAAAAACCCTCACATATAAAATGGAGAGGTGCTGCACCTACCTCCCCACATCAGCCTCTCGCACAAGTCCTCTGAAAGCTCCACAGGTCAGGAACTGTCTTTGGCAGATCGTGCCTGGGTTGTAACAGTTTAAGCAACTTTGCCCTGATACCAAATGTTTTTGCCTTGGGGCTAAGAGACTGCGTGGTGTGGTGTCAATTTGGTCTCCCTTTCACAAAGGTTTCCTGAACCTTTGAAAGTGTCCTCCTGCACCTAGTTCATTCTGGAATGACAAAACCCAAGAATATGATTTTGCCTCTCTCCCCAAGCACCTTAACCATGGTATTGATTATGCAGAGGGGTAACTCATACCCCCAACTGTGGTAATGCAGGGTCTGTGTTCCCCTGAAAAGTCCTAGTACTCAGAGCAAAGATTATGGTGAAATAAGGAGCAGCATGCACAACTCTCCCACACCCTTCCCTGCAGGGCTATTGCTCATGTGTGGGAGCTAGAGAAAAAAGCAGTGAAGAAATGTAAATGTAAATCTTCCTGCTTTGCCCCTCACACCCAAACACTGCATATAAACAAACAGTCATCTCCAGGTACTGTTTTCAAGTCAAATAGAGACAAGCAAATACTCGACATCTCTGTCCTGGAGCACATAAAACTTCTTCACTGTAAAATACGTTTACTTTGCTTCTTCCTGAAACTAAGATTTCCACTTACTTGGGAAAAAGGAAAAGCAACAAAAATGTATTGGAAAAGCATGGATGCTGTAAATCTGTTTATTCCAAGAGGTTTGGTTTCTCTACTGAAATCAGGGAGGCAAAATTTGCAGTGCAACTCCTATTTACATACAGTGTCTAGGGCATGACATGTTAAGAAGTTTCTGCATCCTGAACGAATTGAGAAAACATGGATGTTTTGTCTGATCCTTCTCTTAAACAAGGGACTCAGAGAAACAAAGGTAAGGTATAAAGCAGCATATGTAACACAGCTATGTACACAACAGCATATGTCAAGCAGCCATGTAACACAGCTAAAGGCACTGGAATTACATAGGATCTTCAATCTCCATTTAAAAACAATGAAAAAATCAATAGTGACTTAGGCAATGTCATAGTGCACCCAGGTAACAGAGATACTGCAAAGGAAAAATGAGGTGTAAAGGAATTTGGAACCAACACATCAAAGTGACGCACCAAGAGCCCAATTCTTGAGTCTGGCTATCCTACAACACAGGAGCAGAACGAGACAGAATAGTTCTCACATCTCCCTGGGTGTCAGGGAAGTCTTTCCAGCAGCAGAGCAAAATCAACTTTCACAGCAGTCTGAGTAGAGAGAAAGCAGGCTTGTAGGTGCATGTAGGGCATGTGCATGGTATAAACATGGTATAAAGATGGTGAACCTGATAGGACAGGCTAACAAAGCAGATGCAGGGGATCTAGAACTGGAGTCTTCCCCAAGCCACGGACTAAATGATCTTGTACCTCCTGAACACTGAAGAACTAAACCTAGGCAATAAAAAAAGCCAAAGATTATGTCAACAAGCTCTGATCCTGTATTGCCCAAAAAGCTTCATGGAGTAATATTATATACTCCCTTTATATTTATGAACGAAACCAGTTAGAGGCTTTCTTCCAAAATACTCTTGTATTTCAAAAGAGAATACCAAAAAATACTAAAAAGTGACACTACTATACCTGTCCATAAATGTACTAAAAGCAGAGATGACAAAGCTTACACAGAAACACAGGGTCTGATGACCTTTCCATAGAACAAGGCATGGCAGAGATCTCCTGGCTCCAACACTGGTTCCTTTTGTGCCACCACACAATCCTCTTTATCCTCTGCCCTTCAAATAAAATAGCATTTGCCTGCTCCTGAGGGCAGCCACAAGGATAAATGAGCAACAGCCCAGGGGCTGTCAACCCCACCTCTTATTCAGCAGATTCTAAAAGCAGCTTTTTCCATTTGCTGTGATTTAAGTACCTTGCTCTTTGATTACAGTATTGATCTCTTTTAAGGGAAAACCACATTGATTTTAAGTGAACAGGTTGGTAAGTCCATAGCTTTGTTTCCCAACTCCTGCTGATCTGATAGGAAAGTATTTCTGTGAATTCTATGGGCTGCATTTACACTAGTTCCCGAGTGTGAGAAAAGTAAACAAGCAATTGTTTATATGCCATCCTTCACCTTCTGCATTCTGGAACCCTTATGCCTATTTCAGAACAGACCACTGGAGCAAAAAGAGACAGTCGACATAGGTTTTAGAATGCTTATTATTGCAGGGCAATGTTTTAGACTTGAGGAGTTTCTATATTTTTTAAAACTGTCAACATACTTATAACCAATGTAAAGATATCTGAAGCTCTTGGTTTCCCTCATGCTGATGACATCCATATTTCATATTCCTTTAAAAAGCTGCTGTCAGTAATAATGATTCAAAGACCGCTGATGAGAGCTGGGAGCAGCAGCCTTGGTGGCAAACAGACCTGGCCATTCCCACTCTGCAGTGAGAACCTT
Organism: Lophotriccus pileatus; assembly: GCA_035583135.1. Lineage (NCBI taxonomy): Eukaryota > Metazoa > Chordata > Aves > Passeriformes > Tyrannidae > Lophotriccus > Lophotriccus pileatus. The sequence goes on along the minus strand of JAWWES010000133.1, from coordinate 52,817,627 downwards.
CAGTCCAGGCCTCCATGGAACTTGGAGAAGACCAGCCCATTTCCCCCAGGCACCCACTGCAGCACCAAGAACAACTGTGGGCTCATTTTGTACAGCTGAGGGAATTTTGGGTTATCAAGAGGAAAAAAGGGGAGAAGAGGGAAAAAAAGGAAAAAGAAAAAAAAAGAAAAAAAAAAGGTAAAAAAGGATGAGAAAAAAAGATGAAAAAAATAGGAAAAAAGAGGAAAAAAGAAGAGAAAAATGCGAAAGAAAAAGAAGAGAAAAAAGAAGAAAGAAAAAAGAGAAAAGAGGAATAATTTTAATTTTGATAAAAAATACCACTGGCTGTTAAAAAAATGTTCTAATACTAAAGAAAAAAAAGGAGACATATACAGTTCACAAGCTAAACAAGCCAATAGCATTAAACCTTCATCACAAAACAGTTCAAATTAGGATTACTCAAAATGTGCCTATGAATTTGCAATTTTGTACTCTTATGATGCAAAAATCCTGTTGATTAACACAAGAAGCTGGACAAAGCTTTAGGAAGATGCACTCTTAACATTTTTCTCACTGGTCAGGTTATTTAGATTCTCTAGCTCTGCCTCATAAAAACATGACACAATTTTAATTTCAGCTTAATCAACATATTTCCAAAGTCTCAGATCCCACATCACATTAAATTGTCTTTCAGAGATGTCTTCTTCTTCTTTTTTCACACTACAGTTTTACACTAACAGTAAAATTACCATTATTAGATGACCTAACTGTATTTTCCCAGTGGTTATAAATGCTTGAATGAATCACTAAAAAACTCTATCAGGCAGATCAAAGCATCTGCCGAAAAGCCATCGTTCTATATTAAATTCTATTGAATTGGTTCCAAAACTGTGAGTAATCTTTATGAAATAGATTGGTACTTTAATATCTGCTAACTTTGCTGCCTTCTTAGCTGTCTCAATATCTCAATACTGAAAGGATTTACATACTGTGAGGTATTTTCATCACTAAAAACTATTTCTGTTTTAAGCTGAAACAACACAGTGTGTGGCACACTGCCTCAGTTCAGTGTTGCAGATATACAGGATAGTCCTGTTACAACTTTGTCACCTTTCAGAACCATGAAGTCTACATTGATAATGAGCAAACCAAAAATAAATAAAGACCCTCCTTTTTTTCTTACATGATTCCATACTGCTTTGATGGATATAAAAGAAATGCAAATCAGCATTTCAAATAGAAAGCATTTCAAATGCTCAGCTCCACACCTTACCCTGTGGCCAGGAAATACTTGATATTCCATGGTCCTCCACATGGCTGAACTGCTGCTGTCATACATAATGTGGAGGTACCCGAGAGCTCGGGGCTGTTAAAGAGCTCCCAACATACCTGTCTGGGGAGCACAAATTGCAGTTTCCAGGCAGCATCCACAAGTACAGAAAGAAATCCAAAAGTACTTGACATTAATCACAAAATCTTCTATTCTGATAGGACTTTTACAGTTCATTGTGAAGCATTAAAAGTCAACTGTTATAAGGAACGTGGTTACTTAGAATTACTTTGTTGAAGTTAACACTGCAAAGTAATTAATTTTTAGAGCATAAGAAGGATCTATTTGTGGTATAGGAGGGTTGCACTGCAATCTCTTAAGCTTATTTTGATGTACATGATGGCTTCATTGAAGTCAGTTGAGGATCAAGGTCTGCAAAATTCCAATAAATATAGTTTCATACAGAGGACTACAAAGGGCGGGCTGTGGCAAGGATTAACAGTACATGTTGCATATCACAAAATTCGTAGGTAGGTGGTTGTCTTTGAACTTACTGTGAGAGTGTACATTTTATATCAACAACCATCAGTGACATAGAAAGACAAAAATAAAAATATCACGTAATCACTGCCTACAGAAAACAGTTGTATTCAAACATCTGTTCTCTCACTGAACTCTTTACAACAACTGTTTTGACATAAATATCTCTCCAACATCTTTTATCTCACAGACTTATTTTAATAGTTTTCTGAAACACATTTTAGGTACTTAGTGCAATTAGTAAGCCTAGTTAAGCCTTATTTGTACACTCAATTTCCTTTACCCAGTGCTGGCAAGTCCAAATGGCATTGGTGGTAGCTGCCATGGAGTGAACAGTGTAAACATGAGGCAAAGCTTTAGTGTTGAATTCTATCACTGAATCCTTACCATGCCACAAAAAACCTATCAGCTGCTGTGCAAACAAAGAAGCACAGTAAGAAAAACAGTATTTTTCTATTTTAAATATTTCCTGTACGCTCCAAAGACAAGTCCTAAGTTTTCAAAAATGTATGTCATGACTATTACATTTTTGCTCTACACAGCCTTTATTCTACAGGAAGCAAGACTGGTCTGGCCAGAAATAACATTACCTGGTGTTTCAATGACTAACAGATTAGTTTATAATAATCTTGTAGATCATGAAGAATGAGCAGCAGGCTGGATTAGGTAGGACTCGTTTGACCTGCTCAGCTAGAGGTGGACTCCGACAATTTGATTCCAGTCTGAAGCAAAAGGCTCAACCAGAAAATTATGAGCCCTATGCCTACCTACCTAGTTAAAATAATGTTCAGGGTATATTTTTCTATCTGAGCAACTCCCAACTAAATAATAGTTGTCATCTCCAACTACCTCAAATGAAAAGTTCATTGCTGCATTTTCCACTTAAGTTCCTAACTTTGACCTTGGAACACCACCTAAGACAGTGAGCAGTAATTCAGTCTCCCAACTACCTCATTCTAAGAGAATCTCTCCTGAGAGCAGGCTGCTAAAGGCAGTTTTGTATTTGACCCAGTACTAGAACAACAAACTCCATTTCAGTTTGAGTTACAGTTTGGGTTTGGTCCAGGACTACAGATGGCATCAAAGGCAGTTTTCTTTCTTGTAAAATCACATATCAGCAGCATTTCTACCTTGGGGAAGGTGGCATTTTCAAATGTGCTCATCACTGATCTTCCTCTCCTTCTTCCTGTACATTTCATATGGGAAAAAATGGGTCGGGGGGTGGGGGTAGAGGGGGAATGAACACACGACAACATCCAAATGTTTCTCATAACTGAAAAATTAAAAAAGAGAAAGAGGATACCCAAATTGGTGTTAATCCTATTGATGGTGCTCAAACAAGTAACCTTTTCAGGTCTCAAAGTTTCTTTCAGCATAACAAATATTTGGGAAAGAAACCTTATCATTTGGGGAAGAAACCTTATCATTTCTGCAGTTAACAGAGCTTCATTAACTTAAACTATTATAGCATTCTACCACTATTTCTCCAAAACAACTCATAGTAATATATCTGGGAGGTTCAATTTGTTTTAAGGTTACATAGTAATTCTGTATTCAAAATTACTGCGTTATTTGTAATGAATAAATTACTGTTTCTCTTCTGTGTTTTATGAAGTCTTATGGCTTCCTCAAAATGTTTTAATATAAAATAATTCATACAAACACTGCCATGAATAATGGCCATATTGGCAACTTTTGATTGGATTTACAAACTGTATAATAACATTTCTTTCCTCTGATTGGTGAATGAGAAAGAGAACAGCTAACTAATATCCTGTGCTCAATCAAAAGTCATTGATCTAGGTAAAGTATTTTTCTAATTATGTTTAGTTAAAGTGACAGAAATCTTCATGGAGCTATGTTTAAGCTGACTTAAAAATGATTTATACTGAATTTGCTTGATGTTATCAGTTGCTATGAATATAGATAAGGTCTGAGAACCAGTAATAGATATCTGTGCCTGACTGTGATCCCATAATACCAAAGGCTTAACAGTCAAGTTTGATTTTAATGGCAGCAGTAGGTGAAGGAAAATCAGGCACCAAATAGCAAGAATACATGGGTTTTATATATATGTCTATGTATACATATATATTTGGTTATACAAATATGTATTTCCATGAATATCCTTTCTACTATGTTCCCCTATCAAGGGAAACTCCCCTGCTCAGGAGTTGGACTTGATGAACTTTGTGGGTCCTTTCCAACTCCAGATATTCTGTGATTCTGTGAAAGCAAAGGTAGAAAATGGAAAATGCTCTTCACCTAAGACAGTATAAATCTGATGTAAATATTAAATCATTCAGGTAGTTTTCTTACAAAAATGACTAAGTAACATAATGGTCAACCCCACGTAATGGTGCATTCCTTACACATTCAGCACAATTTGTACAGCAGAGGTTATCAGCACTGAAGCTGGATACCTAGTATAGAAAGATGTCTACAGGAGGACAGGTGGTAGCACAGAGAACTACTGGGGTCCTGACCTGTCTCTGGTGGAAGAATGGGGACTGAGAATGGGTGAAGTCTCCTTGCTACCCTTCCACTCCCAGTTTTAAAATTGTCCCGATGTGGGGGTAGCTCCTCTTCCTCAGGGAGCCCCCGGTGGCCTGGTGGTTAAGACGCAGGGCTGGTACCCTTGAGACTGCGAGTTCGATTCCTGGTCAGGGAGCTCCCCGGGCAAGATGGTGCTCGTTAGCCCTTAAGGCAATCCATCTAAGAGAAGGA
>JAWWES010000133.1:52674305-52813011 GCA_035583135.1 Lophotriccus pileatus | reverse complement strand
CAGCATATAGAAACAAAATTCAGCACTTACTTTTTTTTTTTTTTTTTTTTAGGTGTTTTTTGTTTATTTTCTTTTAAATCTTGTTCTGGATGTCATTGATTGAGAGAAAAGGAGAACAACACATGTATGAAAACAGCTTCTGAGATGGAATGCAATGATTTCACACACCAAACTGGCAGCATTGCCTATTTTGAGACAGGATTATTTTACTGACAGCCACTTATGTATTAATGGGAAGTCCTATGATAATCTCCTCAATTTAGTTTATGTTACATAGGAAGACCAGCAGTTGTGTTGACAGAATTCCACAAAATCATTCTACCACAGTATGTAATGTCAGTATGAAGAAAAATGAGATTGTATGTTTTAATTTACAGTTTTTTGAAGAAAAAACAGTTATCTCTGAGGAACACTGCCTAAACTGCTACCTTAGAAACACATTAAATGTTTTACATGTAGTTTTTTTACCTGCAGGTCGTTTTACAACTTCAATACTAATAATTTCATTATCTTGCATATATAAATCAATTGAAGAATAATATTTATAAAAAGTATTGAAGAATCATATTTTTTCAGCAGTAGTTTGTTGCACACTGAAACATATTGCAGTGAATTAATAGAAAACTGAAGTTCATAAAAATCCAGTTTGAATTTGGGTTTATATATATATATATATATATACACATATATATATATGCTAATCTATGCTGGGCATTTGCTGTTTAACTGAGAAAATAAATAATTTTAATACGGATTTGGAAGGATGTATTTTAAGTATTTCATATACCTTAATGGAAACATGAGTACTGAGGCCTGTACTTGTCCTGGTATTTGTTTGTTGTTGGTTTTTTTTTGACGAGGTCTTGGAGATATGCAGGAGTCTGGGAAATAAAGGGATGAAGGTGTGTTTGTGTGTGTGTGTGGGTGTGTGTGTGAAATGGACATAGTTTTGAAATCCAAAGGTTAAAGAAAGACAGTTATCTTTATTCTGTCAGCTGCACAGCAGCTCAGGGAGAGGTGTTTTTAAAAAATGTTTTTTTCTGTTAAACATCCAAGGAATCTCAAATAGGCCAGTATGTGTTGCTTATTCAAGGACAGAACATGAATGATCAACACTTCTTCTTGTCTTAGATTCTAAAAATATTTTGAAGACTTAATTGTGAGAAAATACTGATGGTTTTGTCTCATCTGCAATTTTCCACTGCTGTCAGAATGTCAGTAACTTTCTCTCCACTTGCTTGGATTGTAGTGCAGAAGCATTTTTTAAATGTAAGAAATTGTCTGGTCTCCCTTTTAGTAGTCTCAATCATGTGAAAAAATGGATGAAGTAATCTTCAGAATAGCTTTTGGAACTAGGATGTGAGATATTATTGTTTGGTTACCCTAGAATTTTTGTATTAGAATATATTTTTATTTTTTTCTTGACCTATCCTGAAAGAAGATCTGAGCAAGGTCTGTGTGGGTGATGATCTGGGTAGGAAAGAGCTGTCAGAAAAAGCCTGAAAATGAGGGGTAGAATTTACAGCAGTGCACACAAGCAAATGTCCTTGTTCAGAAGTGGATGTCTAAATGACTTTGAATTCTTTGTTTACTTCCTATGTTTGATTGAGTGAAATTTAAAAAAAACCCCACATTTATTTAACTAGAACTGTTTCCTTCTTAGTAAGAAACTTGAAATTGATTTTTACTTGACACGCTTCTTCTCTGAAGTAATATAAAATCTGTGTCTATTAAATGTATACAGAGGCTTTGTGGCCCATCAGGGTACCGTGACATTCCAGTGTATTGATTTTGTGGTGTTAAAGGGTGACATATTTGGTGTTAACGGGCCATCAGAGTCTAGGGATTTGAACGGTACACAGTAAGAAGCACTGACTTTCCTGTAATATGACAGGCTTTCTAAAGCAGTGGAAGTAACTTTGGTCTTACATAGTTCTTCATGTGTAAACTTCAAAGATAAATAAGATTGTTGTATAATCAGAAAATCTTAAAAATAAATTGGAAAATAAACTATAGTATTTATTGACCTGTAACAGCCAAAACCTTTCTGCAGTTTGTCATCTGTAAAATTTCTTAACATCCAGAATTTAGAATTCACTCTTGAAAGGAACATTTTTTTTATACTGTGGTTAGTTTGGTTTTTTTTGTTGCATTTTTTCTTCCTGCAAAATGTAATCTATGTCCTAGGTTTATTTTGGCATACAGGGTTTATTTGCATTTCATGTAATGTCTGTTCTCTTTATAATGTGTACTAAAGGCATATAAATGTAAACTTGTTGCAGTTTTGTGTTACCTTGCAGGGCAACAAATGCTGACCAAAAGAGAATGTGGACTAGAGAGGGTTAAATCTGATCATCTTATGTTTTGCTGTCTTTCAGGTGACGTGTGCTTTTTAATTTTAATGACCTAGAGTGCTTTCTTTGGAAATAGAATTTTGATTATTTTTGATTGTATAGTGTTGATTATAATTATTGTGCAAAAAAAAAAAAAAAAAAAATTAGTTAAGTCAAAAAAAGTGAGCTAATTCTAGACATCTTTGGAAACTAATCACGGGAGTACCAGATTTATGGATTTAAAAGAGTCTATAAGGACTCAAATTCCAGATTTCTACATGTTCTTTCTTGTTTGTGTGTCTGAATACCAGTTGTCCTGCAAAGAAATATAGAATGTATTTTATAACATATGTTTGCTCTGTTTTCTAACAACATAAGTATTTTGCTTAAGCAGATTTGCTAGGAAGTGACAGCTCTGAAAAATTGGACACAGTGGCTGCTGGAAGTATTTCAGTTCCAGGCAATCTAAATAGTGTAGAAGGGAGAAAATGAAATATCACCATGTTTTTAAAGATGACAGTGTTGTCAAAGATTCTTTTTCACTCAACTTGAAACGAATTGAGTAAATCAAGTACATCTAAAATATGTGCGCTCATTGAAGATACACCACCTTCTTAGTTCCTTTTATTTTTAGCTTCCCTCCTCTGTCCTTATAAGCATAAGGGAGAACAATGACTTAATAACTGTAAAAGCATTGTGAGGAGCATAAATCTTCTGGTTTAATTGTTGTCTCTAAACAGTTTTGGATCATAACAGGCTTTCATGAAACATAGTTACGTAGAGGTAATCTAAATAAAATCTGGTAAAATTAGACTAAAATGAAGTTTTATATTCTTCAGAATTATATTTTGCAAATCGCTGTAGAAGAATATTTTGGTCAGATCTGATTTTCTTAACATTCAGTTTCATAGGTTCCTGATGAACTTCTGTGCATCAAGAATCTGGAGGGGGACCTGGCCAGCTTCTTTTAATCTTTTTGAATATTAGCAAGTATCCACAAGACATTTTTTATAAAGGCTGACTTTAAAAGGAGGAAAGGGAGAAGACTTTATTGAACATGGCTCTCTCTACTTGAGCAGATATAATCGCTCATGATGAAATTCCTGTTCATCCCAGTAGCAGTATGATAAATGTTCAGTGTATGCTTCTCTTCTGCTGCTTTTAGATGTGGCACCACAATTGATGTAAGCATATGTTCCCTTCACATTTAATTCAAAAGAGAAACAATTCACAGAAAGACTTTACTGAGGTTTAAAGTTCGGTTGAGAGTGGAGCCCACTACCCACAAAGTAAAATCTAGCCCATTGTAGTACCCACAGTCTGTGTAGATACTGACAAAGAGACACCAGGGTTCCTCCTGCTGCTATTTTCCTTGTGTTCCACAATGAATTGGTCTTATTTGGCAGTCTGCTACCACAAAGAGCTTCACTACTGTATTATACTAAAATCTGTCATAGATATCCTACTTCTTAGTCCCCTTTACGATATCACAAAATGAATCTGCGTTATTTTAAATGTAGGAGACCCAAGAAAAAATCTACAGCCTTGGATTTCTTAAGTTCCTGCATGATACACAAAAGTGGCTTAAGTATTTTCCATTCTGCAAAGCAAAGGGGTTTTATGGACCTATACCATGTATTTGTTTGTTTCTAGGAAAGCTAGAAGTTGGAGCGTAAACACTAATGTTTTCTTTCCCCTGGTACGTGACATGAAGGCTTTAAGAAAAAGACTGCAAAGGACTGATTTTCTTGAAGCGGCTAAGTCATTCTTTAGAAATTTCTCCACAAAATTTTCTGTTTGTGGGCATCCTGATTACCAAAGGAGGACTCAAATTACAAGAAATAACTTGGCATTGGGAAAAAGGTTATGCGAATTTTAAGATGAAATCAGCTCAGGACTCCTGCTATTTGAAGAAAGAGAGAAGCCTTTCATTTGTAAAATGTTCTACAGTAATGCACAAAACCAATTAATATATATGTATGAAATATGCACCCATTTTTAATTTCTGAGGCATCCTTCTATTTGAAATAGAAACCCCCACAAATAAATATCTAGAATTGTAACCTCTAAGAATTGGCTGGTGTACTCTGCTTGCCCACCAGGGCAGGAACAGTTTTAATGGTGTACATGTGTCTCCAGAAACTTATCTGGAAAAACATTTTTTGTTGTTCATCCCCCCATCAAGACAGGGAGTAGCAGTTCTAACTTGTCTTACTACTGAGTACTACAGCTGGTAATGTGCTGAGTAGAGGCAGCTGTGTAAAAATAAACTGGACTGTGCTTCTGTAACTTACCTTGACAGAGCAAACTCTTTTCACAGTGTGCACACACTGCATATTAGATGTAATTTAATGTAAAAGAAGCAGATACACATTTAAGACTGATTTTGGGTCCCACAATAAATTTTGCTACTTCACTTGATCAAAAATAAGAAGAAAGACTCAGCCCAAAACTCTAAACTAAACTATTACTAAAGGTTATAGTGTTAATTTTATACTCCCATTTGCAAATTTTGTACTCCCATTTGCAAATTCTGTACATAAATTAATTTGCTGTGAGGAATTAATGAACAAAAGGATTAGTAGTCATCTAAGCAAAATATAATAAATAAATAAAATAATAAAATATAATATAACAGTAAGTACGTTATGTTTGGCTCACCAGAGTGCAATCTAATGTGAGGTAATTTAACTGATGTCACAAATATTTGCATGTAACTTTCATTGCATTCCATTGCTCATGTACTTTCAGATGTGTACTCTTAGTACAATATTCTAATTTGAATACATGACATAATTTCACATATATAAATACTGTCAAATCTAGCTTAATTTTCATCATTTTAGGTTTAATTTAAAAGGATGTCTAAGAAATTAAAGGTCACTTCATTAACTGCTTATTTTTTCTTATTTTTTTCTTCATTCTACATCATATATTAAAGATGAAAATAACTTTCTCTATTTCCATTAACAAAAAGTGAATAGAGAAGAAAAAGCAATTATTTGAATTATTTGCAGAATGTAAAAACCTTATGATAATTTGACAGACTTTAATTAAACCAATCTACCACTCTGTGCTCATAAGACACACTATAAAATAAGCTCTTATTTGTTAGGAAACACCATACTCCTCATTGGTAAAGGACTTTGCAACTGATTTAGAAGCATGGAATTTATGTTTCCTTTGAAAGGGAAGACATAGATACAAAAAACCCCTCTTGTTTTGAACTTATTTTTAAGCAAGTGAACAGTTGACAGTAAAAACAGCTTTATAGTATCAGTACAACAATTTAGCATTTTGCACACATATAGTATCTAAGAATCTTTATAAACTTGGTTTACCATTATGATGCTTCCATAACGTAAGTGATTACTTAGATGAATGTACAGACTAAATTTTACAAACATTTTGACTAGAACTTGGAGGTACACTGAAGAAGCGTTCTGGAATTTCATGTTTTGTCCACTGAACAACACTTGCCTTTAATGTTGTTTTATGAATCTGTATTTTCCATCCATGCTTTCTGTGATCTGTTCAAACAGTGGGTTCAACCTATGCCTATTATGATGTTTCTTTGGCTGAGAGACTGGTAGCAGCACTTTCTTTCGTCTTCTGACTTTTTTTTTTTTTTTTTTTTTTTTTTAACCTACAACATCCCTACAAGAAGGAGTCCTGCTGTGATCAGTGAGTTTTCTAGGGTGAGAGTGATACTTAGTTATACTTTGGAATTTGATATAAAGGCTGGTAGGTCTGTCATAGCCATATCCTGCCCAACGGTTCTGTATAAAACAGTTAAATCCAACCCTCTTACATCTTTCCCTGTCACTGCTTTCCATAACTTCTAGTTTTGGCTGTTCTATGAGTCTCTACCTGTAGAGCCCTACTGTGCTTTTGGCATAATCCTTTTGCTGCCTGATGGATGGAGTTTTATCCACCCAGGAAGGAGCAGCAGGTCTCCTGCTGCTAAGGCAGAGTCCCTGCTCCACGCAGCATTAGTGCATTTTTTTCCTCTGTAGTCAGTTTTAAGATTGACTACAGAGACTAAATGCCCCTCTCAAGCAAGGGCAGGCAGGGGAGCTGGGGCTGAGGCAAGAGAAGCCACTGAAGCCTGTTGTGCTCCAGGTACAGTAGGAGTGTCTATATTGAACAGGGATTTGTGTCCCAGTGTCCCTAAGGGCCTGAAGCGTAAAGCTTTCCTCTGAAGACTGTTGTGCTGATGAGATGAAAAGTAATACTTTCCTTAGCAAAATAAGCAATAAATGTATCAGCTTGCTATTTCTGCCACATCATAAGGGTCTGCTTAAGATATATCTACAAAGTATTTAATTCCACAAAAACTGCTTCTGCCTCTCACAAACATTTCACTAGAAGTTCCCTTTGGCCTTATATGTGCAAATGAAAACCTTAGTAAGCAAAAGATTTAATTGACAGATACCATATCATGCAGATTATAAATTAAGCAGTCATTAAAAAATTTCTCTTTAAGACAACACATATTAATACCTCTAAAAATAAAATTGCATTTTAAAAACTCATTTTTGTCATTCACCTCAGGTTTTTGTACATTAGACACTGAAGTCTTGCCATTTTTAATTTTCTTTCTGTCTTGGTGAGTAGGGTATGATGGCTGGAAAAATTATAAACAAATGTAATGCTGTGTTTGAAGTGGCAAAGGATCATTAGCAGCAAGCATAGACATTTTGCCTCTAGGCAGATTAATTCTGGGACTTGGAAAAGCATAACCCCTGTTCAATCAATGCACTTTATTCCCTTCAGCATTGGCCTTCAGTAGTAGGAATAGACAATTGCAGTGCCATGCACAGGTAGGAAGGTGATATGGAAACACTCCTCATATACATGTCTATGATGTGAAATATCTCAAACACCTTCTCAGAAACTCAGATGCACAGTGTATTTCTGTGTACAGGCATGAGAAGATTTTTTTTTTTTTTAATGGAATAAATTACAAGACTGGGAAATTACAATGAATGGGAAAAGTGGGGAGAAGGGAATTCAGATAATCAGAGAGATGTACATTATAGGGCATGGTCATTATCAGGATAAAGGGCTGACAAATGTCAACTGAGGTAGACAACACTAAAGGAATAATTAAAAGAAAACTTTATTAAGCTATAAGAGCAACAGACAAGCAGTACGATTATTACACTTAGAAGTGAAAGATAATGTACATGTAATAGAGAAATGAAATGAAAACTTTGCCTTAGTTTTAAACAAAGGTAGCAATGTTGCACATGGGAGGCAAAAGCTGGAAGTGGCTGAGATAAAAGCAAAACCTGGAGTCTGATGTATGTAAGTCAAATGGGAATGTATAGGTGTCATCACAGAATTCTGAGTGATATAGAAGAAAGCACCTCATGTCTTCTTTTAAATAAATCTGTTAGGGAAAAAAAAGGTGCTGTTTTGTTGGAGAATAGCAAATGCGGTATTTATATTTAAGCAGTGGAGAAGATGGAAAAGAAGGGATAAAGGTCTAAAAATATGACCTCATTTTTTATCAAAAGTAGAGCAGAGTTTATATCAAAAGAAATTGAGTTACTGACATAAAGAAAGAGGGAAGATGGGATAAAATGGAAATTGAAAATGCCTTTACTGAAAGGAGTTCATACAAAGCAATCTGATAACTTTCTTTGAAAAGATAACCAATTTTCTAGATAAAGAAAATTTAGTAATCTCTCTCCTTGGACATCAGCAAGCAGTTGATACTGTTCCATCTGGGAAATTATTTGTGCACCTGAGGAAGATGGGCACTACTAGAGGAATTAAAAATATGTAAGAAATTCACTAAAATGAGATGACAGTTGCTGTTGTTGCAAAGGTAAGCATTATAAAAAATTACTTGAGTTAAGCATCAGTCTTAAGACTGCTTTTGCTTTATATTTTAACTTTCATGCACAGAGTGTAAATGTAATAAGGAAACTTGATTATGAAACGAATATGATAAACATCATGAGTTTGGGTGAGAATTAGACTGTACTAGATGAAGGACTAGAAAACATTTTAAACTGTAGGAATTAAAACAGAACTAACCAACTCACAACAACAGCCAAACCAAGAAAAGTTGGATATTGAGTTAGGAAATCATGAGATGAAAGCAGTAGAAAACAAGAAGAATTTAATAAATTAGGCAGAGTTATTAGGAGCAGTAGTGTGACATAAGCAGATTTGTTTCTGCAACATGAGGCTGCATCAAGTTGTGAGCTGCTGTGAGAGAAATGGACATAGTCATGTTTTTTGAGAAGTCCTTCATGAGGCTCCATCTGAAAAATCATTCTATTATTCTGGTCAACTATTCTCAGGAAGAATTAAGCTTACTTTTAGACATTCAGAAAGAACAGTTTAATAATCATGGACTTAGCTGTGCAAGAGATGACTAAAAGGACTTTGCTTATTCAGACTTCAGGCTCTGAGAGACATGCTGTGGCAGGCCAAAATTGGATGGCAGAAGCTGTTGCTATCCTCAAGGCATGAATACTTGAACCTCCTTTGAATCACTTTATGAACCACTGCTTTGTATATTAAGGCAAACCAAAACGGGAATTCTTTTACTTTAGTACACCCAGCTGAAGACTGCAATAGTACATGAGCTCATTCATAGGCATATCATATAACCCTCCCCTGAAGGCTTTAGTGCCCATCAGAAGGGTGGAGCAGATGGATGAGGGTGGTAACTATTCCTGCCATCTGGTTTTAAGCCACTGCTACGTTTACCTCAGAGTCTTAAGAAAGTAAGTGGGGAGAAGATGTGATTGCTCTTCACATTGAGAATAAAAATCAGCAAAAAGCATTAAAGAACAATGCCGTTATAACAGCAGCTCTGTCCCACTATATGTTTAGTTTAGAAATTAAAAAAAAAAAAAAAAAGAAAAAGATTTTAACCCTCTGAAGTTGAGGTAAAAATGTCTTGCTAATTTTGAAATGGAACTTCATCAGTTTAGAATCTTAGAATTGTACAGATATTTTCCTACTAGTATGTTTGTGTACTCCTAAGAAGAGAGAAATAGAAACAACAACAACAACAAAACGTGGGCCACACTTTTATTGCCTTAGTTTCTTAATGATGGATTAAACTATAAGTAGCATTATCTACACCGAGATCAACTTAGGTTCTGTAAGCTGTTTAAAGAGCTGCAGAAACCTCACACTGTGAGATTTGCAGCATCAGAGGCATCTAAGGGTATCAGTACTTGTGCTTCTGTTTTTCTTTGAACCTTTTTTTTCTTGACATGGCAGTATTACTCCATTTTTAAGGAGGTCCAGATGTTGCTGGCTTAAGATTGTAATAAATAACTTCAATAGATATAATTTTTTATTACTACGGTGCTTTTTAATATATTAGTTTAGTAGAGAAAGGTGGCAGAATTTTGATAAATGTATTACATAAGTCGAATGCAAACTATATGGAAGTTTGCATTATTGAGACTGTTTAGGTAGATTAATTCTATGTTATTCTACTCTGTGCCCTGAGAAAACTGTTAGCAATTTATATTTCTGAATATTATCTACCTGAAATAAGTCAGTGCATATGTGCTGAAGATAGAACAATAATATCTTTGTAGTGGATTGTAACAAAGACAGTTCTGTGTCTGACAGTTTAGGAATGGCAAGGAATTGTAGTAAATAGCATTAAATGTGCAATTTTTCTCATTATTATACTGCCTGTGTGAGAGTTAAATGGGATATTTTATATTTTGGGTTTGTTTAGAAAGAACTGGTTCCTAAACATTTAAGTGTATGTTATGTTTTGGTTTTTTTTAATTCTAAGTTATAAATTCTTTAGTCTGTGGGGATGAATTAATTAATTTCAGGTCAATGGCATGGACACAGTTTTTCCATCTCTAACCACTGTCTTTATAAGCCAGCAATCCTCTAGTGTTTAACATGAAGACTGGTCAATATGTCACCATATTGCTGCAAAGTGTGACTTTGCATATAGAACATAATCCTAATAGCAGGAAGTGGACAGATTCCTAAATGTTCAAAATTCATTCATAAGCCTAGTGTGAACAGGAAATCAATAAATGAGAGAGTTTGTAAAGATAATGAATGATACATGTTTATCAATTTTATGCTTGTAATGGTTAAAATGATTTTTTTTGGGGGGGGGGAGGGTTGGTTTGGTCAGAACTAGAAAGCTTAGTTTTGATGAACTTGATTTACCTAACATGCAGGAGTCAGCAGGAGTCACAGAATAAAAATATGACAAATCAAATTTAATGAGGTTAAATGAGGTTAAATGAGAATACATACAGTCATGTTGAAGTGTGTACTAAGTCTAGGTGTGTTACGCTTTTAAGCTGATTTCTTTAACTTCTTTAAGACTTCATTATCAGAATTATCAAGTTGTTATATTAAATTATACCACATCTGTTACAGAAATTCTAATTACCAAAATCTGTGTATCTCTTTGTGATCATATGTAGCAGTCCTCATTAATTTCTTACTCAGAAAAACTGTTCATGAATTTCAATTTGCTTAGTTTTTTACCCTATTTATGGCTTTTAATGATTCATAAATACTGTACAAATATCACAACATAAAGATATTGAATATTTTATTTACTGTCTAATTTTCTCTTAAGAATATAGGAATTGCCTTTCCTTATACAGCATGTATATTCTAAGGAAATATATTTAATACACTTCCTATAGTTCCCCATATCCTATTTTGGTTTTCTGCCACAAACTGAAAATGAAGTTATGTGTATAAAAGAAGTTTAAAAATAGGTTAGAAGCATCTTGTGAAATGTAACAGGAAATCTACGGAGATATATTTTTATCTGGCATTTGCTGTAGTGGGCAAAAATGAGCATGTTGTGCCTTTCAGTTCCATTTAAGACATGTTGAATCTTGCAGAAACTTGTAATGTGTCACATTTTTAGTCATACACACACATCAATCAGATCAATATATAATATATATATATATATTGCAATCATAACATATTTACAGACACGGATGCTAAGAATAAAGTGGAATGAGTGGCAAAAAAATAAAATTATAAAAAGGTGCTTGCAGAAGTTAGTCGTTCTGAAGTTTGTAGCAATATGTTTTGGCTGTGATCATCTATACTTTGTTGAAGTGTGATTTCTCACTTGTTTGATGAAAAATAATTACATATAGTAGCAAACATATATCACTAACACCAAAAGGTCACTTCCCAATGGCAATGAATGTGTAAGTTAAGGAAAAAGGAGAAACGGATATAAATACCCATGAATAAATTTGGGGGTGTAAAATTACACTAATTTTTATATACCGCAGCACTGAATTCTGGAAGCGCTATCCCAATGAAATATTCATGCCAGAATATTGTAGCCTGTCAAGAACATATGTGAGATTATGCCTCTGATAAGCAGAAAGTGGACACAGTACGTAATAAGAAACTTCTTGGCCTGTGTTTTAGTATTATGGGACCGGATTAGTGGAGAGCTGCAAAGCATCTTGCACATGAAAACTGAGGGAGTGACTCTCAATTCTTCATTTCTCTCTGGTATATCTGCATTTTTGTGCTAGGAAATAGGAGGACGAACGAGACAGTAATATCAATTTTCTGGAAATTAGCAAGATTCTTCAACTGCCAGAAAAGTGGGGAAAACAGTATCTAATTCAACAGAAATTTAGAGAAGAAGAGATAATTTTCTAATTTTTTTCCCCATTATTATGTATGGATGCATCTACATTAATGACACAGAGCATGGGAATGTGTTTTGGGTGTGAATTTGTCTTGAGTCTATATCTGGATTTCCACTGTACATATTTTTCAGCGCCACTGAGCATTTTGAAGCATTGTTTTCTCCATCATTGTCTTCAGGTTGTCATGTGGTGCATTGGAGTTGCAGTGCAGATGCAAAGCTTTCCATCAGCTTGCCCTCCACACCTGCATAGTGCATGCCAGAGATTGGCAGGTGATGAAAACTTCGTTGGTCATTAAGATGTAATGTAGAGAGGCACAACAAATTGCACTGTTGTGCCTCCCTTTTTATGCTGCATCAGGTGTACTGCAGGTAACATAGACACACACACACACTGAGACTGCTGTAATTATTTGAGACTTAAGGATATAATATACCATATTTCAGATAAAAAGATTCGACATTTTGTCTAGTATGTGCCAGGTAGTTGGTTTTGCTTGTTTTAGCTTTTTGCTTGCATTGATTTGTGATTTGATTTGTTAACTGAAAAAATGAGTACTTCTCATAGAAGAGAGCTCTAATTATAGAAGAAATGTTGCATCTATGAACCTTTTTGACCTCAGAAATATCTTACAAATGCACCAAATGCTCACAATTGTGTTTGTATCTTGGAGAATGGTACTTAAAATATATGTTAACAGATACCTGTTGATAGGATGCTGCATCCTTAAAGTTATATAAGCTTCTTTTTTTTATATATATGAATTTGAATAACTGTTGAAGTTAGCAACTTTGAGGTACTCAAGGAAATGGAAAGATAAATAATTGATCAAAACAGATAGATGGATAGATAGGTGTTTTGTTATTGACTGGTTTAGGCCAGTTTAGTGTTTTTGCTGGTTAGTCAAGCTAAGAGAGTGTAAATTGAACAAAGAGTTTTGTATATCATTGGATTGATGATGATTAAGAGTTTTACTGAGGTGTAAATACATTCTGCAACTAAAGCAGAATGTTTTGCTTGCTTGTCCCAGATGGCTTCCTGTAAGAAGATCATATTTAGATTGAGGAACAGACGTTACTTATTTGAGGACACTTGGGAGTCTTTTACGGATTATTTTCACAGAGTAAAAGCTGCTTTATAGAGATGCTTGACATTGCTATCCTACATTTGTGTAATTTTGTTTTAACTTTACATATGTGTAATAGATTAGAACAAATGATTAAAATAAGGATGTAGTAGTCAGTGTTGTAAAATAAATAAAAATTATTAATAATACAACAGTACAGGAAAAGCTGAAAAGACTGATGAACCAAACACATTATGTAACCAACAATAATGGGTTAATATTTTTTTGTGTGGATGACCCATTTATGAGTGATATTTTAAGGGCTTTTTTTTGAAGAATATATTGGACAGAAAACTTCACTGCTTATCAGTAGATGTGCATCTCTCTTTAGTGTCTCATTTCCTTCCCAAACATCTTGATTAAACTGATTCAGAGGAAGCAGGTTCTCTCCTAGTTCTCAGTTTTCTTTATGTCCACCTGTTGCATTCCAGATTAAGCTATAAACTGCCCAGAGCAGTTACATTTTTTATTTAAGACTTTTAGTCTTAAATAAAGTCTTTTAGTTCATTATAACCTCTAATTAGCATCTGGAGAAAGAGTCACATACTCTAAGAGAAATTCTGTTTAACTTAGTGAGAAAAATAAGATATTTTGGCAAAAGGTTTTTACAGGAGTAAAATACAACCCAGAAAAAAGCATTTCACTAAAACATTCAGCACAAAGACCCATTCCACAGGAAACACTAAAACAATCCATATACCAGCTTTAGTAAAACACAGTTCTTTGGATTTAAGTTGTCCACATGAAAAGAGTAAAAGATAAAAAACCAAAACAAAACAAAACAGATTAAAAGAGATAAAGAAAGAGAGAAGGAGAGAAGGAAAGGAAAGGAGAATAGTTACCAACAAGATTCAATGATTCACATGGTACCAGCTGGAGAGGAAGAAGAGACTATGTGGAGTCTCATGTATTTATGGAGTTCAGTTTTACCTCCCAGGCAGGATATCCAGTCAGTGCCTTCCAGGCCAGAGTGAGTTGTGCTGTAGCCACTCACAGGCTGCAGGAGTGTGGTGTGGGTGGGCTACCAGGCAGGTCTGCCCTGACTGACAGCCCAGCTACAGACCTTCAGCTCTGCCATGTGCTCTACCATGGACCTGCAGGTCCAGGCCCAGCCCTTCCCCATATGCGCACACACACACAGTGAGTTGGTTCCGACCCATATTAATAATTCAGTGAGATTCAGATCCAGGATCTTACATCACCTTATAGCATAATAGTTGATACTTGGCATTTTGGAGAATGTAGGTGTTCATAGATTGTCCTTGTATATTATATGTTACCCTACAAATCTGGCTGGTAACTCCCTTTTATTTGGTGGTGGGTGAGGGGGTTCAAGAGAAGGAGGAGTAGCCTGTTTTTTTCTTATAAAACTGCTATCTTTTGCTTCTTTCAGCTATCCATACTGCACTATTTATCCCATCATTTAATGGACAAAAGTTATGCTTATCACTGATACCTGAGACATATATTATTTTTTACTTTGTCTGCAGTAACTGTAGGTAAGAAAAGGAAGAATGTATAAATCACTACAATTTCTCTGTGATTTAAACGCTGTCTGTTTCTGGGCAAAGTTCACTTAAATTCTTCCTTTTTCTTAGGCAATAGGTAACAGTATTTGTTGCCAAATAGTTATTTTATGGAGTATGTTTGGACCTAAGGCAGAGAAGAGGTATCTTTTTTGCTCGCTAACAAGATCCATGATGGATTCGGTTACCCAAACCCTACTCACATGCCGATAAGCAGACTTATATTTTTGTATTTTTTGTAGGTGGATACAATGCAGACTACACAGCACCCTGGCCACATTGAGGAATCATGTAAAATCAATGTATGTACTTGTAAGTGAATTATTTATGAAATGAAACTCCAACTCTAAGGGATGTTGGATCACAAATTACATGAACTCTTTTACTCTTATGTAAAGAAATTGATTCCCAGAGGGCAGGGTTACTGCAGAACTAAGTGCACCTTGAAAGCAAAGCTATTAGAAAAAAATAAAATTAAAAAGCATCATGAATCATGTTAAAAACCCCTAAACCAAGAGATTCAGATTATATTTTGGATGCATTTGGAGAGATATTAAATGGAGTCAAGAATCCAAACCAGGAAACATGGTACGTGAGAAAGGTTTGGTAAGCAGAAATGATTGTACGTGGAGGAACAGGATCAAATACCATCTAATTTAGCAGTATGAATAGAATGAAAAAGTCACCATTTCTTCTTTGTTTCACCTTTGAAAGGACTGAAATTTGATTAGATGATTGGTTGAATTAGTAACTGGGAGATGAGTGTGAACAAGATTAAATTCTCAGTATTTGAGTCAATGAAGTATTTGTGGTTTGCTGAAGAAAACCCAAACAACAACCCTGGTGATGTGCTAGATAAAGCAAAAATATTGTGCCTGAGGACTGAAATTCTGGAAATTCAGATATAGTCCTAGTATTTGAAAATCTTTGTCCTACTTTGGGGACATGAGACGGAGTGTGGGAGAGGATTTAGGGCAAGCAATGTTGGGTCTTTCAGATTTTACTATGAAAAATGGCTCTGCAAGGAAACTGAGGCAGATACAGAGAAGAAACCAAAACATGCTGAATGCCTCTACCAGCAAATAGGGAAATAAAAATAATTATACGTGTATACACGTATAAAATAGGATTGCTAAAGATAGCTGAATTCACTTGGATGAAGCACTCCCGAGTAGAATAATTGTATCAAGGATTGTACAATTGCCAATATCAAAACCACAGGTAGGGAAAACATCTGACTCTGCAGTCACTATTAAGCTATATGCATCATATCAAAACAAAGACTAAAGTGCTAACTCCAATTTTGTATATGCATATCCCAATTTTTATATTAATTTTTTATCTGTATTGGGATATTACACTGTATAGTATATCAGCTTATGATTTAGAGAAAGGAAAGGCTGAATGTTTTCTTCGAAATAATTTATTTATTCATATCTTTCATCATAAGGAAGAACAAAAGAGGATATTTGAAGTATTCATAATTTTTCAACAAGTTCTTTTTCTTATGAATAAAGCATAACTTCAACTCATTCAAGTTTCTGATGTAAATCTGGTATAATTATGTGAGGAAACTACATTATATTTGTAACAAGACTGTATATTATCACTTGCCTTCATAATATGGCTTTTCAACTGTATGAACAACAACACTGAAAAATACTTTTTCTCTCCTGATTGTTATGTATTTATGCTTGAATTAGCTCACTCTTTGTGTTTATCCCTTCAAAACTGATAGTCTGCCACTTTTTCCACTTGCAGTAATTAGTTCCAAGCAGAGGAATTTATGATATAGTAGGGGCTTTGACCTCTTTATTGTACTGAGATATATTATCAAACTTCAAAGTCAGTATGCTGCTACTGTATTGATTTTGTTTCCTGTGAACAAAATCAATGAGCAAAATTAAAATAAAAAAATCAATTCTTTCATTTTTGAATTGATTCGGGTTTTCTACATGTAGGTTGTTTATTTAACCTTGATTGCTAGTCTGGAACTCATTGAAAGGAGAACACATTGAGAACTTTAGTAATTCTGCATAAAAGAAAACTATAGAAATTGATAAAAATGCAGAGAGAAAGAAAATTAAAGTTAAGACATATAGGAATGAGAAGGAAAAAATGCAAAATAGATCAAGAAAAGCACTGTTCTCTATTTGAATGCATTGTTTAGAAGTATCATAGAACCTATAAATATTAGTACCAACAGCTTTGTAAAAAAACTCAGCATACAGATTATTTCTTTTGCATTTTCTAGCCTTTTAATTCAATAGATGGTTAGAAAGAGCATATGAAATACCTGCAGTCCATTGACCATATTTCAGAGCAGTTGCAAAGTTTACCTAAGGATGAGAAGAAAAAAAAAAAAAAAACCCAAATATTTAACATTTAACATTTTGCAGAAATAAACACGTTAGGTATATAAATATATTAGTGAAATTGTCAGCCTTTTTCTGAACACAGACTTTATCCTAGAGAAAAGTTTAACGTGGAACATGTAAAGGAAATGTTAACGACCTCTGGTCAGATTCTTATCTTAAATACAGCAATTCTGTATTTCAATAAAATTATTCTTCAATCGGGAATGAAATCAAAATCGTGTCTTCTGTGTTCATTGCAAATTCATTCTTCTGTATTTAATTTTCTGGTCAGAAGCAATTACGAAGAGAGAATCCTTAAAAAAATTTTGTGCAACTACTGTAATTTTCAGATTTCAGAGAGTTTAGCAGTCAAGCAATTTGTATAGAATAAAAGCACTTTTATATTACCTCCTGGTACAACACCAATGGGGAAAGGGCAGCAAAACAGTGGGAGACCAAATGAAGAGTTTTTTCTTCTGTGACATCAACTTGCAAGACACTGTGAGCTTCAGAATTACAAGTGGTAATATAGCTTTTTTGAACTATTTCCTCTTTGCCTCCTACAGCTGCTTCATTGTTGAGTATTATCTTTTTTAAGTTAGAACAAGGGAGTGAAAGGTATTTGTGACAAATGACATTCTACTTTCTCTTTGCCATTGTCCTGCATGAATGAGTAAAAAAACCAAACATCCTTATGCGCCTCATTTTCCTATCCTTTACAAGCTTAAGTTTGAGCTTTTAAAGCCAAATCTGACTTGCTTACTCATATGAGTAGGCCACATAATCCCAGAGATTTCTTGTATGAGTAAAGACCACTCTTCTTTTAGTATAATTTTATTTTTGTTTGTTTATTTACATGACCACTAGAGAACAAGATATGTCAGTAGAAAACTATCAGGCAAATTGTGATATACAATTTTTAAAGTTAGTTAAAACACAAGTTAGGTAAATTATTGGTAGGAATATTTTATCAACTGGCAACCAGTGGAAAATAGAGCTGTGTGGCACAATACCTCTTTTCTCTTCCTAATGGTTCTGCTTCTGGGGACTGTGTACTGTTGCAGTTTGCAGAGGCATTCTCAATGTTGCGAACTGCAATTTTATATATAGATGGAGAAGTAAATATGGTCTTCTCAGTAGTACTCAACTTGCTAACCTATCTGTCAGACCTAGACTAAAGGATTAAATTAAGCAAACTTCCACCACTAAGACTACATTTTAGTCTCAGGGTGAACAACACAATTTAATTTAAATAAACAGTTTTTGCAAAGGTTCATAAACCATTTAGAATCTTCACTTGATGTTTCTCAGGCTTTTAAAAAGCCTCTGTCCCTGCTCTTCCTGAAGATTTGTTTAGGCCTGTAAGTACAGAGGCTTGGATTTGCCCACTCGTCATTTGAAAAGTCTGATGTGACAATCCGTGCTTTAACACATTACTTATTTTACTGTTTGAGAGTCATTCAACTGACTGAATTTTGCTGAGCTAGTAAAGGATAGCTTTGTACTCTCAAATGCACTGGTGACATTTAAATTCCCAATATATGCTTAATTATGCATTCTTACAAACTCGGTATTATCTTCCTCTTCATTGGGGAAAAAATTAAACTATTGTGCTTGCAGACATTATATTTGACTTTTGACATTACATTTAGGGAAAACTATAATTATGTGAAATACTGTTCTGTTTTCTATATTGTTCTCAATATTTTAAAGGAATCTACATTAATAGTGCAATATGTGAAGAATGCCTTAAATAATGCTTCCTAACGCCATGAACATGCCTACAGTTTCATTGTTTAAAATTAAGCCATTTGTTTTTGTTAGAATGTGTTCCTGAAATATCAAGAAACCACAATCAAATTACTATTCTTCATCATACCCCACTAGATTATTATTTCAGCAGTGAGGAGTTTTTTTGTTCTTTAGTTCCTAGAAAGGGCATCATAGCTATCTATCACAGGAAAAAGTTTGTTGCCCTTTCTAATGAGGGAAAAAAAAAAAAAAAAGGTTTGTTATTTTCCTTGGTGTTACCACAGAGTCCTCAGTAGTCTTTAGTGGTGGAATTCAAGAAAGGCATTTCCAAAGTTAGTTTAAAATTAATTTTCTTCCAAATCAGTTAATTTTTCACATTTAAACAGTCTCAGTTTAGCCCAGTAACACGATTTTGAATAGTCATAAATGTCCACCTGCTTTTCCTTTTTACTGCTAGAAGAAGGATGATTTACTTGTGTTATCCACTCCTGTATTGAGAGAATGGTAGAAGTACAGAGGGAGTAACGATAACTCTACCCTAAATTGTTCCAGTCTCAGCTTTCACCTCTAAGAAGGGAGTTAGCATGTAACCATTTACACATGCATGATTTTAACAGGTGAATTATGAGTACTGAAAAGCTAGCAGCACAGTGTCAGAACTGAGAGATTTTATGAGAAGTGGCCAGCCTTTCATTCAGCCTAAGTTGGTTTTCCAGTGTTTAGGATGAAATCTTTTTGGTGTCTCTTCCTGAGTCTACAGAGAGACTTATCTCAGAGGAATTTTAAAAGTGTTCAAGTTCCAAACATTTCAGCAGTTAAGTTTAATGTCAGTTAACATGGAACACATTTTGGTAGAAATGTCTCATCTCACTTGATTTGCTTTAGCATATATCTAGTGGTAGAAGACAATTCGTGTATTTTTTCACTAACCTCACAATATGATTTCTATCAAGGGGCAGAAAGCCAGGCTTGTATTAGCTGTTGAAGGGCTAGAAAGCAGGAGATTCAGTCTTCATTCCTAGGTGCCACTGGCACCCACTTTTTGTGGGCTACACCTGTGAAAAGGGATAATAATTTTCATTATCCAGTCAGAGAAAATTGTTTGATCCCATATGTTTTGTGAACTGTTTTCAAGGTATGGTGATGAGATCCATAGAGATCTCTGTAAAGAGCTGTATGATATAGTAGAAGTACTTCAATGTCTTCTGTTTCACTGAAGTTGGGAGAACTCTTTTTCAGAGAAAATCCATTTTTGCTTAACATCTTTAAACTGCCTCCTAGCCAAATTTTTTGAAACAGATTTTAATTTTCATCATTATGTATATGGGACAGTTCTGTATATATACTCCAGTGCACTTTTGTCAAAGAATGCTTTAGATTTAATCATGTTGCATTTAAGAAAAAAAAATATTTTATAGGTTACTCTTTTTTCCCCTGAAATATCATGCTAGGCAAGAAAATGGAATTTAATATTTTATGCTGATTTTGAATACAGCCTATCTTTTTTTATACAAGCATTTCATGACTGTGAAGTGTGAATATATTGACATTTTTAGTGGGTAAAGACTTTCAACAAATTGGAGAAAAGACAGTATGGAAGCAACTAATTCAATAGTATTGCAAAACCATTGATTATGTACTCAGGGCTGGCAGTGACACAGTGATACATGAGCTTTGGCCTGAGAAGCCTATGTTATAAAGAGAAAACTAGACAAGCTGTGGGAGACTCAGTGTTTTTCTTGTTTGCCTTCATCCTGCTTCCATCCCTCATTTTGAAATACTCCCTGTGGAGGGCATTAGAAAGTTGTGAATTAAAGCTCCAGGGAGCCTGAATGAAGCAGCTATAGGCAGTGTTGTGGAATAAAAAAAATAGACTTCCTGATGCAATTAGTCAGGTGTTTCCTATGTGTGGTGGAGTTTATAGTGCAAAGAGGATGGTGAAAAGGAGATGCAACTGGTACAGTTACATGCATATTTAAAATTCATGTCATGTCATGACATTATGCCTTGCTCACCTTGTGTTTCAGATTCCTAAAAGAAGGTGAAGTTGATCTGAGCATCTTGCTGTGATAAGGAGTTCATCATTGCTGGTTATCTATTGAGTTCGGTTTTTATCTTTCATAGCTGATCAGTTTGAAGATTTTTGTGAATCTGACCATAGCTCTTGAACAAAGCTTGTGCCTGTATCAGGTACAAACATCAGAGCATTCCCAAAGAACTTGAAGTGTATGCAGGGAGCTAAAACCAATAAAAACTCTTGGAGCAGTCTCTAATTTTCCTTTATTTTTCTAATGTTTATGGTGTCAAATTCTGGCATTAATACTGAATAATGAAAATGCAAAGATATAGGTGCAATACTAATAAAGAGTATTTTCATTTTTAACTTTCCATTTGAAAAGTAAATTTAATTTCCAAATATAGCCTTAGATTTTAAATATAACACAGTTTCATTTTGTATTGTGTTGTGAAGTGCTTCCATGCAGCCTTCTACACTTTGCTCTGAATTATTGTCACTGAAATTAGAACTGTCAGTGAGCAGATTTTGACTTTACTCAGTAATTTTGAATACGATAACTTTTGACAAATACATACTGGTTTCATACATGTTGTTAGGGTGATTTTTATACTAACTTGTTTGTACTGCCTTTGAATTTGTGGCTTATTGCAATACATTCCAAAATAAAAAAGGCTTTCAAAAAATAGGTTTTACAACTATGACAGTAATGTCAGGACCTCTGATTTACAGAAGTCATTACTGTAAGTGTTGATAGAAGATGATCCATTAGCAAGTCTTGGAAGATTGTTGAACTGCAACTTAGTTCATTAACTTTCTAGAATCCCCTTGATTTCTACTAATATATAAAAAATGCACACCATAGGATGTATTTCTGTCTTATTGCCTACTTCAGTAAAGGCATTATGCCATGAGGTACATTAATTTCAAATCAATAATCTGTTTGCAACATAGAACTGGGAGTGGGAATTGGGCCTTCTTGCTGATGACACTGTCCTGCTATCCTGGGGTGAAAGAAATCACCTTAGATTTCTGTGCCTTGACTGTCTGGTGAATTAAATATATATAAGACAGCTTACATTACAGGACATAAGGATCGCTTAAGTAAATAGTATTCATGATTTGTGAGTATCAATGAGAATTTGCTGATTGACGTCCTAATACAAAATTTAGGGATGCTGTTCATCTGCACATGTACAGTACTTTTATATGTTGAAGTTAAAAAATTAGAATCTTGAGGTCTGGCGTAATCATTTCAGCCTTGTCATTTTCAGAATGCTGTTTGTTTCCCTCTATTAATATGATGAAAAAGAAAAAGGCAGAGAATTGTTTTTTAAAATGAAATAATTTAATTTTTTGTACAATTTATTGTAACAAAAACTTTTCTGTTACAGTGCACTGTTTACTGACCGTGATGAATTTCTGTTGAACTGCACCTGGAGAGACTTATGATAACTATTACAGTGTATGTAGGGAATAGGGTTGAAATTTCAAAAATGCTCACTATTACTTACTCTAGTGATTAACTCTTTAAGAAAATATGACCCCTAAGTGTCACTACTAGACAGATGTACAGATGGTTATCACATCTTGCAATAACCAGTGTGAATTCAGTCAGGCATCAGGTGGGAAGATCTGGACATCTGTATCATCTCTATGGCTGTCTCTCAGGGCCTGTACTTCCCTACATGCTATAACCAGAAAAGAAAAGGCAATTGGAATTCTTTTCCCCAGACATGGCTATCAATGGCTGGAACCTGATACAGAGTTTGTAACTCACTGTGTGCACTTCATGGTTTTTGCACATCGACAGACTTTATGTTGCACATATCTAATACCTCAGTGTACATATTCAAATTTTATAATACTTCTGGCAAATATATTTTTTTTAAATAGTGAATAATGTTACCTGAAGAAGTACTACTATATCAAAAAATAGAAGATCAAATTATCACTAGATCTTTTGATACTCAGTTCTGCAATCCACTGAAATTCTGCTGAAGGGATTTGTACTTTGTGGAACTGGAATGGCTGCCAATCATTCTTCCCTCATCTATTATCTTATTCAAATTAATACCAGTAAGCTTGAAAAATCATAAGTAGCTTTAGCCCTTCTGTAATCTACTTTTAATAGGAGGAATGGAATACAGTCCATATGGTAACCTGGATGATCTATCTTGAATTATTTCTGTGATAATATCAAATACGTACCTGAGTTTTGGTTACATACCCAATCCCAAATTATTTTCATTAAAAATTAAAATCTCCTTTAAATACACTTAGCCTGAGGCCATCTGTTGATTTCATAAATCCTAGAGCCTCAGTTCTTATACTGGATAAACCTCTCCTACACTGTCTTGGAGGTCATAATATCAGAGGGGGCAGTTGTGAGGTGAACTTGGAGTGCTGCATGCTGGAGTGAGAGGGTGAACAGCATTTGATTTTTAAAAGCTGCCTTCTGACTCAAGAAAGTAAGGGGGAAATGTGTGTCAGTGACTTCAGGAGGCTTTGAATCAGGTCTCAGTGTGGTAAATTGTCAAATTGTCTGATGTTAAGCATGCCTAGATGAGGATAAACAGTGTGCTACTTCTTATTAAAGAGTCTTCTAAGTAATGGTATCAACCTGTAATAGAATAATAAAGTACTTTGTATTTTTACTAAGTGATGTGTTTCTGCTAATTGAAAGAGTAGGTTTCACAGAGACAGAAAATGGCGATTTTTTTAATGTAATATTAATTTAAACCGCTAGGGATTTCAGACTTGTATTTGAAACAATAGTCTTATGTTCCTTTTTCTGAACTAGTCACTAAGAAGAATATACAGTAGAGAAATCATAATTTTGACTTCCCTTTATAATTACGGATCCATATCTCTATTATACTGTCAAGAGACTACTACAGCTGCTTAAAAAGAAGCCTTGCTTCAGCAGTGAAAAAGCAGCATGTCATTCATTAAAGCTAACAGCAAGCATGCAAATCCTAAAATGATTTATCACCAGGGCGGTGGTGGGGCACTTCTAAAACACAGGGTTCCAATCAAGCTGTGTGCAGTCTACGGTGATACAAGGGAGCACTTTTCTGATTGTCAGAGGGTGTCAGAGAGTAGTTTGCTTCTGCATTTCAATGGCAATATGAAGTGTTGTGAAAATACTGAGTCTTAATACATATGGAAGTTCCTCATATTTATTTTTTTCCACACAGACTCCAGGCAGCTTAAAATACAAGAAGAAATCACATTTCCTTAAATCATTTTTTTAAAGTTGATGAATTTCCCAAATATATTGCTACCTGTTACTATAAGCTGTTGCTATGGCTGTTGTTTATTGTGGTGTAACAATAGCATCACATTCCTTAGAGTAATATGTGAGATTTGGAGAGCATAATGGACTACCAGGGCCTTTGAGAAACACCATTATTTTTTTGCTGATTTTGTATTAAATAAGTACCAGCCTGTGTTTGTGTGTTAATATATGCATACCATTTGGAACACACTTAGTGACATTATGTAATTCACAGATGTTTTATTATTCATAATACTATGCATTCATAGCTCTCTGTAGTCACTGTTGTGGAAAATCTAATGAGGAGGAGTCTGTGTGTCTTTTACTGGTCCTTTAGTCTTGTCAAACTCTCATTCACTCAATTCACAAACAGAGGGATCTGGTGCCCTTTACTGGTTTTTGACTGATGGAGTGGAAAGGAATAAAAATATTGATTTCTCATAATTTGTCCATGTTTATTTCTTGTTGCAAAAATACAGGGTAGAACATAAAAAAAACAGGATCTTATCATTCCACTATATTTGGACTGTGCTGTACTTTATCCCTTTGTGAGAGGATGGTTAGTCCAAGTATTAGATAAGGATTTTATGCATACTTTTAAGAGGCATAAATGAAATCACACTGTTGCATATAGGAATGAACCAAAAAAAAAAAAAGCTCCTGTTTCTGTTTTTGTTTTAAATCATATTAGAAATGCTTTCTCCAGCTGCTTTCCCAGTTCACTCTCCTTGATTTCATCATCTGATCGCACCAGACCACTAGCTGATGAAAGAGAAAGTCAGTATTACTGATTGCCGTGGCATTTATCATTTTCTATTAATATAAAAACCACAGTGTCTCAGTGCTGTAGTTCTACTGAGAAAATAATAAATCATAGGAATTAAATGATGTACAAAAATCCTCATTGGAATCAGAATTTTTATTCAGAATTCTGATACCCTTTTTTAAAAAAATCTGTTCTTTTTTTCTTTGTTTTCTTATGAGTTATCTTTCTTTCCACGATTGATGCATTCTTCATCACACCTTTTTGAACCTGCTTTTATCCTCATCCCTCCTTGGTTTGACTTTTTGGACTATATAACTGTAAACTTTATAATCTTTTTTTCCCCTCTCACCATGTTTATAATTATTTTATTGCATGTTATGTTAATTATTGCCATGAAATGTAATAATTCACTTGGTAAAAAGTATCTTCTCACTTAAACATTCAGTTCTTTATGTTTAGCTTGTGGGTTTTTTACATACCTTGACAAGTTCTTGAGATAGCAGTTTTTTCTTTGTTTTCCTGTTTCTCCATGGACAAGTATTCTTCCTGGGAAAGTTTTTTGTGAAAATCGAATCTCCATGAGTTTAAGTTCCCTGTTTCTCTGTAATTTCTGACTACCTGACTTTGTGGAAAAGAAAGACATAGCCCTGTGTAGCTTAACCTATCCCTGACTTTTTGCAGGAAAAACAAAGCACTTTCAATGTTCTACCCTTATTTCTTGGGCTACTGCCTTTGCAGAGTATGGATTAGGAAAGTATAAACATTGAATAATGAATTTGACAGTTTTATAAATGCAGTACTTTTCCACTTTAAGTGTTTTGAAACTGTGCTTTTGATTTATTTAATATTCAGTCATTTACTTTGAAGTTCTGTTCATATATATATACCACTGCAGTATATACACATGTTAAGTCCTTTAGAGGAAATCATAAACTTCAGTCATGTTGAGAAGAGAGTGCTGACAAACCCAAGGAACACAAAGACTAATGTATAATCTGAGACAGATATAGAAAAGTTGAGCTTTCTGTCTAAGGGAATTAGTGTAAGAAGCTATTAGGCAAGTGGTTTTGGTTTGGTTTTTTTGTTTGTTTGTTTGTTTGTTTAGTTTTTTTTTTTTTTTACTTGCCTATATCCAGGTAATTTTACTAATGTGAAGTATGCTCCTGGGAACAACTTGCCCTCTGTGCTATCATTCTGGCTGCCCATGCCTGTGTCAGTGACTGACAAGCTGCAATGCTAGATGAGGCTGTAGTATTCCAACTTGCTTTTCAAAGATGTGTTGTCTTTGTAATATTTTCTAGTATGACTTCAATTGTTGGGTGGTCCAACAACCCACTTTGAAGTCTAGCAGTGTCCATGCTTAAAATTTTTAGGAAGATCCGGCTTTCTTGCTGAACAGAAGGGACAGAAAACATAAACCATGCACCATTTGTTTCACTTTAACTTGCAAAATTTATGGAATGTTGAACAAATGATGTTTTGGCAAAATAGCTTACATGAAGTTCCCAAAATGGTGAAAAAGGCCTCCTTTTGAGCCCCAGTGGATATCTCAGAACTCTTCCTGCAAGCAGGCAATGCAATTCATTCTAATTATGTGCTCTGCTTCAGTTGGTTTATTCTGTGATGATTAATGGATAAAGGTTTTTAATGGTTTTATGTATCAATTTGAGCAGAAAATATTTGGTTAACTCCTGTTCTACACCAGGAAGTATTTCAAAAGAGGTATCTGTTCTTTGAGGACAGTGGTATTTTCTGGCTTTGTAGTTCATTCTCTCTCATGTCTGAGTGGGAAACTGAATGGATGTTGCTAATCTCACTGAGGCAGATTGATACCATCTTCACAATGTACAAGGGCATCAAGAAGATTTCCAGTCATGGAGATCACATTATCATACACAGCAGCAACACGGGAGATAGATTCCGTCTCTGGTTCTTTGTCGGCATGATAGCAGTTTCCAGATTTAGGTCTGATGAATATAAATGGACAAGAATATGTATTCTACACAATGTCTAAAGAAAAATTCCCAGGGCAAACTAGCTTCTATTTGGTTTTATATGAAAGAAAATGTAAAAAGCAGTAGTTAGTTTCTCCCTGTGTTTGTACCCCTAGAGTTTATTCTTCATTCACTAAGCTCACTTATTAGAGACACTTTTGGATTTTTCTGTTTCAGGTTTTTGCCTTTATATATGTAGAGAACACTGCAATGAAGGAATACAAAGAAGATGGATGAGACAGCTGATATCTAGAAACAGGGCTGCTCACTGTAATGCCAAAGGAAGATAGGTGGCGGAAAATAGAAATAATGAACAAAGCCCAAACATAGTTCTCTAAAAGAGATCATTTTTGTCTTCTTCTAAATAGGTTCTAATTACAGAATCACATAATGGCAGAATAGTTAAGGTTGGGAGGGACCTCTGGAGATCACAGGGCCACCTAGAGCAGCTAACACAGGAATGTGTACAGGTGTATTTTGAATGTGTCAACTGAGAGAGACTCCACAACCACCCTGGGCAGCCTGTTCAATGCTCAGTGACCCTCAGTGGCAATTGCTTCTTGTCCTGTCACTGGACATCACTGAACAGAGTCTGTCACCATCCTCTTGACACTTCCTTTGAGATACTTTTATATATTGATGAAGTTCCCTCTCAGTCTTCTCTTCTGTAGACTAAACAGGCCCAGCTTCTGCAGAGTCTCCTCATAAGAGAGATGCTCCAAATGATATGACCTCAGTAGGGCCGAGTAGAAGGGGAAGATCAACTCCCTTGACCTACTGGCAATGCTCTTCCTAATGCACCCCAGGACACGCTTGGCCCTGCTGGCAACAAGGTCACACTGCTGGCTCATGGTCAACTTGTCATCCACCAAGACTCCGAGGTGCTGCTCTCTAGTACGTCAGCCCCCAACCTGTACTGGTGGGTGGGATTATTCCTCCCCAGGTGCAGTACTCCACACTTGGCTTTGTTGAACTTCATTAGGTTTCTCTCTGCCCAATTTCTCAGCCTATCAAGGTGCTGCTGAAAAGCACCACAGTCTTTAAGAGTATCAGCCACTCCCTGCCATTTTGTATCATCAGCAAACTTGCTTACGGTACACTGTGTCATTTTGTCTAGGTCCTTGGTAAACAAGGTGAATTAAGACTGAAGCCAATATTGATCCCTGAAGAACACCACTGATTACAGACCTCCAATTGGATTCTACTCCACTGATCATGACCCTCTGAGCTCTGCCATTCAGGCCATTGTCAGGCTTGAATTCAGCACAAAATAATAATACATCTTAAGTGGAAGATGCTGAAAGAAACTTAGCTGATTTGAGATAAAAAATTACATCTTTCACATAAATATGCCATTTAGCTCCATGCTTGAGAGAAGAAGCTGGAAAGACCCTCTTCTCTGGCAAAAAAAACCCCTAATCACAACAAAATTAAGATATAAAAACTAAGCATGAAAAATAAGGTTAGAAAAAGTGATTTTTTTATGTCAACTTGGCACGGTTTCATTTTATTCATTTTTATATAACATAATTTTTAATATGTGTTGAATTAAAAATCTATGGCAATAAATGTCCTGAAGTGAGCACAAAGCTAGAATTTGTTGACTGCTGTTGATCACTATTGATGCTGCTCTTTGCAGGAGGACAGTTTTGTTGTACTTTTAATTAAGGTGCTGGGAAGAAGCAATAAGACTTAAGTAAAATAATTATGAGATTGTTACATTTTTGTATAATTCATTTATCCTGACATAGAAAGAGAAACTTTAAGCAATGTCTTTGTTTAGGGAGATGCTTGGGGAGATAAAATCAGTGTGAACTTAGATATGAGTATAGGGAAAGAACAGAAAGGAACTAAGGAGGACTTGGTTTACATTAACTAGGTGCAGAAAATTAAAACTCATGGATGCATACTCTGAAAATGTTTCAAACTTAATTCTGTCAGTGTTATGTTTGTCTGTGACTTCCACCCATAAGACAAAGTAGCTGTTCTAATTGTTAAGTATAACTTTTAGTTTTTCGAGACTTTTAGTTTTGAAAGCACTGATATTTGTATTTTAGGGAGGAAAAATGTGCTTTAAAAGAAATGGTAAGCAGAATACTTTCTTAGCCCTTACGATGAAACATTCCCTGTTCATTGCCTATATGACAGCTCTGGCAACATTATAAATCTTTCTAACCTTCTTCTTTCAATTTAGCTATACTTGTGAGGATATATGTTGAGGGCATCTTAAGCATAAAGAAAACAAAGATTCTAAGCTATAAAACAAATATGACAACTAGCATTTTTAATCTGTATGGATTTGGAAAGGATTTATACTGTTAATCAAACGGTAATTCTTTTGTGCCTCTCTGCTATTTAAGAAATTCACGTATGTTTTTTTCTCAGTGCTAGGATTGTTCTGTCCTGTTTCTCAACTTTAATATTCTAGAAAGTTGCATGGGTTAGTTGGATGCTTAAGAAATTCAGGATATTGTCTGTGTTGGCAAATATAGACTCCCAAATTATTTGGCAATTAGTTTTATGTGTTAGTGTAGTGATACAGAAGAATTTCAGTCTCATCACTTTTATTATGCACCAGCAGGGAAAGTTATGGAAATAGTATATAAGCTCTTGGCACCCAGGAGTAGACAGTTCTTCCACCACCCTTTCTTTATATTCAACTGCAAACATACTAGTTAGCTTGTGAGGGTGCTTAAGTCATCTTTATGGTCTTGTTGCTGGACTTTAAGAAATAAGTTTTTTGGGATGTTGGAGGCAAAGAAGACTTAAAATAGGCACAGCAGGATGAAGTTAAACAAAAGTTTAAGAGAAGAAGGAAAGTCTTCTCCACTCCCCATCACGAGGCAAAGAAATAAATCGATAAATAAATAAGTTAATAAATGTGTATAATGTCACAAAAAATAAGGGGTATTTTCCTTGTATAGTATTTAAATGACTTTGCAAAAGAAAAAAGCCTCATTAGCATCTAAACTGGTGATGAAATGCAGTCCTGCTGTCACAGCAAAATATCATCCCCTTTCAGTTTTTAGTTTATTGCCTGCTGTTTGGGATTTGTTTACTTTAAATTTTAAAATTAAACTAATGACTGACAGTAAGAAATTAGGTACTGTTTTTGGTCAGAAGGATAAAAGTGAAGTTTGAAACAGCTCCCATATGGTGATGCAAGCATAAACAAAGGAGCAGAAAAAGGCTTCAAAGACTCTGTAACTCATGGAGCAAAGGAAGTAGTTGATGCTTCTCTTTAGCCCACAGAAACTCTTCTGTATATATACCTCATAATTAGGGCTTCGTTTGCCTGCGGGGAGGGTACACAGCCAGGGAGCAGCCTTTATGCACAGCATGCTACCCTAGCAACCTGATAGATTTCCAGCAGAAATGTGTGTGGGAGTTAATGCTGATCTTTGCAGAGTTAACCCGTTTTCAGAGAGAGAAGTATGCACAGCTGTTGTGGACTAGTCAGCAGAGTATGGTTTCTGAAATCCATAGGAAATCATAATCAGTATATGTACCTCGAATTTCTTCCCTCATCCACCAAATCCCTTTGTGGAGAGTAATGTGGCATCAGCCACATTAGATGATGCTCACTAACTGTGCTTTTCACCTCATGTAGGTTTGCCTTTGATTTGTCACCTAAGCATGATATGAGCTTTGAGTGTGTATTTTGCTCAGTTATACCAGAATAGCCTTTTTAAAAGAGAAATTGCCACCTGCAGCTGATGTTTGCCAGCCCTAACCAGAGCCCCAGGACTAATTTGGGTATGAGAAAAGGTAAATGAGTATCGAAGATATTGAGAAATTGGTGAGAGGAGGAATTTTTGTGTCTCGCTCAGAACTGAATCCAACAGCAGTAGCTGTTTGGGACCAGAATTTTCATACCTCCTGTCCTTACACTTTTCTCAGGTCAGAGCAAGAAAAACATTACTACTACGGAGTGAATAGCATGTATGTGTCTTGTGGCTGTGTTAATCTCACTCAGTATTTCAAGAGCATGGAGTAGAATATCCCTCATGGGTGTGCAGAGAGAGGGAAATTGCTTAATGGTCAAGTCTGAAAGAGTGAGACTGTGGAGGAGACAGTTTTCTGAATCCCTGACAGGCTGTAGGGACTATTTGTGGCTTGTATAATTGAATTTTGAACCATCAGAAGAAGAATTTATGTGCACAATTTCTGCTGTTTTCCATCCCCAAAGGAAAACATCACTGCATCACAGAACTACCCAATGGTCTGATATCCTCATTAATCAGAAGAATAAAAGATCTGTGTGATAAGAAGCCTATGTTTGCATGAAGTCTCAATAACATAAAACTGTAAAAATTCTGATTTTAGCTGTCAATTGTTTGGTAGAGTAATGAAAAGATTTTCACCAAGATACTCGAGCGTGAAGCCATGAGATTCATATACAGCAGGGAGTTAAGATTCTGGATTTGCTAAAATTCAGTGGGTTTATCAGAAATAAAGGTTGAAAGCATCTCACTGAAAGTTTCATCTTCTGTTAGCACGTAAAACCTTAGCATTCTGTCATTGCACCCCTGAATGGTTTCCTTGGATTTACTAAACTAATCTAAGTGAAAATTATTGAAGAAAGCTATTTGGCCTATATCCTCTGGTATTTTCACTGAGAAAATTTTAAATTGGTTTATATATTAAGTTTGTTTGGAGTTAGAAACCCTTTTTGTCTGGCAATTGACTTCCTACTATTAGTTAAAATAATAGGGTAGAATAGTAAAACCTGAATGGGTTGAAAGGAAGTAGAATAGTCTGTGAGCAGTTTATTGTACATCTTCCTCATGTTTCTGGGATGTCCAACTCTTCTCGTCATTTAAGAATTACACAAATATGCTACAGCTGATGTGTAAATGACTGCTCATTTGGCCAAAACCAAAATGAAACAGAGGATGAAGAGTCCTTGTGATGTACCAGTCTGCCACAATGCATTTCTCTTATGCTTAGAAAATTCTAAGGAATCTTTGTTGCTGCACTGGAAAAGAGGTAGTTCTGTGTCAGTTTAAGCCAAGAATGCTGTAAGCAGCGCAGTATAATTTCAGTTGTTTTATAGTATATAACCACAATTTTATTTTACCCATACGGAGGTGTGAGATTGGTTTGAACTATTATAATCAACTTCATAGGTAAATATATCTTTCTCTGTTACCTGGTTCCCTATTAGTCTTTCTACCTACTTTGAAATTTCATATTGATACCCTTCAACACTACCATGTATTTTATTATCCTCCATGACAAAATCAATACCTTTACTGAAATCCCTGCTAAAACTAGAGGACCATTCAGCCAGAATAGCAAGAAGGAAGACTTTTCAAGGTGTTCTGAAGATGTCTTTTTGGATTTTCAGGATCTACTATGGAATATTATTGGTAGAATTAATAAAAAAATCCTATCACTTTGCACTACAGTAGAACTATAATATTAATTTTTTTATTTTGCACCTTAAATACCTAAAATTAACATTCAATGTTACATTTTTGTCTTCTAAGTTTGAAAGTCCCATTAGTAGGTTCTAAATGAATTTTATACTAGTAAAGGGAGGCCTTTCACGTGGTATTCATCAGTTGCTATTCTTGTTCAAAACACTCATGAATAAGAACATTGCTATTTAGACTAGTTCTGGCCCCTTGAAGACAACACATTAAAGTAAGAAACTATTCATCTCACACCTGGGTAAGTTCATCAGGCAATTAAACACGGAAGATACAATTAATCTTTTTCCTCTTCATCATGATTATATAACAGTGGAAATTAATTTCCTTGTTTTCAAAATTAGGGAAGATATCTTAATAATAAAAAGTTAATTGTATATGTGTCTGAACTGGATACTTGTATGTTTAGTCACATTAGGCTTAAAGCCTTCCATTCCTGCAGTAATGACTACATACAAACAAAAATTGTTTATATTTGGCAAGAGAGTTTTAACAGTCCTACATCCCTTCTGATTCAACATTTTTGCTGGTATGATACCAGAATATCAGTGTTTATATTGACCCTGAGCTGAATTACTCCTCATATATTCTGTCATTGTAGCCAGATTTTCTCCAGAGTTGTTGTTCTGAACATTTCACATATATGCCCTTAGGACTGAGATTTCTTTGCCTCTTTTCCAGGCCATACTGTCTTAAAAAATTGATATATGAGTCCAGACTTTGTCAAAAGCTTTCTGCATTTCACAAACACGAGTAATTACCACTAAAATTCATTAATTACCACTATAGCAATGGCAGCCTGATGGTAGTGCTTTTCCACTGACTCCCATTCAAATTCCAAATATTTTAAAAGCTTTTCAAACATTCATCTGTCTTCATTTGCTTTGCTTCTCATCCAGTTCCTCTAACACCTGCCCCATCCTTCCTACAGAGCCGTGCCTGCTGGTGTGAAAATATGTTCTTTTGCATAGTTCTGTGAAACAGCCTACTTGCATTTTTCCTTCTGATCAAGCCTAATTGCCTTTCTAAACTTAAAAAGCTCACTTTTTAAGAAAATTGGGTTTTATTTATTTCATTGGCCTTTTCTTTATACACATTTGCTTTCTCTAACGCTGTTATGGGAGTACGTTAGAGTGCACATACTTCTGTCTGTTTTGCTATTCTAATACATGTATTTTTAATGGTGCTGGAAATGCATGTGGTGCAAATTGGGTTGCCATTGGTTTGACTCTGCCTGTGTATTCTAGAATGGCTGGATTTATTAAAGTCTGTACTTACAATGCCATCTATGGTTCTATTCTGCATGGATACAGAAGGAGTTTGCATGACACAAGTATCATCTTTTGGCGTGAGTGTGTCCTCTGTGGCAGGAGTGCTACAGCACTTTTACCTTTGTTCATGTCTTTTCAAACTTACGTTTCATAAGGCAATATTGCAACAGAAGAGATAAAGGTATAGAGTTTGAGAGCAATTTAGGACACTAAATAAATCACAGAAGCACTTCAGCCAAGATTGCTGATACAGCCTAACAAAAATAATGATTTTGCCCTCCTGCTCTGCTCTGGTGAGACCCCACCTGGAGTGCTGCATCCAGTTTTGGAGTCCTCAGCACACTGACCTGTTGGAGGAAGTATAAAGGAAGTTGATCCAAGGGCTGGAGCACTTCTTCTATGAAGATAGGCTGAGAGATTTGGGATTGTTAATCCTGGAAAAGAGTAGTGTCTGAGGAGACTTTACAGCACATTCCATTACCTAAAGGGGGACTACAAGAAATCTGGAGAGGGCCTTTTTACAAGCGACAAAGAGAAATGGCTTTAAACTGAAAAAGGATAGATTTAGACTAGAGATAAGGAAGAAATTCTTTACTGTGAGGGTGGTGAAACATTGGAACAAGTTGCCTAGAGAAGTTGTGGATGCCCCATCCCTGAAAATGTTCAAGGACAGGGTAGATGGGGCTACAAACAACCCGGTCTAGTGGAAGAGGTACCTGCCCATGGCAGGGGTGTTGGAACTTTACCTACTGCGGATAGAAAAGCAGACGTGAGAGCATTTAAGATGGATCTAATTTGCATTCTCAGTTTCATTCAGCTAGTAGAATTTTGGTCATGCATATTCAGCCACCATGAAATAATCACAAATACTCTTTTGGTACTTTCTTGACAGGCGTTTGCAGCAATCTTGTCAGGTTTCCTGTAGGACCTGTTTTCTCCAAAATTAGGGTGTTGCTTCACTGTATTGCGGAGACTTTTTCAGAGTGGCAATATCCTTCTCCTTGCCCGTATTTCAGTTCAAATGATGTACTAAACATGTCTCCTTTTACATAGAATAGAGATCAGGGTATCCTTGTTGTAAGACATTTGGAATTTTTCATGCAATCTGTGCTACGAAGCAACATGCTGTGAACTGGAGAGATCACCCTGTTGTGCATCTTTCAGCTGGTGACATAATTCCCTGTTGTTAGGAAGGCTGACAGTTTTTACCTCAAATCAAGATTTGTTCTGCTGCTGAATAATGACAATGTGCAGTACTTTGGATGTGTGGCTCCCTTAGTACCGAGGTAATCCTTTCTGTGACAGGTTATGTAAATGTAGTTGGCTTATGTTGCTTTTTCAGAAGGTACAGAAACCACACTGTTGTTTTGAAAGTTAAAATAGTTTGTAATTAATTCTTATTTTCTGGTTTGGTATTTTTTCCCCCCAGTTGTGTTCCAAAGTTACTGTCTGAACATTTGTTAAAAATGTAGATCTTATTGCAAGGTGTAGTTTGCATCCTCAACACCATCAATACCAAAGTCACTGGTTTTCAGTGTGTTGTGGGATTTTCAGGATAAAAATAGATGTGAAAAGTGGTATTTGTTTCACATGATAAAGTACTCCTATGATGCTCTTAATTATTATAAAATATTTTAAGGAAATATTTGTTCATATTTAATTTAACATTATTGAACAAATAATTAATATGTTCTTTAAAAATAATTTTTGTGTGACATTTTCTATAATGTTTTAAAGTATTATAAGCCTTTCATATTATATTTATTTTTAGGCTTTCACATATATGTTTAAGACTTTTAAGTATTGTATGGCTGAAGATGTATATGCATTCAGTTGCTTATTAATCGTTCTGCTGGCACCAAGATGAAATGCAGAATATTTTCTTTAAGAGTCCATAAAGAGAGAGTGCACAGGCAGCTGTTGCTGGGTAATGTGATCTTCAGTGGCTGGTAAGCAGCCATTTAGGTCCACCTAGAGAGGAACAGGCCTGTAAGATGAGTTGTGTCTAGGAAAACCAAATTGTCATTTATGTTTCTTCTATCGCATTATAATTTCCACTAGGCTTACTCCGAGGCTATCACTGCCCCTCTCACTTATGACTACTTGCAAGAAGAATTTATTTTTTCCCTATTTTATTGAAAGCTGAAAGAAGTAGTTATGTTACTTAGTTGTGGGTTGAGATAATCTAAGAAAACAAAAAGATTAATTAATTACATTAAAAGAAAAGAAAAAGAAAATAAGCCTTTTTTTTTTTTCAGTCGGAGCAATGAAGTATAGCTGTGTCAGTCGACAGTTACTGCTTGGCCTGTTAGATTTATGTTTTCCACTGACTTGACTTCCACAGTATGAAACCCATTTGCTTCCTTAAGGAAAATGGTATTAAAACCAATTTTCTACTTTCTCAGACACTTATCTTTTTGGGTATTGCATTACCTGTTTAAATCAATGTATAACTCAGTTGGTTTCCATGTGGTTGTTCACTTGCTGAGAATTTAGTACGCACATAATGCTAGGTCCCTGTTACTTGTTATTATAAGCTCTCCAGGCATTTGCAAGATGACTTACCTGACTTCTCAAATTTAGTAAACATTCCAATACTAAATTATCCAAAGTGCTATAAATTCATTCATACATTTGTTAGAAAAAAGATGCTAATAAGTAATAAGTCAATAATACAGTGTTCGTAAAAGCAAGGAAAATAGTGAAAACTAATTGCAGTGTTGTGAAAACAAAAAACATGCTTTATGTTGATTAGTATATCCTGCAATGTGAATAATTTTGCATTTTAAGCATTAAGTAAATGTTGGATAAGGATTTTTTTTTCCATTGGCATGACATTATCATGTGAGCTCATTTAAAATACTGCTTAGCCTAAAATGCAATCTTTTTTTTCATCAAATGACAGATGGAAATCTTTCCATATCTGTCTGAAGAATAAAACCTGCAGTCTGACCGGGAAGACTAACAGTGTACCTGTCAATACTAGTTTGACATGTATAGTCCCATAGTAATAGATATGCAGATTTATATGAAGGTATAATCTGTGATGCTTAATTAGGTAGTAAGGCATATCTTGTTTTTAAGGAAATCATGAGTCACTGAAATGTCACACAGGATTCAACAAAGACAAAATCAATTCTTTATTTTATATATACTGAGAACATGTTTTGTTGAATCTATATTAATCTTCTTGCAGCTTTCCCTTTCTCTGTAACCTGAAGAAAGAAAAATCTTCTTACAGTACCAGTCCCTGCTTCCTGCTCATTAAATGTCTTTTAATTTATTTTATACTTCACTGCACTTTTTACGTTTGAAGTTGAAGTTTCATCTAGTCTGTTCCTTCTTCTCTGATAATAATAATGATACTCCATTTTTAGTTCTTCTACATTATCTTTTGCTCAGATAAGATTTTCTCTTTTCCGTTTTTGGGCTTTGATTTGAAATCAGGCACCTTGCAGTTGATTATATTTATCGTAGTAGAAATGTTTGTTTATTTGGTTTTTCTTTTAATGAGAAGGCGAGGCGTGTTTTCAACACATCAAAGTTGTTTTCAAAATGCATATTTATACTAAAAATGTTGCCATGTTCCTTATTTGAATGTATACTGTTTATGAAGAGCCTCTCTAAAATACATGATTTCAGTAAGTTTAAAAGTTTTTTAGGCATGGACTCCTATTTTCTTAGTAATTTTGTTCTTGCTTTCTTTCCAGAAGATTTAAAAGACTCAAAAAAGAATACTTTTAAAATGAAAAATGAAACAAAAAAATTTTACTGTCCAAATGAATTAAAATAATTATTTCTTAATATATTTATATATATTTATTGGATATAAATATGCATATTTATTTATAGAATTAAATACCTATGCAATAATTAGAGTTAAAAATCATTAAGAATAAATAAAAATTATTAACATGTTCAAGAGCTTCTGCATAGTTATTCACATCTTCTTTCCCACTATATTTTAAATTTAATTTTAATCTTTCTTTCTTTATCTTGTATTTTACATTTTTTAATTCTTCATGGCATATAATATTTATTTGACATTCAAGGAAAAGTTTCAACAAGCTCATTTGACATCTTTTAATAGAATTTCAGTAAAATTGATTCACTTATGAAGATAGAGGGTGTTTTGGGGGTGTGGAAGGTATTTTTAATAAATAGCTACATGAGTTTAATTTTCATCTTCTTAAGTGGGTGAGATGGCATTGACTAGTTAATATGCAGTTTTCTAGCTGTCAGGATTCCTCT
Organism: Lophotriccus pileatus; assembly: GCA_035583135.1. Lineage (NCBI taxonomy): Eukaryota > Metazoa > Chordata > Aves > Passeriformes > Tyrannidae > Lophotriccus > Lophotriccus pileatus. The sequence goes on along the minus strand of JAWWES010000133.1, from coordinate 52,775,253 downwards.
AAGAAAACAGACAAGCAAACATGAATCTTGAGTAACATTACTCCACTCATTTGTTCAAATGGAACTACGACAAAGCTATATAGATTTAAATAAGAAAACGTAAGGTTTAATAGAAATTATATATTATTAGATAGAAATTAAATAGAAATTATATAATATTTATATAGATTTAAATAATAAAATTATTAGCCTTTTAAAATGTTAATAAATCACATATGCAGTGTAATACTCTGTCTGCATGGGAGCGGACGTAGGCAAAATAGTTGAAACAATAAAGATCTCTTTACAGATGAATGAGGAACACCTGTACGCCGCTGAAGAGAGTTTTATAAAGGATACTATTTCAAGGGCACATAAGTTTATTTTCTATAGACACATACAGGATAGGAATTTTAACAAGACAACTTGTCAGTTTATATACTCATATACATATTTATAACACATTTTAAAACCTGTGTTTTAATTTCTGTTACTTCCCTATCCTGGCTGATTCTTGCATTCAGTGTAAAATTCAGTGAACTCACTTTTACTGTTTTTCCTGATTCAGAAGTATTCAGTCATAGACCGGGGCCTATTATTCCAGGCACATTAAAACCAAGTGTCTTGTGGGTAATGAAGGCATTTAAACCAGAAATGAGAATCATAAGCTAATAATTCTACTAATAAAGTTTTCTTTAAAACTTGACATGGATTAGAAGATCAAAAGATCCAAAACAGTAAACAAACATTTTAGGACAAACTGTGCTAGTTTACTAATAGATGTGTATGAACAAGTATGAATAAATTCTTACTGCACTTAAAGTCCAGAACTAAGTTAATTCAATAGCTTAAGAAGCCTATTGAAAATTATTCATTCCCCCACTGCAGCTGATGGATATTTTATGATAGGGGGAATAATTAAGATTTTTATATTAATGATAAACATATCAGCCTTTGTTGGAAAATAATACTCCATCTAACATGTTTATAAAAGAAGTATAGAAGTATACACATTTTGGCTAGAAGACTTGTAATAAGCCTTTAAATATAGAAACTCATCAATATCCACTCCAAATTAATTTTAATTGGAAAGAAAACACTTAGAGGGAAAATACCTTTTATTATTATTTTATTGGAGGTTTGAAAGCTGACTCAATTGCCTTCTTGTAAAAATAATCAGGAATAGAAAGAAATAATTCATGATAGAGATTTAACTAATTTTTAGTCTTTCATATTTTAATTTTTTTCTTTGCATTTATGATTTATTTTTTTAAATGGCAATATATTTCACCCTTACAACTAACTTTCCTAAAAGAGAAGTATTTTTATTTGCTGTGCTTTTGGAATGTCTTATCCCTAAGAATTCCATAAGGAAGTCAACTGTAACATCAGGGAGAGCCTTTAATTGTAGAATTACGCATTTTTGTAACTGGCATTCTAAAATGGAATTTGTAAATATAAACTGCATACGGACTATAAACCAGTTCATACACCTATTTTCAAAAATCACTGGCCTTCACCATAAATATTAATTCAAACTCTGTATAGCCAAATCCTATGACTTAGCTTAGCTGATCCAAGCCTGACCTTAAAATTTTATCTGTAAAGAATGCTTCATAGGTAAGTGCAGTTTCCTTCAGCAATATATACCCATTAGTTTAGCATTTTGCCATAAGTGTTACTGATTTCCATGGAGTAATACATCAAGTTCATTTGTCAGGATATTGATTCAGTGGTATAGATTTAGAATTGTCTTGGCCTGAAGATGATGCAGGAATGGGGTACATGAGGAATTAAATGCTTATGTTTGATGCTAATATGAGAGTTTCCCATAGTCAAGATATAATTTAAGTATACATAAATAGAATTCTATGGCTTTTTTAACAAGGACAAATGAAATGATTCATCTGCAAATTGTATGTACCCAAAGTAAGTGAAGGAAGAAGTTATGTTCTATGAATAATTAGGTTCAATTTGGGTTAGAAAGTCTTTCTTTTCAAAGGCAAATTGTTAAAATTTGAGAAATTTTTCACTGATAAATTGCATGATAATCAAATACAGAATTGTATTTTGTGAAATACTGCATATAGTTTTGGTAAAATTATTTGTATAAAACCTTATAATTTTCATTTCACCTTCACTTCTCACTATCCTTCACTATGTCAGAGTTTTGCTGGCTTGCTTTGGATTTTTCATGTGCACATTCCCTGTAAGATACCATCACCTACAGTGGTTTGTGCAGCTCAAAGTCCACTTGATATACCCTAGCTAGTGCTGTAGAGCAATGTGCAAGACTTCTCCATACTGGTGTAGTGTTCCACTATGCAGTTTTAAAGATGACATGCTAGTCAGCAATCCTGTGATGTTAGTTACCTCCATCCTCATTCATCACTGTTATAGGAAAAATGAAGTATTAATAGGCCATGATGTATTAATAGTATTAATTAACAGTGACAAGGACATATAAAGACATATTTACACAGAAGTGTGACACTAAGTGTGCCTGTATATGCCTTGTATTTTTATTATATCAGAAGGTCACTTGGCTGAAGATTGAGTTCTTATACCTTTTTATGCCTTCAATGCCAAATCTTCATTTTGCTTTCACAGATTGCAAATCCACACTTTCTTTTGTACCTCAGCTCCATCTTTGATGATTATTCAGTTATCCCTATCATTCTCTCTTTTCCATATTTCTCTTGAAAATATGGAGATTTTGCGTGAATACTCAGGTTTAATTTTGGAGAATATTATGCTCACATCAATGAAGGCAACCAAGGGGTTTAAGACATTTTTTTAAGTTAGCTTTGAATTAACCATCATGTAAACACTGAGTAGAAAAATCAGGAATATAATCAAAATGTGCTTATCTAAACTATTTAGTATTTTTTCTGTTACCAGCTCCAAGAACAGGAAAGATAAATATTCTGATAGTTTAGTGAGTTTATTGTTATTTTTACTATATGTAATGAGAGAAGGATGGCAACTATTTTCAACTAATTCAGTTAAGACCTATTTACTTTCAAAGCTACTTCATAATGGTGAGAGAACTTCCCTCATGACATTTATTTTTGTAGCCCTTTCTCTGAAGTGCTTTTGTTCTTTCATGTACATACTGAGGTAAGCAGCTGTTTGCAACTCTTCAGCAACAGTGATTGAAACATTATTTTACAGGGAAGCAGGAGAGATTCTCTTCTCATGGAATGAGAAATGAAGTTTCTACATTTTAGCTGTCTTGAGGGACTATTCCAGTTCTTTCTCATCTGTCTCATTGTAGTAACGATTTAATGTTGTAATAGCACAATACAATATGACAACTGTAAAGTCTTAACAACAGGCTTTATTATTCTCAGCCTTCTCTATAGCTGCAAAATTGGAAAATGAAGATAACACTTCCAATGTGAGGACTTCCAATCTTCATGGAGGCTGGATGTTTACTGATCTTTAAAGAGATTTTATGTCAGTTAATTTTTTTATATAGCAGTTATTGCTTTGATGATTCACATCAAACGATACTGTCCCTTTCTTTATGGCTGTAAGGAAACCTGAACTAGATCTGGTTTTTAGTACTAATATATCTGCATCTACACTTTAGTTAAGTATACAGGTATTACTGAAAGGATTGAGCTTTGTGTATAAACAAATCCAGAGACTTTTTTCAGGAAGGAGAACTTTAGCCCATGGCTTTGCCACAGCACCTCTCTGCCAGAAGAGCTCACTTCATGAAGGTGCACTTCAGAAACAGCCAATGCATCCTCAGAAATAGAGAAGTTATGCTCCTTGCCGTACACTAGTACACTTTTTTGAGTTCTGATAATGTTATATACTTTTTCACACCCCTCTGGCCTGATCTAAAGGCGTAGCCAAAATAGATCCCTGAACATAGTTTCTCAGCGACTAGTTTAAAATGATGATAAATTACTTCATCCTGATTCAACTCATTCAGAGATTAATAACATGACAGCTCTATTTTAATTAAAAACACTTCCTTCCTCCACCCCTCCTCCCAAATTAAGAAAACAAGGAAGACAGAATTTCTGTTGTGAACTGCATGAATTAATACATTTAAGAAAAGCTTTTTTAAAATTTTCTCATTGCTCCTGAGCAACCTGCATAGCTTTACAGCCTATCTCCCAAACAATCCTCTGGCCTGGATAGAACAACAGCACAAGTGTATTAGTAAAACAGTGCATGAGATCTTTTCATATTTGGCTGTCTTTAGATAAAGCATATATTTGTAGAAGTCAGTATCATACAGAAGTGCCAGTTAAATCTCAGTGAAGGACTTTGGCTTTTTACAGCGGGTAAGGCTTGTTCCCTGTACACAACTGCTGGTATCGCAGAAGTGGCAATAAATTGTCAGAGCCATTTTTATAGTCTGACAATATTTTCCAGAGGAGACAAGATCTCCTCCACAGTCTTGCTATGTAATCTACATGCAGAGAATGACAGAAAGAAGCAGATGGCAACTTCTTCTACATTCTTCCAGGAGCTGGAGTACCACAGGCATGCTGTCTTTATGCTACACCTTTTGGCAGATGGCAGCAACAATGTTTAGCCTGTATATGTGGTAGAGTTATAATGGAAGTCTATCCAGCTAAGAGAATATTTGATGTGGCAATGATGGGGAGTGTAGTATCTTTCTAATGTTCTCTGGCATCTGTATTTTCTGTTTAGCTGATACAAACTGGGGGGAAAAAAAGCAACAACCAAACCTGAACTATTTAATAAATCTTCTTTTTCTCTGAGCACTGCTGAGTCAGAAACTTGCTCAAAAAAAGTAAGCAGATCAGTCTGTGTAGATGGGAGAATTATTGAAACAACAATATTGATTAACAAAACCTTAGTGAAGCTTTATTTCGATGAACAATCCAATAGGAAACTTCAAAGAAGGAAGTATACCTGTACAGTGTCTTGTAATTACTGTGGTATTACAATCATGTCTGGAATGAAAAGCACCTACTGTTCTAATATTATTTAACAGATTTAGGGATAAAGTGTGAGTGAGAATATAGCATGTCATAGTGTTTTTAATGGGAAATAATGTGAATAATGAAAGAGGGCATAATATTTCACGTAGTACTCCTCCTGCTCTCTTCCTTGCTTATCCATACAAATGAAAGAACATAAAAAAGAGTGCATTCTCAGCATCAGTGGTTTTTGACATGAGTCTCTGTTCACATGAGTAGCCCCATTGACTTAATGGGCCTATTCATGTCAAAAAAGATTTCTCATGTGACCATGGTTTGCCGGGTTCCTCACAGGTTCTAAAAGAGACCTTTATAGCAATGCAAATCACTAAGTAAGTGAATTATAGGTTGTTTCTTACTACACAAGCCTTTGATTTCAATAAATTGGTAATCTGAGCCAGGTTGAAACTAATTACTTGAGGCTTACTTAGTACAAAAATGGCTAAGTGGTAAAGAATGTCCATGAATACGAGTGACTGAGCTCTTTGAAAATGGGCTTGCCCTCATCTTCTTTATAAATGAGATTCAGGTGTAATTATTGTTTCCTAACACAATTAATCTTTACGATGAATGACACACATTAATGTACAGAGAATAATATGTAATTAACTTATTTCTCATAGTGGTTGTGTTTCTGACAGGTTGAAGAGGGGCAGGAAATGCAAAAAGTTACAGTATTCAGGGACTTGATGAGTAAGTGTAGAAACAAAAGGAAGAATGGGGATCATAAACTGCATGTTCTGGAGGACCATGAGATTTCTGAGGTCCTCTGATGTTCAGCTTGTCTTAAGTAGCAAATTAAGAGAACAGTATAATGGCAAATGATACAAAAATTTACTTTGAAATATTCCTTCCTTGAATGACAAAGCTGTCAACTTTTTGGTAAGTTTTAAGGACATTAAAATTAAATCTTCAGAAACTCACTGCAACTTTTAATTTCTGTGGCTTGTCCTTATGGATCTAACTTATCAAATTAGCACTGTTGATCTGAAAATCAGCATCAATGGAAGCCAATAGAAAGACTCTATAGATTTAGTACGCTTTTTATTAGACACTTATTTCACTAACAATCCCAGCTAATTAAACCCTTTGGTAGTAAAACAAAGATCCCATTAGCAGCATTGCAGTTTCAAAGAGGGCAAAGTTAGATAGTTACTCTTGTGTCTGGCATTTGTTAGCTGGCTTTTTTATTAAGTAGTGACAAAGCTCAGAGTCGAGCTCATATTCGCAAGCTGAAATGAGGTAGAAGGACCACAAATAACATTTTTTTTTTCCTTGAAACCAGTAAATATGCAAGTGTAATATTCTCTCTGGTATATTAGGACATACTTTATGTTTTTGTGGAGAATTAAGATCAACACTTCATTTGAAAAATAACGTCCATTAAGATTTATTTCCCAGAAATTGGGAAAATTTTATTTTCCTAATTTCCAGGAAATTTTCCATTTCCTTTCCAGTATAAAATCCAGGATGTTATAATCCTGTAGATTATGTTGTATGTCTGAATACCTATACATACATAATGGTTTATATTCAATATTTTCCTCCTGTCTGGAATTAGTGGTAAAATCTTGGTAAGCTGGATTTTAAATTGCAAATGCTATGTCAGATGGAGATAGATTTTCATCTGTGCATAATGTGACCAGCCAGAGTGCTTCTTGCTGTAACACAAGCATGCTATGAAGATTTCATAATCTTAGTGTTTCTAGAAATTTCATAGTCTTAGTGGTTCTGGACAGACTCCCAGTTTTAAAAGGAGAGAAGATGACCAACACTGTGCCCGTGGTAACAAAAGCCTTTAATCAGAGTCTGGAAAATTAATTATCTGAAAAAGCATACGGATGCTTTCGTGCCTTGTAGTCATCTTCTTTTGCAATGCTTTATGTTTTACTTGTGGACTCTATCATAAACTGAAGTTAAAAAAAGAAAAGCAAAAGCAAACCTGCTGCCATCAGCAGAAGAAAACAAATGCCTTGGTGGGAAATGAGTTTCAAACTGAAAATTAATACAATGAATGGTACGGCTACAACATGTGGAATATAGAGTGAATTAAAAAGGGGAAATTGCTCTTTCTACTGAGCAAGCTTTTTGGCATATTTTTATTCATGCATTTGATAACACTGTTATCCTAACATTGTTCTGCCTGTAAAGCTTTTCCAACAATATACAAGAGCTTTGTTTTTTCCTTCACTGTGATGACTCTGTCCTTTGGTATTTTTCATAGCTTGACATGAGGCAGTAATGGTTCTATTAGCTGCACTGTATCTGCTGAGCTTGCTCTTTTCAGGGAACATGTCATCACCAGTGCCTTTCTGCCGTTTCCTTATTAGCATGTGCCCTTTACTGACTCTGCAGGAGCTATCACCTAGAATTAAATATTTTCTGCTAGACCTGTCCTTACTCTGTGCAAAATGATTACAATCCATTACGCCATCCTTTTGCTGACAGGCAGATACCACTGAGATTGCAATAAAATTGCTCCACATTTAAATACGATACTAGCTTGCTGCATTGAGCATTTTGATAAAAGGAAATGTTGGAAAAATACTTTCAGTTCACTCACTGGTGATGAACTTTTGAGAATAAAAATGTGAATACTTATTAAAATTATCATATCAGCTATTCTGTATAGTGGTGGTAAACATAATAATGGAAAATGTAAATCTTTTTTCTTCATTAAGATTGCTAATAAGTTGTAGAATAGCATAGACATATAGAAGGGTACAAAAAAATCTAACGGAAAACAAAATCTTTGAAATTATTCATATTTATTTTTGCCTTTATTACAAAAGACGAATGAAGCATTATTCAGAATTTCCTAGAGCAAGTTCTTTGCATGTCAATAAAATCCTATGTGCAGACTATTCTTAAGATTTTTCATTGGAGAAAAATGAAACACTGTAGTTCCATTGTTGATTTGAATGTAAAAATTTTTGTTTTACATATTTGTCTTCCTTTCAAACCCTATTCCAACAGAATCTTCAAGGTGCCATTGTACAGTTACCTTTATTTTTACCAAACCCCACCTCTATCACTGTAAAAGGTGTTGATATGAGCTGCTCCCAGTGGGTGTAACACACTTGCTGCAGCTTCTTTGGAGATGGTAGAAATTGTTGCTGTGAACCTAAGAGAAGGTGGCTAAGCCCTCACCAAGTGGATACTTTCTGTTTGGCTCTATTATTTCTAAAAATGTTGTTCCATAAGTAAAATACTGATTGAAATTAAAGCCTCCTGCATCACTACGCTGCCTTATAGACAGGGCTGTGCTTACATGGCACAGTAAAGTCCATTTTGTATGTGAAAGCCTAAGGACCCATTTTGTAATTCTGCTACTTTTTGCTTTTATGAGCATGTTGCTTTGGCTTATCTCCATCTCCCACTAGCCTTAACAATCTTAATTGTCATCAGACTCAGTCCCACTATTTCTGAAGAATGGCACTTTATAGACACAACTCCCTGCCAAGAAGAATTTACCACATAAACATATCAGTACATTCCTAACCTATATTTTCTAAAATGTTTTACATTTTTAGCCTTGAGGGCTGCCTTTCTTTAGCATCCCACTATTTTTTTCATGTTTTACACATGAAACCTGTACGTAGCACAAGGAAAGATAGATCACTGTCACACTGAAAGTTGTATGCCTGCATCATAAAAGTCATATGCTTCATTTACATGGAATTATGTACAAAGGAATATACTGTATAATACATAACTTCAAAATTAATATCCATTTTGGAGAACACGTGTCTTACTATGACATTGCAGCTTATGTCTGAAGTCCCTCAAGCCAAGAAGGGGGCAGGACCATTTTGAATAGGTCTTCATAGGATATGACAATATTTAAAAACATTTTCACCACTGCATTTTTATATCTAAAAATAAACAAAGTGTTATTTCAGAGATTTGCTGAATTATGAAAGATAACTTAATGTATATGTTTTCTGCCAGTCCCCTTTGCATTTGAAGATTTTCCGATGAATCACTGTATATTTCTTTAGAATTTGGTTCTGATTTCAGTGGCTTAATGAAGACTTATTTCCCTAATTTTTCTTGAAAGTTGATTAGTTTCCTGTTGAAAGCAAAGAACTGGATCTATTAACCTGTTTATATTACCCTTACAATTAAAATAAAAACCCCAAACCTCAACCTTCCCACTATTGCGTCTATTCTTCTGGATACACAGTACTTTTCAGAGTTAGTCCCTGAATCCTATTTAAATCATGCTGAGATTAGGTAAGACTAAGTTAGCCACACCTAATGTGATTGTGTTGTGAAATTAAGGTTGTTAGCAAGACTACATGAACTGCAGCTGTGGCATATACAGCTTAAACTAGTTCGAGTATGGCTTCCTCATAGGACTCATGTCAGTGATACGAGACCTGTACTGGATCAGGGTGGTCTGAATCAGTCAAAGAGAGCTGGTCAGCAGCTTGTCACTAAATCAACATTAATAGCTTTTCTTGGACCACCCTGATTCTCAGAAAGCTCCATTCTGCACAGGAGCCCGAAAAAGACTCTGAGGCACCATTGTTACTGCCAGCCTGTGAAATGGAAGCCTCCTCCTTGACCACTGAATATGTATCATGGGTCTCCTTGTCACATGAGCATACTAATATGCAGTCTGCAAGGTCCTGTACCCATGGCATAGCATGAGATCTGGAATCTGTTAGTGCTGAACTTCATGCAAAAAGGACATTAAACTCATGGATTGTACCTGCAAACACTGTGTGTAATATATTTGGAAAGCTTTTTTGTGTCAGCTGGGGTTTCATACCCTTTATAGCAAAAAATTCTTGTAAGTCTAGGGTCTGTATGAGCAAGTCTCTTGCACGTGTATTGGTGTGAAGACACACTGCACTGGAGCTGTCTGCCTGCAGGGAGGCAGTGACAGAAGTTGGGAGCTGCTTTCCCATTATACTTTCTGGCAGTTACCAACTCATGTCTTCCAAGTGTGTGGGATGATATGTGTCTGTATTTATTTATTTATTTTTAACCGTGACTGTTTTGTAGATTGTTTACTGCTATCTGAACTTCCAGCTAACTGTAGACCAGAGCTGAAGTAAGATTGCATTATTGGACCTTGGTGTAAGCATGGAAAGTGGGCATGTATCATGTTAGGTCTCAAATAATTTCTTTTATTGGATAAAGCAGTGAAATATGCTCACCATATTGAACTACTGTAGAGAAATACTTTATTGAGATATTCTGGGAGCAAACAGGGGTCCTAAGGGTGCAAATTCAGCGGGGCTTCAAATTCTACCTTCACTGAAGTGAAAGCAGGTACAAAATCTATAGTAATAACAACAAAAAAAATCTGGCTGAGACGAACAAAGAATAGTATTTATAACCAGCTTACACATAGGGAATATATAAGCATATGGGTCCATGATTTTGTGACTTAAGCGTAGATGACTGTCCAAGTCAGGAACTCCAACAGTGTGGCCCCAGTTATTTCTATAAAGCTGACAGTACACAGTGTGTTTCCTTGTTCCTGCAATAGAATAGGTTCACCTGAATAAGAAATAGTTGACAAGTCTTGTTGTAAAAACAAGTTAAATTTTTAGCTCCAAATTTATGTTACTATTCACAGATCCATTTTCTTACACATGGTCTTTTAAGGTTCCTAAAGCACAGCTTTCCTTGAGAAGAAAGGATGCATAGGATATTCTCAAACATAATTACTAAGTGACAATAGCTTCATTCAGTCATTTGCTAAATTTCTCTAGCCCTGATAAAAGCCCCAAAAGTTTGCCCACAGTAAAACACTTCCTAAAGTGTTATCACTGCTGCTTACATGAGCACATTCAAAGATAAAACCTTGTTTATTATTTATGTTTTATCCTTTTTTTAATTCAAAACACAACAATAAAACCTGAAAAAACATAATTGATTTTCTGTACTTCATTGTGGCCTATGTGTCACATACTTTGTGTTATCCACCACTGATGCTAAGTTATTTATAAGGGGTTTATGTGTATGTATATAGAATTTATAAATGAGGAATGACAGATCCAATAGAATTTCAGGTATTTAAGTAATTTTATTAAAACTAAGAATTACAGAAACTGTTGTTGACTTAAATACGAGTTTTACCTCAAGCACCTGTTATGTATGAAAAAATAGAATGAGAATTGTATTGAATTTTTCTACACAAGATAAACTACTTTTCTTGCTAGTATACTCAGCTCTTTTAATAATCTTACAGTAACATCAGTAGTAGTGACATTCAACTACACAGAATTTTCCTGTACAGATGAATCCCTAACCAAAGGAGTACAAAAATCCATCAGTACAGGTAAAATTTTCAGATGATAGGCTTGTACTGCCATGTTTAGAATTGGCAATATCATTTTCCATTTAAATTTTCTGAGTGCTAGGGAGGTTCAGCTCATCAATCCATTACTTCCTGTTTGTGTTCAGCAGGATTGATCTTACAGCACAGAAAATGTGCCATCCTGCCCAAGAAGCGGGGAGCAGAAATTGTGTTTGTCTTCATATTTTAAGGAAACTTACAACAATAATGTTTAATCAGAAGGTATTTTTGTATATCACCCTAAATATTGCATCATTTACATAGTAGATTAACAGTCTGTTTCACACCTTGTGTTTCTCTGCATAATTTCTATTTGTACCTTTGGAATTTTAAGTAGCTCATGACTTGAAATTAGATATTACTGCATTCCAGATGTCTATACAGTGTGTAAATTGTCTACCGTTTCCAAAGAGAAGGCCTGCTTTTGGAAGTATTTCCTTTAATTTCCTACTTTGTGTGTGGATAGTTTCTAGTAAGAATTTTTCACCTTTTACAGGTTCTTTTCTGCTGAGCTATATCTTTCATGTAAATAAATTGAACGGCACTTAAATAGGAAGAGAAATGAGGTATGTTCTCATCACTGACATCTAACCCAGAAAATTATTTTTGTTTTAAAGATATATTGGTTATAAATAATTTTAATTCTAAATATTTGGGTTGTTATTGCACATAAGTTCCAAACAAGAAACATCTTTACTCTTTCACTGATGAAGATGCTATTATTTTGAAACCATTCATTATTTCTAGCCCTGAAAATAAGGAATTTCTGTCTTTAGAGAATGCATTTTTAAAAATGAAAAAAAGCGCAATACATATGTGTGCATAATCTGCATACTTACATGAATGTGAATTTAAAGTATGCCATTTACTTCATGCTACTTAAACAGCTTATACATTTCAATTTGCAGTTTTATTTAATTTGTAAGAGCCAAGGAACAAGCATAGGGGTATTTAGAAATCTAGATTTTTTTAATACTCTTTTTCTGTACAAAACCCATGCTCATCTTTTACCACTTTTCAGCATCAAGTTTTATGCAAGAAAACACAAAGGAAAGGGAGTGCTAGTAATGCTGAGTTATTCACAGAAGAGAGAGAGGGAGAGCAGAGCAAAATTACCTTGTCTTTTGCAGGGTGTTCAGCAGCAAGGAAGATGTTTGTGGCTACCGTGTATCTATGACTGCAGGTATTGGCCCTGGTTGAAAGGACTCCTAACATAGGAGTAAGCAAAGCAAAAAAGACAGTTTATTAATGTGTTTTTCACTGTGTTTTGAAGTCATTCAACATGTGAAGGAGTAATTTTAATAGCTCTTATTTCTTTTGCTTAAAGCATATCAAAGGGAAACATTAAAACCAAGCACTATAAAATACAGAGTGTCATGAAAAAGATGATTTGTCATTGCTGCAGTCAGCTTGGCATTTTCTGTTTTACTCATATGTCTTTCTCCTCAGTAAAACCTGTTCTATAAATTCTGTTAATTTTTAAATGTGGCTATTGTTTCAGCTATTCTCTGTACTATTATCTTTGGATTTGTTAATTTGGTGTGAGGATCAGGGTTATTTTAGTACATTTGTATAGATGTATAGTTTTTCAGCTGATCCATGAGCTAATGAAAAAAAGTATCATTCCAAAATAGTGATTTTAAAAGAATGACCTTGAACTTGATGCCAGACCGCATTTTGTTATCTCAGTGTTACCTCAGTTGGAATATACTGTTATTGTGTATGTGCAGCTCATGCTTGTGCACTGATAGTGTGAATGATGGACATATGGAACTGTACATACTGCAGTGGAACTGTGGACATTTTTGCAGTGAAGCCTTGCTTAATTCATAGATAGACAACAGAGATAGCTGTCTTCCCACTGTATGAATTAGAACTCAAGTTCTCAATGTTCTGTGAGAATTGTATCTTGTTTTTGCAGGTGACAAGCATGGGGGGTAAACTGTATTCATGTGTTGTCATGGCATTATATTACCTGTCTACTTACACCACTGATAATAATGCCAACCTGATTAATGTGACTGCTTCTGAATAAGCTTCAAAAGGTCTTGGTGCTTTACTTCAGTGCTTCTTGAAGCTAATTGTATCTGACGTACTTTAGGCACAGTGGGTTTGTCTGCCTCAGCACACCGGAATGTTCTTGGCTACTTGACGTAAATGTAAAATGTTTAAGGTGTAGAAACGAGAATTCAGTGCAACCTGTGTAGCAGGGACAGCCAATCCGAGAGGAAAACCTTCTGTAGCTTTCAAATGTGGAAATTTTCAGTGGGAGTCTATAGCATTCCTTGAATGGAATGGTCAATTTTGTGGTAAAGAAAGGTGAGCAGAAAAAAAAGGTATAAAAGGAGAAAATAAAAATCCTAGAGGAGACTTAATGTTCATCTTGATTAGCTGGATTTAGACATAATTGAAGTGCTGTTGTTACTGGTGGCTGCCTGCAACAAAAAGTTATGCTGTTACAGCTTCCTACAAGGGCATGAGAGTCAGTGTGTGGCTGTCTCGTTTGACATTAGACAGTACCAAGAGAAGACAGGAATGTGGAGAAAGGGAGGGTCATTATAGTGAGCTTGTTCTTTATTGAGCAGATTTTTTGAAGACTGATGATCAATTTATTTAACAGGATGAATAACTGGATAACTTGAAAAAAAATGTGCTAATTTCTATTTTTGTTTGTTCCACCTCTGTGTGCTTTGTTGGGGTTTTCTGTAAGTTTTGAAAGAATATGCATTTAATATTTAGAAGGCCAGAATGCTTAAACATGCTGAGAAAGGTCAGCAGCAAATATGGGTGCAGAGAATTTCAAGGGAATTTAAAAAAATCCCACCAAATTCTTTTATTAAGAAATTTTAGAATTTCCTCTGAGCAAATTTGTTTGCTGTGAAACCTTCAGCTATTTCTATTTTTTTAGAATCTACTTCCAAATGTCTTTTTTTGTTTATTTGTTTATGTGACTGTTAGATGTGACCTGATATAACAAGAGATTATTGATGTATCAGTGTTATCTGAAATTAGTAATTGTACTTTGCAGTGAATAGCTGAATAAGGCAAGTCAAAATGAAACAAAAATTGAATATCTATCTAAAAATTTCTCTTGGCTTGATCCACCAAATGTTTCCTTAAACTTGACCCATTTTCTACTTATTTCTAGTTTAACTCATTTAAAAAAAAGGTGGGTTTTAAGCAAATTTTCAGTCAATTACACAGAATAAGTAGCAGAAATTATGAACACTTAAAAGTTGGCAAACCCAAATTTTATTTAATTCCTTATTAAAAAAATTTGTAGAACTGAGAAATTTATCAAAAGGTGGAAAACAAAGAAAAGGTAATAAACTCATTTCATGTCTTGTGAAACTTTTAATACTTACAACAAATCACAGTATTGGTGACAGACAAATCTTTTACGTTCTCATGAACTCTATAGTGAAAAACTTATATAGTCCTCAAACCAGATCTACTACAAAAAAACTTTGACTATAATGAGCTGTTGATTAATTTTTGTCACATTCCTCTAAAAAAAAAAAAAAGAGGCAAACAGATGTGTGATCAACCTTAGTGTTTTATGGTACTTAATTTTAATCTGAAAATACTGTCTAAAAGAATTACTGCAGATGATCTTCCATGATTATCTCAGTTGTTGTTTTGTGGTTTTGTTTTTTTTGTTTTTTTTTTTTTTAATTTTGATGACTAAGTACTGAAAAATTGAAAGACTTTGGGAAAATCACTGTCTCTAGTTTGCTGTCCCTACTGTTACCAGTGAAAACAGTGTCTAATCATGTATTAAATCCAGAAAAGAGCACATAAATTGTGAGTAATCTTTTATTCCTAGTATGGAATGGTGCCAATATTTGCTTTTCAGGGTATCATTTAAGTTGAAAGTTTTTGCATGAAATCTCTCAAATAGCTGTGAATAAAGGTTCATTTTTTATAAGTAAGAGTTTATTCTTATAAAGATGCAGTAAGCAACTAATATTTTTAAAATATTGGTTACCTGCAACTTTTTTCACTACTGAGCTGTGCTGAATTGAACTTAAATGCAGGACTTTGGCTAATGCTGAAAACAAATGCTAGGGTAGAATATCAATATATAGGCTGCTTAAAATAAAGATCAGTGGTTAAAAAGGCAAGTATTTTGGATTTTATTCTTAGTGTTTAATACAGAAAAATGTGAATGTTGTTAAAAGTGAAATCAACAGTTACTTAAATTCTATTTTGTATTTTCCATGCTATAGAGGGGCTACTGTTATCAAAATACCCTTAGAAAGATTTTAATCTAATTAATCCATGATATTTGTTTATTTTTCTGTTTCTTTATTTGTGCTTTTAACCAGTGCCATTACTTGTAAGTTTTTTCCCCTTGAGAACAAACCAGTGCTACCATTGTAATGCATTTTGATTAACACGGGCTCTTTAACAAAAAAAGTTGCTTTAAAACATCATGCTCTAACTTGTCAAAATCATTTGGGTTGATTCTTGCATTCTTACTCACTCTGCATAGTATCTTAGTCTTTAAAAAGTCATACTAATTTCATTGTGGAAGGATTTTGAAAAATAACAGTCTGCTGCTCAGATTTTAATTTAAGAAAAGTCTCTGAGAAATCTGGAAAACAAAATGAATCATTAACACTAGCAATAAAATTATCATTCATTTAGATTTTAATCCAAAATAAGCACTCCAGGGGACACCTAAGACTTTAAGCAACCTTGGCATATATTTTAAAACATAATGTAGAGACTGCAATAAATAAAACTTCCAAAAAAAGCAGCACTCTTCTGTCCTCCCACTCTCTAACACCCCATTTAATTCCTAGTCATAAGACCTGTGCACCTCCATCACACCTTCCCACGAGATATCCCACCCGTTACTGCAGCAGTCAGCTCACACAGATGGACTTTCTAGCATAGCCAGAATGTCAACAGTTTATGGCTATTTTAGACCTTGGCAAGGAAGAGCATTCCAGAGGAAAAGTCTCTTTGCAAAAGAATGCTTTGCCAGCAGCTCTGCAGTCTTTTACAGAGAGGGGAATCAAGTTTGAGGGCATCTGCAGGTGTCAACAATGGCAATGTAAATTGTACAGACAAGTGCTGACCACAACTCAGATCAGCATTTTTGCAAAAAAATCTGTCTACTGTATCATTAAGTCAAGATGCCAGTTTGTTTTATATTGAGAAAAATGGTCTCATTTTTTATAATGACCTTTCTGTACCTATGCTTTGATTACTACCAGCTGCTTTTGATTACATTTAATGGATCATTCCGTTTTCCCTAGTATTATTTAATAATGTTTTCACATCTGATGATGTTAAGCACAAATTAATAATTGATTAAAATAATAAACTATTCTAGTCATTTGCATTTTCCTCTACATTGCAGTTGGGTCCATTGATTAGTTTCCTATTGTTTTTCCCCCTCAAACTACAATTTGTATTCGTCATAAGATTCTTCTAAATCATACTCTGAAATTTACTAATATTTGTTAATTTGTAACTAAGTCCAAAATCATATGACAGGATGTGGCTATGTTCTTTCAGATATATATATAAGCATTGCTATTAATCCCTTAGAACTGAATGTAGTGCTTAAACAGGGAATTTTTTCTTCATGTTTGCAAGTCTTTGTAGGATTTTATTTAGTCTCATGCATGTTAAGATTAATCATTCTGATAGTGAAGCTCTGTGGAAGATATCATAGACCAATATATGTGTATTGTGTTGGTCTGTGTGCATTTTATGTGTGATCATAAGTTAAAGACACTCAAGGTTCTAATTGGTTGTTAAGATGGAATTTTCTCAAAGGGGGGGGGCAGTAACAAGAAAAGAGACGAGCCTCACAAGCTGCAAGAAGAGAAATTCTAATTAGCTACTGGGAACAGAAAATTTCCTCATATATTTGGTCTAACAGTACAACAGGTTGCCCAGAGAAGTTGTGGAGCCTCCATTCTTGTAAACTTAACCGGGCAAGCCTCCTGTTTTTAAGATGCCCCAGTTTGGGGACAGAGCATGAACCAGGGGCCCTTCCTACCCAAATCATGCTGTGATTTACTCTGCGATACACTTCATATTCCACCTAAGGCAGTGGTTGGAAGTTAGTGTTCACTATAACAGAGGCACAGGCTTCCTGGAAAAGTAAAGTTTATGGATAAGATTTTCATTTGGTGTAAATTTGCATTCAAAATTACTGAAGCTTAACTAATTTAGTGTGGGTGAGGCTCTGGTCTCATATCCTTTTAAAATATAATTTGTGGGTCATGTTTAGTTTGATCCCTTTTTTTGTTGGAAGTGTTTAATCTGAGGGTTTAGGAAATACTGTGCTCTCATCTTGCTGTAATGTTATCCTGTCCCACATCTGCCTTTTAACTATAAAAGGTAGATTTACCCATGAACAGGTAAGCTAACTTCTTATGCTTTCTCCCTAAGAAGTCTGGAATTTTTGAAAGAACTAGATCAGAAGTAGAACTCAGATCTCATTGGCATTCTGCTTTGACATTTCCAGGCTAAATTCTCTCCTGATCTATAACCTATTGATTTAATTGGAAGAGTTTCGCCTAGGTTTCTCATCATCAGATGATTAAGTTAATGATCCCCCTTGCTTTTTTTTTTTTTCTTTTCACCTCTGCCTTGATCTTAGAAAAAATTTGTTTATTGCCCTTAATCCAGTACCACACTCAGATTAATGGTAAATCACATTCCAAATTTTTTATGGCTTAGCAGAGGAATCATTTGTCTTTAGCTTCTCTGTTCCTCTGTTATCAGGAATCTGTCCATTTGGGAAGCAAGAACAATAACATGATTATTTGAAATCTGCATTAGATTGTTTTTTTGTTTGTTTGTTTGTGATTGTCAGTGACATACATGAAATATGTGTGCAATCTGCATTGTCTGGGCAAAGGAATACCTAAAGAGTTAAAATATTATTATTATTCTGTCTTAAAGCTTAGAATTTATTGCGGATCCTGGAAATAATTGAAGTACCCAAACAATCAGCAGTTAAATTATTTTAATTCACTTATTCAGATTTTTATTACATGATATCAGAGATCCATGCACAATTTGGGATACTATTTTTGTGCAGGCCATTAGCACACTGTTATCAGACATTTGTGCACATAACTGGATATATTGTACTAATTAGCTCAGACAGTTTTACAAATGTATGGCTTGCCACTGAGCATGGAAAAGTGCTTGTGGAATTCAAGTCTTACAGTATGAAAAGTTGATCATTAAATTATCAAGCATTAGGATTCACCCAACATAAAAGCAGAAGTACAATTCTCATCATTTTTATCATAATAATTCCAGTCTGTCTACATAAAAAGTCATATCATAAGAAATTCAGCATAAGAAATATCTCAGTTCTCAAAACCTAATTAAAAATTAATAATAAACTGTGCAAAAACTGATGATAACAGAAAAAATGCTGGTACCATTTCACTCCAGTCCCTGATCTGGAATGACAAGAATCTCTGGGGTGATGGTATCTTTTAGCTTCCTTCCTGACACAGAAGAATATCCTTGAGGATGTCTGTAGAGGGTCCAAAGTATAAAAGGAAACCAAAGCTTTCAAACAGAGTTTTTCTGCTTACTTAAGAGTAGGGGGATTTGTTATGACAATTCCTAGTTGTAAAAGGCAATTCAGTTCACATACATAAGAAATGGAACTGAAAAAAATGTATTGTGTCATCAAATTCAGTTCCCTTTTTTGAAGCGAAACATACAATCCCATTTATCAAAGTCATCTAATGGCATCTTAAAATGTTCTTAGCTGAAATAAGCTAATTTGTCTGAAGATTTAGAAACCTTTCTGGTTTCTAAATTTTCTTCATGGTTTGGTTTCAACTGTTTGGGATTTTTTTCTTTTTTTTCTTTTGCAAATATATTTTTTTTAATATATTTTTTTTATTTGTTATTTTGCCTGATATTTACAGAACAGTCAGTAGCAGTTTATGTATTATCAACTGATACGTGGAGAAAGTTTTCTTGTCTGAGACACATTTACAATAAAAGCATTTTTTTTAATGATCCAGTTTTTATGCCTGATTTTAAAATATTGTAACTTTTGCCTACTTTGGAAGTGGAACATGATTATTTGGTTTCATAAAGTTTAAGGAAATGTGACTATATGAATTCAGGAGATAACCATGGTTAATCCAAGGGTTTTGCTTTGTTTTACTTGATTCAGAGTTTTGCACATAATCTATGTAGTTTCTCTTTAAGAAAAACATCAGAAATACTGAAAGAACACCTTTTATTCAATTAGCATTAACAAAGGCTATAGCATTCTACCATGGGAATGCTAAGGGAAACAATAAAAAATCAATATGATATAGCCTATGAACATTAAAGTTCAAAGCTACTCTTTGTCAGTTTGCACATTTTTATCTATTGTAGAGAAGTGTGTAAATACACACAAAAAAAAACCCCAAAACCAAAAACAAAAACAAAACAGCTCTCTTCTCTAATACTGAGAATGGCAGATGTCCCTACATTCAAAAATAATTATCAGTTTTCTGGTTTAAATACATTAGATACTCCAGATTCTTTCAATTATGGTCACTTTAAGAGTGACCTATTAGTTTAAAAACCGGCTTCCTTGATGTGATTCCTGATTTTTACAAGTCAATATATATGCCCTTGAGGTAAGTGTAGACCTTACAAAGGTAAGAATCAGAACAAATGGCTCTTTCTTCCTGCAGAGGTCTGACAAAGAGAAATGTGTTTCCATAATTAAGAGTAAGATAATTCAGGAAATCGTAAAACATATCTAGAAGATTACTACAGGAGAAACTGTCAACCAATATGTTGTGTTAACTGATTTATGGAAATTTTATCTGAGGAGTAACTAAAATTTCCATGTTTTACAGAAAAACCATAAGTATTTCGATTTACTTTTGTGTTCCTCTTGAGGAAGGAAATTATGTATTTTTCCATATCCTGAAGCCTTTCCATAGGTAGATAGGTAATACCATCCAGGAAAGTAATTCAGTTGTTACCAGTAGTGGTTATGGATCACCTGAAAGTAGTGGGTAATTTGTCAGATGGACTTCTGTACTTGTTAGGATAACTTCTCATATAATTGTTTATATTAATGGCACCTTTAATTCTGTTGTATATTTATATACAACGCTTCAGAACTTACATTTCCAGCCTCTAATTAATATGATCAAGAATTCAGTTGAACCTTGAGGGAAAATTGATTTAAAAACCCTTACATTTGGAACAAACCTATATTCAATTATCTAAATTTTCAATATTTTTTTTCCTGGTAGTTCAATTTTAAAATTATATTATTTATATATTCTATGCAGTCTCTTTTTGTCATTATTAAAATATTGTTTATTCTTGTTCATAGGCTTCCTACTGACATATTAGATTCTGTATTACTGATTTTACTATTTTGCTTATCTTTTGCTATTTAGTTTATTTCAGTAGGACATTTCTAAATGTCAAACTCAGCGTGATTCTTCTCTTAATTCAGCTGTATTTATATATGTGCTGTATATATTTAGTATATATAAAGCACACATATAAAAAATATATAAGAAATGTCCCCTAGCAAATTCAGTGGAGATTTTACAGATAATTTTATAAAGATTTATTCTCTTTTTTTTTCCCCCCAAGAAAAATTCAGAAATCCAGACTTAGAAAGTTCTTTCAGTGGTTAATCCTCCCTTGCTACATGGTCATGCACACACAGGGTTTTTTTCTCTTTATCAGTTCACTGTAGAAAGAAACAAAAATATACAGAAAATTATTGAAAATAAAAGGCAATCTTTTTGAATGTGCCTGGAATACAAATTATCTTTTTGTATTTCAGCTCTTCTAGAAGAGTTGAAATAGGAATTTTAGTTTTCTTTTCAGAGCTGTGTTAAAGCATAACCAAGAGACATTCAAGACATTAGGGATAAGGTCTGTCAGCAGTTCCATTTATAACCTCTCTCTGTCTCTCCACACTGTTTTAAAAGCTCTTTTGAATTGATTTTTAGATGCTTTGGCAGCACCAAGCTTATCACTAGTTACGTACAACATATAAAAATAAAATTAAAACTTAATGAGGTAGGTGATAAGTGAACAAGTCCATTGAACTTCACAGAACAGTGTCTGTCCTTACAGGGTATTAATAGTAGCTTCTCTTTAAGCAGCTATACATTAAGGCCATCAACAAAAAGTTTATCTGAGGTCAAAACTGATTCAGATATTTTAGCTTTTATTTCAGGGATACATATATATGTTTATATTTACCATAGATATCCCAGTCCTTTCTCATAAAATTAAGGTTAAGTTTTGTATAAGGGATGCTTTACTCTCAAGTAGTTTGGTATAGTCCCTGGTAAATAGAGATGTTTATGGATCATACCTTACTGTACTATGGTAGGGTCTTACATGACTAACGTTTCAAATTTGTCTAGGAAGGCAGACAGGTTTTATGCATTTTTCTGCTTAGCTTAGAGGCACAAGAAAAGGCATGTCCATGGATGTGCCTGTGTCTTGAGACTCCTGTGGAGTTCTGGGACAAAATCATAATGCATCCAGCATGGTACTTCAAATTAAAGCATTCAAAGCTTTGTATTGATTTTAGACACTGTCAGAAAGTAAGCAATGCTACCGAGTAAGCAGACTGGATCAGTGTATGAGATACAGTGATTGGAAGTCTACCCAACATTCCAGGTTTGTTGCAGAAGAGCTAAAATATGATCAGTCTCACTCTGGTATGAAACACAATTCTGGTTTGGAACACAAAGGCAGAATTAATTTGATGTAAAAAACCTGTGTGATGACTTTAGCTGTATTTGACATGGGTTGTAAATGCACTAGTCATCTGTGCCTGATCAAAAAAAAATTTTTATCCAAATTTTGGTTTTCGAGGCACTAGCAGTGAATCTCTTCCATACCAAAATGCTTTAATTCATTTAATGCAGTAAGTCTGAACTGAACATAAACCAGTAAATGTCTTGTTTAAAGAATTAATTAGAAAAAGCCTCCTTCAAGTCAGATATTCATTTAACATTTTTCCTATCTTTGTAATTGAGACTGCTTTATTTTTTTTTTTTTGCAGCAGTGATTAATATTTTGTCTCTGCAGAGAATAAGTAGATTGCTTTTTTCCTTTGGCTTTTCTAAAATTTGGGTTTTTTTTCAGATGATACTGCCAGTGGTAACTCATACTTTATCCCAAGTTCATTGCATTTTTCAGCAAAGCTGAGTCCAAGATTTTTCAACAGTGCTTGAGAAGGTAAATGTTTAGATGGAAATAATTTGCATAAAACATGTGAAAAAGTAGTTACTCCAGATGTGGGGAGAGATTCCAAAGGATTAGTCAGCCTCAAAACTGTTAGAGGAGAATATGTTTTCCTGTGTCACTGTTCTGTCTAATCAGCTCCAATTCTGAGTGTACTTGAAATGCAGTAAACTTTCTGTGAGTACCCCAGATGCAGAATACACTGAAATAGTATCCTGTCAAAAGAACAGAAGATGATCAGCCAGATAAAAATGAGAACCCTAAGGAAAGTCCAAAGAACAGAAAAATTTTTATGACAAAATAAATTAGATATTTTCTAACATTATAATAAGAACATTTTTGTTATATTATTAGGAAAATCCTCGTTTGCATTAGCTGGATCCATTTTTAAGTCTGCTTCAAAAAACTTTTTTTAACATACATTTGAGAATAATGAAATATCTTGCTTTTTAGCTTAGAAAATAAAAGTTAAATGCTTGATTTCAATGACTTTTCATTCTGAAAATGTGTTAGTCAGAGTGGTGCAGCATAGATTACAATTGACACGCTTTGAATATGTAAGCAAGAAGTGTTGATTAACTTATTTCCATTTTTTCACCTCCCAGTTATTATTTTGTAAGAAAAATCTGAATTATCAGTTTGTCAATCCAACTTGTAATTAGAAATTTATGTTAAAAAACTTCAAAAAAAGAATAACTAATTGCCAACATCATTCTAGATTATGGCCTAAATGTCTCTGGAGAACTATATTGGTTTTACCACCTTAAATTTTATATTCAAAATACATACACTAAACAATATTTTTACCATATTGTCACAGAGAAAATCCTAATAAAGCTAAGGTAAGTATAAATGAAAATAGTCCATGAATTTTTAACTTAATTAATATTTCATGATAAATATATCATACATTTAGGTAACAACTTAATATATGTCCTATACGCATATACAGTGTGTATATATATATATATATATATATATATATATACACATATATGTATATACACGGTAGTATACATAGTATACTTTTATTAAAGTGTGCTAACATTCTCAAGGCCCCTTTGTATAAAAAATGCATTTTGCACCTCTCTGGGGCTTATGATAAAACTTGTAATGTGATCAGCCATTTTTTCCTTTCAATAAATTCTGATGAGATAGAATGCATTTGGATGCCCTTTGTGCTTATGCAGCAGTGTTGTAGGGTAATGTAAGCTTTTGACTGAGTCAAGCTATCATAATATAAATGCAACACAAATCAAAATATATTTTAACTGATAGTGCATCATATAGGCTTTTGAATTGTCTTGGTTCTTCAAATGCTTTGTTTCCCTATGTAAACCATTGTTTGCACTGATTCCTTTTACAATTTCTCTTATTTCTTGTGTGAGTGCAAAGAGGAATTTGACTAAAGTTCTCTCACCTTAACTTGTAGGATGCTTCTGATTGCACAGCTAGCACCTAACAAAATGAAAACTTTAATTCTGCAATAGCTTTAATTACCTGTGGAATAAACCCTTCCAGGAAGTAGGTTCAATTGTGACTTGCAGTTAATGCACTTTTATGAAGAAACCAAATAGGACTATATATTAATACACTTTTAATTGCTTTTAAGCATCTCAATAAGACAAGGTTTAACTTCACAGTCTTTGGATTATATTGGTAAACTTGCTTATGTGTCAAAATGCTGCAAATGTAAGAGTTCTTTAGAGCCCCCCTCCTTTTCTTTTTAAAGCAATGGAAAAGTGATTGATTCTTAAAGTGTTGATTCTTAACTGGTCAGAAGCAAGGAAATTCTGAGTCTTTGTTTTAAAAGTATGAAAATATTATGAGATTAAATCATCTACACTGACTTGTCTATTAGACAGCCACTGTCATCAGTAAAATATGTCAATATTATTAATGTTACAGACGTGAATCAGGTAATCAGCATCTGAAAGCATTGACTTGTAATTTTACCTCAGTGTAAACGTAAAACTTATTATGTGTTATTTTGTGTGTTTTTCGCAAAGCCTAGCCATGATGATGATGATAATATATATATTTTCTATATTTTATTTTATATATATATATATATATAAAATAAAATATATATTCTACTCCTTTACTTTCTGTTTGGCAAAACTGATTCTGTTATTTGTCAAATATGTATTTCTGATTGTTGGAATTTATGGTACCATCAGGGTACATGTAGATTCCCAAGAGATATAATACTGGTGATCTTGAATTATCACTTAAATTCCTCATCATTTATATTCTTTTTTTTTCTCATTGTGATTTTGGACTGCTTTTACTGACAGTTCTGTTGGGAGCTATTAGAAGTTAAGGCTGTCTTAAAGTGCGGAGAGACAATATGAAATAGCATGAGATCAGCAAGACTATACAGTGGAGCAAGAGCACAGAGTACAGTTAAACAACTTGATTTCAGAATGGTTGCCATCAAACATTCATTTTAGTAAAGATTTCTCTTTAAAAAAAAAAGAGTATTTCTGAAGTTCCAGCAATTATCTATGTCTATAAATCAGGCAAATTAATGTCAAGTATATCTGGCGAGGCTTCTATAATTTATGTTTCCATTAAAGTAAGTAGAAAAATTGTTCTAACTGACCTGGTAAAGTCAGCATTGTACCCACAAAGTTAAATTATTTTTTAAAAAGCACCTTTAAAAAAAAGGAAATATTTTTCACTCTGATATCAGACTTTGATCTCATTTTGGTGTTCTTTACATTCCGCAATTATAATGGAAAATTGGGGGGTGTGTGTGTGTGTGTAATTGCTGTGCTTCTGTTATTAAAACTATTAGAAATGCCTCTACCCAAATGAAGGTGCAAACGAGACCAGATGCCAAAGTCAATAGTGTGGGTTTTATTTAATGGTAAAGCAAAACAGGGAAAGAGAGAGAGAAAGAAATAGGAAAAGGAGGGGGGGGGGTAGAAGAAAGAGAGAGATTAAAATAGAAAATATATCACCACTCCATGTAACCCAGTGACATCCCGTTGGTCCAGTTCTTCTGGTCTTATTGGTGGTGACAGTTTCTCAAAATACATAGAGTCCAATGGACTGATATACGTTCAGGAGATGCCCTGCACCTCCGACTGGGGGGAAAACTTTACAGTGTCTTGTAACAGATTTGTTGGATCACTTGGATCATGTGTCATTTTATGCCAGTGGAAGGATTTAGGAATGAATTAGGGGGCACTTTGAGGGTCTTTGGTCTATGACCCCTTCTCAGCTGGCTCTCACGTCAATGTCCCATATGTACGTGGTCTGCTCAGGGGGGCAGGGAGTCACTCCTTTGGTTTGATGTGCAGAGATTTCACCATCACACCTAAAACTCTTCTCCCCCACCACCCACTGAGCCCAGCTAGGGCTGATTCTTAACACAGACACATTCTTTTTCCTGAGCCTTGTTTGCTTCTCCTCAGACTTGAGATGATTAGACAATGGTCTTATCTCAAGTTTCCAGCCACAGACAATGTTTAAGACATTAATAACATTCAGTCCATCACAGTAATTTAGAAATTTATCTGGACTGTATGCCTTTTTAAGCACTAAATTTTACGTGTTTTTTTCCTCCAGTATTAACTTTAATCACAAAAAGCTTTTCAGGACAAAAAAATAAGTCATTTGCTATTCAAACTTACAAACGTAAATATTAACATATTGCTGAAGTACCCGTAGAAACTGTTAAGACCTGTCTGGGAGAACCCAGAATGGCAAGGAAATGCTGAAATTCTCAAAAGAACAAAATGGGCTGATGCATAGAGTAATTAAATCTAAGGTGTGTTGGTTAATTCTGATTTAGATGTGAGATACAAAACGAGACACATTGAACATAATGCTTCTGTTGCTTCCTTGAAAATTATAACACACAGCAGGGTGTGTGATTCTTGATTAATAAGCAGGCACCTAAAGTGCACAATGAGTCACAGGCTAAAGCCAAATGTTTTCAGACACCTTGCTAAGCGGTTGCATATACAGGTGCCAGGATACTGAGGAGAGTGTAATCGAAATTGTTCCATAAGTAGTTAAGAAATACAAAGCTCCCACAAACATTGTTCTCCTTTAAGTATGTCTGTGCAGATCATATTATAGGTCCACCTTCAACTTGTGGTAGATGATGCTTTTTCTTAAGTGGTGGTGTTTACTGACTATTCATAATGCTTCTGAGTCTTCTTTTGCTGCTTTTTCAGGGCACTCATGACATTCGCCTTTCTGTGTTACCCTTTGCTGCCCCATGCCAGTCAGAGTAAACTAAAGGGTGTACAGTTTGCTACCTTTCATTGTACTTCAAGACAGCAAAAGACCTCTTGTGCTCTGCCTGTGCAGTGAGTTTTTTATTGCTGGCTATTTCAGGTGAAACATTGTGGCAGACATATCAGTGGTATGTTTGTTTTTTTTTTCCATTGAAAGAATCTGCCTTGGTAGCTAGAGCCTTTATATTTGGAGAAGATACATTTCCTAATATATGGCTTGGAAGTTTTTTTTTTCCTGAGGTCATGAAAGTTTTAAGGACATCTTTTTCAGAATTTGCACAGGGGATAGTTGTTTCACATCCAGTCTGGGAAAAAAACATAGGTTTTATGCAATGAGAGGTGGCTAAATCCTGGGCATTAGAACAGCAATTGATCTGAAACAAGTGGGCTCAAGAACACCGCTTCAGCTCAGACCTGGCTGTTGCTGAATTGTTGTTTGGGGTTTTCTGGGTCGATCTTGAACCTGGCTTGTTAGCTGGAATTAGCCCGAGGCTCACTATGCTGTTGATATGTTGGTGTCACCACCCATCTCCCTTTGCCTGGCTGATAGTCAGTGTGGCTGCTCCCTCTCAGTGCAGTCATTGCCTGGCCTGTGTCATAGTCACCCTGGGTTCTTGGCTCACTTTCCTACATGGATCAGCCCAGATCTTGCTCCTCCCGGATATTAAACATCTCTTCTGGCATTGAACTGAGAGGCTTCCTTTCTAGTTGAGTTCAGAAACATTTTGAAGTACCTTCTGGGCAGAGCTGGATAGCACGGTGTTATTTAACCTTAATTACTATACATTTCCTAATGGGATTTGGCAAACACTAGAGGAGTGGGAGGGATGGCAATATTTCACTCTGAAGTACTTAGTCAGCATAGGAGTAAATCGCAATAGCTGACTAGCCAGAATTACAGTGGTGTGCATGTCACTTTATCCGTATTGATTCCACAGAGGATACTTAATCTATTTATCTTCTTTGTATTTTTATTCTCCGTATTAAGCAGAAGACCAGGCTTCTTCATTAGTAGATCACTGAAATAGAATTTGAGGCACATAACCAATGGTAACTGAAATGCAACCTAGAGTTTCTGGTTTTGCATTTTCTGGACTAAGATAATACTGATGGTCTTATCTATAGAACTCTAGAAATCAATAGTAGAAATTTCTATAGCAATCTGCGTATCCAACCACAAATGCTCATCTCAGTTGTGGATATTAAGGAGTTTGAGTTTTGCTTGTTTGTTCAGGAGTCACTCCAGATTTCAAATCCTTTATTCCAGGAAGGCACGAAATCAGTCTGGATGTTTTATGTCCACAGGAGGATAGGATCGTGTATCAATTTCTTGTTTCTTCTGGTTTTGATATAATAATAATGGTTTAAAGAAAGAAAAGCATTGTCTTTAATGGCATAGTGACCAATGAAATTTGTCTCAAAGACCAACTTCTGATATTTGTTCATAAAATGATCCTGTTTGCAGTCATTAAGATTTGTGGTAGTACCTGATTACATGAGTACTGAAACACTCAGAACAGAAAATGCAATTCCTTGGATTCAGTGATGAACCATGAAGAGCTCTACCAGAATGTTTCAAGTGGAACAGATTATTGGTTTCTCCAGAAATCTGGGCAGTCTGCATAGGCCTTGGTACTTAAGTATGTTTTTTCATATTGCATTTCAAATTGGTCAGTATCTCATTAGTTCAATTGAAGTTTATCACAAAGCAGTTCCAGTTTGTCACCTATTGGTGCAATTTCATACTGTTTATTCTTGTTGTGATACTAATGATGTTTCTTAAATACATATTTTTTTTTTACATGCTGGTCAGACCACCTACTTTTGATAAACAGTTTTCCCACAACCCATGAAAGAACATTTTGGTCTTTCTGAGAACTTTACATTTTTCTCCTCCTCATTTTCTTCAACCAAAACTACAAGGGAACTTGAGGCATTCAAGACTAAACTTTACTTATGTGATATTTTGCCAGGACAACATGTTGCTGAAACAAGATTTTATCCATACAGTGGTTTTATACTTCCATTTGAAACAATCAATTTACCTGTCCTTACCATAACAAAAAAAGAACGAATCACTAAATTCAGGTCTGTGTTTATATTATGCAGAAAACTGAGCCATTATGATTTTGCACCATTTTTCTTCCTTTCTAAATCTTGATGTACAACATTTTCTAATAATTTAATATCAAGGAATAACAACCAATGTAATGCACATTTACGGAGACATACTAGCTATATCTCCTGCATAACTGGCTTTCTTCACCAGAGTTCAGGTGACAACTGCCTATGTCAGAAATCCGACAATATAATTCAGTAGCCCTTAACAAAGGCTTAGACTAATTTTCTGGATCAATACCATGTACAGAAGAACATATGAGAGCTTCTGTTTACCTGAAGAATCCTGTGTTCATCACTGCCATCCCAAGTGGGTACAGTGTTCAACTCGGACAAATACTTAATCTGACATGCATTTAAAATACAGAATAATTTGTTTTAATGTTAAAAGTTCTTTCTTTGATAGCACATGCTATTAATGAATGAATAAGTAATGAAGATTTTTAGATAGAGATTACTACAGACAGTGCTCCTGTCCTCACCTGTCAAGTCTTTGCATTTTGTTGCAAGACTGTGGGGAAGTACAAGTCTGTGGTGGAACTGATGGGTAATTTTGTAATAATAAATAAAATAAACTGACTTTCAGTGGCCCGGTAGCATACCTTTAGCATGAAAAAGAATTACATCAAGTAGAACATTTTCCAGAATTTTCCACATGGAACATTTTCTGTTAGAAATGTCATTTGTCAAGTTTAAAGTAGTTTGCAGAAGTGTGTTGATATTAATATTTTTCAAGGAAGCAAAAGGCTTATTATTATTGCTGGTATTGAAATAGATTTTTCATTTTAATATTATACCAATTCTTATATATTACAATATTCTTAACATTATATTAATGTTGTAAATAAATATTATATAAAAATATTAATATAGATAAATAAGAAGCATCCAAGCCAGTTGATTTATTCAAACAGCATGCTTTAATTGATCTGAAACAAAAGATGTCAGAATTTTCTATGGAAAATTTATTTTGAAAGGAAAACATGGTATTCAAATCAATGCAAATCTCTGCTTTAGTTAGGGTTGGGTCAATATACATTTAACAGAGATCTTGCATTATTACATTGAAAGAAGACAGTGAGACTGGAAGCAATACTTTGGTGTCAAATACTTGTAAAAATTTGCAAAATATTTATTGTAACTTCTATGTTTGTAATTTTCCCTTTTAATATTTCTAAGGAAGACCATAAAAATCACTTATTTCCATAATTCAACTTAATAAAAGATTTTTGGGTCTTGTGTGACAGTTCAAGATCAAGAACTCTAATGATGCCAGGACTTCCTCTTGCTCCCTTTGCATCCTCTGTGCAACCCTGCTTGCTACTCTTTCCGTTATATTTTTGATGCTGTTTTACCCACAAATGTTCTATTGCAGCTCTGGGAAAGAATGTGCATCCTAATTTCTCCAAAGAATAGTACAAGAATAGTACAATTTTATGTTACCATAAAATGTGCATGAAAAGGGAAATAGAACTGAGTATGGAAAACCCTACAGGAATAAGACCCTATAAAATTGCAGCAGGTTGAAACAAATAACTTAGTGCTGCTCTTACTCACTCTTTTCAAAAACAACAACAACAAAAAGATAATTTCTGGAGAAAAATTTCTCTTTCCATTAATATTTTTAAATGCCTCTCCTTATCTTTGAAGGTAAAGTAGTTTTTCTTAGGACTAGCACTCAGTACCTCAGTAACTGTGTGTATTTCTCAGCACTGTTTGTCTTCCTCTCCCCTTGAGAGCCTACTCAGGCACCCACCCACACAGAGATATTTTCTGACCTTGTGAATTTTAAAACATGCATTCTAAATAGCAGGGAATCGCAGTAGCTGAGGTTAATAATTAACCATGCCCCTCAAGCCCCTAGGAGGCACTTACTTGCTCGCTTACTAGAGACCCATCATCCCCAAGAGACACCTGTTACTGTGCTTGCTCACTTCAAATGTAAGTGTTCCTATTTCTGTCTCAAATGTTGGAGAATAGGTTAGTGCAGACTCGAGGCATATTGCTGCCAAGGGTTTACTTCCAATTTACAATGGCTTGAAGAGAGAGCGATTTGGAAAGAACAAGTAATATAACAGCTTGCTACTGCAAATGCATTTCAAGAATTTAAAATGCAGTGGCTTAATTGGTTTTTTTCTCTCATTTTTTTAAAAAAAACATTATTTATAATAATATTAAGAGGGAGAGTTAATGGTATATATGTCAAGCCCCAATAAATCCCTCTACTTGAAATACAGCTAGAGAGGCTTGAGCACATGTAGGCTGGCAGACAGATTAAAATGTCTTTTGATCCCAACCAGTTTCTATATAAACTAGAAGGTAAAGATTGTATTATTAATTGTTAGTTATTAAGACAAGTGTGGCTTCTACAAAGGCACGTCAATTCTAATAGCCCTTTGTGGTTGTTCAAAATCTTTGTCCTAGAAATATTCTCATATTCAGTTTCTGTGAGGTGTGAGTCTAATTCACTATTGGTTTTAACCAATGTGCTCGTCATTTATAGCCTACAGAGGAAACCAGCCTCCTTTAGCTGTTGCTTATTCCCTGAGAATATGTATGGAAGTTGATCCATCTCTTTTGCACTCTAAATTGTTCTCTAATGCCTTTGGGAAGAACTGGTTGTACAGCTCCTAGCTCTCCCCTGGCACTCAAGAGAGTGGTTAAAGAAAAGGAGAACCCTTGTAACTATCCTTTGCAATGTTTACACTGAACAGAACGTATTAGGAAGCCCGTTCTTGGTAGATGAGAGAGATCAAACGAAGTAGAGATTCTTTGCAATTTAAAAGGCTGATTTTGACCTCAGTCATGCCCTTGTAACATGATTGTAACTTCTGTGAAGTCATCCTCTGATTTAAATTGTGCTGAATACCAGAATCCCTTTCTGAAACTGTTGCTATGTCCCATTTCTGTCAAAGATCCTTATCTAGGATCACAAAGGGATAATTTTTTATATTTATCTTAACTAGTGATGCCACTGACTGAACAGGAAAAGAGATGTTATTGACCGTCTGTGAAAGACCACAGTCAGTGCTAACGCTTGACTATTGATCAGCTGGCCTGGAGAGAGGAATGCACTGTGGTACCCTTGTTATGACATGTAGAACAAAGTGAATTAAAACATCCTCTATTGCTCTGAAGATTCAGACATCTTATGTTTTTCTTACTTGGTATGATTACTTACAAATAGCAAACAGAACTTACTGGTACTCATTCATATTCTGAATTAGTTGTACATTACTTCATAGCCTAGTCTAAAATTATAACTTGTTCAGAAACGTGTTGTCTAGAAAGATGAAGCATTGACAAATGTCTTGATATCTTTGAAGTGCAGGTATTTATTTACTGCAAAAGAGCTATGATGTCCAAGAGTTGTCTTTATGCTGAGACACCGAACTATAAAGATGTTGTACATAAATTTTAAGAGGAATCTATCCATGTTTCTGCTACTGCTGAGTAAACAGGTAACAACTTCAGACAGTTGACAAAATGTCTGGAAGTATACAAGTGACTTATGAGTGTATATTTCAGGACTATGAAAAGCATCAGAATGATAATGTTTTCTGAGCTTGGTTCCTACAAATATTTCTGCTCCAATTGCATGTCATTGTAGCGTTTCGGTATTTTGACGGCAAACATGGCCATCTGTGTTGTTAACTTACGTGTCTGTAATACCATTTTTCTGTCACCACATTACTTTCTAACCATTTTTTTCAAGTCAGAAAGTGATTGAATCTGCTGCTTCCTTGTCAAGTGTAATAAGTAGAAAGAAGTCTAATTTTGGGTTTGATTGTGGAATATCAGTTTAGGAGCATCCAAAATGGAGATTAATATAAATGAATAGAGGTCATTGTCTTTGCTAACAATTCAAATTTAGAGTAATATTCTGAGTGGCATATTTCTCCTGTTCTGGTAAGGTGACTTAGAAATATGTACATAAGAAAGAAATCTTAATTATTAGAAAATGCATTGCAAAATCTGTTTAACTGATGACTGCCTTAGGATCTTGCTGCATTTCTTTCTGTTTAAAATCCACAGCAAAAAACTGTCAAAATCCCCCAGATTAGAACTCTTCAGAGCTTGTTTTCCATTTGTTCATTACATCTTATCTAAACTGTTGAAATAAATGGTACTGCACTAGCCATGAGAGATCACCTTTGGGCATGAGCTGCTATTGAAGGTAATTCCTTGTGTTTAGTTGCAAAATGTGCATCTCATCTTTGTACTTTGGATTATATACATTCTCTGTAGTTTACAGGGGTTACAGGCTGATTTCCAGTTTTTCATTATGAATTGTAAAGTCTAAGCATTATATTAGAAATAATTTTCCTGAAGTACTGTCATGAACTTTGGAATCAGGAATGCCAGTTCAGTTATTATTTTCCAGATTCATATATGCCATGTTCTTACCAATCAGTTTAGGAGTTCTGGAGTATGTTCTTGACAGTGTGAGTTGAATCTGGTCTTTTGGTACACTTTTGGTATTGTAATTCCCTTATCAACAAATATCATGACCAGTTACTCTTCTCAATATGTTTTTTGGTTAAACGTACAAGGTAAGGAAGATAAACTTGGAGAAGTATAATTTTAAAATAGTCTGCATTATGTGAATTATAGTCAGATATTATATGACCTTATAAACACAGTAATCACAGAAAGGTCTTTAATATTCCTGAAAGTTATCTCCACTGTTATTGACTTTTTATTTGATCTAAAAAGTGAAATGAGCAGTTAAAAAGAGTAATTTGTCCATTTGATCAGCAATGGCTGATATATATATATATACACTATATAGTGTATAGATCAGCATTAAACATATCACATATATAGTGAATTGAATTTTTCTGTATTTGTATGAATTATTACATGATAGGTCATTCTTCACACGTGAAAGGTTTCCATATGTCCATTAATTATGATACTTATCATACCTCAATGACCTATGCACACCATCCAAATGCAGTAAGTCAAATGTACCCAGATTTTTCAGAGAGAAAAATGTGAACCTTTTAGTTGGGGAAACCACTTTACTTTTCTTGGCCTGTGTTTATTCCTTGATGAAGTAATTTGTAGTGATTAATTTATAAATATTACTGTATACTTAATGTGTACTTTTGAAGTACTCCAACCTTCTCAAGTCAACACATAACCATATAATCACATTATTCCTAGGAAATATATGAGCTTGTTCATATTAAGCACTTTTTATGTCAGTATAGTTGTGTGTTTAATATTGCTTAGGATTTTGTGATAAATCTCGTAAGAGTTTTACTTCAGTCCAAAATATACGTAGTCCATGAGTTGTTTTATCAACAAAACACTGTTTGGCAAGAATAAGTATATGGATAATCAGATGTCTGATTTACTTTTTTCCTGCTGTTTTTTTTTTTTTTTTTTTTTTTTTTTTAATATTTTTGTCTTTCATGTTACTCCAGAACTGGACCCAGCACTTCAGGTGAGGCCTCACCGGTGCTGAGTAGAGGGGAACGATCACAAACTGAAACATAAGAGATTCTCTCTAAACATCAGGAAACACTCTTACTGTGTGAGGTTGACTGAGCACTGGCACAGGTTGCCCAGAGAGACTGTGCAGTGTCTATTCTTGGAGGTATTTAAAAGCTGTCTGGACACAGTCCTGGAAAATTGTCTGTTAGATGACCTTATTTGAGCAAGAGGATTGGACAAGATGGCCTTCAGAGGTCTTTTCCACCCTCAAACGGTCTGTGATTCTGTGATTACTTACACAGATCTGAGGTACCAAAAACACATAAAAGCTAAAGGAACTCAGCCTTCTCACATTTTTAACTTGATATTAAGATACAAACTAATCTTAGATTGCCTGACAGACACTTCCATCTGTCAATAGCGAATGGGGTGCCAGCTGAATTATGGCTTTTGTAACCTCTATGACTGTCCTATGAGTTTACCCTAAGACCAGTGTGTCAGACGTACAGGGAAGGTTTCATATAAAAGGTAGTAGATCACATAAATGATTCTTTATCTAAATACACTCATGCCCAGGGTGAGTGTGCAAATTTATGACATTTCATAAAGGTCGTATGTGTATATTTTAAGTAAAGTTGTGTGAATGATTGTCTCAGTAAGATTAAGCAGAGAGAGATTTTCTATCCAGAAAATCTCAATGTGTTAGATCTATTGCATGTGGGTTGTGTGCAGGGATCACTGAACTGTTGTATTTCTGATACCTTATAAAACCTATAGCATTCTTCCACTTACAATGAGTAGGGAGAAGAAAAATACAAAAATATAGGTAATAGAAAAAACATTGTATTTATCTGAAAAGATACTTTTTTCTTATCAAAATTAAAATTTGTGGCTGGAAAAATGGAATTAAAAAAACAGTTTTCAAAAGCATGTATCTTTTATAAACATGTATTGAAAAATGTATTGCTCAATTTTGCTTAAAATTCTGAAAGAAGAAATAAAAATATTTTAACTTAGTGTTTTAAATTCTTTCAAAATCCCTTTTTAATTTTTTTTCACAAAAACCTGAATTAAGTTTGCTCTGAAATGACTTTTTTGGTGTCAAAACCACTTGCAGAGGAAACCAATTGCAGCTCAGCTTTAATTTAATTAAATGTCTGAGTGTTATATAAAACTATGTTCTTAAAAACAGACATATTTTAAAATGTTCCAAGGAAATACAGATTTAGGGAAAAACTGTAAGTATTTTTATATTTGCATACCAAAAAGAGAAATTCTTCTTGGATACATTAAAATGGGGTAGAAAATAAGTAAAAAAAAATAAAATCTCTTACAGTTTTCTTGGACTTTCAGAATTTTTTTAAAGGATAGTCTTTCAACACTTTAAATCTAATTTTCTTTCCTTGTGACTTATCAGGTATTTTTATTATATGTGTCAAAAAATGTCTATTTATGCCATGTTGTTAGATGCTGGTTGTGCTGTATTTAGGTGGTGAAGTTAAGGGACAGTGACTTCATCTTGATCTTAAAATTGGAATTTGAAACATTAACATAATTGTGCATCTACAAAACTGTAGTTTCAGCTGGTTTTGTGGTTCAGTGAAGTTGAACTTTTTTGTAAGCATATATATCTATTACAAGTTCCATCGAGGCAGAGCAGCCTCAGAATACATTCTCGAAGTTTGGACATTTGTAATGTCCTAGTGATGTGCCCCTTACCCTAAGTTATTTCTGCTGTATTTATTTGCAGAGGCTTATAATTTGGAAACAATTGAAAGAACATCTGCATAATGATATGCAGTATTGGAAAGAGTATGTCAGGGGTATGTTTGCATATTTATAGTAGTGTGGTTGGCCAGAAATTTACATACGTTTTGTTGCAATTTCCAAGAAGACACATAGCAAATAAAAAATTCAGTAGTATCCTCTGTGTTCTGTCTTCAGTTGTTTGAAATACAGTTACATTAGCTTGTGCAGTTTTTCCCATCTGTGCTCCCAACAGTCTTTACTATGGTCTTTACAAGGTCAACTTACAAGGTCAGAGTAGCCATTATATGAAAGTAAAGGGCAATCCTTATTTTGAATCTACAGATGGGTGAAAGACATTGCCAAAGAAAAACATTACACTTGTACTAAGCCAGGAATTAAATCCAGACTTTTCAACATCCTTTTCCTTTTCTTTCTACTTTCTTCCGTCTAGCTGAAGAGTCCTGTGATAAATGTAGTTACATGAACACCACTTAATTATTATTTTACAGTTACAAAGTTGTGTATTTTCTTTTACCTTTTACATAATGCTTTAAAAAGTACAATTTCATCTTTGAAGACATGAAATAATTAAAAAAGGTTAATTGATCTTTGTTCTGTTCACAGTTCTGAATAAGAGCTGTATATTCGATTCTACACAGACTGCAGCTTTATATCTGTTTTGATCCAATAACCTATAATCATATGGAACAGTCTGAGAAAGTAACACCATTTAAGATGAAGACATCAGCATAAAATCAATTACAATCAATTTATTCAAATCTGCCTAGAAGTAGCACAAGTATTGAATTTCTTATTCTCTGTAAAGTTCTTGAATTAAGTTTCTTTCCCTTACATCTGCCCAGACTTTCTGCTTTGTTTGTCTTGAACTGGAAAGAGAAACATCTTTTTCTACCACTTATCTAAGAGAATTTTTGGACAAAACTCAAATATAAATATTTGTGTATTAAAAGTTGCAGACATAAAGCTGATACAGTGCTAAATAATTTTGGCCAGATGGCATAGTGGCAGCAATAAAGCAGCCAAATGGGAGAGCTACATTCAATTCTGGACTTTGCAATAGGGGTCTGCTCTTGGTGAGGTTGATACTTTTTTATTTTTAGAGGGCATTGACCAGAAAGTGTTCTTGTTAATGCCAGCTGGCTTTATGAAGTGCATGCTGCCTCATCCAATCAAGATCCAAGACTGTCTTCAGCCACGACAATATTGTTGCCTGTTATGTTGCTTTGTTTGGAAAAAGCAAAACATCTTGGTATAACTAGGGAAAGAACAGACGCCTGGAGTCAGACAACAAGAGTACATTGATTTATATCAGCCAAAGATTTGACCTTTCTAGTCTTATTCATTCACATGAATTAAAAGAAGAATAAATAGTGAAATTAATCCTGAAAGTTGCAACATTCAAAGTGGAAATTGCACACATTCAACTATATGGTAATGTGTGAATAGAGATGCAAATCACTCAAGAAGCTCACAAACAGCCTTGCAGTGTGATTCATTTAGAGCTGGCTCGGGTAACTTCACATGGCAGCACAATTTGAGATGTAGATATAAAGTTCAGACTTCAGCCCAGACTCCTGTGCCAGAAAGGCGCTCTCTGTTATGTTCAGAGAGAAAATTGAAGAGTTGTTGATTCCCTGGTAAATCATAGGGATGACCATATCCTATGAGGATCCCAGTACTTGCTAATCAGGCAGCTCATCAGAACCTACAGGCCAACTTGACCCTGTGGAGTATGTGATTCTTTTCTACATTACATGAGCTTTTCAAGATGTGATCCTAATTTATTTCTGAATGACAATATTGCAAAAACTAGGTTTTAGAATGAAAAATTCTGATATTTTATTTGAATTATATTTTTGCTATAGTCATATATTACTCTACTTCTGCGACACCAGATAATCCCAAACCTTTCACTGTATGTTCTGTGTGACATGGTACAAGGAAATAATGGAATAACATTGTGTCCAAAGAAGTTTTTGGTTTTGGTTCTTCCCATACTTTGCTATTGGAGAGAAAGAAAGGTGGTTGGGCAAAAAACATTGCTTCTCTATGTGACACTTCTTAGCGGTAGAACAGACAAGGATTTATTTCTCCTTGTCACTTTTTTTAATAACACCTTAATATTTAAAACTTCTTTGGAACTGATAACAAGCATCAGACTGTCTTGAATTACAGTCACAGCATTAAACACATTTCTAGACGAATATTTGAGAGAGTGCATAATAAGAATGAATTTAGCTGTCTGAAAAGGCAATGCGGTCTACTCTTAATCTTCTTTCAATCGCAGTACACTTCTCTGGGTCTGTAGCTTCTTCCAGGAAATCCATCAGGCTGTTTTCTCCTCGTGACAACAAAAGTTAGCCGTCTGGTCTCTTGCTGTAGAATGAAAGAGCATGAACTCTTTGTAGAACTTCCTTGAGTCTCAAAGAATGTATTTATGAGCAATCTTGATAATGCAGTGACTACTGAAATATAGGGTTTAGTGAATCATAATTTGAACTCATCCTTCATCAGCCACATAGCAAAATGTGAGACATGCAATTAAAAATAGCCATTTATTAAGCCTAGAGTATTTTTATTGTCTCGTTTTCAGAATACCTTGAAGAGACAAAGGGAAAATGAGCTCTAGCAAATACATTTTCCAGTTAATAAAAATCAGTACATCTTTCTCACAAACAAAAGAAAAGCCATTCTGAAGAATATCCATGAATATTTGCCACACTTGGGCTGTGCAAAAAAGGTGTTGGAAGGGACTAGAGCAAATGATCTGAATCTTTTAAAAGGGAATCTTTACACCAATCTGTGGTTCTCATCACTGAAGTACATGCTGCATTCTTCAACATAAGAAAACGTTTTTCTGTAACGTATTGTTGTATAATGATGTGACAGCACACCTAAAGTTTTACACTTCAGCTTTGTTAAACTGGTGAAGAAATATGTAGCTACATTTTTAGTTGAGAAGATTTTTTTTTATGCTGACCAGTTCAAGAATATTTCTAAATCATCTATAAAATCTTACCTATGAATAATTTCAGCTTAAGGATTTTTAATATAAGTCAAGCTTTCTGTTTCAATTTTACAGTATTTTATATATGCATAATAATTTGATTTTCCTTCAGATACATAATTTCTTTCATGATTTTTTAAAGTGTGTAATGAAAATCTTTTGAGTGATTAGCAGATGTCTTTCATTTTCAGGTCCAAATCTGAAGTGAAAGATAAAAGTGATTTTGACTTGGAAAAATAAAAATGAAACTGTACATGTGGAAATCAAGTTCTAGGATAGTAAAATTATTTATATTGAAGGAGGTAGCAAAGTCCATGCCGTTGTTTTTCAGACAATCATCTCATTACGTCCTTCAAAAGTCATGGTTTAATATCAATTGGCTGGAGCATGTATCAAAAAACACATGCCAGGAAAATTTTCATTAGAGAACACAAGTTAACACTGTTTTTCATAGAGTTTCATCTACAGACTTTTGAAGAAAGAAAAGAAAAATAAAATCAAACCACAAACATGTTCTTCTATGACATTACACTGTTTCCTCATTCAGTAATAACTGTGTAATAAGTTGATAGTTGTAATCAATTCCACAGGTAAATATTTCAGTACTTCTCATAAGGCTGTACATTTAAGCACCTTTAATGTGTTAAAACTACATTCTCAAATAGCTACTAACAATTTGAATCAAGTGTAAATAGTTTCACATTTCAATGGCTTTAAGCAATTTGCTTCAATAACATCACTGAGAATTACAGAGTAATTTTTAACCTACAGCAACAGGCATGGTGTTGCAGATGGCCATAACAGGAAATAGGCAATGATTGCTATGTATCAACACCTTTCTAACTTATATAACTATTTTTTTGACAATATATATTTTCCTTATTAGTATTTTGGATATTTCCCCAACAAGTAGTTTATTATCACCTAAGTGTCCTCTTTAAATTAGTTTTTTAAAATACCCATTGCACTTCAAACATTTTCCTACAATGGAAGAAAATGTATATTCTATTTTTACAGTAATACAATATTTTTAAAACATTTTTTTCTGTATGATATGTGAAAAAAAGGGTAAATTAACAAATGCCCCAACATCTTTTCCAGGTGTTTTAATTCTAGAAGGTGATTGGATAGATAAATAGTCTTGGAGCACAGTTCTAGACATGGACCACATCTGTTATTTTGTCTGTAGCTACCTTTTTATCAGTTTCCTCTTCGATTGCCTCATTCAAATATATTTTTTCTAACAGTCTTTTAGTCACAATGAAAGTGTGTGTAATCCTGAATAAAACGAAATAATGGAACAAGTTGTATTTCTATATTCATTCAATTTTCCCTTTTTTCCCCCATAAAATCTATAGTGCTTTTTCAAATATGTAATTTATGAATAAAATTAATTGTTTCAAGACGCTATATTTTGAGCCTGTGGCATGTTTATTATTATAACTTGCACAGCTACAGTGTTTCATCTGACTTGAGTGATCTAAAATTATGTATCTAAGTTCCTCAATATTTAGTGAAGGATATTTCCATTCTATTAAATATCTTCCTATATGAGATACACATCTATAGTTCTGTCCTTTCACTTCCTGTAGAGGAATGTACTTGACTATCTGAGACTGTGTGCCTGAGTTTGTGTTGTCCAATTTGTAGAAAATGTGTCGACTCTTTAAAAATCACTATGCTTTTAAATTTAAGACATTTAAGTTTAAAGAATAATTTGGATAACCCAGACGAATAAACAGTAAACAAACAATAAGGACTATATTATACATAAGAAAAATATAAAATATTGAGTTGATTCCCTAATTTTGGAAAACATTTCAACTGCAGGTTTTGGAAAATGTATCATCATCAATACATTTGGATGACCAGTGCAAAAATCCTTATTTCTAATCACTCACAAAAAGAATTGATTTGTATATCTGTATTTAATGTATTTGTATATCTTCCCTACTAGACTTGTTTATGTATTCATACACATTTAGAATTTGATCCTATTCTTCCAGGAGTTATTCCTGAATTTTCCTAAAATTTGAAGCTGTGACTCTCCCTGTTCATATTGGGCTTTTCTTGTGAACAATAACTAAAAAGAAAATATTCTCAATAGTATAAATAATTAACCTTTTTAGCAATGACAGCAAGTAGGTAAGACTTAAGACTTAAGAGTTCCACTCTAATGCAACATATATATTAATAATTCAAAATCTTTTTTAGAGTTATTTTTCCCCTTTTTATCTAATTTTATCTAATTTTGTCTAATTTTATCCAGTTTTATCTAATAAGTTCTATACAGAACACTGTGGTCTATTTTCAATTTGTTCAAAATGTTTCATCTAATATTAGCAGCAGGAATATTTTACATTACTTGAAAGAAAACATTACTTTTGCATCAGTGCTTTGTTAATACTAAAGCTTCATATTTTGAAAGGTTCATATATGCTTTAGGTATCTGGATCTGTGATTTCAATGGCATTCTGACAAGGATCCCTTTGCAGACACAAGCCTCTCTTTGTGCAGGGAAAAAAAAACCCAACATAGAGAAAGCAATTTTTATAAATTGTCTCTGTCTACATTAGCAAATAGAATGGCCCAACAGATATTGATCTGCATGGTGAAACAGTGGGTTCTGACACTGATTTTCATACTTTATGCATACTGTGAAGATTTACTGTGGACTAGTCCTAGTTTGATCCTGTGAACTGAGAATCTTTTTGTCCAAGCTATCTAGGGAGGCTTTTGGATCACATCCTGTGTTGGACTTGAATTCAAAAGGGTCCAATATGTTTGCTTCAAGTTCTTCCAAGGATAGCAAAGTACAAAAATTAGGGATGATAAGAAAATAATTTCTGTAGTCCATAACTTCTGTGAACTAAAATATTATTGTAGATTCACACAGAATGCTGTATAAAATATGACAATTTGTATCTTTTGTGTACAATTCTGTAGTTCTGAAATATTTTTCTTTTCATTTCTCTCTGCATATTCATTCTTATATATATATATGTATGGATACATGTGAAATAGAATGCATGCCATAACCTCAAGTGATATAAGCAAATATATGAGTATTGCCTAATTGGATGAATTCTTTCTATCACATCACTTTTTGACCACTTGAATTTGAGACAACTAAGGATCATCATTTTATAGCCTGTGAAAAAATATATGTAGACAAACTTTCTGGTTTCGTCACATTTCTCAATGGGCAGTTTTGTGTAAATTACTTTTGAAATAGGTTTATAAATGTATACCTCTCTTGTTAGGGCTTTTTAGTGCCTGATAACTAGGGTAAAAGATTATATTCTTTTTTCCTTCAACACATTAAATTTAATAATATTGGAGATTCAAGAGAAGTTGCTGATGATCTCAACCCTAATATTTGGTTGAATGAGCTGGTGGAATGGAAATGAGGATTTTGCTTGTTTGTTTTCAGAGAAGCATATTTGAGCCAAAGAAAAACTTTAATGAAACAGCACAGAAAACAGACAAAGATAAAAATTTCTCATGCTGAAAGACAGGAGCTGACAGACACAGCAACCTCTGTAAACTGCTATCCCTGGACTAGTTTTGGGCAGAGTATTCTCTGGTGAAAAGAAAGAAATCAAAACAAACTCCTCCAGGGAAGATAGACTCTCCAAATACTTCAGCAAAAGATATGATCACAGAAGAGTCTGAGAGAATGTTTGCCATTTTGAAGGTGAAAGTAGTTAGAGATATAAGATACTGGACACTTAGCTAAATGAATTCTGCTACAGTGCCTTAAGAGTAGATTTTGGTCAAAGAAGTGTTCTGAGGATTTCAATGAAAATTATTAGAAAGAGTTAGAGTAGAAGACTGGAATCTAATGCAATGAGTTCAGAGAAAAGAAATGCTACATACACTGAAGTTGCGTTTAATCGTCATGAAAGATATAGGACAAGCTTTTGTTTTAAGAAAATAGAAATATGATAAAAATCTTAATTCATGTTGTAATTGTTCTTGGTAAGACAAAGTGCTACTTATCCATTTCATTCTTGCAATAGAATAATAAGAGCATTTCAGGGTCGTAGATGATTTGTTTTCACAATTGTCAAACAATAGGACACCAAAGTGATAACAAAAATATATTTTTATGAGCAGGTAAATGAATATGCTAAAATTCTTTTGACCATGTCTGATAGAGATTCTCATTTATTCTTTGTTGCTTTATGCTCACCTTTCAATAGCTAGCAAGAAGAGCTCTTGTGAAATGCTAAGAACCTTGCCTTCACTTTAAAGCCTTGTAAGATTTGGTTTAATTTTTGTGAACGATCTTGTGTGTTATATTTTGATATGAATGTTCTATCACAGAAGAGTATTGTATCTTTGAGAAAGGGACGTTCTTCATGTTATTGTTTCTTCTCTGATGATATTCACAGAAATAAAAGGCATACCTTTTATTTCTTTACTTGTAACAGAGACAAGAATTATTAGAAATCTAGTTAATGTAGCTAGGTGAATAGAAAAAATTTTGGCTGCTCAGAAGTTCTTGCTGTGATTCAGAAAGGCAAGTTTGAAAAACAGGAAAGAGAGGATATTTGAGAAAAGCGGTAAACTTAAAAGGAAAAAACTATGTTTGAATGTTACACTAAGATGCCCATAATGTAAAATACATTATGGAATATTATCCCTGAATAGCAAATCTTAACATGTAGCCTTGGGCTTAAACAAATAGATATTAATGGATATGTATTTCATATTTATACAGAACAAACAAAAAATGCTTCCGATTCATGACCAGGAGATTACTACTGCAACTAAAATTAATAAAAATGGAACCAAAATAATTGAAGATAATGATGAAGAGTCTTTCTCTTGTGTTTAGAATTCTTACCTGATAGTTGAGCCAGTCACAGTTCATCACAGGTGCTGTTTGCTACAGAGCTGTAATATCAGAATATTTTTTTTATTTTATTCAAGTCGTGTTTAAAATTACAATTGTCACTACATTTTACTAAATTTAAAAGAAAAAGTGTGTTTCTCCTCCTTTATACTGCTGCTATAATACTCATCTCAGGTGTTTCAATTTTTCATTGAAAAAAATAATGCCTGTTTAATTTAATTTCCTGCCAATTTTATATTAACCACAATGACAGAAGTTTAGAACAATAGAAATATGTGATTTGAATGGGGAAATGAGTTGTGTGGGTTGAAACTATTCATGTAGAATAGGAATCATTCATTAATATTTTGTTTGTCTTCCAACAAGCTTCCAGCAATTAAGAATGAATAGAAAGAAAAGGATAATGACATGTTTTATCAAAATTCAAGTGCTAAAGAAACATTTTGAATTTATGTGATCAGTTGCTGTATCTCATCTGTCTGTTTTCAGACCTACCCTATATACATCTCAGAGTCACTGTATTAGTCTTACAGGCATCTTGACGTTGATTGACTTTCTGAAGCTAACAGGAATTATTTAGGTTCGACTCATCAGCAGTACTTTTTATGCTTTGATGCAAACTGAAATATAGAAACTCCATTCAAACATAAAAGAAACCTTCCTTACTATAAAAACCTTAATTTCTGATGTTCTGGGGTTGGGTAATGTCCAAGCTAATGCTGAATGAACTGGTACTTGAAAGCCTCCTTTAGTTTGGTTCTCTGTTTAATTTTCTCAGACAGTTTTTTATGCTTCTCTACATATTAAGTTGCATCTTGGTTTGCATTTTACAGTTGTTTAAAATGTTTTCAGTCCTTATGCTTTAGAGATGCAGGTGACAGCAAAAAGGCCTGGAAGTCTCAATATTTTTGTCCAAGT
Organism: Lophotriccus pileatus; assembly: GCA_035583135.1. Classification (NCBI taxonomy): domain Eukaryota; kingdom Metazoa; phylum Chordata; class Aves; order Passeriformes; family Tyrannidae; genus Lophotriccus; species Lophotriccus pileatus. The sequence goes on along the minus strand of JAWWES010000133.1, from coordinate 52,730,387 downwards.
ACTAAGTAATTCAGAGAGAAATTTGCCAACTGTTCCTTGTTACACTTTGATTTATCCACTTTATCCAGAATCAGTTGTGAGGTAACTGGCTGAGAAAGGGTTGCTGGTTGCAAGCCTATCTCTGAAAACGATTACACAGAAAAAAGATTCAGTCTTCCACCCCACTATTATAGTCCAAATGCACCAGGATTTGAACAGACTGTATTAACAATGCTGATTATAACTGATACACAGAAACCATGAAAGAATATGTGCAATGTGAAGTAACAAGAAATATAATATCAAATTAGAAACTTTAAGATATGAAAAGAAAATGTCTCTTATAATGGTGAAAAAGTGTCGCAATTAAGCCTTGTGGAGCTATATGGATATATTGCTTTTCCCCAAGTCTATCCAAATGTCTGTCCCTAATGTCAAGCTCCAAAATTAGCATTCTTCATAAATTAAAAATATAATTTTAATTTGTAGTTTTGATAGGGATGAATTATTTAATACAAGCTAAGATAAACACTATACCATAGAATAAGTTAATAGGGTTCAATTATTACAGATAGCAGGAAGCATGTGTCTTTGGCATTGCAGTGATTTTTGTTCTGTGGATGAGGGGAGAGGAAGATACCTTGTTTATGAAATAGAAATGAAACAAGGAAGAAATGGTGATTTACCATTGGGGCATAATGCAAAGGTGTATCTTTTGTCTGTGATCTGATCATCTTCAAGTTCAGATATAATTAGGAATAACTCTATATGCTGTTCTCAGAAAAAATGATATCAGTTTGCAGAGGGTGAAAATTATAAAACCTATTGTTCTCTTACTAAACATGAGTACAGTAAGGACCATCTACTGAGGGACTAGTAAAGGCTTAGGGTTGCTGTTTTGCTGGGAAGGACAAATTAAACAGTTAGTGGACTTATTTGGGTAAAAGCAGCTGTACCATGTTGATTCACGGTGCTGGCAGATGGAACTGTGTTAATGCTGTACACTGAAAATCAGAAAAGCTAAACATAACCCTCTCCTCTCATGGGTAGGTGCCTTAATTTGTCATTTGGAAATTTCTCATGTCCATTTTTCTGTGAGAAATTACTGGTGTAATATTATAAATGGAAACACAAAATTAAGGATGCAGTCTAGTGGTGCTTGTAAAAGTGCAGCTTATATCCCTATTTTTGATATTGAAATGAATGCATGAGATAACCAGTATTTTATCAATAACTTGTTAGAAATATTAAGCCTAATATCATCCTATTTTCTTCCTGTTTGTCTCATTAATATGCAGTTTTATTTGAAATATCAACGTTTTTCCAGATTAGGATATAAACAAAGAGTATATGAATAAGGTTCTTTTTTGTGGAGGGGGTTTATTGCATTCGTAGTAACTGATGCATTAGTAGCATTTATTATGTATCAACATCTTAGTGTTTGAAACTCTCTTCATAGGGATTTAAACTCATTTAACTTAAATGTTAGTGACAATTAAGAGATTGCTGTGAGTTGCATGAACAAACTTACATGCATACACATATAAACAGGGTTTTTTCAGAGGCATTTTATAGCAATCCCAGACTTCTATATTTTCATCAACTTTATCTCTAAGATGTCCTCGTTTATTTGGTGTAAAAATTAGGTGCTGTAATTAGTTTAGCCTCAGTATTCAAAGAAAATATAAAAATTCCATATCTTCTAAAACTGATTGTTCTGTTATGACAATTGGTAAATTTATCCAGATTATACTGTCTTAAGTATATGGTGATTTGCATATCAGAAAAGATGACATGTTGGAATGGAGACAGTAAACCACAGTATGGATATTCAGGTTTTTTGTTCTTAAAATTCATTATAGTAATCAGATAGAATGTTCAGTAACTATGCAGGTAACAAACATATATTATGATCAAAGTCTACTTCTTTTTATCACAAAAGCACAAGCCATGATGTTATTCCATGAGACATGATACATTCAAAATTTGCCATACATTTGCCTGAGCAGATCTTGTTCTCAGAAGTAATGCAATAGAGGTTAGAATTCTGACATTTGTACTGTAAGTAGAAGTGTAATAAATGCTACAGATAACAATTAATATATTTACATGTGTGCCATTCTTTCAAAAAGGATTTTATCGTCATTATGTGATCCTTGATGATATTCTGTGGAATGGGTTGAATTGGCTATACTAAACTGAATACTCTGTATTTTAGTTTTATGTCAGATAATTTCTACTCAGTACAGCACTTAAGAAAAAAGCAAGATGAACACCCAGATCTGTTTAAAAACTATTATTAATAACTTAGCAAAGGTACGTCAAATTTCTTTTAGTTTAGAGGATAAGCAGTGATCTTAGGAATTTTTAGCCTAAGCTCAACTTTACACCAGCGACGTGTTCTTCCCTAAATGCTATCTAGGTAAGGCATTTATCTTTAAAAGAATATGTGAAGATGATCAGAATGCTCCTAAATCTTTTATAGCTCTTTCCAAAACTTAATTTAAATAACATAACTATGATCCTTGTGGTAACTATGGATATGATAAACAGGTGTTATGTGCTTGTGATTTGGTTGGGACTGATTTCCAAAAAATCAATGGGAAAGGGAACATAAAGTTCCAAATACTTTTGTTTTGTTTTGGTTTGGTTTGGTTTTTTTCCGTTGTTTTTTTTTTTTTTTTTATTTTAAATTCCCATTTTAAGTTACATCTCTCTGTTCTTGCAGTTACTGTAGATGATAAGTGCTTATGGTGTTGACGAAAACATTCAGTGCTGGTAGCTTGGTGAGCAGCTGCAGTGCCAGCTGCAGGCTGAGCTCTAGGTGGCTGGAGCCCCAGGCAAGAAGCTGTGGATTGCCAACCCTTTGCATAACAAAGGGCACGGGGACCTGTGGCCCAGCCAGGTGAATGGACACTCAGAGATAGGCTGGATCTGAGGACACCCAGACTTTAAGGCGCTTAGACTCTGAGGGTGTAAAAGCCCAGGGTTTCCTTTGTTAGGGGAAACCTCGGAGGTCCCTCTTCGGAGGCACCCATCTGTACTTGTTATTTTGTTAGTTATTACACCAAGATTAAAGTATTTTAAGGATCGGGACGTCTGAGACTCTGCTATGGGAAATCCGGGGTGGAGCCGGTGAGGTCTGATCCAACTGTGTGAGCGTGGGATGTGTAGCTGCGAAGGGGCCTCCGTCCCAGCTCAGCTGGTGTAAATGTGACTACCAGAGTGGCTCCTAGATGGTCAGATAGAAAAGTTTCTTTAACAATGGTGCACCATGTCTTTGCCACAAAGTGACCTCAGGCAGCAGTTGAATATATCTAGAAAAGTAGGTGGAACTGAGCCATCGTAATCATTGAGTAAAATTTCAAAAACCTTTACAGAGGAGGTGGTAGTATTTATCTCTTTAGGTCAGATCTCTAACAGAATTTTCAAAGATATTATGCCACAATGGCCTTTAGTAGTTTTGTAAGACCAATGTGTAGGTGTGTAGTAATTATGAATGATAAGCTTTGTATTCCACCCTTGAATACTGCGGGTTCTCCGTCTCTAAGTGCCATATTCTCCAGTTATCCACTGTCAGAGCTGCTATTTTTCCAAGGAGAAAACGGAATATGGATCATGGTTGTAATATGTTAAGGGTAGAGTCCATAAAGCTTAGCTCTGGTTTACAGGGCATTAGTTTTACTACTTCACAGACATCCAAAGGTCACAGAATTACAGAATATCCTGAGTTGGAAGGGACCCACAACGATCACCAAGTCCAGCTCTTAACCCTGCACAGGACACCCCCAAGAATCATGCCATGTGCCTGGAAGCGTTTTCCAAATGCTTCTTGAACTCTATCAGGCTTAGTGCTGTGACCACTTCCCTGGGGAGCCCGTTTCAATGCCCCAGGGATCCACTGGGTGAAGAACCTCTTCCTAATATCCAACCTAAACCTCCCCTGACACAACTTGACTCGAGTCCTGTCACTGGTCACCACAGACAAGAGATCAGTGCCTGCCCCTCCTCTTCCTCTCACAAGGAAGTTGTAACTGCAGTAAGGTTTCCTCTCAGTCTCCTCTTCTCCAGGCTGAATAGACCAAGTGACCTCAGCCCCACTTCATACGGCTTCCCCTCAAGGCCCATCACCATCTTTGTTGCCCTCCTTTGGATGGTCTGTAATGGCTTAATATTTTTCTTATATTGTGGGGCCCAAAACTGCACACAATATTCATGGTGAGGCCACCCCAGTGCAGAGCAGAGCGGGACAATCCCCTCCCTTGACTGGCTGGTGATGCTTTGCCTGGTGCCCCCCAGGACATGATTGGCCCTCCTGACTGCCAGGGCACTGCTGACTCGTATTCAACTTGCTGTCAAACAGGACCCCCAAGTCCCCTTTTGTGGTACTTCTTTCCAGTGTCGCATTCCCCACTCTGTATATACATCCAGTGTTGACCATTCCAGGTGCAGAGCCTGGCACTTGCCCTTGTTAAACTTGGTATGGTTGGTAATTGCCTAGTCCTCTTTTTCGAGACCTTTTTTGAGGTTGCTCTGCAGGACTTCCCTGCCTTCAACAGCTCCTTCCAGTTTTGTGACATCTGCAAACTTGCTTAGTATCCCTTCAAGTCCTGTGTCCAGTTTGTTCATGAAGATATTGAAGAGCATAGGGTCTAAGAGGGAGCCCTGTGGAACCCCACTAGTGACAGGTCTCCAGTCTGATGTCACCTCATTCACTATCACCCTCTGTGCTCGACTCGTGAGCCAATTGCTCACTCAGCACATGATGTGTTTATTCAGCTGTGCTGGACATTTTGAGATGGTATTGAAAGCTCTATTGAAATCCAAAAAGATTACATCCACTGGCTTCCCTTGATTAACTAGGTGGGTTACCTTGTCATAAAAAGAAATTAGGTTAGATAAGCAGGACTCTTGAAGCCATGCTGGCTGTGACCAAGGTCCTCATTAAAAAGTGTTTGCTAAAATGTGGCCTGTGGGTCCTTGGGTGTCTGAGAGTTGTCAGGATATCAGGTCCATAGGGCCTCTCAAATGTAGGTGTTAATGTTTCCTCTGTGAAGATTGATAACAGGCAATCATAGCAGCTTGTGGGAAAAATTGGGAATTGCATCCTCAATTTGCATGTTTCTCAGCATGTCACGGTATCTCTAGAAGCTAATTCATTTCTTGAGAGATAGTATGACATTCAGGAATAGCCTACGGGACAGTCTAAGTCAGTTCAAATCTGGGAGATTCACAGTTTGCATCATTGGTCCAGAACTAAGCAGTAATTGATGTATAGTTACAGATTACAGAACTAAGTAGTAATTGATGTATAGTTACAGATTATAGCATCTGATTGTTTGAATTTTTATCCATCAAACAGTTCACAGTAAAGTATTTCTATCAGCTGACACCTTTATATACTTTTGATCTACTTTTGCCAGGAAGACTTAGCACTGTATTTGTAATCCAACCTGTTATCATCTGCACTGAATATATCTTCAAAACTTTGTATCCTCAAAGGACTTGTAAATTCTTTTGACCTCTCTACTTGCAAACCTGACGTAGACTTCTGTTCTTCAAGGCTTGTGTGAGTGGTTATAGTTGTTGTTTTCTCCCTTCTGGCCTGCACATACATTTCCATCTTATAGTGACTAGAGATGCCAGTGGGGGTGATGTATGCCTATGTCTCATTCTAACATAGGGCTTGAAACATATCTGAATCCAAAGGCAGGATTCAGCAGCACTGTCTGAAAGTCTGTATAATGTCTTATAAAATAGATTTATTGGTGTTTGTTTCAGAAGGTGTTTTCTAGAACATCAGACATTTTTCTGTTTTTATAGCCTTGTGAACAGTAAGTTATTTCAAATGTGTCATTAAACTATTTTAAATGTATCGTTGCTGCTTGAGTGTAGTTCAAATTGTAGGAGAACCCCCAGTTTCTTACTGAAAATCCCTCCTGCCCACAGTGTCCTCTGAAATGTGAAGGATCCACTCTCCCATTTCCTGGAATGCTCACTGGTGCCAGGGTTCAGCATGTAGGCTTCCAGAGCAACAGTAATATCTGTCATTTTGAATGAATACAAATCTGTAACAATCTATGTTTGTACAGTCCCAGTGGAAACATGTGGTGTCAGCTGTGCTCACAGTACTTTAAAGGCTTTATTAAGTCAGCTGGCAACACACCCCATCTCCAGGCACTGACTTTTATCACAAAGGACAAAAGAGACCTTTTTCCCCCCTTCTTTTTTTTTTCCTTCATTTTTTCCCCCCCTTCCCATGTCAACTAGCTTTCAGAACCACAGGAATTGGTTTTATAGATTTATGGGGTGTGCTGTTATGTTTGTAATACCCACAATATGGTTTACAGGTGAGCATTTTTACCCACCCACACAGTCTTACACATACACATGCACATACTGTCAAGTACCTTTATGCAGTCTGGTATAATTCTGTTCAACTTATTACTATGGATTGAAAGAGAAACTGTACAGAATTTATAAATATTTAAACAAGATTTCTTAGCCCATGAATGTAGCCATTTGAAAGGAGGCTATGATAAACTGCTTGAAGGTTCTGGACCATATATCACAGTAAAATTCCACGATTGCTCTGTCCAGTGGCCTTTTATTTAAGAATTGTACTTGCTGTTTGCTTTAATGTAGACAAAATTGTTTAACTAGTAAATGTTAAAATATTAGTTTGCTTAAGTCATGTTTTGAGAATCAGTTGTTCAAAGACTGAACTTTCCAGTGACATTCAGAATCTTTTCTCTTGCAGCCATTTCGTAGAGTGACGTTTTCTGTTGTGAGTCAGCCTCAGGACCCTCATCAAGGGTCATTGCAGAGTTGCTATGACAGCGGTCTGGAGGAGTCAGAAACACCAAGCAGTAAGAGTTCATCAGGGCCAAGACTGGGTGCCCTTCCACTCCCAGAGGACAACTACGAAAGGACTACGCCGGATGGCAGTGTTGGTGAGGCAGAGCATATGGAAAATGGTAGGGGCAAACACAACATTCACACACATAATCTCACTAGCAAGTGATACTAAGTAGACTTTTGAAAGGTCAGTCCAAAAATATAAATAAATATATTAAATAGTTAACACTGATAATTTTATTTTAAAGCTTGTTAAAATGCAGGTATACAAAATAATGAAACATAACACCTCTAAAAAACCCAGCACTTTCATTTCTTTACATGATTTAAAATCTATACTGCAGAGGCAGTTAAAACAGTGAAAAAAAAAATACCAGTACAGGGCTGGGGAGATGCTAATTGAATTAAATTTCATACTTTTCATTCTAGATAAAAGACCATAAAGGACATGTATTCTCGTTTCCTTCCATATTTTGTTCAAAAACTACTTAGGAAATTTCCCAGAATGTAATATGTACAGCATCAAGAAAAGAAAATAGGATTTAAAAATGCCACACTAGAGAATTCTCTTTTCCCCAAAAATGTTATATAGATTGCTTTCAATATAATTCCAAATGACAAGCCCATTCTTCATTATTTAGAAAAGAAGAACATTACTTTACTTTTCTTCACTTTTTATTTTGTACAGTACTTTTACATCTCATTTAAATTCAGGGTCCATTTATGTAGAAGGGGAAAATGCTGCATACTTATTTATTCCATAGTAATTCTCCTACTATTAAAAAACCCAAATACGGTAATATAAATCTTAGGTTAGGTTCTGTTTTTCTTTTTATCTGAAATTATTTAGGATTAAAAAATAAAAAACTATTCAATTTGAAATGTATTTTATAAAACATGAATATTTCACTCTTCTCCACTTACTGGTCTTGATCTAAAATTTTGTGAAGTCAGACACTGACTTCAGTGTATTTTCATTTGCCCATAAACAATGAAATAAATTAGTATATATCAAAGTGTACAGATTTTTGATAACCAAAGAAATAATAGGTTTTCTAATCCAATTGTAATTGATGGGTACATGCAAGAAGGGTTGTGTATTTTTTATTATCGAATGAATTAATTAGTTTGGCAAAGTGCATGTTTTAGTTTTTCAGAGATTACAGCACTGGATAACTGTTCCTTGGGTTTTGTCTTTTCTGAGATAGACATGTCGACCCAGTAAAACTATGTTATTCTTCATGGTAAGATATTGTCAAGTCTAGTATGTATGACTAAAGAATGACTACAGCAGTCTACATATGCTTCAAATGTATATCCCAATAGCAAATAACTAAGTGACCACAAAGAAAGATGGTTATTATCCATCTAAAGATGTATTAGGTTATGTATGTTTATAAGTGTGTGTCTATATAATCTTCTTGGTTGTTTATATGAATATATTTGTTTACATTGCCTTTTTCTGGAGATGTGGTAGGGGGGGAAATGACAATGGTATTATTGGAAGAATGTCAGAAAAAAAGTTTAGAGACCTTGTACCTAAATTGGGCTGATTATTTTATTGCCTGTTTTGTAGTGAGATTTTGTGGTTAGGATAATAAAATTAAACAATTTGTTAATTTCCTTGCATACAGCAATGTAGAGGATTTGAAATTCTGAGTTCAAAATATGCTAACATGAGGTAAGCCTCAGCCTCACTGGAGGCACAGTAGAGCCGAAAGTGAATATAATTTTTAATGTGTTCAGTAGCCAATATGAAATAATAATGAAAATATTAGGAAAAAATAATGAAAAAAATCACAATCACAGAAATGTAAATGAAAATGAATAATGCTTGAGCAGTGTCATAAGGTAAAGCAAACCAGTTTACTTAAGATTTTGTGTTGATGCAAGAACTGGCATTGCATTATAATAACTAAAATATTTCAGATGTAAGTTTGATTTTTTTGAAAAATGGTATTTTATATATGGTAGGATGAATTTGTTATATTCAGTTTTAAAAATAATGGTCTATATTTAGTAGATAAATACATTAATTCATGGATAAGTGAATGAAAAAAAATCTCCAGGAAAAAAATTCTGCATGGTAGGACATGCATATAACAACTAGGAATTCCTCCTTTATAAAACCTTGAACTGAAACCTTTGAAAGGTGGGTGATATGGTGATGAAAATTATGCTCTACAGAGTTTTGGATTTCAACAGTGGCATGTCACCTGTCTCCAGAAATTTCTGTTAACATTAATCTATAAATAATGCCAGAATAGGATGAAATCTACTTTTGTTCCTTCATATATGTAATGTCTGACATTTGAGTGAGAGTTTTCTGGGATATGATTCTTTAGTCCATTTGTATTTTAACTATTTTAGGGACAATTGTATTGTTCAAATTCTGATAATGTAGTCTTCAATATTAATGGATCATTCTGACAGAAATAGAATTGGAATTGAAATCTGTCAGGTGTTCATTTGTCACATTTAATTGGAATCAGGGTAATCTTCAGTGTTTAGCTTGGTTAGGTTTTAATCAGGATTTATACTGGATTTTCATGCAGATTTTCCGTAGAAATAGCACTTTGGAAGTGATCTTGGTTATTAATTTTTACTTCAAATATTTACCATTTAATTTCAGTTGGTGAAACAATGCAGTTATAACTAATTGCTTTGCATTTCCTTTCATTTTAGAATTTGAAAGGATAATTTTCAGCACAGTACGTGAAACCTTCTGATACATTTCATACTTTTTTTTCAAGCTAAGATGACTAAGGAAAATAAGAAATCTTTATAGTTAAGGCAAATTTAAAAAGGTTGAGTTCAAAGGCAGAGTAAATAGGAAAGTTCTGTTTGCTGTTAAGAGCATCTTTCCATTTTCTTAGCTGAGTATAAAATGCTGGAAAATTTTAAAAAAAGGGTAAGAGGGTTGATTTTCTTAGAATATGCTGTACATTGCCTACCAGCCTACATGACTGTCAGATGTAGATTGAAGTTTTGTTCTGATGATTAGCTGTGGTGTCAGATGCGGGAGGGGAAAAAATAAAGGAAAGAAAAAAAGAAATGTTAGCAGATTGACTGTGAAAATTCAGTATGCAAAGATCTTGTTAATTAGTAAAATCTGCAGAACCAAAAGTAACTTCTGAGTTAATTTATCCCCTGCCCTTGGAGCTTTCCTTACAAGGAAATTCTGCTCGTATGTGCAGCCTTCTTCTCTAATTTTGCTGTTAGAATGGCACAGCCTTAATGTAAATTGCACAATAATTTCTTGAGAACATTTTCATTACATTTGTATTTGTATATCAAGGGTAAAGACATTACCATGGCAAATTAGTTTCCTGGTCTTTAGTCATAGCCTTCTGATTTTGACAATGCCAAATACCACATCTCCGTGGAAAATTTAGAAAAAAACCTAGTGACAGAAACTTCCACTGTTACCTCTCTTCCTTATTCTAACAGTTAATAGTCAGCATATGTTTTAAATTATGATTTTCTAAATAATAATAGTAGTAGTAGTACTAAAAAAAACCCCACCTAATTTATCACAAGTCAGGTTACTGGTCTGGAGGATTTCTTTCAACAAGGAAATTCTCTGAAGGTTATGAAAAATTTTGGGGGTTTATTTTCTTTTTTCTCTTGTATAACTATTTTAGTAACTATTCCTTTTTACCATTATGAGAAAGAACATGGAAGCATTTCATTTTACCTTTTAAATATGATGTTTCCTTATAATTTACCTTTCCTCTGAATTATAAATATTCCTAGGTTCTATTTCTTCTAGTGAAGGTAGGGATAGCTGGAGATATATATTCTCACAATTTGAAGAATGGACAATACAGCCTTTTCATACCAATTTAGAAGTTATTAAGTACATATATGATCTCTAAGCAGAGACCTTCCTTCATCAGCTTCATGTCCACTGGTTGTTAAGTCTCTCTCAGGTTTCTTGCAGACCCTCTTTGAAATATTTCATTATATTCCTTCCCCTCACCCCCTGATTTCTGTATGCTTACTATTTATTTATTCATGTAGTGGCCTAATCAGCTTTTTTGTTTGTTTGTTTAATTTAGCTAGAGTACCTATAGCAGTGAAATAGAAGCATTTCAGATCTCCAGATCTTCCCTGGAGATTTTTTTTTCCCATGCAATCCTAATTAGACTGTTTGCCACACCTGAGATACCTGCCTTAAAGCTAGCTCAGGTATTTCTACATGAACATGTCTTTGATCTGCAGCATAGTATTTTGAGTTAGCCCATGTTTCAGTATCAAATATATAGGGGTTGGAGAAGAGCAGCCATCTCTGTGAAAGAAGGAAAATAAGGGAATGGTTTGCAGCTTTCATTTTTACAGAGAGAAATGGAGTAAAGAAAGATTAAGTGACATGTCTGAAGTTACAACGAAGTAAGGAGCAGAGCTTCAAAAGGAACTCAGAATTTTTGTGATTCAGTAACCACAAAGAAAGCAGTAGGTAAATTACACTCTGGCTGACACATGAAGAACTAAAAGGCAGGGAAGAGAAGTGCATTACCTTGGTTCATATAGTCTGATAATATGCCCTGTTCTCAATGACAATTGCAGATTTACACTGCAAGTGTCAAAGTTCCACCATCAATGTAGAGAATGGGTTCATGATGTGCAAAATGATGACTTGAAAATGTGAAAGGAATTTTGACAATTAATAAATGCAATTAATTTTATTTATAAGAGCATTTTCTTGCTTTTACTTATAAGGTAGATTATTAATCTGTTTTCTAAACCAAAGTGTGAAGAAAAGAATCCATTAGTTTAGAGAACCCATGTTTACAGAATCTATTTCCCTTTAGCTTTTTCTAATGCAAATAACACAGATTAATGTTCTTACAGACTTAACTGTCCTTGCTGTAAACACAACAGACCAGACAGTCACTGACTTATTTCATAGAATGACTGTATTTCTGCAGTTCCCATTATTTTCAAATGTTCTGTTCTCTTGAATTCAGGTCCTAAAATTGCATGAGAAACATTTTGTTTTTAAAATTGTGTTCTGAAAATGTGGATGTAAGTAGTACATCTGAGAGGCTGAGTCAGTAAAGGTTTTCAGTGCAGTGATTACATGCTAATAATTCATTTTTTCTTTTATTTATTTATTTATTTATTTTATTTTATTTGGGTTTTTTTGTTTGGTTTTGTTATTTTGTTTGGTTTGGTTATTTGTGTGTTTTGGTGGGGTTTTTTTCCTTTTTTTTTTTTTTCCCCTGTTTTCTCAGGGCTGCTACATCTACTTTTGCTTAAATGCCATCCTGCATGCATGAACCCAAAAAACAAGAAAGTGCTGCAAAAATTGTTATATAATACAAAAGAATTCTTATTCTTGTTTCTGATATATCTTAACCTATAATTAGGCACACAGTGCACTCTGAATTCAGTAAATCTAACAACTTATATGGGTAATGCTTTGGAAGACATACATACTCAGTGATGGATAATGTCTCGAAGCATTTTTTTTTTTGAGAATTCAGCATTCTGATAAGATCTGTAAAAAGACATTTTATAGGAGATAAAAAAGCCCATCTCCTTAGAAAGAAGACACGCTGCAGAGGGTTCCCTGTTAATCTAGTGTAGTCTTACGTAACGAAGGGAACCTGGCTGGGAAGAACATTGGCCGCTTTCCTCCTTGATTTTTTTCCTTTTTAGTCTTATGCCATGTTCCTTTAGATGACCTTACCCCATATGTCTGTGGGTTTCTTCAGCAGAGGAATATGTGGTTTGGTAACCTATATGCATAGTAATACTTAAAGTTTCAAAACTATATGATGTCTGTTTTTTCAGTTACTTGCGTTTTGAAGTGTTACGTATGCATATTTACAATAGAAATGAGGGAAGTATATTTTGATTGTGTTAAATTCCTAGTGCTGTATATATTTTTACATATGTATTTACTGTATTAGGTTAATAATTTACCACACAAGGATGTAATTACTTTAGGCTGTGCATTGTGTCATTGCACTGGGGCTTATTTTATATTAACTACTACTCTATGTTTACATTGTACTTCAAATGCGTAATGCAAAATAAAGGCCCAAATATAGTCCAACTGTGATCAGAAATAGCTCTTGCTGAAGACACCAGAATAGTAGATTTTTTTTATCTGCTCTATTTTACATGACTGTCCATAAATATCAACAACTTCTGTCTGGCACCTATTCATGAAGTATGCCCGAGTATTGCTTTGAATTGTTTTTGGCTTGATCAGGATTTTTACCACTCAGAGAATGTATGCTTGGATCTGCTGGAATCAAAGAAGGAATGCATATTTGTGTGTTGGAAATCCACTCCTACACCTTGGTAGTAAAACAAATTACTCAGCATTTTTCTGATTTTTTGAATATTATTGTATATCTCTTGCTGTTCTCTCTGTTTGCTTTCCCATTCTATTTGCTCCAGTTCCTCTTGTGCTGCATAGAGGAGAATAGCATATGCCTCTTCCTTTTTAAATCATATTACTAGATTTTTTCCTTCACTCCAGATTTCAGTATCCTGCTCTGAAAAAGAAAATATATATAGCAATAACTTTTCCACTCTTAAAAGCAGTCTATTGATAGTGGATAACTTGAACTGCCATTTACTAAAACTTAGCTTTGTTTCAATGCCCTTTAAAAAAAAGAAATCCATATTTATATTCCATCAGTTTTTAACAAAAATTTGATAATTGAGAAAGACTTTGGATTTTTAAAGAACCATACCTGCAGTTATATCTGTTAGGAGGAAACAGTGAGGGAGGGGTTTGTATTTGTGTGTGTGGGTGCACACATGTACACATCTCAGTGAGTCAGTTCTTACTGCAAATACTCATGAGAACTAGACAGTTGCAGTTACATAACCTGCCTCATCTATGAATTTCAAATCAATTCACTGAGGTGGATATGAAAGAACTTACTAAACTGAGAAATAGAGAACTAAAGGATCAGAAAGTGAAGCTGTATGTCCTCTGTCATGCTATGAATTCATCTTTCATCTGCTAATTGATCCAAAAATTGTGCACCCCTCAAAAAGTAATAATTTGGACACCAACTTCCAGTTTGATGAGGGTTTTGCAATTGGCTTAGTGAAGTTAGGCTTTTGTCCAAGTCCTCTGTGCCAGCTGCTAGCTCAGGCTGCCTCCCACTGATGCAGATTGCAGAACTCCCTTTGATACTGTCGCAGTCCTGAATGTAGATGGAAGGCAAAATACATTCCAAAATTTACAGACTCAAGGAAGAACAGACATCTGGTTTATGAATGGAATATTTAGCAACCTTTGCATCCACGGCAGGCTCTTTCCTGAAAAAAATCTAATGCGAAGATTCAACGGAAATTTATTTTTCCTCTGTTCAGAGGAGTCCTTTCATCACCCTGTGTTTTTGCAGTGTCTGTATTTAATGACAGTTTCTTTAGTTTCCTGGACAACATTAGATCTTTCTGTCCCTTCAGACAAATCTTCAAGTATAATGAAGATCCAAAACAAGTCCTTTATAGGGTATTTCTTCTCAGTTTCAGTGAAAAGTATTTTTTCTCTACTGCTGATTCCCGACTTCTTTTCTATTTATTTTTTATTAAATACATGTAATAGGAAATGCCAATACCTTATATACTACCTAGTAGCTTTGTCTTTGTCATAAAGCTTGATGCTTTGGGTTTGATGTTTTAAAATTGGTAGTTTTTTCTATATGCAAGAAGCCCCCCAAAACCAACAGATGAAATTAAAAGAATAAATCATATCTTTTCCTTGAGTCCATTTTTAAAACTATCAAGTATGAATTACAGAAAAAAAATCTGACTGTATTTTCAAAATGGTGTACTTGGACAGAAGGAACAAGAGCATGTGTAATTGGCTACACAGTTGAACCTTAATGAATCATATAATTCGCAAGGATCTGATTTTAAAAATCTGGAAACAAATTCAAATCTCACGTGTATTAAACTGGCATGTGCCTACCTATGTCATAAGCAAAAATTTATATGTTAACTATTCTTGTTATATGAAGAGTTTGAGCAAAAGTGAAGTGCAAGTCTACAGAACAGATAAGCTCCCAGTTATTGGTATATACTCTAGTTTAATAAGTTGTTGCATTTTCACATCTAAGTAAAATAACTTCTTACAGTGTGGTCTTTTGCTTCTTTTTAAAATAATGTGACTTTTAATAAAGATTTGTAAAATGTGTATCTAACTGTGACAAAACATAGAAGAACATATAAAAACAATAAATCTTGAATTTCTTTTTACATCCAAAACTTCAAATTTACATGTTTTCAGCCTGCTTATCTAACCAAATCAAAAAGGTTTCCTGAGGGCAGTATTTTATTTCTTTTTAAACTACTGATATGTGAATTCAGAGTTATAACAGCAAGTGTACTTACCTGGTTGCTACATAACTTAATTCTTCAACTCTAATGATAATCTGGAAAGGTTCATGGTTCTGGCTGTATTCCTGTGTGCCAGCCTTCCTCAGAACTATTAATGTATCCCATGTATGTGGGAAATCCAAATAATATATAGGATCAGACCAGAAATCATCTGGTGGACAAAATAGGGTACTCCGGAAAGAGTACAGAAGGGCAGATAAATTAATTTGTTTTTCAAGTAGCCTTCTACTGTTGGGAACTCAAATTCCCTGAGCCACATAATGTGGATTTAGTAATCTTTATGGATTTATATACACAAATTTGTCCAGTTTCTGTAAGACTGCAGGCAACTATTAATATCTCTTTTTCCTAATGAAGGTTTTTAAAGTGATTGTGTGTCCCATTAGTCTTGGGTTGAACAAAGGAAAAATAAACTTGTTAGCCTGTTAGGGACAAGTAGATAAGAATTTTTTACTGAGGATGTGTTGCTTTGCACCCGTAATGAACTTTGCTGTTGTATCTTGAAGTACTTTTTTCAGTTATTATTTCAAAAGGTCTAAAAATCAAAGATTGAAGGGAAGTGTGTGTATCTCTTATATATTTTACCAAATATTAATGTCAGGTTAGTATGCTGAAATCTACAGAATGATATTCAAAGGAATTAGAAGCCCCAGTATAATACGTGTCATCTCTAGTTCTGAAAGTTCTGTTTTATATTTATATTCTCTGCTTTTCAGAGAAATGTAACAATTTCTATAATGACCATAGGATTTAAAGGCAATCATAATATAGATTCAGACATTTAAGTATTGCTGAATATTACTGCAGTATCACTTATATGTGCTTTTTTTGCCTCAACAGCAACATACCATTTGAGAGGAATGCCAGCTGGTTGAATAAGTAGAAAAACAATCATGGCATATGCTAGAACAAGACAAATATTAGACTTTTTAAAGAAATTGGTTCGATTTATTAGTACAGTAATTTAAAATAATATTCCAGGATTTGTTGACTTGTTGGGTAAGAAATAAAAATAAAAACAAAACCATAAAAAAAAAAAAAAAAAAAAAGAAAAAGAAAAAGGATTTTATGTTCCAACATAATTTTTGTGCACAGATAAAAGCAAATGAAAAATCAACACTTATTAAGCAAGAAAATGTGTTTTAGTAATCAGAATTTTGTAAGGTCGAATTTTTTTTACTGTACTGGAATAAGAAATTCTAATAATACTAACTTCAAATCTTTTATTGTTGGTAACTTTCCATTCACATTTAAAAGAGCTGTCCATTCTCATACTGATTTTACGAATTAAAGAAAGGACAAACACATCCCTCAGTAAATAATAAAAAAAGAGATTATTTTGATAGATGATTCATATCTATACTTTATATAATTTAAAATAACTGAAATTAGGACATGCATGTAAATTGCTGTTTGGATAATAGAAAAAAGTAAAATATAAAGACAGTGAAGGAAGAAGAGTATTGATAGAGTTAATTTATTTTGATGTTTGTATGCTCTCTTACAACCAAACATTCCCATACCAGCTTTCACAACTTGCTTGTCTTAACCTTATTTTTTGCTGTATCTAAGGAACGAATCAACCCTAAAGATCCCTACAGAGGCACTTGTTCTTTTACTGAGCAATCTGCATTATTTCATCAGAAAGGGAAGAAAAATCAAAGTGTATCTTATCTACCATTGCATATAAACAAACTGAAGGACAATCTTCCACCAAAGTGTTGGGTTTTCCACTTATGGTTTTGTGGCAGATTTGTTTTCTTGATCCAAGGATTTTTCTGTCTTTTTCTGAAATTAGTAGTGTCCACAGAGAGAATCTTGGGAAAAGGCTTTGTAAATTAAATCTGATGAATTCAAGAAGTGTGTGGTATTTGTATCCTCTTGTCCTATTATCTTTAGATTATTTCAGGTGCACAGTCATGCACATTCTTATGTTGAGTTGTTTTGCTTACAATGAATTCATATTGTCTTTGAAGAGGAGAATCTGTGTGCCTTTTTGGAGCGGTGCAATGACATTTACATATCATGATATGTTAAAGTAATGTTTATCAGTGGAAAATGACATTGCAAGCTTTTATTATGAGGAGAAGGCAAAGAGAACTGATGTAATTTTGCCTTCCAGTGGTGTTAGCTAATAACAAAAACTTCTCTTCCCTAAGTGGAGAATAGAAACCTATTTGTTTTCTTTAAAAAAGCATTTGAGAGATAAGTATGCATGGTATGTTATTTTATTAACATCTCTCAATGTTTAATTCCATTAACAGTGGCCATCATTGCCTGCTACTGAATTTCATAATTTGTGCCAGCATTCTTTTCATATTCTGCCATGTATTGCAATAGTAATACTGGGATTGATGTGATATATCAGTAGATTTGACAGCTCTGGAAATGCATTTGTTTTAGCTGTCTTATACGCAGCCATTATTCAAGGACATGAAAGAGTAATAAAATAGGTAATTTTAGTTGTTTTCTAGGCTTCTAATGGTTTTAAGGGAGGGGGGCTTAAGTGGACAAAAGAGGAATAACTAGGAGTGACATTATTACATACACTGACTTTTAAAATGCAAGAAATCTAAGTATTTTAGTTGTGTTTGAGGATGTCTGATTCAATACCCCACAGCACAATTAAGATATTGCTTTTAATGCAGTTTTATATTCAGTTAAAATGCTTTGAGGAACAAAAGGTGGCAAAGGTAGTTAAAATGAGGCCTTCTGCTTAATAATATGTACAAAAAGTTTTCATGCATTTGGAAAATTTGTAATAACGTGATGATAGAAAATTTGTAATGACGTGTAAAGCATGTAAGGAAATATTTAAGCTGTCCTGGAGGACTAAAAAAATGGCGATTGACCTATTTGACAATTTTCAAGGAACCTGCACAGTATGACTCCCAACTCATATGGAATCTGCCTGTATGACTCACATCCTTCCCGAAACCCTCTTTCCAACATGTCACTGTACAGAGGAAAAATGAACTGGCAGAGAAGAGAAACAGCATGGACTTTGGTTCTACTCTTAACATGCTCTAACCAGCCCTCTCAGGTTTTAGCAATTAGCATAGGCCTGAGAAAACCTGTGAGAAAAACAGGATTTTATAATTTTGACACCATATGTTATCCTTTTGTTTTTGGAAGCAATTGTAAAATGATAGATTCTGCCTGCATTTTTCTACCTGAATGACGCCAAGATTGAAGGGGAAAGAGTGTTAGGGAAAAAAAGACTCAAATGTAAATTGCACCAAAATTCTTTGTGTCTTTTTTTTGGTTTTGTTTTGTTTGAGGGACTCAACAGCGGTGTGCAAAGGGCATGAGTAGAATTGATTATTCCTACCCATTGTTTCCTTCTATACTGGAAATGGTCATACCTGCAGAATTAAACTTCGGGAAATAACAGTGGAATAAGAAGCTGTCTCATGGACAGACCATGATGAAGCAAAATAGTTGTGAGTCAAAGTCAAAATGCATCTTAGATTTTATAAATGGCAATACAGAGAACAGGCTCTACACTGCCACAGTGCACTGTTCCTAACAAAGCGTGTCCCTCAGAGGCATAGCTCACTTGCCAGGAGCATAGATACAGAAACTTGAGACACAGTCAGATCTAATTTCACAAGAAGTAATAGGAGAATGCAGAAAAAGCCCAAGATGCCCCCAAAGGTTCAGATAAGTGAATATTTTTCTCTTGCTTTTCTCTTCAAAAGGAAACAATTGCCTTTAGCTTTTACCAGGTAGAGTCCCACATGCTGGTGTTCATGCTATGAATTTTAAGTGGAAAAACTTTTCCAAAACATAAAAAGTTTCTTGAAAAATTAATTGAGGAATTAAGGAAGTTATAAACCTAAGATATTTCTCTACCACTGTTCTTTTCTGTATAGTACTGTTGTTTTTCCCGCTACATGTAACTGAATTTTAGAAGGTGCTTTTTCAGAAGGGCCTAAGCAAACAAATTGTACTGACAAGACAAATTTGTTTATTACTGTGAAGATAAATAGTAAAAGAGTTCAATCAAGCCCAGTTCAATAGTGATAGAAAGTCATTACTCTAAGGTGACAGTTAAGTGCCTTATATAAAATGAGTTAGTACTTTGAGCATATTACCTACTGGAGAGGTGCTCATGTCCCCACAAGCATTAACTAGCATCCTGGTTGAGACTGTCAGATAAGAAAAGAGGATAGCAAAGAACAGCTAAGGAAAAGGGATCTGATACAAAGTCCGTTAGTCTTTGAATGGCAGTCACTGCCAAATGCTACTGTTTTGGATGGCTTTGTATCATGGACAGAGTGTTCTGTCTACGCACAACCTGGCGCTTCCCATCAGCACTAGGTTTATGTGGAAAGAGAAAATCCACATAAGGCTGAATTTCAGTAATAGATTAAAATAGTTTCACTATTGTAGTGAATATTAATAACTGTACAAACATAATACAAACATAATTGCAG
This sequence comes from Lophotriccus pileatus, assembly GCA_035583135.1. Lineage (NCBI taxonomy): Eukaryota > Metazoa > Chordata > Aves > Passeriformes > Tyrannidae > Lophotriccus > Lophotriccus pileatus. The sequence continues at coordinate 52,710,738 of JAWWES010000133.1, read as the reverse complement.
TGAAGGACACTAGTCAGGGCATAAGCTTCAAAGCAGAATTGGTTCCTATATTTCTTAGCAGTTATATTAGCCTAATTTTAAATGTTCTTAAGTGAACAAGTTCAGATCACCTCAATATAAAGAGGATTTTTAATACTACTACATTATTAAATGTTAACTGTTGCCTCCTGGAAAGTAATGGTACTTTATAGTAGCGGAACTCAGGAATGCTTGCACTCTGTTAGCTGAAAATAATGTCAGTTGTTCTCTGCCAAGAAAGGATGTAAAACAATTAATGAACAAATTGGTTTTTCTACTCTCAAGATTTTCAATCAATTCTGATCTCCTTCAGAAAGGAACTTTTTTCCCTAAATTTTACCATATTGATTCACTATTTTGTCTCACAAACTTTTCTTGAGGCCATCTTGTGCTGTGATTTTCCCAGTGCCTTAATCCCATCTTTCTCCAATTAATGGATTAACATATATATGCATAAGTCTTTATGATATAGTTTCCAAACAGATCTTGAAGAGAAATCAAACATGAAGAAACCCCATTAAAAGTGCCTCTTAAAATGTTGATTTTTTTTTTCCTGTGCTCACTGACAGATTCTTGGAGATCACTGAGTCTCTGCCTTATGCCTCATACTCTGGTCTCGAAATCTCCAATGTAGTAAGCACTGAGGGGACTTTCTGGGACTTTCTTGCATCGTCTTGTTCACTAGTAATCCCAAAGGGATTATTAATTTACAACAATTAAACAAAAACTCATTTAGTCTAAATCTGAGTTATTCTTGACTTTCCATATCACACACAGGACTAAAATTTCTTTAACACAATGCTGCAGTAGTCACTTCTTCTTTCACAGGAACTATAGTGTGCATGAGGGATAAAATATTTAAGCACAGAGTATTTCTGAAATTCAGCTATAAGGAAATAGATTCAATCTTCATTCACACTACTGTAACAACTGTGTAAAGAAGGGAATTGCAATGATTAAAAATGGCTAAATATAGTTCCATCCTTAAGGCCCTATATTTTGCAAAAACTCTTCACTTAACTAGCACTTTATACTGTGACATAGTGAAAACACTGCAAGTAGGATCTATTCAGCCAGGCAAAGCATTATTTATGAGTTGCAAATGACTAGATTGTAACTAATGGTATCAGTAGGGAATGTAGGGAATGTAGGACTGTAGTAAATATCTTAACCTGTTATGTTTTATGCTCATGGGATTACAGACACTTTGGAACAAATACTCACTGTGTTTTAGAACACATTGTCTAAATCCTGTAAGTCTCAAGCTGCACACTATTACTGCCAGAATTCATGGAAAGCCCCCATAAGAAAAACAGACAATATATTGACCTTAAAACAAAATATAACCATATACAAATTTCAGATAGTTTTTATTTAACTTCATATATTTTCATATCTGTTTTCCATGTTTCTTTGCTTCATTCCTAACCCCTGAAGTTTAGATTTTTGTGTATAGTTTTCTCATAACTTCCAGAGATGTGACTTTAACAAAACTTGCAAAATTGTGCAAGTTGGCACTTCTGTGTGTGCAACAAGACACTCCTTTGGGAAGCGGAGAAGAAAAATCTCTAGTTTGTTGAGATGATCAATAAAGATAATTATACTAGTCATGTGTCTACTGGAAAAGACTTCTTACATTTTTAAATTCCATCACTCTTAGCAATGTGTACAGTTAGTTATGAAATAGTATGAATTTTTCTCTTTTAGCATTATATAAAATGCTGCTGACCTTAGTGAGAGCTGTGATGTTTTGCAACATAGAAAAATCTGACAAAATAAGCAAATGTCTGTGCCTTACAAGCATCTGATCCCTGGTAAACTTTTAAAATTATTTTTAAGTAAAGTACAGACAGAACTATTTATTTTAGTTTTCCTCAGTTTTCTAGCAAGAGTTTTTATGAAAGTTTTAGTGTATTTTCTAGTCTTTGAGATGTGAACTTGGACAGCCTTTGAAATCTTTGCAGTTACTACTATAGTTAAATAGTAAAAAAAGGAGAAAACTGTTTTTATCACTTTAGCAGAACTGTCTTGCAAAGACCGTTTGGTGAATAAGAGAGTAAAACCAGAAATACTTCTGAAGTATTAGGTTGAAATAATAGGTTTTAAAAAATAAAAAGTTGGATATTTACAAGTTGATTATTTACAAGTAAATGAAATGGCACCTATGTTCAAATGGTAAGCAAACCATTAATCAGTGATTAATCAGCAACTCAGGTAGCCAAATAGTAATCTTTGCAGGAGATGCAGTTGCATCATGCTGCATCAGCAAGAAATAAAGTCTTTCTACTTTTGAGTCCAGCTTAAGAATTCATTTCACAGCACGACTGAGACTAGATGCTAGGAGCTGAAAAGTCTAGGTTATGCTTTCAGCTCTGCCACAACCAGTGTGAGACAATGAAAAGAAATTTGTTTATAAAAAAGATGCAAAATTAATAAGAAGTTTTTGTAAAGATCTGTGAGCTTTTTAAAGGGAAAGCTGCTGATAATTGCAAATATCAGGTATATTACTTCCAGGTTTTAGTATGATTAAGCTCAACCTTTACAGAGACTATTCTCATTATCTCAAGGATATCTATGTTCATGGTGATTTGCAAGCACACAATTTGTCAACAAAGAAATATTAAATATTAAAACAGAAGGAAAAGGAGCTATGGTAGTTTGATATGACCCAATACATTCATTTTCATACAGTCATACTAAGTAAATATTTTCCTTCAGAGTTGACAGAGTTGTAATAAATAAGCTAAGCTTTACATACATATCCTGTTGATTTTAGAAGTCAATTGACAACACTTAATTCTAACAGAGTTGCTCTGACCCTTTCCAAGCCTTGCGGTTCCTTCCCCCCCACCCTGGTGCAAGAGGTTCTTTATCGTTAATACATCTGGTATCTGGGGCAAGGAGGAAGAAGTTTAAAAAGCCTCCACTAGTCCAGCAGCATTCCTGAAAGGCCTTTCCTTTTTTAAATTTCCCTGAACTGTCATACAATGGAGCAGCTTCCAGAATTTGGAGAAGTACTTGTATTTTAGGTACTTGGAAAAAACCAATCTGTTGAACAATAATGCATAATACAAACATATATTACATCTTCAATGTAATATAATGTGCTATTGCTAATAATGTAATGCACGTTTGTTTTGCTGAATGTTTTAGTAGACTTAAGGAATAATCACCCTTTCCTTATGCATGAAGAAATAGCTAACACTGTAACTGGGACGTTAAACTATCCCTGTAGATGGTTCAAAAATACTTTTTTAAGCTTTCTGTTAAAGCTGTATACTATTCATGAATAAAGCTGGAGTTCAAAGCAAGAAAGTGCCATTAGTGAAGATGTGTATTAGTGAAGATGTCTCTTTGTGCTCCAGAGAAACAGATTTAGGTTTCAGTTTGGATTTTTAATAAGTTTACAGATACTGTGTCTTCCGCATACCATCCAGAAACATATTAACCAACATATCTGTATCACTTTAATTTTTATAATTGTCATAAGAAATTAAAAAAACTTGCAGAAGAGATAATTATTTGACAACAGTATAACCACTAATGTGAGAATGACTTCAACAAAAGTAACTTTCCAACATTAATTATAATAAGTAAGATTCTTTAGCTGGAGAGAATGAAAAGGACATTTTATATTTATGCTAGAATTATACTTAATTTTTTTTTACATTCAAAAATGTCGTAAATCTAGCATTTTAAATTATTTATTTTGCATTCATTTAAAGGTTAAGTTCAGCTATCTAAAAATAATCATAATCTAAGGGAAAAAATCCATTAAATGATCCCTATGCAGTTTTTAAAAGAAAATGGATTTTAATAATTTCAAGCGCTTAAATACTGTGTACTGCAATGTTTTTCTATTCCATCTATTTTGTTGAATTAGAACAGTCTGTTTTCCTTGAGTGATAGATAGAGCTCTGAGTCCAGCAGATCATGCACTTCCCTTCCAAGTGCATCTTTATCATAAACCTCTCTATCATTATATAGTTATTTATGGAAGTGCTTATCACATTCCCCAGTGTAAGAATTACAACTGTTTTCATGTAGATGAAATCTCACTTTTCTACATTTTTATTTATATAAAATACTACTTTACCAGATTTTCCTATGCACAACGTGTAGGAGAGATCAGCATTATAAAACTATGTTGTAGATATTTTTGTTTAGCTGTTTGGGTTTTTTTCTTGAAAAAAATTTACAGAAAATTTGTTTTAGTCAAACATGATTTAAATGATTTATTTCTTCAGAACTGAATTCTGTGTATGAAAAAAATATTCCTCCTTCATATATCAGACAATAATGGCATATAGTATATATTTTTCATAACAGCTTGCTTCAGTATGCATACTGTTGAGGTCTTAAGACTTTCTAATGCTTTGTTTTTTTCTTCTCATACAGCATTTCACTGCTAATGTGGATTACTTTCTTGACAAATGACATAATTATTTGAGTTAACTTTACATTGTTTAATTACTTTTAAATATTTTCATTGTTTTCCTTTTTTTTTTATATTATGTGAAAAGAAAAAACCTGAAGGGAAAAATCCTATTTATTTATAATATACCTTTCTTCTCTGGAAAACCAATGTTTCTTTTAATTTCTAGTTACCTCTGATTGCTTTGTAGGTTTGGACATCCTTTGGGCTTTTTTTTTCCTTGTTCAATAAAGATTTTGTAGTCCATATTTGATTATACTAATGGTAAAGGAAATGATTTGGCTTTGAGTATAATACATGGCAAAATACTTTGGTCTCTTGTGAGTGTTACCATCACCTCATGATGATAATATATCATGTAGCTTATTAGCCTTGCAGGGATACAGAAATAAAACAGCAGGACGTGCTGCAGGAGTAATATTTATATCACTGCATGGTGGTTTCCTGGCTTATAGTAAAATGTCAAGCAAACCACTAATTTCAAATGGAGACATCTATAAAAAATAATTTCTATGTTTCTCTTTCCAGTTGGTTTGGAGCACTGAAAATTAAAACTTCAGAGCAAAAACTAACAGAAAGACAATAGCTTTTCCTTTCTAACTGTCCTAACCAAATCTACCATGAAAAAGTACTATCAAACATAAGATCTACTAGATCATGTAATACTTTGCTGGATCATTCCCTAATGTCTGTTTTTACGAGAAAAGGAGGCTGACAGGTGAACTCATTTCTCTCTGCAGCTTCCTGAGGAGGGGAGGTGGAAAAGGAGGTGCTGAGATTTTCTCCCTGGGATCCCTGGGATAGAAGGCATGGAAATGATTCAAAGCTATAGCAGGAGAAGTTTAGGTTGCACATTAGGAAGCATTTCTTTACCGAGTGTGTGGTGAAACACTGGATCAGGCTTCCTAGAGAGGTGGTTGATGCCCCAGGCCTGTCAGTGTTTAAGAGTTGTTTGGACAATGCCCTTACAATATGCATTAATTTTTGGTTGGAATAGAAAATTGTGGGTCAATCTCTTCCTACTAGAGCTGTTCTTTTCTGTTCTAATTAGAAGAAAATTAATGTAACACAATGGAATATTATGCATAAGGAGGAGGAAAAAAAAGAAAAAAGAGCAAAGGAAACCAGATCTATAGTCTAAATTGTTTTTCTAGGCTTTTCTCTTTTTTTTTTTTAATTGTATATTTTTCAATCTCTTTGTTAAGAATATGAGGTTCAAAATATATCTTTAAAGCTCAGGTTTTTGTAAATTTCTGATCAATTAAGCTTACTCTAACATGGCTAGTTTTTAATTTCAGTGTAATACACAATTCAAATCATGTTGGAGTAAGAACATTCTCAAAAAAGATAGAAAACATTTATTTTATGCTGCATAGCTTTACTGCAGGAAACTACAACAATAAAAAATGCCTTAGAGGCCAATAACTTTAAAAAAAATTATATTTGAGATTTATTTTTTTCAGAGAGGTCTTCAACTCACTGGTCCCATTCTCTCATAGACAACTTTGTTGTATGCTTCATGTTGTAAATTTGTTAAGTTCCAACTTAAAGCTATTAACAAAAAAGAAAAGCCAATTTCTACACCTCCCTTGTAAGACAGACAGGAACTATGGGTTTGAAGATGAAAAAGATCAGCCAGTTCGTTCCTTTTTGTCCTTATGTCTTTGCTGTTTTTTTTTCATTCCAGGGCTATTAGATAACCCAAATTTCTAAGTACAAAATATTTTGTCATTCAAATTTTCCACCAGTCTGAAATTCTACCACCTGATTGGCTTGGATCAGTGATTGCCAAGCCAATGCTCTAATGCTTTATCCTTTCATGTGTCTATGAGATGTGAGATCAAGCTTTCATCCTGCCCCCCGCCCCCGCCCACCGCCTTCCATGTGTTTCTTTTGCCAGCTAATATAAGAATTTAGGCCTGGAAAATAGTTCAGACGGTTGTGGATGAAGATTTACACATGCAGTCTTCTGAGTTGCTTGTAATACAGATAAGTCCACAAGTAACCTTTATGTGTGTGTATTTAGATATATATTTATATAGAGAGGAAGCATGTACATAGAAGAAAAAAAATGTTTATATCAAATAAATTAACAAATTAGAAATATTTTTTTGATCTGGACTGCGAGACAACAGCAATCACCAACTTGTAGCTGAGATTAATACATGCATGAGTGACTAATCCTATTTTGCTCTACAAATGGTTTAAGGTAAACTGTAGCATTGTGGTTGCCAGCTTCTAACATCACCCAATTTAGGAGAGACTATTAGCAGAACTAAGCAGGTTTATTAACTCAGGAAAGCACTAACTTCACTGACAGATACTAATTGCATTTGGTTTCTGCCAACAAATGAGTTGGAGATGTATTATTTTCCAGCTAAAACATTCACCTGGCAACGAAATCAACAATAATAGGCTGAGCCAAAACCTATCTTGTGAGGAAGCCAGGGTCAACCATACAACCCAGGCAGAACCAGCATTCCTTTCTATTTATTTTTTTTGCTTATAGTTGCATACTTTAATTATATAGATTGCTTATAGTTGCATATTTTAATATACTCCTTATCACTGCTTACAGAAAAGCAGGGGTCCTTCACATCCCTGCACAAAAGCCGTGCTCGTTGCCACTGTTCTTGGCTCTGACAAAGCAGAGACAAATACTGGCATACAAGAATTTTAGCCCAAGCCTTTTCCTTGCTTTCAGGAGTAGCTTTTTCAATTCATTCCCTCAGTACCTATACACAGACCACTGGGGCTTGCAGGAGAATATTGTTCCTATTACTCCTATCATCCAGTGTTGAGTGTAATCCTCCACAGCTGTCACAGTGATTCATCAATAATTAACCCGAAACTCCCTTTGGGGCTCTAGCATGTACTAGTAGGATAATAATTTTGTTACCTTGCACCTTTGTGTTTCCTCCCTTACTGAAATAGATGAGGAGTAATAGTGGCATTTCTCATTTCAGTCAGAGAGTATTAGAAGACCTAGAATTCATGCAAGCCTTTCTATTGAAATGATAGTCATACTTAGTATTCATAAGGGGAAAACTCATGTTTTCCAAACTGAGCCTAGTCTTTCTGCAAATGGTATTAAGTTTATTATAAGTAATGTTATGGAAAATACTCAAATAAAAATACATACATCCAAAAGAAGTAGCACAAACTAGGCCAGTGGCATGGGAGCTTAAGCTAGAAGGAGACTCAGGAAGAAGACATACTTGTATCTACCATCAAGAGAATACTTCCAAATTCAGAGCTTTGTGTTTTGTGAAGGTAACCTTAAACAGATAGATGCACTAACTAGGGAAAACAAAAACATATGCATGAGCTAAGGGAGCTCTCCAGAACTAGCAAATATAAAACTTCGGACACACCTACAGTGACTTAATTTTTTAAGGTTACACTAGTAAGGATAACTTGGTAAAGCACCTCTTACTTCAAAGTAGGAAGAAATACAGGACTGAAATACAGTTCTGTTACATAACTACTTTTAATCTACTGTTTTACTTTATGAGTTTTAGCTCTTTAATATGACTCATGGAGAGGGAGCACACTATAGCTGTTTTTATATATTTAAAAGATTTACTTTACCCTTCAAACAGCATATTCAAACATTTTCAGTGAGTTAGGCTCTTTGAGTAGAAAAACAAATTTTTAAATATGAAAATATCTGAAAAGACTTAATACACTTAAATGGTCACTCTTAGTGTTTAAAATCTCCGTATGCAGATCAAACAGCATATGCGGTGGTCTGCCTTTAGATGACTGATCCTCCCAGTTTGGTATCAGAAGTAGTTTAAGGCAATCCTGATGTATGCTGACTTTTGAAATTGTTCCCAGTGTATATACATAGTCACATATATAATTCAAGTTATACTTCAAATTATGTGCCAGGATGTTGTTTAAATTGAAAATTCAACTATCAAAGTTTGAAAAAAAAAGGACTTAAATTCATCTTAGCTAAAAATCAAAATAAAAATGCACTCTTTTTGTTTTTTGATAATTTTGTGGAATAATATTTCCATGGCAAAAGTTTAATGAATTAACTTTTAGCTTAATTAATTTTATAATATCATTAAAACAAAATGCTTACATGCAACTGCCCATGGAAGGACAATTGCACTGGTGCTTATGATACTTAATAAATGGAGCTATCTACTGGTAATAGAGATGACAAGGTGCTGCAGGTCCTTTCAGCATCTCCCATTAGTAAGGGATATGACCAGGGTGATAGACAAAATGCCTACAGTATCTTTCAGAAGGCAGCTCCTCCTCACTGTGGAATACAAATTAGTCATCTACACCCCATTTTTGTGGATAGTAAGCTATGTACACCTTAAAGTCTTTATAATTGAGGAGTATAATTTAAAAATAAATCCTAGTATTGCTTTAAAGTATAAAATGGTGATGAAGCTTTGAGATAATTTCATGCTAGCAGCTTGTTTTCTACTCTCAGAAATTATTCTCAAGAGTAATTTTGTCTTTATTGTGCTCTCAGGCTGGCCAAACCTACTTAATACATTTTTGTGCAACTTTCTGTATTTGCACGCTCACTAGATTTTTGTCTTAGGAATTTCTGCTGTCAGTGATACATTTAGTACACGCCATTTGTCTGCTGAAAAATATTTAAAGTCTTAACAGGCAAGAATTCTGAAAATTGCAAGACAACTACTGATGGACTGTAATATAAATGTTGTTTATTCAAAGTTTTGGCTTATGTTGGAGAGACAGACTATTAAGTTACTGCTATTTCACATGTAACTGGAACTGTTCAGGTCTCCTAATAGCATAAAAAAGATTCTAATTATGTAACTGTGTTTTTAATTTACCCAGATACTCTCAGATTCAAACTGAAACCTTTATGAAAGAAAAATAAAGACTTAGATATGCAGAAGGCTTTCTCTTCTCTAATTGTTTTAGTTTTGACTGTTGGTTGCTTTATAAGAGGAAATAACATGGATGAGATCTATGGGTTAAGGAAAAAATTGCCCTAAAATAAGATTGAAAACCTCCTAGTTATACTAGTAATCTGACTGTGTTTCGTTGTTGTTGTTGTTTTACTACCAGCAATGTTTAGATCTCCTTCAGGGCAGTTGCTATTTTAATTACATCAAGCAATTGTCCAGCAATATGTACCTGTTCTCTCTCAATGAATTTGTAGTTGTGAGAATTCACTGTGCTTTTTTCAAAAGACTTCAATAAATTCCACAGTAGTCCTGTTAGTCTAGTAGAATTTTCATAGGAAAAAGAAAAGGAAAATAAAATTATACCAACATTTTCTATGACTAGAAAATTATACTGCTCTTTCCAGCAGAAACCTTTTCACTTAAGTATCATCTCATTTAACATCTAGAGCTACCTTTAACATACACCATTAGCTATTTAATATGTACAGTTACAACCACTTAATGGTTAACCAAAATATGACTGTGCTAAGAATGGAAATTTCAATTTAGTTCCATGCTTTTTAGGTGGCTTAAAACAAACAGCTTCTCTCTTCCCCCAACTTCTGATATACCAACATCAGATGGATGAGATGCAGAGTGATTCACCATTTCTTTTGGCTTCATGCCCAAATTTAGTCAGTCAAGACTAAGACTTCCAAGTGTAGAATATCATGCCAGATATTGACTTCGCTTTTGTTGTAAGACTAAAAGTCACTAGAGATTTCATGTCATTCATTAACACAGCCATTTTTTATTTTCTTCTGAAGAGAATCAGGAAGATAGACTATTTTCCATGCTTTTCTCTCCATTTACTGAAATTACTTCCTATTTACTATTGAAGAACCTATGTGATTAATGTGATTTTCTGACCTCATGATTAATAGACAACTTAATTGATTGCATGATGTTTATAGGTTACATACTGCAGTTGGCTTTTTTTTTCTTGTTTTCCATATAGTTTGTGATAAATAAGAGGTAGAAATTTGTTCTATGCAAACATGGTTGTACCAGTGTATTCTCTGTTCTAACAGTTTTACAAAACCTGCCAGATATGAGATCAGTGAAGAAAATGTACTTGTCTTTTTGTGTGTTGGGGGGTGGGGGGTTTTTTTGTTTTTTGTTTTTGTTTTTTTTTTTTGGTTTGGTTTTTGTTTGGTTGGTTGGTTGGTTGGTTGGTTTGGTTTTTTTATTTTGTTTTGGTTTTTGTTTGTTTTGGTTTTGATTGTTTTTTCCTGATTTTTATCCTAGAAAAAAAATGACTTCAGTTTGGCTCCAGGCAGCTCTAACTTGTGTGACCCACAGTTACTCAGCAGATTGTTCAAGGTCTCACTGCCCTTGGCATCAAAAAGCCAACCACTTTTACATGGATTAATTTTTTGAGTAAACTTATCTAGCACATGCTGTATCTAGCATATACATTTCTTTACAAAGAGACATGCACGTCATATCTTTCTACCTAGTTGCTTCTTCAGCAGTTATATTTATTTTGGCTACTGAATGGAAAATGAGATTTTTCACTAGTGTTTGAGTTTGCTTGCGTAGTAGCTCATGTTACTCTTTGAGTAACTGATCTTAGTCTGAGCTTCTCTTGACTTTCTCCCAACTCTTTTTAAACTTTACTATTCAAAATTTTAGAACGGATCATTGGTGGTGTGCAGTATTCCCTCAGTGAGTGTGCTGATACCAGGATACTGAGTTTCATTGTTTACAACTTTGCAAGTGTAAAAACAATCTACAAACTGAAATGTTTCCATAGAGAATTTTAAATAATTATTCAGGTTGACTCCCTTTCTCTCTGTCCCTTCCTCCCCTCTCAAAAATACCGACAAAAAATTTCAAATAGTCCCAACAAAGCCACAAACACCTATTTTGAAGCACGAAGATATCACCATTGGAGACATCATGCTAGAAAAGTGTTAAACTCTTCTACCAAGTCTTTTTTATTCTTTCTTAACTTTTGTGTGATATATTTCGTGTGTGACCATACACATATATATATTTTGTCAAATCATCAAATACATATTAGAGAACAATTTTTATGCTACATGAATACACAGTGATCTAAAAGACACATTCTTTTCATTTCTCCCACTCACATAATTTTGTCTGACAAGATTGTCAGAGCAAGACACAATTTTTTTTTATGCTTTTATTTTCCTGAACTATATTTAATTTTCCAAAGCATAATGAAACTTCACTATCTATTTCTTTGCACAGTGTAAAGTAAAACTGCACTTCCTAGAAGAGATGTAAGAATATCATAATATTTCTCTGCTTTAACAGAGGTGTAAATAGAGCAATGTAAGGACCATATATTTTGGAATGGAGACAGGCAACTTTAATCTGCAATGATTAAAACTTGCTACTAAAAAAAAGGAAAAGAGTTTTCCAAAGTGCTGTCAAGGCATCATTCTTACTTTGGAGTTTTTGCTGTTAATAATAAGAGTAGACAACTTTTCATTTGTACACAAAGTTCTCAGACATTGTTAGCTCTACAACAAAGCTTCCTAACATAAGGAGAGGAGGAATTACAGACCAGAACTTAGTAACTCTTCATCTAGTCCTTCAGATCACTGTACAGATGTTACTAAAATTTATTTTTAAGATTGTTTTTATCTTTCAGTTGTGGACAGTAAAATACATTACCTCCCTGAGTTGTTATAAAATTGTCAGGGAGAGACCTTTCTGTATTAACACCAACTTTTGCAAACCTTTATTCAGGCACTTTATTATTGTAACAATTAGAAGAATGATACCCTTTCAGTTTATGAAGCTTGTAGTTATTTTAATGATGATTCAACTGTTTGTTTTGGTTTGGTTTTTTGTTTGTTTGTTTGTTTTTTGTTTGTTTTTGTTGTTTTGCTTTTTGTTTGTTTTTGTTGTTTTGTTTTTTGTTTCTTTTGTTTTTAATTTTCTTTTTTTAAACATAACTAACTCCAGTGGTTTATTTGAAGATGCCTTCTAGGCTTTTTATTTGCAGCATGTGGTCCTAGTGTGTAAAATCATTGCAATGATACACGAGGTTAAAGCTCACTTTAAATAAAAATATAAGACTTATAAATGAAATTGGTGGTAGCCATAAAGCTTCAAAATGAGATTTTCAATGTAATATGATGAAATATAATAATAAGTGGGCAGAAAAGTCTTCATCTACAAAGTAGCTTTCAAGTCCTATTTTAAATGCTTTCCTGTGTACCCAGTTTTAGAGATATATCAGTTGAGGCCCAGTTAGGAAAAGGAACTTCAAGTTAGTATTTTCTGTTAACTTTTATTGAATGAGTGTAATATATTGGAATACCATATATTATTCAGAGAAGTATTCTACTTAAGATGGATGCTAAGAAAATGCAAGATAAACTTAGATTCCTTTAAAAAATAAAATTCAACAGTGGGTGTATCTATAGAAGATAAAAAAATAGCATGAATTTTCCTTTAGGTTTATTAACATTAAATCTGATCTTAACTGTAGAAATAGATTCAATTACTTCTTAGTTTGATTATATATGGAAGCAAATCAAAGATGGTTTCTTGCTTTACACCTCTGTGTTTTTATGTATGTGCCAGTTAATTGTCCTGTAATAAATCTGCTGATGATTATGCTAAATCTGATTACAGGATATAAGTTCCAGTCATTATGAACAATAGAGCTGTGAATTTCATGAAAATAGTCTGCTTATAAAAGCCTTTTCAGTTGGAACATCTGTTATATTAAACTTGTTTCTTCTCGTATTCCCAGCATGCAGCACCATGAAATACTTGTCTTGAATACCTTTATTATAATAGACTTAATTTGTTTTGTGTGAGCAAGGACTTCCTTAAAATGGTGATCAAATATCATTGCATAGAAGCAATTTTTAAGAAACTGTATTTGAAAAGAAAAAGGTAACAACATCAATTGTGTTTCTCAAAAAAATAAGAGAAGCAAGGAAAAAAAAAAAGCTTTCTAATTCAGGAGAGTCAGAGTCACACAATTTTAAAACACTTGTTAATCAAGCAAACCACAGAACTAAATTATGTTTTAAAAAGGGTAATAAAAAAGATTGTATGAAAATTACCAGGTTTTCAAGACAATGTTTAGAACATTCATGAGATCCTTTCAACTTCTTGAAACTTCGTTGAAAGGCTATATGATAAAAGTAGCTTATTTTAATATGTTGAAAATAATCATTCATGTGTGAAGAATTTTGATGTTGTTGTTTTGGGTTTGTTGTTCCGTTTTTTGTTTTTTCTTTCTGGAAAACTGTTTAATGTTTTCCATTTTACAGAATTCTTTGTTTCAAATATAACATATCAGTAAGTGATGTGTTAAAAAGCTTGCAGTGGTGGCAGGTATGTGAAAAAAGCACGGATCTTTTAGGACACTCATAGGAGTTGGAGGGATGATAGTAAGGCTTTGATTTATAATCATCATAATCTTATTACATTTTGACATTTTTAATAAATTTAGCAATATGTAAGATTTAATGATATATCTCATGTGTTCCTGAAACTAGAAGTGCCTGAGAAATCAGGGTTTGCCTTAAACATTATATCATTATTTTTAAGTACCCTTAGAACTGAAAAAAAAACATTAATGCAATCATTTTTTGCAGGCAGACATTAACTTGTTGCCCATGGAAAAAGACATACATACTCCCAGAATTTGGAAACAAGACTAGAACTACAGTGAGATATTGAGTGAAAAAAAATTTTGCTAATGCTACAAATTTAGTCCTGTAAGATTTAAATCCTACAGCTTTGTTAGAATTATAATTTTGTTTATTTTTTTATTAAGAATTTTATATATAAGACTTTGTGCTTACTGTATCACTACTAATCAACAATGTAAAAATCATCCTGCCCCTTTCTGATTTACTGTTTGTAATCTGAATGGTCTTGCTTTAAAACTGAATTATAGGTGTTCCTTGATATTCCATAATAACACAGAGCTTTAAATTAGTTGCCTAAAGGCATATCATCATGTGAAACTTTTCATTCCTGAAATAGTCTCTGGAGAAATCTGCCTTTCTCTGTTTGCAATGGAGGACAAAAAAAATTATTTAATCCCTTGTATAGGTACTAGATAACCCCTATTGAGCTTATGTTTCCTGTTCCTTTTAAAAAAATCTAAATTTTACGTCTCTACTTCTAGGTTATACATCCACAAAACAATATTTGAAAAATTCTGAAGTCTGTGGTTGTCATTCCCCTCTCCATAGAATCAGTTATCAATAGAAGAGAATTTATGAAATCCAGCTTCATAGTGTGATCAACTCTGAATTCAGACTGAGCCCTGGTCAGGACTGTGTTCAATTTAAAGTCAAAAATCTCTAAGGGCAGACTCTAGAACTTCTCTGGGATACTTGCTCCAATTTTCTATATCTTCAGAGTTATGTTGTCAGAACTTCACCTGTTTCAGTATATAACCACTACCTCCTGTCCTCCTGCTCTGCACTTCATTTAGGAGCCTCACACTTCTCAGTAACCTTATCTCCTAAGGTCTCCCCCAGCAAACTAACTTATGTTTTTAGTAGTTATACTGTGATTCACTTAGTTGTTCATTATTTGCAAGTAAAGGTTTAAATTCTGAAGTTCAGGAGGGGAAAAAAAAGAGTTGTTTTGGACTAAACCGTCCTTAACTTCTTCAGTCAAATAACTTGCTGGTTTTTCAGTAATGTGGATTGAAGCTCAAA
Organism: Lophotriccus pileatus; assembly: GCA_035583135.1. Taxonomy (NCBI): domain Eukaryota; kingdom Metazoa; phylum Chordata; class Aves; order Passeriformes; family Tyrannidae; genus Lophotriccus; species Lophotriccus pileatus. The sequence continues at coordinate 52,695,667 of JAWWES010000133.1, read as the reverse complement.
TGAACAGCTTTTCTTTCTTGTCTACTCCTAGCTTCTTGTGGATTGTTAAAAAGTGTCATCTGTAGCATATTAAGCAGCAGTTGGTCAATAGGCTATGCACTGAAACACGTCATCAGGTTGCTGCAGTGCAGATTATTCTTGGTCATCAGAGAGAATGCAGATATCAGAGTTGCTTATGAAAAACCCCCACACAGTTAATGAACCATGTTTCAATTTTTGCGGCCTTCACTGCATTGATACCAGTTAATGGGTTGCAGCAAATTGCAGTCAAGTTATTTGTTTAGCCAGACCTAATCCTCATTCGATATTTCATGTTGGTTTACCAGTAAGGTCAGAGGGTCACTTTCTGAAATGTCCTTATTATATCAATATCCATTGTGGTGGTTTTGTTTAGTTTTATTTTGCCTTTCCTGATTTATTTTCCTGTTGGTACATTTTAAAAATTATTATTAATAAACCTTCATGTTCTTATGTGAAGGGGATATATCAGTACGAACGTAGCAGTGACCACAAATAAATTGTTTTAATCTGATGTAATAAATGATTAAACAAAAATCAAAATTTCTTAATCTTTGTGTGTTATTCTAGTTTTCCTATTGAGGCCATTAAACTAAATTTTACTATTTATTAGTTCTAGAAAAAACATTTCATGATACTTTCTACATATGGATATAGCTACCGTGAAGTAGGAAGCCTTTGGTCTAACACTTCCTCCTTGCAGAAAAAAAAAAAAGGAAGGCAAGTAACTTCTTTTTTAGTTAAATTGTAGCACATCCTAATTTTCCAAACCAGAGAAATCAGAAGTCACTTTGAAATTCTGTCCAAGACCTTTGGACAACCCTCTGACGCACATGGTGATTCTTGGGGTTGTCCTACACAAGCCTGGGAGTTGAGCTCAGTGATCCTTGTGGGTCCTTTCCAATTCAGGATATTCTGTGGTTTTCGGGATGAACATTTTCAGCTCATATGCATGAGAAAATAACCCTTACAGGATCATACAATGTTGACCCAAGCTTTGTCCTGTTAAAGTCTCCATGTTTCACTTTTTTTTGTAATGTGAGGTAGTGTGTTAATAAAAATTCAGCCATGTCCTGTTTTGTCTTTTTGAGTAGTTGGCAGTTAAAAGGATTGAAATTGGGTGTGGCAGATGCAAAGTAAGTTCTTATCATTAAAATGAAAAAGAAAATTAACTGCCAAGATCTTTTGCTTGCAGATAAAAAGTAGAATATTCTTGTGAAATAAGAGATAGAGGCCTCATATGAACATTTGTAATTGTAGAGCATGGAACATCTTTTGCTCGAAGGCTACTTTGTTAACCCAGTAGGAATATTATTTTATGATAAATAGTTATATCTACCAGCTACTGCTAAGATTTTTCAAAGATATGTAGTTGTTTATCTCCTTTCTTTAAGTACTCATCTATCATTTAAGTGTCACTGATAGCCTCAGAACAACTCAGCTGAATCTAATCTTTCAAGCATTTGCACTCTTATTGGCGGATATATACAAAGACATTTAACAGTTGCTACCTTCCTACACCCTTAAGCTCTGGTGTAAGATAAAATTCCAAAACTGTGAACAAGGATTCTCAGAATATGCATTTTCTTCCATCCTTTTTTTTTTTTTTTTTTTTAACTCATTCATTTAGCTTGCTTTAAGATCTTCTAAGACATTTGTTTGGGTTTCTCTTATGCCAGCATAGATCAGTAATGAAAGAATTTAGCTGTACGGACATACTGAAATTCATACTCCTACAAACCCTGTGAGTGCCTAAACCACAAAGGGTTATTCAGTGACTGTCTTGCGTAAAATGAGTAAAGACCTCCTGGGCTGGGATATAAGATTCTCCATCCTTGACTGCTGTAATCACAGGAAAATTGTAGTTTCTTTTCCCAGGACTGGATAAGTAATACGTGCTCAATAATGGTGAGATGAAGTATACAGAATTTCCAGAGATCAAGGGGTCTGCCCACCCAGCTAAGAGTACAGCAGCACTAGAGCGTGGATTTCTGCTTTCTTAGACTTGTGTTTTATCTTTACCCCTGTGAGATTGTATTTTTGCTATAGAACAAGAGCCCCTAATGTGCAATTCTTTACAGTTTCCTCAGCTTAGCTTGTAACTTCGTGGTTAGCACAACCTTCTGTGGTTGTGACAAACTTTACAAAAGTAAAACATTAAATACTAGTAGATCAGCTTTTACTTTGATAAAGAGGGTCAATGGGAGCTTTCCCTTTAACATATTTCATTTAATCTATTAATACTATAATTCCTGAAAAATGCCTACTTCCTTTATGCCACCTTTGAAAGGATTTCCTTATCTTAGAATCATAGAATGGTTTGGGTTGGAAGGGACCTTAAATATCACTTAGTAAATCCTCCTTATGAAAGGATTTCCGTCATAAACAGCTGGAAAATCTGCCCTACAGAAGGCTTTCACTGCAAAATAGATGCCTAATTTTCTTATCTGAATTTATAGCTTATGGAATAAACCATGTTTGTATTTGCTGATATCTACAGATGTGAAGTTTTCTACAAAAAAAAAGAAAAAAAAGGTGTCATATTTGGAATAAGAATGAATGAACAAAAGTTGCATCTGAGAAGGCAAGAAATGAAAGGGATAAGGAAAGCAATCGTCTTTGGTTGACATCATTCCACATGTGGCATAAACCTAAGAGATCATAATACTTCTTTTGTCATTCTTCTTTACTTTTTATTTTGTATCTCTCCTTTTCATTTTAATTTCCTAGAACAATTTATCTAAAAATAAATTCCTATGTGTTAATTAATTATATTTTTTCAATAGTAACATATAAAGTATATTTCCAAATTCAACATTGGATTTCTCATCTTATGGACATGACAGAGGTTCAACTTCTCATTAGACTTAGCAATATGACTCTTTTTCAGTTAAGTAAATCTCTTTCAGCTTTTTTTAAAAATTTTTTTAAGAACATGTTGTTAATGAAAGTACCAGCTGACTTGGTAACTGAAGTGTTCCTAATGTAAGGGGAATACCTATGTGTTTGTTCTTAATGAATATAGGTTTGCATTAAATTTAAGTCTATTTGAAGATAACTTTTCTGTATTATTTTCTAAACAAGATAGAGTTACGGAGTTGGAACTGACCTTAACCTTTTAAGTAGTAGAAATTGGCTAAACAAGTTATCAGCATACACTCTGAAATTATTTATATTGAATGCACTTTAATATTAAAAATAAAGTTCTAAAATTCTTAAGTATTAACTTGCTAAACTCTGGAGTATAACTTGCTAATTTGAAACAAAGCAGAGAGTAAGCACTTGAAGACAATAGATTACCATTCTTGGTAAAAAAAATAAAATAATTTATTTATTAATTTAACTACCAATCAGAAAGATCAGTGTAAAAGACCCCAATCAAATCAAGAGAGCATTCCCTTGCTAACCATTGGTGTTGTAGCATCCAGTAAAACCTTAGTCCTTGTGAGCTCCTTTTTATTAATCGCACTGCGTTATCAGGCCATCTGGTCTCTCTGCCAGAAGAGCAGCGTTGCTTTGGTGGTCATTATTAACAGATTTCATGCTTTGTAGTTTATTTGTGCTGCCTGCTGTTGTCTACCAATCTTTCGTCCTCAAAAGAAAAGGGGAGGAAGCAAAAATGGATAGAAATTCCGCTGACAAATTTTTTTCTCTCATGTAGGGCCTCATGGCACTTGAATTGCAAAGGATAAAACTAAGCTGAGTATGTCAACATTCCGTGTTAGTCTTCAGTGCAATTCCTTAGACTTCTGTGAAAGTTAAGTGTGAAGGGATTTGGCTTTTTCCTTTCAGGCACCCTTACAGGTTTCTCTAAACCACAGCCAAAGTACAAGCATAATCATCAGAACAGTTTTCTGGCTTTCGTATTTGTTATGTTATTTCACTGCCACTTTCTTGATTTGGGAAAAAAAAATTGATATTAGTAAATGGAACATAAGTATGTGAAACATTAACTCTTGTCATGTGTTTCATTTGTCTAATGTGTTTTCCTAGCTCAGTGTATGTTAGGCAACTCTGATGTGATATATGCAGGAAAAGAATCTTTCATGGCATTCATACAGCTGTGCTGTAGTTTCAGCAGACAGTGGTTTGTACTTGCCAGCTGGATAGCTAGCAGACAGATTTTAGGGGCAGACCACCCAGCGTGGTTAAGTAGATAGAGAAAACAGAATAATTTACTAATCCTCTTTTGCAGTTTAACTGTTTTGTTCTCATCATTTGGGGGTGTAAAAATAAAAATAATAATAAAAAAACAATAAAAACCCCCACAAGAATATTTCACAGATTTTTAAACTGTGTACTTAAGTTTGGATAAACTAGCTAAGATCCCTCAGCACCTCCTAACGTCTCTGCAGCACCTTTAGATGCACGTTCAGAATTTATGTTGTGCATAACAAACACCGATAAAAAATTTGTTTGGTCTTTATCTGAGTTGGTGACATAATTTCTCCTCTGATTCACTAATATATTAAAGATTCTTCCCTGATAAAATGCATTAAAAGTGCTAGTCCTCAAGATATTACTAGTATAAAGAAAAAACTAGGTCATTGAATTTGATCTGATTACAGTAGTTATTAAGCTTATTTAATTTACTACTGTAAATTGTTTTGAAGTGGGGGATGGGCTTGGATTAGCCTTCAGATAAATGACATCCACATTTAGCTCACTGAGTTTGCCAAGTTATTTCTTCATGCTAAAGTTATTATGAAACACCAAAGTAATAATATTTATGAGCAGCTCTGTACTTGCATGTGGGAAAGGAACATTTCAGATTATGATTTCTGTTCCCATGTCTATTTTTATTTGTGTATTCTACAGTTGTTGGATAAAATACTAAGATCATATGAACAAGACTCTCTTTTTCTTCCATTCTTGCCTCTGTGTTACAGTCAGGTGTTCTAATGACTCATATGGAACTGTGTTTTGTGTGTTTGCTCTTTCTCTTGCCCAAATAGGCTTGACCTCCTACAAACAATGTCCAAACTTTAGCAAGAGACAAACATTGTATAGGTAGACATAGTGTTTATATGTCATCGGTGGGGAATGAAGACATACAGTGTTTAAAACCCTCTGACCAAGAACTGAATCTTTCTGACACATATTGGAGTGAATGCTTTGAGAAGATCTCCCTTTTCCTTGTATACAGAACAACACCTGATTTCCAGAAACTGATAAGGTGCAGCTAGACACTTAGCTCATACATACTAGCCCTGTCAAAACCAATGTGGTTCTCAGCATGCCTGGAGGTGCATCTTGAAACTTTAAGTCTAAAAGGAAAAGTTCCTCAAAAGGCCAAATCAGTTTTGCTTTTGCTTTCACTGTTCTGGACTTTGGGTATATCTATGTAAGCATCTTACTTTGTGCAAGAGCATTCTCTTAAACTGCTGAGTGACATGAATTAAAGAGCTTTGCTACCTATTGCAGAGCAATGTTACAGCACGAGGATTGAATTCCTTTTAAATAAAGCCAGACAAGAAGATATGTTCTAGGAAAAAGCATAACATTTACCAACTGGTAGTAGGTATTTAGTTCATAGGACCAGCATACCTGGAAATAAAATGCCCCGATGTGTTTTGTGTCATTGTGGAGTTCTCTTCAGTTATGATTTATTCTTTTGCATGACACTACTTAAAAATGTTGACTGAACTTATTTTAATACATGTCTGGCCCACAATTTGTTGACCTCTATTTCTGTGCAGTTTTTTTCCTGGATTTTGATTAAATATTTAGTCAATAAAAGTCTCCATGGTGTTAGCATTATATGAATATCATCTGAACATGGGTGACTAAATTACTTATATAAATTCAGTATTTTTAAGGCATGTCTATAAAACATACTGCAGTACATGAAGTGACATTTTGCTCTTATTGTTCCAGTCATTTTAGTGCACTTAAATAAATGCAGATTTTATGTGTACTAGTTTATTAGTCATATATAGAATTAAGTGATCCTGTTTCTTTTATAAGGGGATGATTTTATGTGTTCAGCTGCAAATCCCACTGGGCTTTTGTTTCATGGCATACATTTCTTTTGGTATTCTGTATTTTCCAGTATTTTCATTTCTACATAATTTTCCTTTTTGAGTATTTTTCTTTCTTTTACATTTTCATGCTGCATCTTATTTTGCAATTTTCTGTCCATGTGAATAGTTGTTTCCTAATCCCTATAAGGGATTATTACTATCTAGCTGATTTAAAATAAATAGATAGATCTGATCCTATCAACCTACATTTCACTTAAAATATTTTAACTAAGAATAGTTCATACAATGAAAAATTATAATCCCTGTGTATCTCAGTAAGAAATTGAAGCATGGATAGAAAGATTGGTTTTGAGATTTTTTTTCAAATTTTAAGAGAACTGCAATCCTCTTGTTTAGATAAAGACAGGCTCTTGAACACAGAGTAATGAATTGAATCAAAAAATTTAGAGTTTGTATTTTGACTGAATTGTCAAGTGTACACTGTGTGTGTCTGTCTGCTGCCTATTTTGGTTTTGGTTTGACAATAAAAATATTACTTTAAAATGTAGCTAAACCAGAAGCAAAATTTAACCAATATCCGTTTTGTGCCATAGTACTTCTTCCTAACACAGAGTTAAGAGCTTATTGTAAATGTTGGTAATCAGTGGACAACTCCCTACAACTACAATAAACAATGAATGACTGACTATCAGTAGACTAACCTCATCAACTCACTGTTTGTCCAGTAATGGATTACTTGAGATGAACACCAGAGAGTCCAATTTACTTTGTTTAGTTTTTAATGCTTTGTGCATTTGACAGTAGGACTGATCACAGACTGACACAATGATGTTAAACCAGGATCTGGTTTAACAGTGATACACCTCTATTTTGCCTGTAAGCAGCACGTGGTAACTCAATGGGTATAATCCCTGAAAAAAAAAGTGACTATGAGCTTAGTCACTCTCCTTCCTGAGAGGGAAGAGTCAGGCAATAATGGAGTATTGCATACTAGCTGCTCATATAGGTTCCTTGATCTTTTGATTTTCATTTAGATCAAGATATTTTGTATATTCTGTTATCTGTCATCTGTGGTTCTTCATTAGAAAAGAGAACAGCTGCTAGTCACATACCAAGGCTTGATTCTGCATCTGCTCACCCTTCAAGTACACTGTGGCAGCAGGTAAAAGGAGTAAAAGTATACTTATGAACAATAAGTGTTTAAATCCATCTATGCAACAAATTTCACTCAACTGTACAGAGACACGTGAATATGTTGTAAAAAGAAGTAGTAACATATGCTGGCTTAATGAATTGTCAACAGCAATTTAAATGATGAGACCTTTTTTCTTTTTAAACTAATTTAGTGAAGATCACTGGAATAAATAAAGGAAGGAAGGATAAACTATGAGATGACTTTGCAAGATCAAAAGAGGAATGTGTCACTATTTTATTTAACTATACGATATGATATGCCTGCTTCTGACCAGACCATAACAGCAACAAAGTCATAGTGGTTTGAATTTGGAAGGAGATAGCCAATATATAGTCAAACAGGGTCTTGGTCTTGGTCTTCTAGTCTCAGTGTTAACAAAGATGACAAATAAGACCTAAAACTTAGATTTGTGTGCTATATTTTACATTCTGTTTGTTCAGGTGCATGAGTTGTACAAACGTGTACTTACAGCAGCAGTCTCATTCCTTTCATAAAACAACACATAAATATGAAGATTTTTTTTTTTTTATGAGCAAGTGTCAACATGATTTGGGTGTAGCTTAAGCTTATCTTCAGTAAGACGGTGAGCACTGGATGGTAGGCAGTTTTGTGAGTCACTGTGAACTGGCAGACTGTTGATATCACAGTTCTGTGAACAGTCTAGCAAGGCCAGATGGAAACAAAATAGTTGACTGGTCATTTTTAAGCTCTGCCACATGACAAAATACACAGATGATTGTATTAAATTCATCAGTGTTACAAGTTTCGGTACTGGCAAAGGTATTGATGAAACTGAAAACAGTGTGGGTTTGCTAATCTGAATTCAGGCTAAGGACATGATAAGTAGCAAAGGCTCACCTTAATAAGTCAAACCACAGGTCTTTTGTCACTCTTCGAAATCTTTACACAATCTGCATATGAAGAGTAGTAAATAAAGATGCAGTATTTCAGCAACTGAGTGATAAGACCACACCATTAGCCTTTGCATTAAAGCTTCTTAATGTGAATTACATGATATTTTGGTGTATGGTAGGTTATTTCCATCACATAAGATGGTCCTGAAACTGTCATCAACTCTAACGGAAATAATGTAACACAAAAATATTTTTCCTGTTCATCCCCTAGGCTGCATTGACACCTGGGTGTTGCCCAGACCCAGTTGTAGCATTTTGGACTTGGTCTTGTTAAACATCATGAAATTCATTTGTCCAGGTCCCTCTGGATGGCTTCCTGCCCTTCAGGTGTGTCAACTGCACTGCTCAGCTTGGTGTCACCTGCAAATTTGCTTAGAGTGCACTCGATCCCTTCATCTGTGTCATTAATGAAGGTATTAAATAACACCAATACCAGCATAGACCCCTGAGGGACACCACTTGTCACGGATGGCCATTGGAACTCTGAGCCATTGACCACCACCCTCTGGATGTGACCATCCAACCAATTCCTTATACGCCTAACAGTCCACCCACTGAATCCATCTCTCTCCAATTTAGAAAGAAGGATGTTGTGAGGGACCATGACAAATGCTTTACAGAAGTCCAGATTTGGACTTCCCTTCCTTCACTTCCTTCCCTTCCCTTGTCCATGATGTAGTCATTCCTTCATAGAATGACAATAGGTTGGTTAGGCAGGACTTTTACTTGGTGAAGCTGAAATGGTTGTCTCAAATCACCTCCTTGTTCTCCATGTGCCTTAGCATAGCTTCTAGGAGGGTCAGTTTCATGATCTTCCCAGGCACAGAGGTGAGGCTGACAAGTTGGTAGATCACAGGATCAATCCTTTTTTTTTTTTTTACAGATGGGTGCAGTGTTTCCCTTTTTCCAGTCAGCTGGGACTTCACCTGACTGCTGTGACTTCTCAAATATCATGGAGAGTGGCTTGGCAACTACATCAGCCAATTTCCTCAGAACTCTGGGATGCATTTCATACACAGGATTGTGTACATTCAGGTTCCTCAGGTGGTCAGGAACCTGATCTTCTCTTATAGTTGGCATTTTGCTCTCCCAGTCCTCTGCTGCTGTCCGTCCACTTGAGAGGTGTGGGAAGAGAAGTTGCCATTGAAAACTGAGACAAAGAAGTTGTTGAGTACCTCAGTTTTCTCTTCATCCCTTGTTATCAGTTTACCAGTCTTAGCTTACGTACTTTCTTTGCCCTTCCTCTTTTGGTTAACATGCCTGTAGAAGTCATTCTTGTTATTCTTTGCATTCCTTCCCAAGTTCAGTTCCAGCTCTTCATTGACCTTCCTCCCTCCATCCCTACACAACCAAACTTCATCTCTATACTCTTCCCAGGTTACTTGTCCTTTTTTTCCACTGTCTATGCGTCTTTCCCTGTAATTTGATCAGTAGATCCGTACTCAGCCATGCCAGTTTCTTGCCTTCCTTGCCCCGTTTCTTGCTACTGGGGAATGCTACCTCTTGTGCTCTATGGAAGACTTTCTTAAAGGTCTGCTGTTATCGTTATGTTGTCGTGACGGTCGAGAAATAAAAGTTAATCAGAAGGCTTGATTTAGGGTAACATGACATCTTCATCTTTATTGTACTCAGTTCTTTCTTACATCCTTTCCAAGCAAGTAGCGAAGCAGTAGCAAGCAAGCAGGCAGCAAGCAGCAGCAAGTAAGCAACAACCTTTTTAATTGGCTAACTATTATTACTAATACATTTGGCAATAGACATGAGACATCTGGAGTGCTCCAAGGTCAAGCAGTAGTTCTCACACTCCCCAAACCCTCGGACTCACAAACTGTTTTTCTTCCCTAATTAAGCTGTGCATATTTCTCATCCATCATCAGGGAAACACACGAAAATCCATCAGGTCCACCTCTTCTTCTTCTGAGGGCCTAACAGGCCTCTATTAACCCATAGAGTCTGCCATCTCTTTTCCACTTCCTTGTGCCTGAGGACAGTCTAGCAGGAGATCCTATTCACTATTTCCTTGAAGAATTGGAAGTTTGCTTTCCTATATTTCAGGGCCTGACTTACCCCTTAACTGACCCATATCCCTTGGGACTGCAAACTCCATCAGTGCAAGAAGTCTTTGTCAATATGTTCCCCTTGATCAGGTGACTGGTAGTAGACACTAAACAGTAGGTTCCCTTTGTTGCCTTGATCTCTAATTCTTACCTACAGGCTTTCAACTTGCTCATGGCTGTTCTTCAGAGACAGCTCTTCACACTCAATCCACCTCTTATTCTACAGGGCAACCCCTAAACCTCTCCTTTCTCCTCTGTCTCTTCCAAACAGCCTGTAGCCATTGAAGTTGCACTCCAGAAATGAGATTCATTCCACTGAATCTTGAATTCAACTCCATTAATCTTAGTCCAAGATTTACACCAGTCAAGACTATTCAAAATACTGATGATGATTGTTTTATTTTTCCCCTTATATTTTTTTTCATTGACCATGTCCATAGAATTGGGATAAAGGCCATTAAGTAAAAATCAGACCAAATTATATGTTAATAATGCAGAACTGGTTTACTTTCATAAAGAAATGGTAGTGGTGTGAAAAAAGTACTGAGGTTTTGGGGAAAAAAGACCTTTGATTTTCACCACAGTCTTATAAAATAATAGTAAGGAAGTTTTACCCATATATTTCTTTTGGTTTCATTTTTAATCTGGATATCATCATTAGTAAAACTAATAGTTTATCTTTTTTCTTTCCAAGATATGCACCAATGGATACAGTGAAAGGCAAGACTGAGATCTCAAATATCTGATTTCAGAAAAGTCTATTCCCACAGATAAAATAAACCTAGTTTTATATCTAGACTTGAGAATAAAAAGGCTTAATAGGTCTCAGTTTCAGTCATACAACTACTGAAATTTTCCACTTAATTAGAAATTATTTTTCTCATTCTTCATAAAGAAGAAGTAATAGGTTAGTAATTTTATGCTATATTTTTATGCTTTTATTTATTTATTTTTATTACACTTTGACAAAATTTACAACATGCAGTACTTTAATCTATTTTGATTTTATTAGGCCACCTATATTTATAAAGTAGCAGTAATCAGTATGCATTCCATGAGGAACTGTAACAAATTTGACATTTTGAAATATGCAGTTTCATATTCAAAAGTGTTACTGGGTATGCCATAGCCATAATAAGATCCTGAAACCAATTACTGTGACTTCATTTATCAAATATAGCATAGTTGTTATAAATACTTCTAATAGAGTAGATTTGCATTTGTCTGTAGATACACAGCATTACAGAGTTGTGCTATACTGCTAATGTAATGAAACTGTTCCTTCTTGTTGTGATTTGAACATAATCATGACCGTTTTCCATGTTGAGGAAGCTTTTGAAAGCTGTAACACCTTCTGAATATTGTTAAGACAATGAAAGTCAAAAAGCCCCCAATACATAATGTAAATGTACTCTGGCACACAGTTATTTCTTTGGGTTTTTTTCCCTACAAGCAAAATTGAATGTTACATAATAGGGTAGGTTTAAGTGGTCATGCTAAAGTTATAAATAAATAAATAATGTTTAATAGAAGAGACTATTCATAAAAAAGAAAGGGAATAACAGAGATGCATAAGTTCTTATTTCTTTAACTTTCTATAGGTTCTATAGGCAAATAGATGACTTTATTTTTTTCAGATAGCTCTTCTATGAAGTCCTTGAATTACAAAAAAGAAAAGAGATTGTGAAAGTCTTCCAAAGATGTCATAGAATCATAGAAAATCTTGAGTTGGAAGAAATGCATGAATATATCAAGTCCAACTCCCTGTTCCTTACAGAGAGTCTTAACAGTAAACCACATGACTAAGAGCTGTCCAGATGCTCTGTAAACTCTGGTAGGTTGGGTGCCATTACCAGTTCCCTGGGCAGCTTGTTCCAGTGCCCACGTGCTCTGTGTGAAAAGCCTTTTCCTAATGTCCAATCTGAACTTCCCCTGATGCAGCTTCATTCCATTTCCTCCTCTACTGATGCAGGTCACCAGAGAGAGATCAGTATCATTCCCCCCCCACCAACTTGAGGAAGTTGAAGACTGTGATGGAGTCACTCCTCACTCTTCTCTTAGACAAATTTGATCAGAGTTTGCCAAATAGCATTTTCAATGTCTGCACTGAAAACCACAACTTGCAGTTTTATTATTGCTTCTTTATTATAAAGATATTGCCCTCTCTTAAGTTTTAAAAATTTTGTAAAGAGATTGATGCCTTTTTTAATTTTGGTATTCAGAAATGTGAAGGGCAGAGACCTGTATGTCAAAAGCCCACATACCTCCCTATTGAGTGGATTTTTGCATTGAAGCAGAACTTTAACTCATTTTTATGATTTACCACTCAGCACATAAACCCTAGTGTATTGCAGCAGAGAGATTTAAGAGAAGCCTCTAATTTTCATTTCTTCAGTTGCAGATAAGGTTTTGTGTGATACCTTTTTTTTTTTTTTTTTTTTTTTTTTTTTTTTTTACTTTTTATTTTGGTTTGGAGTGTTTGGGGTTTTTTTTTGTTGTTGTTGTTGTTTTTTCTTTCCCCTTTTAACCTGTTTAAGACTTTCTGGGCATGTTTTTTAGAACTCAGGCATTACCAAATATTCACTGAGTTAATGGGGCTTCTGAGAATTAAGAAAACCCATGAAATCCAGCTGAGCTCCCAAATTAGCAAAAATGGGCTACCCCCACGTTGAAAGTTCTTAAAATCAGAAACTGTTTAATATAGTTTTATTTTATATGTATAAAACTATAAAGTTGCAAATTGCCAAATGTTTTAAGGAATAGCAAATTGCTTTAAAGCTGTTAGACATTTTAAAAGAGCTTCCTGTAGACAAAATTGAAGAATTGCTAATAGAAGCATTTAATTAAAAAAAACCCCTGACACATAAATCAAATTCTATGCACACCACTGTACAATTAAAATAAAAGCATAAACAGCAGTGAAATTGTTTGAACTATATAACAGATTACTTCTGACACTCAATATATAAAGGCTGTCACTTTTCTAACTGTTCAGCTCTAACTCTTTAAAACACTCTAGTCAGAATTAAGTTGAAACAAAGTTCAGGTAGAAAAGGATACCTAATATTTTCCATATGCACTGTCATATTCCATCCCTTTTCTAATATTCATGTTCCATTAACATTCAGTATTGGATGAATCTAGGCTTGAAGATACAAAAGATAAAAACAAACTAAAGTATTTCTCACTTGTTTTGATATTTGGTACCCGTACAGTATTTGCTCAACCAAAGTCATCTTGTTTTACGAAAAGACAGTACAAATTCTAAGGCAAATAATCAAAATCTTGATTTCTTATACTATTGGATATAGAACTGCCACAGAAGCATACTACGTTGACAAGACTGAGATTTGCAACACTAAACACTCCTGCAGCTTTGATCATTTCAATGCTAGAACTTAGTGTTGGAAAATCCTACTCTCGGCGTTCAGTTAAAGATATCAAATGAGACTGGGAATGGAAGACCTCAGTTTACCTGCAGGCTATCTACAGCAATGGTAGTGTTAATGCATGTTTTTCTGTGCTACCCCTAAACTAGCTCAGTTAAATCACTGTCTTTCCCAGAAAAAATTTTGCAGAAAGGTAAATGTGCAAGGTGTCTTGTGAAATCAGTCATTATTCTTTTATATGTCTCTGTACACAAAAGTGAGTTATACTGGACAGCTCTTTTTATTTTTCTATTTTAAAATGAACATAAACCAATTGGAGTCAAGTGATAAGTTCATTAATCTGAAACATATTTTGTAATATTTGGTAGACGTCATTTTTGCAAATGGCTTTCTATACCTGTATTTCACAAAATTTTGCATTATTTGGACAAAGATAACACAGGAAAATCAAGAAATTGCAGTTAAAAGATGGCTAATACTTTGGTACATTAGAAATACTGAGCCATAAATTCTTCATATTTCTCAACTTCAGAAAGCCATAGATATTTGGTGGTAAACAGCAAATTTAGTAGCCATCCAGTGGGGTAGCTTATTTTTCTCCACCGTTGGGAAGTTTGGTTCATTAGAATGTTTAATTAGAAAGGGATCAATTTATTATTTACATGATAAGCATAAACTATAGCTGCAATACCTACCACCTGTAGTGTGCCTGCAGCAGTGCATGTTGTCTGTTTTGTATGCAAATATTGTATGTCTGTAGTGTCTCTACAAGTTTCTGTAATATACCTGTAAGTGTATGTGCTAACTGACCTTTCACAGGTACTGCAACCAGGCTTTCCAGCTCTCCAGATTTTATCATGGATCTCACAATATTTGGTGTGTGTGTGCTTCCTTTGATTTAAGTTGGATTTTTAATCCAGTCTCATAATTATTGGTAGAGAACATATATACTTGTTCTAATTCCTTTTGAATCTGTCTTCCATTACTTTCATTTGGGCTGAAGTCATCAAGATAACTGCTATTTCATTGTGCTATCTGTATTATAAGAATTGAGGTTACCCTGCCCCTGCCCCAACATGTTCACCATAATCCGTTGTTGTCAGACCCACCTTTATTTAGATCATTAAATATTCAAGGAAAACAGGGGCTGGAAACTGAATCTTTCACAATGAAGATGAGTGCTCTAGGCATTTGAGTCAAAAGGTTAACACCCTTCTGCTCTACAACCCTAATAAAAAGTTTGCCATTGTAAAAAACAATTGAAGGGCAGAGGCATTTAATTAAAGCTCTCCCTTACTCCTGTGACTGCTGGGCTACTAAGCAAGATTCTTCTCTGGTCTTCCCTTCAAGAAAGGTTACCCCACTGGACATCTAAAATGTCTAAGCAAGAAAAGCTCTCCTCTGAAAACGGGCTGAGAGTTGGGATTGTTCAGCCTGGAGAAAAGAAGGCTTCCTATAGACCTAGAAGCCTTCCAGTAGCTAAAGGGGGCCTGCAATAAAGCTGCAGAGGGACTTTTTGCAAGGATGTGTAGTGACAGAGCAAGGGGGAATTGCTTTAAAATGAGAGTATATTTTTATTAGGTATTAGGAAGAAATACAGTGAGGGTGGTGAGACACTGAAAGAAGTTGTCCAGAAAAGTTGTGGATGCCACATCCCTGAAAGTGTTCAAGGCTTTGAGCACCCTGGTCTAGTTAGAGGTGTCCCTGCGTATGGCAGGGGGATTGTAACTGGATGATCTTTAATGTCCCTTCTAACCCAAACCATTCTATAAGATTCAGTGTGGACACCCTGCATACAACTTGAATTTGGTGTTAAACCCCAGCATCTTACTGACATTTGCTTCTGACTTGCTTTGACAAATTCCTTCTCAACCTTGTGTCCTCTTTAAATGGTGCTCATAATTACTAAATCCATACACACTCTATAGGGAAACATAGTACCACTCTAATTTACAGAGCTGATTAAGTTAACTCATATTCTGCAGTCTTCAAAGACCTTTCAAAGAAAGAAATTATTTAGAAAAAGAAGTTCTTTTATGACTGGCTGAGCTTATGAAGATGAACTGTAGGCAGCCTGTAGGCTCCTTTAGTGTCAAATCTAACTGATTCACACTGCAGCCTTGCTTCATATGAGGAATTTTTGGGTCTCTCTCATCCCGTTTGCATGTAAATAAGGGGAACTACCATGTTGTCAGGTTAAATATAGATTGACCCCAGAGTCATTAAACATTAGAGCTTACAGAGTGAGAACATAAAATCAAGCTCTTCAAGAGCTTGATTCATACACTTTTTGTGTATCAACAACTGTTAGCATATTCCTTAATTAATTTTAATACTTCATATGTAAACATTTAGCCAGGAACATAACATCATCAGTAAGTAATGGAAAACAAACCTTATTTAGACATTTGATTAGTTTATTTTTTGCCTAAAACTGGCAAGACAAGAGCAATAAAATAGATTTTTTAAGCTACAGAGAAATCTGAATTAGTAATACTCTGAAATATATTCTAGACATTTTAAAAACATAGATGATTAGAAATGGCATGTGAGTGCAAAAGCTGGTTTATATCATGTAAGAAATTTATGTGAATCAGTGAAATATGTTAAAATGCTTGGTTTTGAACATTTTTGAGGCTCTGTCATAATGATAAATCAAATGTATTTTGTATTTCTAGATAAAAGCAACACCTAATTTTATTCTTCAATTGACTTAAAACATTTAAAAACAAAAAAAATTATGGGATGCCTTGAGAGGAGTATAAGGAAGGTCACAGGTATACAAACGATATGTGACAATAGAGGAATTATTCTGCAGGTGCCTGAGTTTTATCGCTGAAGTCATTTGTATGGATCAACGAAATGATTCTGAAATTTGTGTTTTCTTTGGGGAGCAGTGATAGTCTTAGAAATATTATATTACTTTCCCACAGAAATAACTCTATTTTCTGCTATTTTTTTGAAGAACATATGAAATCTCCATTTTGATGAGTATTATCATTATATATACAACTTTATGATTACATGTGCAGTCACAAGAGATGTTTGTAGTCATAGCTATGTTAGTCATGCTAAGAGCAGAAAGTGTTATTTGAAAAGGGTGGCTATATTGACAAAAGCTTATTGTGCTTTTAATAGTCTGATACAACAAATACTTTCATGACATAGCATCTTTTCCCTGGATGTGTTTTCCTGTTATTCTGAAATATGAGGTCATTCTGGATATAATGAAAAAGAAAATGAAATGTAAGGAAACGAACAAACAATGAAAAACCTACCCAAAACACTGTGCAAAGGACAAAAACTGAGGTTGCCTTGTGTTCCTAGCTTAACTTTTCAAGTAAATTGAAAGCTGAGATTTTTGTTCAGATCCATATTCAGTTCCTCTTCTATTTCAGTTAGATATTTTAATAATACAAGTATATGTCTTTTGATGGAGAAGAAGTATTTGTTTTTTGTTTCTCTGAAGTAATAAGTGGGTTTTTTGCCTATGAGGAACTTCACAAGCTATTTAAACAATTTCAAAATATTTAGAACACACTGAGCGTGCATTTTTTTGAAAGACAGCTGCTTAAGCATGTTCTAGATTTGAGGCTTAAAATGCACAAAAGAACATTCCTGAAAAATGGATTCTGTATTGACAGAGTAGTTGATACAGTAGAAGAGAACATTTTTGATAGTTTGAGACTATAAGCAGTTTCATATTTAAAAAAGTAACAGGAGGTAAAGAGAATCAAGAATGAAATGAAGGAAGTTAAAAGTACAGTCTCCTTCCTCTTCATAAATTATAAATTGTAAATGCTAATCCATACGACTTTTGCAGTTGCCAGATATTGCCTATGCCAGCATTACTAAGGACATTATTATATAGATGATAGAGTGATGACATATACCAAAGCTAAATACAGTATAGTTATTTAGGCCCTTGAAAATGTAATATGACTATACAAAATATGCACAGATATGCTAGTAAAAGAATTAGTAGCATGCACTTTTTGACTTTAGTGCATGAACATCTATCCTTAAAGTTACATATGTAGAAGTTAGTTTGGTTTCATACACTAAATGAAAATACAATGCTCTTTATCTTGAAAAATTAATATCAGGGTATTTAATAAATATTGACTGAATTAAAAGGTGGAAAAAGAAAGATGCTAAAACCAAAACAAAACCAAAAGTGCTTTTTGCTGCTTAGGACTTGTGCATGCCAGTGAGTGGCTGCAAGGTGCTGCTGGGCTGGGGTGAAACCACGACAGGCTTGCATAAGATTTCAGACATGCAACCAATTAAAGAAAAATAAATGTCAAGTAACTGAATTATTTCTTTTATGGAAACAATTTAACAGTGATGTCATCTAAGTGTTCCCACTAATGCAAAGCAAGATCTTGCTTCATACAGCATATAGGAGAGAACCCAAAATGATTTCACAGAAGTAAATGAATTATGTGTTCAGTGGAACAGCTTCTCTTACCCTGTGAAAGCTGAAACGATTCTAAGACAAAAAGCATGCCTTGGTGCTCTCTCCTATTGGATCTGAAACCACCAGTGTCATTCTTGTTCCTTATAATCAGAAAATTAAAATTAAGGATGACGGATAGGAATACTGTTTTCAAACAGGTGGTATTTGATTTTAGCAAACTGGATGTCAGGTATTAAAAAACAAGTTCTTGGTTATGCACTAAGATACTTTCAAATTTCCTCTCAAAAGTCAAGTTAACTCTTTGATGTTGGTATACTTTTCTTAGATGATGAAGTGGTAATTAATTATGATATTTAACCTTTCCATTTTCCACATATAGGTAATCTACATCATGAGACCAGAAAATAATTAACTTCTAATACATGGATATGCATAACAGATTTCATTCTTTCTGCTTGAGTAAACAATTTTGAATACTTTCAGAGTGATCCCCTCCACCTTGTAATCTATAAAGTCTTTCTTGAATCTTTATTCTAGGGACTTTTTTGTTATCATACAAGGCAGATTTGTGGATGTGTGTATGTCTGTGTGCCTGTAGTTGCTTAGATCATAAAGACATGCAGCAAATAAGAAAATGTCAGGCAGGGGGAATTTCTAAACCATGTCTAGAATGATTGATTTATCTGTTCTTTGTCTCTTTTCTAGTTTCTATCTTTATTAATGTGGTGGGTTGATTTGTTCCATTTTTCTTTCTCTTATATAGGTCTTTTATTCATGGGCATAAGGGTGAGGGGGGTTGTGGAGGTGCATTTCTGTTTTAAAACTCTGTTAGAAAATTCCTCTGATCAAGGAAATAATGTAAGGTTTGGGAGAGTTCTCTACCTTTGGTGTAGTTGTAGTTTCTACTATTTTTTATAGGATGATTT
Source organism: Lophotriccus pileatus (assembly GCA_035583135.1). NCBI lineage: Eukaryota > Metazoa > Chordata > Aves > Passeriformes > Tyrannidae > Lophotriccus > Lophotriccus pileatus. The sequence goes on along the minus strand of JAWWES010000133.1, from coordinate 52,676,764 downwards.
TATAACACAAATATTTATCTAAATAAATTGGAGACATCTTCACAATGTATTTATGTGCAAGGTTAATTCAGCATTGCTTGAATTATTTTCTTTCTGCTTGCAGTGAAAATGATTTAAACCAGAGCAGGGAAAACAGTTCAATTATTTCATACTCTGCCCATAACTATCTGGGTTTTTAATTGCCAGAGAAAACTAAAGTAATAAAATTAGTGATCCCTAAATGGACTGCTATAAACACTGGCACAGTATTTATTTATTTCATTGTGAACACTTACTCAATTAAAAGCAGTTTCATTTTTTTCCAAATCATTCTTTATAATTTTCTTGCTGTTCAGCCAATATTTCAAAGGAATGCTGTAGAGTTTAGAGTTACATTCACTTAAGTAAAATATATCTGTAATATGGGATTTGGAAAAGACTGTATTTTTAGAATACAACCTAAACTACACTATTTTAGGTAAAACATTTTTTTTCCTAAATATTGAAATAATTCTTTGTTGGGGCACTTTACTTTAGCATTAGGAAAACAAAGCTCGGGAATTCCACTCATGTAGTCTTAATTCCACATTAGGTTTGGGAATGTGTTTGTATTGAATAATGATCAACTGCACAAATAATTGACACTATTCAAAATTTAAGAGCATACTAGCTGAACCAAAATAAATAATGCTGTTATTTATGCCACAGTGGAAAAGACATAAGGAAATAGTTTAGTATTTTTAAAGAAAAATGGAAGGTGCAAGTGTGAAAAAAGGTTAGTTCTCAATGTTGTAGAATTAACACTGCAGGCATGTCCTTGCACAGTTAAATATAGGAAGGTGTCTTGACGTAGGTATTCACATGCAGCACACTGCACTTTCATGGATACCCATTCAAGTTCTGAGTGTAGGTATTAGGTAAAAGTACACTGAACACTCTGCCAAATTAGGTGTTCCTCAGGATGAGTGGACATAATGCAATCTGTGTTTTAACTGGAGCATACTATACCCACAAATGAGTAAAATTACTTCCACCAACTACTTTTTATCACAAACAGAAAGAATCTGCAGGAACAGTTAGCTACCATAGAGAAGACAGGCTGCAGAGCAGAACATTTCCTGTACAAAGGAATATTAGTAATGTACAACTTGCTGGGCGAAAAAATAAATAATATTTTTTCCACAGATAGCATCACATTGTGGTGGTAGAGAGTGTTTTGGGGTTTTGTTTGTTTAGTTGCTTTTGAAAGGGCTCTTTGCTTTCTTTGCTTTCTTCTTAAACAATGATCCTTCTATGGAAGCTACTTTTATGCAAAACATTTGAAGCAGAACCTGAGGTGGATTTTGCATCTTAATGTGTAATAACATATTGAATAAATATTTTATTCCTAATGATAATTAGACAATGGTAATTGAAAAGAAATTTAGATGGTGATTATACTTTTTCAGTGTTGTTTGGAAAGATTTATTCTTTTAAATATATTACCTTGCTAGGAGAGACGCTAATGATATGTTGACACATTCTGAACTATATAGTTTAAAATCTAACTGTAAAAACGACTCTGAAAATACTGACTGAGATGGAGAAGAAGTTTCTAGAATCATGAACAGAATGCTAGACAACCCCATCTGTCATTAAAGACATAAATGGCTTAGTAATAAGGTTCATGCTTAATGAATTCCTAGAAACGTCAGTATGGAATGATCAAAAGAATAAATATTAATTTTTATCTATCAGTGATAGAGATATTATATTATTAAATATTTTGCATGAATGGGAGTTAATTCATGTTGATTGCAGTTTTAACATTCTGTGCAGTAGTGGGTAACTAAAATTAGAGATGCCTTTTTACATGGTCAATCATAGGCAAAAAAACTCCTTTATGATTCAGATTTTTTTCCCTCAGATTGGATTTTTTATATAATACTTTCATCATATAATAGTTGTAGCCCCAAAAAGGCTAACTAAATTATATGTCTGAGTGTATCAATTTCAAACAAAATTAGGTACAAGTTACTATACAATTTTTTATAGTAGCTTACTAGATGAGTAGCCTCAAATTTTTGTTAAACTTATGAAATGAATCTGAACCTACATCAAAACTTGCTACTAGCAAAGAGTAGTTCTATGCTAAATGCAAAGTGGAAGTCAATGAGAAGTGGAAAGAGAATCAACATGCAGTATGGAGCAAGTTCAGAAATACTATGGGGTTTTTGTAGCTCTCCTTCTATAATTGTGTCATCTAGCCTGTTGTAATACTTCTGCTTTCTGCCCCATCCCTGGAAGTGTTCAAGGCAAGGCTGAATGTGGCTTTGAGCAACATGATCTAATGGTAAGGGTCCCTGCCCATGAAAGGGAGATCAGAACTGTTATGGATTAATATCGATTATTTGAGATACTCAGAATAATCAAAGTATAATAAAGAAATATTTATTAGTATACAATTAAAAATTATAAAAGTATAATTATTAGCACATAAT
>JAWWES010000133.1:52647390-52666017 GCA_035583135.1 Lophotriccus pileatus | reverse complement strand
TTATTTTGTTTTTCTTTTTTTGGTTTTTTTTTTTTTTTTTTTTTTTTTTTTTTTAAGAGTTATGCTTCTTACTACCTACTTGAGATTTCTTTGGATAAATAAATCAATTTATGTCAGGCTTTAGAAAGTAAATTATTCCTGTACCAAATAGAGTAAGCTTTGACTAAAATAAAAATAATTCTTTAAAAGAAGAAATAACTGTTGCTGCTGCTCAACTAACTGGAGTGAGAAATTTGCCTTTATACATTTCCTGAAGTATTAGGTTCTATGAATATTAGTGGAAATATTTTTATTTTTACAATAGTACTTAAAGACAATTTGTAATCAGATCTGCATTTTATGATAGAAATCACTGGAAATACTAATCAGTAGTATTTCTTGTAACATGATAAGTGGTCCTGGCTCATGATGAATTATTATGTCTCTTGGTAATATATCCTCCAGTGAAGCTGTTTGTGGCTTTAACTATCCAAATCTGAGTTAAAGTGAAATTGTGATGAGAGGGGAGGGTGTAATCTCCCAAGCTTTAGTCACGTGATGTGTTTTCTGGTTGGCTTACTCCCAGGTATGCAGACTGAGGGAGACAGTCAGTAGCTGTGACACACATTCTATTTTTCTCTTGGCTTTGGAGTATTTAGAGGAAAAAGTCAAAGTACAAAGCACCAGCCGGAAACTACATGAATTTTCAGCACTGTTATAAGGAGAAGGGAAGGTACAGCCTTCTCAGTCTCCATCCTTATTCTGTATTGTCCTCTTACTCCATGCACATATAAACTAGAGTTGCAATACCTTAATCTGACAATTTCTTGAATCTGTATCAAAAACTGGGGAAAACTGTATGTATATACAAAGGTGTTTCTGTATGTTAACACTGTGTTTTCCATAATGTGGAATAATGTGGTATTACAAGTCAGTATGTGCAACAGAAGCCTATTTTTGAATGAAAGAGCCTACAATACCTTGATTGGATATTTTGCACTCATTTTGTATGTGGCTGTTGAGGTATGTTTGTGTCAGATTACACCAGTTGCACATAGACTTTACTCAGAACTTTATGCTGCTGAGAGGGAGTAACTTTTATTCTGCTTTCTGGCTGTATGTCTTGCTTTTAGCAAATTTGAATAGAGTTTCTCTCCAGAAATAAACCTTTTTTTTTTTTTTTAATAATAAACAAGAATGCATAAAAGCTGGGTTTTATTCACATACATGTTATGATTACAGACAGTGCTTAGGACTTTGTTTTGTTAATATTGCTCAGCTAAAATGGCAAAAACTGAGCTTAAAACCCACTTAAGGAGCTATAATATTTTTACATCACTATGTGAAATCCAAAAATTAAAAAACAAAAGACCACTTTTTAAATTATAAACTTCCATATGTCTTCTGATTTAAAAGTGATGATATAATGAATAAGCACTTTTGTCAAGGGAATACGTGGCAATAGAAAGACCAACTTTTCTTCAAATCTGCTAATTTTAAATCCTACTAAAAGGTGTGTGAAAACATTTAGTAAGAATGTATTATTCTGCAAATGCAATAGCTATGATAAAGTGTCAGGGATTAGGTATATTTTTTAAGAATTACAGAATATATAGTACAAGAAGCATATTGATACAGACTCTGCAAATGTAATCCTGAGATATAAGTTAAATCCAATTAAATGAAGGGAGATACTTGCCTGTTTATAGTAGTGTAAAATTACACTTCAGTGTTCACAAAATGTTTTTGTTTCCAAATCTCCTCTGAGCACTAGTAATAAACAAATGTATTTCACCAAGACTCTTGTAAGAATTCCAAATCAGGTTTGTTTTGAGGTTGGGAATGAAAGCAATCTGAAAATCTCTGAAAGAGAAGTATTATGGCTGTGATATATGTAAAGGGTTGTAGAGCAATGAAAAGTTTTAGCAATAAACACTGAAACAAGAAACAGATGGCTTTAGTCTTTCTCTAGAGAAGAAAATAAAACATATTTAAACCTGTGAAATTTCTCATTTATACTTTTCAAAATGAAATATGGGTGAATTTACCTAAATTTACCAATTCTAAAAAGCTCCAATAAGTATTTATTACTACTTCTCTTATGTAAGATTTGCCTAATCATTAACTTCTGTTTCTTATCGTTTTTTGTTAATATTCCCAGTCTGTACTATATCATACAGCGATATGATATGCTGTACTTTCTCGGGCACCCCAGAGAAGGGCCTGAGTTTACTGAAGGTCCTTTTCTGACCCACACTTTTCTGACTGATGCAGTGGCAGAAGTGAGTTGGAACCAGTTGTGTGATAGTGTGCAATGTTATAGGCTGCAGAATATCCAAGACACAATATAGTACTTCACATGTATTTCAAGTCCGATTCGCCTAAAAATATACTTGCTTGAATATGTTGAATCACTTAGGGAGCTGATGACTTTTAAAGCTTGCTTCGTGTTTATGAACTTTGTTGAACTAGATCCATTGCCATTAACATTAAAAAATTGCATGTAGGTGTCGTTAATACCACCCAGTAGAACAGAATGGAGAGTCTTCTGTGAACTTCAGTAGATGTTGAATTTGAACCTATTATCATCAAATCAATACAGAAATAAAAACAAGGTAAAAAAATATTTCTATGAATCAGGGAGTTTATTATTATCCTCATTAACAAAAAAGGACAGCAACTTGGCAGTGGTATTTGCTATGTTCAGTACAGTAAACCCCCCACAGTTCCTAATGAAGTCAATGAAGATAAGGTCAGAGTAAATTAGCCTAAGCATTTGTGAGTCTTATTGATATAACTGGTGACTTGTTGCAATTTCTGTAAAACAACAAAAATGATTCAGTTAAAAAGCATAGCATCTATGCTGCAGTATTTAAATTCTCTTTGAGAAACGCTGTGAAAGACCATTTCTTAAAACAGATCATGCAAATGGGAAGGAATCATGCATTTCATTTGTAGTGTTTGGGTGGACTGCAGTTTGCTGGGACTAACAGCATCTTCACAGTTAATCCGCATAATCTTCATTGTCTTTATCACATTGATTTGTTTGGGAACATTTTTGTTTCAGAGAGAAAGGCTAGTGGTTTTGGTTAGGAGATCTGGATCCCAGCCCTTCTTTCAATGAATGCTTGATTCAAAAGTTATTAAAAACCATATATATATTATAGTTAGGGTTCGGGTTAGAATCTGTGTTACAAAGTCAATACTTTTTACTCCACTTTGTAACCTGTAAGCACTCTGTAACTCAGAGTTAGGGTTAGGTTTAGGGTTAGGTTTAGGGTTGGGGTTAGGGTTAGAGTTCTGGTTAGGGTCAGGGACATGATAACAAGCGCCGAAAAGATACAAGGACTCCCTGAAGCAACAACTCAGCCTCAGGATATTGATCACCATAACTGGTCTACTCTGGCCTCCAATCGGGAGGCCTGGAGACAGACCATCTACAGCGCTGCTGATGCTTTTGAGAAAGCACGCAGGATCACCCTTGAGGAGAAAACGCAACGCAGAAAGAATCTTGCCTTGCAGAATATACCATCTAAGGAGTCTTTCTGCTGTGCCTTTTGCAATTGGACATGCCTTTCTCGTATTGACCTTTTTAGCCACCAACGTGCCTGCAAGAAACGTGGGTAGAGCCCTTCTCAAATCTTCGTTCGCGAAGCCTAGCCATGATGTATATATAAATATGTAAATATGATCTTTATGTCCCCAAAAAGAGTCAAGACAGGTCTTAAAACTAACGCATGGCTAAATGCCCCTGTTTTCCCTAATGATTTTATGTTTCCTGGAAAGCAGATAAGTGTGAGGTGAGAGATTATGTCTCAGATTTTGTAACATAGTGAGAGTGCTCTTGAAGTTTAGAAGCGTGGATATGTGTCTCCTTGGGCAGGAAAGGATTGTGGTAATCCAGAGCACTGTATGTCTAGCAATTTAATGGACAGATGAAAAGGATGGTGTTCGTGTGACTCTTCATCCTTAATCCAAATCCTAAAGGCAGAACACAGGAAGAGTTTAGATACCTTCCTTCTCAAGATTATCTGTGTTCAGGCTGTCGCTAGAGACAGTCACTGAAGTCACTATAAAACACTATAGCAATTTAGGTCACAAATATTAATTTGTATTTTAAATATTAGATTTACTTTACAGGTGAGTAAGCAAAGTCCACTTAGTCCTTTCATGTCTTTTATTTTATTCTCTCTTGGAAGAACTTGAATTATTGTAGGTAAAAAATAATGAATTATACAAACTAAGTGAACATTATCTTAAGGAATATGATAAAATCAATGGCAATGATAACTCAGAAAAATACTTGAGCATACAGATGAATCTGTGTAATCTGCCTTTTTAATTTCAGTGTATTATAACAGTGATAGACACTCTTCCTGTATTTGAATTATTTTTAAAGTTTCTTTCCATTCATCTTCCTGTTGACTGTTTGAGCCATTAAATAGTTCAGTCTCTCACACAAGCCATATGATGTCATGGTGAACAGTAAAACTGGGGGAATTTCCTGGGGGATGGCGGTCTGTTGCTCAGGACTTGGCTGGGCATCAGTTAGTGGTTGGTGAGCAACTGCATTGTGCATCACTTGTTTTGTATATTCTTTTATCATTATTATTATTTTCCCTTCCTTTTCTGTCCTATTGAACTTTTTATAGCTCAACCCACAAGTTTCTTTCTTCTTTTCTGATCCTCTTCCCCATCCCACTGGTGGACTGTGAGTGAGTGGCTGTGTGATGTTTAGCTGCCTAATGCGTTAAACCACAACAGTGTTGTCCTGAAGTATGTTAAGCTACATTTCTATAATCCTTTATGGAATGTGGAAAAACTGTGGGAAAAGGATCATAGCCTTAGCTTTGACACTGACTGTTTTTGACTATCTTTTGAAGGACTAGAGGGGGAAACTTTTCTCATTCTAGTGCAGCATCATCAATTTTTTTTTCTTGTCAAGCAGCATTGCAAAATAACATCTAAACAACAGAAAATATAGTCCTCTGTGATAGTTAAACAAATGAGAAGTACTGAAGTAGGAAAAGTTGCATATTACTTTTTAAGACTGCATTCTACTGCAATACCAGAAATATTTGAAGTTGGAGGAAGCTTCTCAGGAAAACATGCTTTTTGTACATTTAAGGAATGCTTTTTTTACCCTGGTAGCAGCTGCTCTTCTGTTTCTATCAAGATCTACTAGAGGACTAGCTGTAGTCAGCTTGTGATCCATTGGGGCATAAACAATCTTCATAGCAGATTAGCTATTGTAGTTCACTGACCACAACTGTCACCCAGAGGAAATTGTTTAACACAGTGTAAATATTTGGTGTGCTCTTCATATAGCTGGGTGATTCTTTATTTCTGTAAATAAGCTTAGTTTTCATGAAGAGTAAAGTTTTCATGCAGTGGTGATAGTGGTTAGAGTCTTGTCAAACATATTTGGGGCTGTACTTTAGCTGAATTCTGGTAATTGTGAATTCAGAACAACACTGCAAATATAGTATATATATGTATTTGAATAACTTTCATACCATGTCCTTACGGTTACCTTTTATTCTCTTTCCTGAGATTTAAGAAGTTATATTCAGATACAGGGACACTGTATCAGCCACATCTGTAAACATATTTAGATGTTTTCACCTCCCATAGAATCTGAAGAAACCTCACTGACTTCATTCCATTTGTCTATTGTTACTCTAATGCTTCCTGGGTAACCACAGGAATTGAATAAAGAGAATCAGAGGAACTCAAGAATAGCTGCAGCAATTCCAATCTCATTTTAAAATGATTTTGCAATTACTGTTGAAGAATAAGTCATTCAGCACTATTGGTTTTCTACTTCTGTGAGGCACTCTGATGCTGTTGATTTGAGGTGTCTTTGGATTGTTCATGCCATGCTGGAGTGCTCAGAAGGATGACTGAAGCTGTGACAGAGAGCCCTGAAGTACTGGCATGGCTAACATCATAGCACCCTTTCTCAATCACACTATTCAAGACAATTGCATGCTGCAGTCACTTTGGAGCTGATGGTGCTGGTCTAAAGCTATTCATCCCTCATCGTCATTCTTGGTTCTCCGAGGAGAGTTGACGTGTGTTGTACGCTGATTCTTTAACACAGCAGACTCCAAGTGGGGATTACAGTCCGAGTGAAAGGTTTGCACAATGCTGTGCCTAACAGCACGTGGGCTGAAAGCCTCATGTACCTCTGCTAGGCATGGGTGAGAGAATTTTGCCTCCTGTAAAAGCAAATAGACAAAGCCACCCTCCTAGTTCTTATTGTTTTGATTGCACAAGTATCTAACTTTGGAAACAACAACCCTGTGCTCAAAAGACAACCTGAACTGCTTGGGTTTGTAGTCCCCACACCAATCCTGCACATGGTACAACCAGGAAAACAATGACTTTGATTTCTGTTGGCCAGATTCATATTTAAAACTAAATTAGTTGTTTGTTTCTTTTCCCTCCCACTTCTAATTAACAGGCTAGAGCTAGAAGACAAGATAAATGAGAATATTTCAGATATTATCTAATGGTCCTTTGTGCATCCAACTCAAACTAATTTTAAACCCCAGAAGTTGACTCCCTGAAAGTCATTAAAGGAGGAATAAAGACTATAAATTGATTTTTTCTTTAAGGAAAGGAAAAAAAAAAAAAAAAAAGCCCTTCAACAACTCATCCTCAATATACATAAATCATTATGAAACAGAGAAGGCCAAGGATCTGGTTCATATAGACTTCATATAATCTGACCTTCTCAGCTTTTGTGAAAATCATCAGATACTTCTGTTGCATAATTAAACTTTTTGTTGTTGTTGTTGTTTTTTTTTCCCTGTTCTAAGAAATTGTGGTCTCCCCCTGTGTTCCCAGGGCAACAGTTTACAACCCTCCCACTCTTCCTTGCCCCCCATCCCCTTGGAAACAGTTTGTTAGGAACCCAAACAAATTTCTATTCATTCATTATCCTTTGCTTCTGTTTGAAACAGTTCATATTTATTATCTGCATGTTGTTTCAGGGGGAAATTCCATGTTACAATTCCATGTTACTTGCTGCTTCCAGATGGTTTAATTTCACTGCCAGTCATACTTGAAAAGTACTGTCTCCTCCCTTTCCCTGGAGCTGGTATTTGTGTGGTTTTCTGTAGGGATGACTCGATGAGTCAAGCAGTGAGCCTCATAGTAGGAGAAAGAATAAATCCCTGGCAACTACACCTTCCTAATTTATAGAAGCAAACTATTAAGTTGCTTCTAGACATATTGTGGGATTCTGTTTTCCGAGTGTCTCACTTTGTCAAGTGTTTCATTACCAGAATGTGAACATGTGAGCTGAAAGAAATTAGTGTTGCCATTAATTTAGTTGCTACTTAAAAATAGAAGTGAGAATTGTATTAAATTCTTGATGCAGCCTCCTTTTTGATGAACTACTGAGTTTGGAAATATCTTTGTAATTCAAAAAAAAAAGGAACACTAGCAAGAACTATCAACCTGTATTTTATAAGTTACAGTTTTCTTGATCTTTGGAAAATTACCACAACAATAATGTGGTTCTCTCTTCTGGTAAAAATAGATATAATAGACTGTTTAGAAAGAATATATAAAAGCATATAAAATATTTAGTTTTAAAGTCTTAATAAAAATATTAAAATTATAGTATATTTTAATGTATTTTCACACATTGAGATGTCTTAGAGAATAGCACATGGGAAAATATAAGACCTGAAAGGATAAAACAGTAGGACAGAATGAAAGAAGTGGATTGTTTTGTTTTGTTTTGTTTTGTTTTTCAAAGCTATCAAAATTCATATTTATTTAGCACAGAAAATATGACTAATTTGTGCATCTGGTAACTTTAAGGTTTTTTTTAGAAATCATTTCCTGATGAATTATCATTTAAAGTACAGGTAGAGGCCAAATGACCTGATTTCACATATGTTGCATTGCCGTTACGTTGCTCTTCAGAGTTCAGGGAATTCAATTCCACCTGGAGGTAAACAATGCCAGTGGCAGATACTGTGGACCACATCCATCCTGTATGTAATTCTTTTGAAGTTTATGAATTATACCACAAGGAACCCGATGCCTTGAAGGTATTTCTTAGTAAAATATATTCTAGGGGCAGCTTTGCTGGCACAACAAAAATGCTATGAAGTAAAATATGTATTACATACACATATTAGTCCTCATGGAGGTATTATGGAACATTCTGTTTTCTTTGAATAGAAAGTACTATATTTTTCCTTTACTCAGAACTATAGCTTTTTTTTTCAAGTCATTGCTGATCTAGTAGAAAGATAACATTTGGATATTAGAATGTGATAAGTGAAGTAATGTCAAACTAGAAATTCTTATGACAGCGTTGGTGACTGAAATAGTGTGGATGTACTTGTGGTTTTGCCCACTGTCTCAGAATAGCAGTTCAGCTAGATATTTTCCTGCCTGAGAAATCCTATATTCAGATACCCTTGTATATATAAATATGTGTGTATAAACATGTAACCGTTTGAGCTACCAGGGCCGCTTGGTATAGAGGTACCATACTGTGTAGATTGTGCCTACTCACCTGTTGGCTAAGGCTACAGCAGACACTAACTTCAAAAAAATCTTTAAGTGCAAACTTTTCTTTTTCAGATTTTGTGGTATGTCAGCATGATAGCAGACTTTAATATCTTTGTAGACAGACAAGTGTAATGTGTCAGTTTCAAACATCTTGGGAAAGCAGAAGCTAGCCTAACCTTCATGATGCCTCAAGCGTGCAATCCTCCAGTCTGGTTAGGAAAAGTTTGCTGGGAGACATTGTTTATGTTCTTGCTCAGAGATTGTGTTAAAAATACCAAATTTTCCTTAAGGTTGACTTTGAGTGTTATCTCTTGTATAAGGATCTTGTTTACTACTAGAGGAAGCCATTTTCTTTCAGAAACCAAATGTGATCAATAAAAATGGATTTGCATGATTGAAAATCCCATTCTGACTTAATAGGAGTGCAGCTGCATTATAACATATCATAAATCAATCTGTTAAAATTAACTGGACACACCGGTTGTTTCAAGCTACAGTGTGGCTATTTTAACACAAGGCTGAAGAGATTGAGCCTGGCTTTAAGCTCCTTGTGAAACCAAGGCCTATAAAACTTTAACATTGTATACTTGATAGCTTGTTTAGCTAGTTGTAAATGGAAATGTCACGGTAGATTACCTTGCCTAAAACAAATTTTTGCTGTTTGTAAAGAAAGCTGGAAGACAAAGTTGAGCTTCCCATCCTAATCACCTCGTTCCCTTTAAATAATTATTTCAGAAGGAAATGAGCAGCAATTAATGCAGAAAAAGTGATTACCTGGTTCGGAAAAAGTATTGACACCAGCAGATGGTTTTGTTTACAGCTTTTCACTGATCAGTTACTGGTGAAGTAGATACCGAAAAACAGAGGCTGTGCGTACAATATGGTTCTGTAAATAGATAGGCTTTCTTATTAGTATTGCCAGACTGTGAGACTTAAAAACTATTTACTGACTCACCTAGCCCAGTGAGGCAGGTGCAAAACTGTGAATGGTGAGGATGCCATTCATATACTGTTCTTTCTCACTTTGTAGTTCTTTATACTTCTATTTGCTCTTAATTAAGTAATGAGATGGTATAGACAAAGACTAATATATATCAACCTCAGCATCTCACTCCTGAATGTTCAGCTTAAAACTCTAGTCCATCCGTTCCATATAAAAGTTAGTAATATTTTATCTTGTGCTTTTCCCTTATCTGGTTTGGTTTTCCTAGTAATCTGCTGGAAAGAAAGGGTAAAGAACATTTATCTGCCTGCATGCCAGTTACATGAAGCCACCTGTATTCATAATAGTTACTTTTAATATATGCAGGTATGTATTTATGTGTATACACATACATATGTACGCATATATGAAAAAATATTATATAAATATTTATGTGTTTAGTGAAGAATTTTAAAGCCTTTCCAAAGTACAGGAAAACCATGGCAACATGCTTATTTAATTTCATTTTGTATAAAGTTGTAAATAGATTTGATGTTTATTGTTAGCTTAGCCTAACGTGACTCTTTCCTGTCAGTGAATAAAAAAAAAATGAAAAGGATAGAAAGACATCACTATACTGTTCTTGTCTTCTTGAATATGGGAGACTTAATAAACTAACTCCTCTTTTTGGATTTACTGCTCATTAAAGAGTTTTTCTTTCTGCTATTAAAGAAAATAAGTGCTACTAAGAGCTTTATAATGTACTTCTTTCTTAATATAATGTTGTTTGAAACAGGTTTGAGAAAAATAAAGAAAAGAGGAATTTTATTTTTTTAAATTGTTTTCAAATGCTTGGCATCCTTTCAGGTGATAATCTTTTTTTTTTTTTTCATTGTTTCTTGGCTCTCAGAAACTTGCAAAATGGACTTAAGTCAATGAACTTCTGTGTAGTACAACCTGAAAGGAGATAAAAGAATTCAGAAGAGTTTGATCACTGTAGGAGAAAAATCAGCTCCTTTTTTTTTCTACTTACAACGTATGCAACAGATGGCAAGATTTGACAAATAAAACCATGACGTATATGTCGTCTGTTTATGAATTAGTTATGCTTGATTATTGCTCAATTTCCATGTAATTGGGCTTTAGTTAAGGTCCTTCTAATGTCTGTAGATGTACAATTTATCAACAGAGGTGGGTTAATGTGGACAGGGACACTTACCTAGAGTGCATCTTCTGGGCCATTCTGATTGTGCAATGATACTTGCACAGCAGGCAACTTATGCTTTCATTGACCTTGGCAGTATTGCAGGGATAATTCTTCTTCCACAAGAGTGAAGTTGGTACTAAACAATGTCTTGAATCTAATAAGTATGCTTCCCTTAGCCATCTGGAATGTGCATTTGTTTGAACATGTTTTACTGCCCTAGTGCAACAAAACAAAAATTAAAGTAGAACTCTCTGAGTTGTAGGCTACCTTTTGTCTCTTCCCACACACAAAATTTTCATATCCTGATGAGTTCTATTAATTGTCTGTGATATTTGTTCTGAAATTCCAGTTATGCTTGTTTTGTTTTGTTTTTTTTTTTACTGGGTTTTGAAAGCTTCAATCAGCTTTGTTTAAGGTCATATCTTCAGCTGCATTCTATTTCTTGGTCTGCATCTGTGCAAATCACCTCTAACTTACTAGTTCAGGAAGACAATTAAAAAAATCTAGGTGTAGTCTGAACTAACATTTTTTGAGTAGGAGAGCTGTACACAGTGTGAGGGGTGGCATTTGCTCACTCAGTATGCTTCACATCTGCTCCCCTCTTGTCTACCTGGGGAGTGTAGAAGCCTCTTTCTCTGAAACTGACTCTACCACAGAGTATCAGCTCCAGAGAGTAAAGGGGATTCTTAGGCCTGGTTATTCCTTCATATTGACTATGTTGAAATGCTTTGAAGTAAGAATCATGGTATGTATTTTAAAATTGGGAAGAAATATATTTTTTTTTAATCTGTCATTCTGTTGTTTTGTTTTTCTATGGGAATTTTGTGTGTGTTTTAAAGTCACTTGAGACCTAATTATATGAAACTGCTTCAGCTTATCTGAGTATAATTTTCCATGTGATGCGGGAAACAATAACCTTTGTTACTGCTTTTGAACTGTATGATGTAAGACAGTGGGAAAACATGAAGGTGTTCATTAAGATGTTTCAGAAGAGCAAGGTAAATATTTAATGTCAATGTAGTCAACTAATATTGAGTTTGTTATCTTGAGAAAAATACTCAGTAAAATAAATTCACTTTCAATACATTTAAGTGAAAGAATAAAAATAGAAGCCCATCTTGAAAGTTATATATACTAATACTCTTAATGCAGAGGAATGGTTCATACCTTATTGCCTAAGTGGCTAGATTCAAAGCTGAAGAACGGCATGTGGATTTAATTTGTTTTGTGTCACATTTTACCAGAACAACAATTGGAAGAAGTCTATTTCATCTTCACCTGACTTCTACAGTGTGGTTATAGCCCATTAAAGTATCTTTCTTCATCACTATTGTGACTGAAGTGAGATGTAACAATTATAGGACATAAGGTGTTTCAAATATAACTAGAAGATATTAACAATTATTTATAATAAAACTATTCTCTCATAGGGATGAGAAAATACTTAATATTTTACACAATATTTACCTGATTTTCAGTCGTGGATAGCCTTTGATCCTCACTGTATTCCTGCACTTTATTGGCAGAATGAGGTGAGATACATAATCTGTATAGGTCATAAAGCCTCTATTCTGTTTCCAGAATGGAGAAGATATTTTACCTGTGAAAGTATTGAGAAAATTTGTATAGACAGCAAAAGAAATAGTAGCCTTTACTGCTTCCTTCTAACCTCATGCACAGTACAAAACAGTGGGAGGTTCAGAGAAACTGCAGTCATTGCAGTGTAAAATTCCAGAAGCAGATAGTAAATATTTAATAAGAATGAAGTAAGAAAAGTAGGATCAATGTCATCAGATAGCTACTAAGTTGTAATTTAGTTCATTGTGAAAATTCAATTTCTTAGCTATTTTGCAGTGAAAGTGTAATAGACGTTAAAAAGCATTTAGTGGGCAGACAGCAGTTATAAAAAAATTGGGACTGGTTTAGAATGTAGTTTTTAGCAGCCTTTGTAGTTTTATCATGAGTATATTTGATTTTGGCATTGGAGATTATACAAGTAGTCACACACATTTTTCTTCTTACAGTGATTTAAAAAATGTTGTGACTTAGAATTTTTTGCTTCTTACCTCCCAAGCTTAATCTACCCACTATGGTTTATTGGCTCCTTTCCTACATCATCACCCTAACTCCAGCTAAACTGAGGACCTGCTCCACTGGGGTATAACAGCATTTGTTAGCTGGGACAGTAGTTCCAGATAAATCTGCATTGACCTTCTGTGTAAAGCTTCCAGAATCAGCAGAGCATTTATGAATTTATTAGGAGATGGGAGCTCTTACCTGATCAGAGGAAAAATGGCTGTTGTGCCAGTGGAGAAGTCCCTGCTTTGCACTGCTATATTGGGAGTTCATGTCATCTACAAAGGCAACATACCATCCTTTTTCTATTTGTAGTTCTGAAGAAGGTACCCCTGTTTGTTCATTTAGGATTATTTTTTTTGTTGTTGTTGTTTGCTTTTTGTTTGTTTAATTTCTTTAATGAATTAAAACTATACACCTTATTCTGGTGTGTTACTATTTTTAATTTAATTGCCTGATAACATATTGCAGCATGTCCTGAACCTGCCTACAGTGTCATTATGCTGTTTGTTCGAAATAATGGTTTTAGTAGAACTACTAGGTTCATAAAATGTGAGTTGTCATCAGAAACTTTTGAGATGCTAAAGAAAATTATGTCTTCTCAGTTTCATTTACAAGATCAACCTGATATTATATAGCTTGCAGTAAATGAGATAGAAACACATATATATGGTAGAAAAATGTTTCCTGAAATACATAATTTTTACCCATTCCGAGCAGCTGCCATATGTAAAAGCACAGCAGAAAAGTGCTTAGGAACACTTCTGCTGGTTTCAGTTATTTATGGCTCAGCATCAATAACTTAGAAACTAATTTGTCCAGTAATGAACTCTCTCTATTGCTGAGGTAAATAACAAATTGTATTATAATATTCAACACCAGCTACTTGTTTCAGTCTTTGAGGAAGTAGCTGTGAATAGTGTTTGTCTCCGACATTATTTAAACTGATGAATATTACATATGGCTTGATCTTAGAGTGGTGGAACACAAGATCTGACAGGTTAAAATGCATTCCATACAGCTGAAGACTAATAGAGGTTAAGGGGGTTTGTGTGTTGCAATTTTCTTCACACAACTGTAATAAGGTAGTCAATCTACAAGTAGTACGTCTCTTAAAACAAATTGCTTGTGTGAGCAGTATTAGAATAGCTCACAAATAAAAAGCCTAGGAAACACCCTTTTTTCTTTCCTCTATGTAGCAATGCAGAAGCATAAAAGATTGCAGACAGACCACTTAAGTCCTTAATTAAATACTGTCTAAAAAGATAAAATCTATTTTTTCTATATTATTAAATATGAAAATTTTTCCCTCAGAAAAGAAAATCATCTGTGCTTTTGTCTTTGCCAAGATCTCAGTAGTAAACTAAAAGCTCCTGCAATTTCACACTTTAACCTATTTTCTGCTGTATCTTTCAACAAATACAACATGTGCATATGTCATTTACCAAAAGAGTATAACACTTCAGTTCCAGTCATAAAGGGTCAACATACAGCTTTTTTATCTATTCCTTAAATAGTCAATTCTTTGTTAATTTTGGGTGGATTAACTGGTTTGTAGAGAACCATGCTGCAGATGCAATGACATCAAGCTGATCTAATGCTGCCAGGATGATTAGGTCAGATTCAGCATTGTGCAAATGTGGCCATGATACCTTCAAGATCAAATGAAGTCTAGAATAGTCTTACTGCTTTACCATGGCATGAGAACCGAACTAGTAAAACCCACAAACCTGCAAATTTGCTTGCTAACACCTAGTCATTTCTACTGAGTAGCATATTTTACATCTATTTTGATGGAGTACACAGACACTTTTTGTAATATCCTAATTTTTATAATTTTGTATAATTTTTAGTGGTAAGTCACTAGGTATTGATAATATTTGAGCCACAGTAGTTTCATGTATGGTTTTTTTTCTGTTTATGTGAACTCCATAATTTTTGTGTTTAACATGTGCTGCGTATACTTAAACGTCCCTTGCAACTGCCAGTCTTGAGATCACCATGTGGTTTAAACTCATTGATCTTTTTATCTGTAAAAGTGCAGTTATCAGAAAGAATCACAGGTAAAAAATTCTGTAGATTTAAATCACTGCAACTTTAGTCCCTGTCCTGAAAACAAACCTTATACTTTAGGAATCGTAAAGGCAGAGAGGAAAGAGGAGAAAGAGAAAGAAAGAAACAGGAGTACTTGGGAAGATTTTTGAGCAATTTGAACTGAAATTAGAAAATGACTGTGTTGTGTAAACCTTCAGAGAATTTGTCACTGAATTCAGTGCCATATTAAACATCTCAGCCCCCTGTGCAATGCATAACATAGATGAATAAGAATGAATTCTTGAACAATTAGCAGACAACAGTCAGTCAGCTACTGAATTAGCTGATAAGAAATTAAAAGGATATTACTGAGACTTTAATCTCAGACTCCTTTAAGAGACTGAATGCCTGAGCTGAAAGAAGTAAATGCTGCTTTTAAAGAGCTATGGCTTTTAACCCTTTGCAAGGGTTAGGCTCTGTTAATATTAGGATTACCTCCCACTGATTAAAGAATATTATATTTTTTTCACTAGCTTAAGTGTTGCACTGTAGCTTTGTGAGTTTCTAGGCACTGGCTGTGTAGACTTTTGTGTGCAAGGTAGCTAATGTCTCTGTTTCCATGGTATGCTTTCCTATACTGAGATTGCATAAACAGAGAAACGTTTTTAGGGTAATGAAAATATTTCTGAAAATACCAGTGGAAATAGAAATTTCCAATACACCTCAGACATTGCATGCAAGCCTATAAGCAATTGTTGTGGTATTTATGGTGGTATATGGTATGCTATCTATTTTCATGCATATAGGAAAATGGTGGACATGGAAATACCAAGGATTATCTATTTCACTTCCTTCTCTTAAATTCCTTCTAAATTGGAAACCTATGCTGCAATTTATAAAAATCTAGAAATCTTCAACATTATTCCTTAGAGTCTAAACAAATGTGGGTACTCTCTACGTGATAAAATCAACAAATCTTTCACAATACTTTTCCCTTTCCTTCTCAACTATCTTAGCTTTATCAGCTGACATTTTGGGTGTGCCACAAAGTGTGATTTGAAGAACTGTACCAGTTGTGATATTAAATAAGAGAGTGGAAGTGTTTTTCAATGAAGGACTGATGAATCTTTTTTCCCCTTTCCATATCGCCTTAGAATGGAACTTAAAAGCTCTGAAAATAGAGGAAGTGCTGAGCAAGCACTATTTTTTTTTTTTTTTGAGAATGTTTTCTTTTCCAGAGGCCAATTAGCAGAAATACAGTTTTGAATTCAAAACTATCCATATGCACAGAAAATAAATTTTTGGGTTGAAAACAGAGGTAGATCTTTTTTGAACTGTTTCCAGAAATGCAGCTTGTAAATGTCAAAGTTTAACTACAAGATTTTTGCCTGCTAACAGAAGATCTCAATTAAATTTTTTAGGAACGGCTAATGGCTTGGGACATTCTACTTTTGGGATAGCCAGTTTGGGATGTTGCTGGTAAATCTAGTTTCTTTAGAGAGTACTAAATATTTGCCCTTTGAAGATTCTTTCCCTTGTGAAATGTAATACAAATATTTCTTTTGATAAAACTTTGATACTGGTCTACTCTCTGTATTTAATGGTGCAAGGGTATAATTCCTTCCTACACAGCAAAAAGAACAAAAGCAAAAAAAAAAAAAAAAAAAAGAAACCACCTTTAAAAATCACCACTGGGATTAATATTTCTTTCCAGAGAGCTCCTACATATTGACACTGTTACATGGAAGATATTCCAAGGTACCTGTAGGCCAATGTGTTCAAAGATTCTGAAACAATTTTATTAGGCAGGAAAGAAGTATCACAAAAAATATTGAGCAACAGTGCCTCTAAGAGGATTCATATGCAATAGATTTCACCAAAATATATAGATTCTGTGAGCACATGCCCTATTTGTTGCACAAGGTTACTCTGTCCTACTCAGCCATGTCAAAAGTACATGAAATTTTTTGACTAATGAATCTGCCAATTTTTCTCCTCCAGCAGTAGCTGTGATATATTCTATACACAAAAAGGCATTTCCAGTTTGTTTGAGAGGTGTTGTTTGAGAATGATCAATGAGTCACTCTATCAGAAATTAGGCCTCTGAATCGTGGTAGAAGTTTGTAGTGACCAGATTACAATGCTGTGAATCCCTTTGCCACAGCATAGCAGTGTACCAAAACCAGAATAATTCTTGGAAATTCTTCTCCTCCCTCCATCTTTCTGTTTCAATATTTTTACGAAGAATGGTCAAAATACAGTCACTACTAATTACTAATTACTATGGTCACAAACTGTAGCTTGACAGGTGAATAGAATACAACATTCCTTGGTGTGCTGTAGGCTACACAACAATCCCTTCTTGTAGGGGATATATGGAATGATAGTGAGAGAATTATGCTGACTAAAGTCACTGTTGACCTGGCACCAACTGTGTTTTAAAATGCAAGTAACAGCCTGAAAGCATAATTTAGGTTTTTCTAATGTACTAGTTTGCTTATGTACTATTATTTGCATGTAAGTGCTGCAAATAAAAAGCAAAACACCTACTGAGAGAATATTTTGCAAATGTTACATTGCACATATGCTTATATAATTTGAGACTTTATACCTTTAAGGTATGTGCAATCTCAACTTGCACATAGTTTTACAATTCGGTAACTGAACAAAGCCACAGCAGTTAAGAATGTGCTTAAGACAAAAAGCCACCAAGAAAATAATTATACAAATTTACATATTACCCTTGGTTTAAAATGTTTCTGATAAATGAATTCATGAATATTTAATATGCAGAGCAACTGTACTGCTGTTTGTGAAACAAGGTTCAGTTATCTGTGGTAGTGTGTGCCTCATCAGGATATAAAAAAGTAACAAAAAATATAATAAAATTAATTTAAAGTGTGATCATGTGTTACTTTTGCAAAGTCACCAGTTTTCCTGATAATCAGAACTCCTCGCATATGGGATACTGGATCTGTCAGCTTTATAAATATTCGTACTTTGGGGAAAATGTCTGAGCCTTAGCTTGTAGAGTTGTTGTCCTATCAACCAACACTTTTCTCCTGTGTGGTTTCCATCTAATTTATGAAATGCAAGATCGAAAAGCTTGATAATGACAGTGGTATTTCTCTGTTAACTGCAACATGATTGATTATTTGTCTGCTTTTGGCATGACAAAGAAGGATACTATTCTGCTGTAAGCATGATAACACATTGCTAGTTTTAATAAAGAAGTTGTCTGGAAAAGAACAAGTCCTTCCTTAGTAAAGAATGTTCAGTGGATAGTTAAAACAAACAATAAGCACATTTTATGGAAGGGTAATCAGTATAATTTTGTGTTGGGAATTTAGTAAGATGTTTTCTCCTCTCCCTTGAAAGTGGAAGCTATGAAAAGCATAGATTTGATGTAACTTGCCTTTTTTTTTTTCCCCCTATGCTTGTGATAAGGGATAATAGACATGATAGAAATATACCTGTATAGCTTTTAGAAGAGAGATTTTCATTTCAAATATGTGCTGCTTATATATCTAAAGGATCTGTGTGTTGACTGCAGTTGTGTTGGAATGAGATGATGAGATGGGACTATTTTGTTCATATTATCATTTACAGACTATTAATTAGCTCCAGATGCAGAGTATCAGTTACTAACCTTGACATTAAGTTCCTTTTTTAAAACATAAGAACTTTGTGATCTCATGTACAATAGTAATACCAATCAAAAATTCTCTGTAAAGTCAATTCCCAGTATGCTTTACAGAAGGCAATTATTAGGTAATGTAAATGGCCAGTCTTCACGAACGAAGAGCCGGGGAAGGTCCTTACCCGCATATGCAGATAAGGCCTTCAAGCCTGCGCAGTGGATTTTTTAGGT
>JAWWES010000133.1:52610223-52647290 GCA_035583135.1 Lophotriccus pileatus | reverse complement strand
CCAAGCGAGCTTGGACGGTGGCAGCGAGGTCCTCAGGACGTAGGTTTGTTTTCAGAGTGACCTTCTCCGGGGAGGTCACTGACCAGGAATCGAACCTGGGCCTCGGCGGTAACAGAGCCGCGTCCTTAACCACTAGACCACCGGGGGCTCCCAATTATTAGGTAGACGATGTATTATGGATGAGAACATAAATAAACCAATACATGTAATAGCGCAGTTTGCTGTTCTACAGACTACATTAGGTGGTCTCACTCCTCAAAGACTAGCCATTCTCACCTCTGGATTCTAAAACTGTCCATATTAGTCACCTTTTTGCACACTCTTCTCTGTTTTGTTCCTGTGTTTGCAATGAAGCAAAAAGCCATCTGTGTTTTACCTTTTCCATCCTATTTAACTACTACTGTACTTCCTGTGTCTTTCTGTACTGTTGATGAAACTTTTAATCTTTCTTAGTACTTTCACCACTGTTCTCCTAAGTCTTGTATTTCTGCAGGAAGTCTTTGACACTCTATTGACATGCTGGCCTTTAGTTTTCAAAGTAGTTTCAGTGATGAAATCCAGCTGATGAAAAATTTTGAGTGTTCGGTGCTTTTATCTCTTGTTCTTGTCAGTTAGACATGGAAGACACCTTATGAATGACCTTGTCGTGATTTGGTTTTATCAAGCTATAATTTTCAGAGATATTTGGGTGTCAATATGAGTGAGCATCCAGGAATAGATCTACAAAAGTGTATCATACCACTCAAAAGTTTGTTTGGGAGCCTGATATCTGTGGAGCATACCTTTTATTGTGTCTGAGCTATTTATGCCTCTTTCCATGCAGTTATCTGCTGAAGAGAAAAACTCACAGACGGCAGCATTCCTAGTGAAACTGCACTGAGTTTGTTGTTAGGAAATAACTGAAATATCACGGACTTTTTCTTCTACTGCAGGATTCACCACCTTGAATAAAGCACTTTAGCCCCATCTTTCAATACATGGATAGAGAAGAAGATGCATTCTTCTCTGTTTTTTTGGGTTTTTTTCATTAGTCAAATTGTCAGAGCATGTGAATTCTTTCTGGGGAGTTTCAATTTCCTCTCTGTCAAGCTCTGTTATCCATATATTGGTGATTGGAGTACTTATTTGGAGAAGGAAAATGAGGGTTTCAGTGGCTGCTTTAAATCACGGAATTGTAGATTAGGTTAGATTGGGTAAGCTGATCTAGGTCTTGGGCAATTGCAAAAACTGTGTTAAGTACATATCCACATAGATAAGTGATTAAGTGTTTTCCAGAATTTAGAGATGCATAAGGCATGACAGGATCCCTTATCTGGTTATCCCTTGAAGTTCCTGATATTTTATATTTTTATGATGGTTATATATGAAACTTGTTTTGGAAAGCATACATTTATATGTAGTTTGGCAAGTTTTCTTTATTTCAGAATATATTTGGTTATGGAACTGAGATTTTCTTCTACAAATCTGTTGCTGTTCTTCAGGAAATTAGAGTAAATATAGACAGGAAATCTTTAATTCTGAGGTAATTCACTGAATTTTAGAATTTGTAGACAGCATAATAAATCTTAAGTCAATGTAATAGCAACATTGATTATTATCATTATCAAATATATTATCAAAGAATCATGTTAGCTCAAGACATGGTCATATTTCATACTGGTCAAGGACATGTTGGGCTTTTTGAGGGAACTGAAGCCCTTAGTGTTGAAGTTTGCCACATGTAACTGACAACTTAAAGAGTAGGAAAGTCCATCCAATTTTCATGTACGTGAACTCACTGAGGTACATTCTTCAAAAAAATCATAGAATCATAGAATCATAAAATCAACTGGGTTGGAAAGGACCTCTGAGATCATCAAGTCCAACCCTTGATCCTCTACCACCACAGTTACTACACTGTGGCACTAAATGCCACATCCAGTCTCTTCTTAAACACCTCCAGGGACAGAGAATCCACCACCTCCCTGGGCAGCCCATTCTAATGCCTGATCAGCCCATTCCAATGCCTTTTATTAATTATTATAATTATTATTATTCCAATGCCAATTATTAATTGATAATTTTGTTTCAAAACTTCAGCTGCATGAGATACAACTGATATGCCAGGTAGCTGTTTATATTCAGAGGTAAATAAACAGGCTGGAGAAATGAGCCTATGAGGAAATTCAGGAAGTCAAATGATTTTCAGTACCACGTCCTGCAACTGGGGAAGATGAACCCCAGGCACCAGGAGAGGCTCTGTACTGACTGGAAAGTAACTCTGCAGAGAAGAACTTGAGTGTCCTGGCAGACAAGCCCTACATGAGCCAGCAACGTGGTAAAGGTGGCCAAAAGCCACCTTTATCCTTAGACGCAACATTGTCCGTGGGTTGAGGGAGATGATCCTTCCTTCTGCTCAGCACTGGAGAGGCATATCTGGAGTGCTGTGTTCCCAGTACATGGAAATATGTACATACTGAAGTGAGAGCAGAAAAGTGGAGCAGAGATGATAAGCAGGTTGGGAGCATCTGTCACATGAGGAGAGGCTGAGAGAGTTTGAACGGTTTAGCCTGGAGAAAAGATGGCTCAGGAGTACCTTAGCAAACTGTGTGAATACCTGATTAGAGAAAGTGAAGATGACAGACCCAGACTCTTCTCAGTGGTGTTCTGTGAAAGGACAGAGACAGTGGGAATTAATTAAAAGATAGGAAATCCTAGTGAAACACAAGAAAGTTTTATTGTTAGAGTGATCAAACACTGGAACCATTTAATCAAAGACTGTGGAGCCTTTATCCTTGGAGATATTCAAAATCTGATGGGACATGACCATGAACAATCTGCAGTAGGTGACTGTGCTCCGAGTAGGTGGCTTAGATTGTATGACCTGCAGAGATGTCTACCTACTTAAGCAATTCTGTGATTCTGTGAATGTATGCACTGCAGTTGCTACCTGGACTGTCAATTCTTTAAACTTTGCATTTTTAAAAATTTGCGTGCTGGCTAAGACAAAACTTAACTGAGTAGGAATGAGCTCAAGCCTGTTTTATGAGTCTCTCTGACTCAAAGTTTCAAACTCAGAACTAAAGAGTAGCAGTTAACTTTGGACTGTGAGAGGACTGAGGTATAACCCATATGGGTCTGGGTATTTTTATGTCAATTGATTGCATACCGTCTCAATGTTTAATCCTGGATGGTATTAACTTCCGTTCTGTGTTTGTCTACATTTTGTTCACTGTTCTATCTTAACTGTAAGTTTTGAAAGGCAAAAAATGTTTCCTTTTGTATAATGACTTGCATTTTCAGACCTCAGTCTTTTTGTTCTGTCTGTTTTCTCATCTGATGCAGATGATCATCACTATGTTCAGGCTTCTACTTTTCTATATAATTATGAGGCTACTTATGTAGCAGGTGTGTAAATTCCTATACATGTCCAGCAATTTGGGTGTCCTTTGGGTGCATAAGAATTTTAAATACTAGTTTTGGTTTCCAAGTGACTCCTGCCAATGTAACAATTAGTAGTAGCTGTAAAATTATAACTGCCAGTATGTTTCTTTGAAAAATCAAAAAATACTAAGAGCCCCCTGGAAACAAGCAACACACCCCACCATTGCAAACCAAACTGACCAATCAAAAAAAGCCCAAACCCATGTCATAACAAAGTTTGTTTTACTGGAGCAAATAGTCAAAAATCTCTGCAATTTAACTCAAAATCTTGCATTTACAGAATGTAGAAAGGAATGTCGTGCTTCTGTAATAATGTATGGCTCACCATGGTGTTTTTTTTTTTTTTTTTCTCTTCTATGTCTCAGGTCTCACACATATGCAGGCATATACACAAAGATTCAGACCAGGAGTACCAGCACAACTACTAAACATGCTGCAACATGCACAGTTACAAGAGTAACTTGGTGTGCCTGTCTTGCAATTATCTGATTGTGCTTCTTCAGCGGTTAAGTCAATTCATCATCATCAGTCCCTTGAGTCCCCAGTGAGATTGACAGCTTCAGGACACGTGTAAAACTGGAAGGTTTGCTTCTACTAACAGGGATTGGTGCTTTTGGCCTGTTTCCCCCACATCAGACTTTTAGGCTTCTCTCATCAGAAGTTATGTCTAGAGGGCAACATTTTGATTTCATGTAATTGTGAGAAGTTATATCTTTAAAAATAAAATGTTTTTAGATTTACAATTGGTAGGTGTGGATTTGTCCCTTTCCACACACACAGGCTCCAAACCAAGATGTGGGTAATCTTTCTACTAGAGGATATGTAGTCAAAATATTCACTGTGTGTGACTAATATGCATATATCCTATGTACATGTATGTATCCTATCTATATGTACAGATAATTTTTGGAAAACGGTGTTTCTAAACCAGTATAAAAATAGAAAGAAAAAGACAAGGAGAAAAAGGGAACTTCTCCTTAGTTAAGATTTTCCAATTAATATTACTATTTTACAATAAGGGATTATGCCTACTCCTCAGGCTTCATGCCAGTAAGAATATTTCCATGTCAGTGGACTTCAGAACTAATTTGCTGTGATTATCAGGGAATTACTTTGTCAGCCTTCCTGTTCACTTTTACAAGGACAGACCTGTTAATTCCAACTCATTGACTTTATGTGGAATGAAAGGTGAATTCAACAAAAGTGGTCATAAGCCTCAAGCTTTTAGTAGTAACAGTTGATGTTAGTTCTACATACTGTACTCATAGGATAAAACATCAGACTGTGCTTTAAAAATGTCAGGATGCTTAATTCATCAAACAAGGGCACTACTGCACTGCAGCAAAGGAAATGCTCATAGCCAAGTGCACACTGGGTTTTTCGGCCAAGAGGTACAGCAGAAACATTAAATCAGAAGGTTGTCTTAACAAAGTGTCTTCTACAGACATCAACACGGTAAGACAGAGTGCTCCCTTAGAATTTTGAAGGCAGTGGTACACAGGCAGAGCAACCAACTACATGATGTATGTTTCAGATTAAAAACAGAGGTTATGAAGCAGAGAAAACATTTAAGAGCACAGATTAGTTTCTGCCATCTTTAGAATCACATGTGACACAGGAGAAATTCAGGCTGAAATAGAGATGAATTATTTTTTGAGTTGTCAGCTCTTTTTAAATTGACTGCAATTATTCATCTAAGTAGCCCTTTTCTTTAAAATGATGATACTTTGCAATACTGATGTTCTTTATCTTCTGATTATCTGATTATCCAATGTTTTATAATTAATCTTTTTTAAAAAGGAACACCCTACTTTTCACGTTTAAACAATTTACAGCGCAGTTAAATATATACTATGCAAATGATAGTGGAATGTATTTTATATAATTAGTATATTATTTATGTGATCTGGAATACATATTTTGAACTGGACTTAGCATTTCAGTGGTAACTTGCTTGCTTCAAATACTGAGACAGAGACTTGGAAAAAGAGAGAAAAGTGTTTCCAGTTTAGTGCTTAGCTTTTGAAAGTGGTTACTATCAGTAGTATATTTCCCCCATACTAAAATGCATAAAAAGAGACCCGTGTTTTATAATTGCAATAGTGATCACCTGAATTGAGAAATTAATCACATATTTGAGCTTTAACACAGAAATCATGGAAGCTCTTATTTTGAAAGTTTAATTTTAGTACAGATTGATGACTGTAAATAAAAAAAGTTAATTTAAAATTAGACTAAAATATTGGTTATGTGCTATATTTTTATTTTTATTATTATTGCAGCCTTCAAAAAGGCTGTGTATAATCATGAATACAATCCAATTTTTTATAGAAATCTAACTTTCAACAGAATTAATTCATCTGTGTTTTGTTTAGCTGAGGTTAAACCTATCTGCAGTTTGTGTTATGAAGGAACACATTTCAGTAAAAAAATTCATCTTTGTGTAGCTTTTGGGTTTTAATTTTGTTTGTTTAGGCAAAATAAAAATTTCTCTATCTCTGAAATGATTTTATTTTGTTTTCTTCAAAATTGTCATCATGTGATCTTAGAAATATAGAATAGTTTGAGCCAGAACAGACAAAGGTCATCAAGGTCAACCACCCTTCAATGACTAGAGACATCTTCAACTACATCACATTGCTCAGAGCCCCGTCCAACCTGACCTTGAATGTTTTTAGGGATGGGGTATCTACCACCTGTCTGGCCAACCTTTTCTAGAGTTTCACCACACTTATCACAAAAAACATCTTCTTTTGTCCTGGTTTCAGCTGGGATGGAGTTAATTTTCTTCTTAGTAGCTGATACAGTGCTGTTTTGGATTTTGTGTGAGAATAATGTTTATAATACACTGATGATTTAGTTGTTGCTGATCAGTTCTTACTCTAAGTTAAGGTCTTTCCAGTTTCTCATGCTCTGCCAGTGAGCAGGTGCACAAGAAGCAGGGAGGGGACATGGCCAGGACACTTGACACAAACTGGCCAAAGGAATATTCCATACCATAGAATGTGATGCTCAGTATATAAACTGGTGAAGTTTTCCGGGAGGGGCTGATTGCTGCCCAGGGATGGTCTGGATATTTTTCATTGGCTGGTGAGCATCTCTATTGTTTGTTACTTATTTTTCTTGGTGTTTATTCCTCTTTCTCTCTCATAATTTTTATTAATATTAGTGGTATTATTAGTAGTGGTATTTCAATTATTAAAATGTTCTTATCTCAGCCTCTGAGTTCTACTTTTTTTTTCCTGATTGTCCTACTCATCCCACCAGGGAGAGAATGGGGAAAGGGGAGCGAGCAAGTGGCTGAGTGGTACTTAGTTGTCAACTGATGTTAAACCACAACATCCTTCTATCTAGTCTAAATACATGATGCACATGGAGGAGGAAAAAAAACCAAATGGGAATTTTCATTCTGAATCAAGTGGTGCTGAGCTATACTGACAGAAAAGCTGGGCAAAGATTTTGTGTATATTTCAGTTGTTATGCTAGGTGTAAGTTGAGAGAACATAGCAAGAAGTTCAGAAGGGTAATGGCAATAGTTTTTTCCATGTGAAATCTTTGATTGATTGTTTAAAACAGCCTATTAAAATAGCAGGCAACCCATTCCATGAGGTAATTAAAAGCCTTCCTGAAAGCACGGCCAACTTCAAGCAATTTGTTCATGGTGTTGTCCAGTCAAACCTCAAGTGTATCCAATGATGGAGATTTCATAACCTGTACATGCTCCAGTATTTGACTCCCTCACTGTGACTTGTTTTCTTCTAATATTCAATAGAAATTTCCCTTTCTGTGTGCTCTGGCCTATGTGTCTTGTCTTTTTTTTTGTGTGTGCATCTTCTAAAGGGATCTGTGTCTACTTTCTCCATATTCCCTGTTGCGTAGTTGTGGCATCTCACCCTTAAGGGGAAGGGTGCACCCAAGATTCATAGATGCTTATGGTCAAAAAGAACGACAAAGTCAGAGGGTCTGCAAAAGCTTGCCCCCCACATCTTCTAGGCTTTTACAGTAGTTGAAGGGTGCAACAAGATCTGCTCCTGATCTTCACTTTTTAAGGCTAGATTAACCAAAGTCTTTAAGCCTCTCCTCTTGTATCACATGTTTCTGTCCCCTAAAATAATCTTGGTGTCTCTTCTGAGACAAAACAGTAAGTGAGGTTCTGTCTTGTACTAAGGAACCAGAAATCAAGCTTTTCTGTTTGATGCTGAGTAGCAGAAATGATTACTTTTCTCAACCTGCTATTGATGCTTTTAGTGGTAAAGACAGGTACATGGCTGGCCCTCCTTGCTGCAAGGGTATACTGATGTTCTGGCTCAACTTGTCTAGCAAGACTCAACCCCCTTGATCCTTTATGATAGAATTAAGTGAATACATCTTAAAAATAAAATGGAAGATAAATATTCTATTTTTATTAGAAATGGAATTTTATAGCTGAAAGCAACTGCTTGCATAACTGTAAGAGGACAGAAAATTTCTATCCTGTTAAACACAGAATTAATATGACCCCATCTGTAGTAATGTGTGCTTGACTAATAATCTATGATTAGGAAATGTAACTAAAGTTGTAAAAATCACAGAAAAGATAGAAGTATGAACAAAGGAGCACAAAACATGTCTAAGAGCAGGAGAAATAAGAGACCTGTAAGAAACAGAGAAAAGGATGTTGGTAGTTGCAAGTGTTTGAATTGCAGGGATTGTCAGGGCATCTTTATGTAATTGTGTGCTATATTAATTATCTTTTACCATTAGGTGGTAGTATAATAGCAGATATACTAAAAATAATTAAAATAAATGTGTTTGCTTTATAAATTTGTTATATAAAATATAAATTATGTTGTTAGTGTTTTTACTTTCATATGTTGATATTTTATTTGCAATGCTATTAGTAATACCATCTATATTGGTGCTTGACTATTCTCTTAAAATCCTTTGCAATAAAAGCATATTTCAGCAAATGATAGATGAGAGGGAAGATTATAGAGTTTTAATAATTCCAAAGTGATCTGAATAGGGATCTTATAATACCCTGGGCATAAGTGTGTGTATACTGGCTCTACTGTGAGCAGTGTTAGCATATGCAATTCCTGAAGGTCAGAAGAAAGTACTGGAGTAAGAAAGCCACAACAGGAGGTGGATGAGCATGTTTTCAATAAAGGATTCTCATATCATAAGAAAGTCGCTAGAAAACTAGTTATAAATCCCTAGCTTATATCTTACCTCCACTATCTGTTTATATCAATCTTTGTGAAAGACCTAGCCTACTAATGTTTTCCTTATAGTGTGATTTGAATTACATAAAGCCTGAATAAAATGTTGGCAGTTTTGCTTTGGCCCCAGAAGCTGGTAAAGAATACTCTTTTTCTTTATTACTGAATGGAAATAATATAATGACATTGAATTTGTCTTACTGTAATATTATATTTAGCATTCACCTACAATAGAGCCACTTATTAGATTGGAGTATTACTCTTTTTCCTTTTGGATTTAATCTTTTGTGTTACTTTTGACTTCAGACTGGATAGAATCTTTTCATTATAGTATTTTTTTGCAAGCTCCCCACTCTGCCTCATGCTCATAAAATGTTGTAGATTTGGAATGAGTTCTTTATTTTTACTTCTCTCTCTTTTATTGTCCAAGAAAAAGGTATATTTAAAATGTTAAATCTGTGGCTCAGTTTTGTTATAATCTTGGTTATTTATCGTCTCAGGTCTGCACACAGGTCATCTATTTTTAACTTCAGAAGCCCTTTTCCTGATTTGTTAAAATGTAGTTTTGGATTCTCGTCACATGCTTTTTATATGATTCCAGGCTTCCAGTGGCGTTTTTTATCTGACTACAATTAGTGGATGTTCTGGAACATAGTGGTATGGTTTTGACTTTGTTATTAGTGCTTAGATGATGAATCATGTTTTCTGTAGCAATGTACCCATCTTGTCTGATTTTATTAAACAGACTATACTATCTTGTTTGTTTTGCCCTGTTTTTCTAATGTACACACACACCCCCTCCTCCCCCCTTAAGCAGTTTATGCTCTTTGCTCATTTGTTTGCTTTATTTTAGTCACTTGTAAAGTGCCGGAGCATATCCTAAACATGTTCTCATTCTTATGAAGGTTTTGGGAGTCCTTACTTGACTCAGATTATTGCTTTCTGATCCACAGTGTGAATCTGATATGTGTGAAGTTGAAATGATTATTTTTACTTGGTAACAAAGACAAATCAATGTCTTAAGATATGCCTGTCATGGAAAACTCAGCTGCATCATGTTCGCTGTGTATCTTGGAATATATTGAAAAGAGCAAGGCTTTCTACATCCATAAGAGAAGATTCAGGATAAGCAAGCTTCTCAGGCATATACTAACCTTATGAATTAACTGCATAATATTTAGCTCCACAAAAAATGTTCAATAAAAATAGAACTACCAGATTGAGTTCAGAACTCTAGCTGAAAATCTTTTTGTCATGTTGCCTATTTGAAGAGAATAAACAAACAAATTAAGAGAGAGCACAGCAGTTGTTGTTATTAGAGGTATACTACTAAATATTTTTCTGAATAAATGGAAAATGGATATCATGGAAAAAGAAAAAATCAAAGAATTTCTCAAAAAGTATAAAAAAAAATGTAGTTCTTGTTGAACAGCCAGAGCCCCTTTGCTTGATATTGTACAGTAATAGACTGAAAAGATGGAAATGTGTGGAAAATGACGGCACTGTCATAGAGGCAAGATCATGTTGTGTAGCATCTTTTTTTTTTTTAATGCATGAGTTTACGTAGTTATATCAGCATATTTTTTACGCCTATTCATGCTAATATGTGTTATTTAACTTCCCTGAGGTGCTTTATTGTTTTTTTTTTCTTCTAATGTAGTTGCCCATTATCTATCTATACTGTTACTAATCTAAGTATTTTTGAGTATACCTTAAGTTTTTAACTGGAATGATGCAGTCTTTATTACAAGATAAAATAAGCTGTTTCTGAAGTTAAGGAGTTATGTTATTTCAGAGTATGTTCAGAAATAACTTATGCATGCACTTTCATTTCTGTTCTATGTGAACTGATCTGTTCTATGTGAACTGATCTGTTGCCAGAATTTGACATGGCAGATCTAGTATTTCTTGTCAGCTTGTCTAATCTCATCTAGTGTCATCTAGTGTCAAGATTTTCCTACCTCGAAAATCTTGAACTAGTTGCAATTCCTCAATCACTTCCAACATCAGTATCTGATACCATTTCATTAACATTCATTAAAAGTTTTACTACTTCCTGATTTAGGCATTTATTCTTCATGCTTTCTAAAAATTAGAGCCATGCCTTGTAGAATCTACAAAAATATGTAAAGATATTTTCTGAATGAAATTTGCTGAATTCCTGCATTTTTTTTTTCAGAATGTTCAAAAACATTCTCCTACTCCACCCCTAATCTGAATCTATATACTCAAAAGTTGGAAGTACCTGTATAAAAACATTTTGCAAGCCATTAAATGTATCTCTTATTCAAACTCTACTGTAAGAGTACTGCTCTATAGCATAGGTTTCACCAATACACTTTTAAAAGATCATTTTCATCAGGCCGCATGAGAGAATTAAAATCTGTTTAAATCCAATTTACTTAACCACATAATAAACTTTCATACATGTTCTTATTTAATTAATCTGAGCTGTTATCTCTTCTTTAATAAATTTACCTGTATAAATATCAGATAAGGATTTTATATGTTGCTTTGCTGTGTTTGCCCTGCCCCACATACTAAAGTTAAATTGTTTTCAT
Source organism: Lophotriccus pileatus (assembly GCA_035583135.1). Lineage (NCBI taxonomy): Eukaryota > Metazoa > Chordata > Aves > Passeriformes > Tyrannidae > Lophotriccus > Lophotriccus pileatus. The sequence goes on along the minus strand of JAWWES010000133.1, from coordinate 52,636,105 downwards.
GCAACACTAATAGACTGTCCCCACCAGAATTCTATTGTGAACTATGTCCTTTGGAAGATGAGTATAGTTGCATGATTTAGAAATTAGTATTTCACTTGCTGCAGGCTGATTTAAAGTTTAGCATTATTGGTACAATAGGATTTCTTCCTGCTTTGTGTCTATTCAATTTGTCTTTAAGGGTAAAACTATCATGATTTACACACTCTTTTTTCCCCCTCCATTACCATATTTAAGCTAGGCAAAATGTGGGGTTTTTTTCTCCTCCTCAAATGAAAATGAACTTTTTATTAAGGCAGGATCCTGAGAATGATATAAAAGATGTACTGAGATAAAAATTTCAAAAAATTTCAAAATGCATTCAGAGTGGCACAAATGAGTCTGCGCCTTTTTATAGTATGGCATTTTGCTCAGAGAGTGAGTATCCCTCCTTGGATATATTCAAAAGTCATGTGGACATCTTTCTGGACAACCAGCTCTAGGTGGCTCTGCTTGAGCAGGGGGATAAGACAAGATGAACTCCAGAAGTCCTTCCAACCTTAGCCAAGCTCTAATTCTGTGATTTTGGCAGTTCTTTGATCATGATCAGGTGGCAGAGGATCAGGTTGTTCCTTCATGTCACCCATCTGTCATACTGAGTGGGGAAAGAATCTTATTATTATCAGTTTCATATTGAATTGATATATGTGTGTTGATACTTGTATGATACTTTGTGTAATTTAATGCAAAGGAGTAATGTAAACAGGGGAAGGACAGTAGATATCTAAATCCAAAATGCTAAACAGATATCTTTAATTTTCTTATTATTTTATATTTGTGACAACACAAAATTTTTGATTATGATGTGATGATGAATATCTTTGGAAACAAATAATCACTCTTACCATATAGCACAGCACATCATCATCAACCTGGCTGTAACAGCTAGGTCAGTACCCAACAGTAGTTGCTTTGGCCCTAAACTGTGTCGTTTGTTAAGCAAAGACATCACTCACTTAAAAGGACTTTAAAACACATCTGCCTCTGCTCCCTTTTCACTGTTTTAAATACAAGCATTTGGCATATCCGTGGTCTTTAATTTCACTCCTGGGCACCTATTTCTTTAAATCTTCCAGTTCATCCTAGGTGCTGTGGAGGTTCTGTTTGTGAGTTTGGTTTTTTTTTCCCAGCATTGTGCATGGTAATACAATATGTCATCTCTGACTTTTAGGAAGTAGTACACACCTTACACAAGGAAATGCTGAGCATTATTGCAGGAATGTGATACTTGGGGATATAATTCCCAAAGGGAATCTCATCTACTTAGAGGGGAAGCACCTCCTACACTTAGAAGGAGGCAGCGCATTCTAGAAGTTGATTCTTTTTCTGATTTTTTTCTTTTGAGGGAGTGTGGAGGTATCCCCGCCTTTCACAGAATCACGGAATATGCTGAGTTGGAAGGAAATCACAAGGATCCTCAAGTCCAATTCTTAGGCCTGCACAGGACCACCCAAAAGTCACCATATGCCTGAGATTATTGTCCAAACACTTCTTGAACTCTGGTAGATTTTGTTCCAGTGCCCAACCACCCTCTGGGTGAAGAACCTTTTCCTGATATCTAACCGAAACCTCCCTGACACAACCTAAAGTCATTCTCTCAGGTCCTGTCTCTGGTCACCAGAGAGAAGAGATCGGTGCCTGCCCCTCTTCTTCCCCTCACAAGGAAGTTGTAGACTGCAATGAGTCTCCTCCAGGCTGAACAGACCAGGTGACTTCAGCTGGTCCTCATGAGGCTTCCCCTCAAGGCCCTTCACCATCTTTGTTGCCCTCATTTGGGTGCTCTCTAATAGCTGAATATCTTTCTTATATTTTGTTGCCCAAAACTGCACACAATATTCAAGGTGAGGTCACGCCAGTGCCGAGCAGAAAGAGACAATCCCCTTCCTTGAGCAGCTGGTGATGTTTTTCCTGATGCCCCCCCAGGACACGGGCAGCCTCCTGGGTGCCAGGGCACTGATGACTCATATTCAGCTTGCCATTGACCACGATCCCCCAGATCCTTTCTATGGCACTGCTTTCCAGCATCTCATTCCCCTGTCTCTACAAACATCCGGGGTTGTCCCATCCCAGGTGCAGAATCTGGCACTTTCTCTTGTTGAACTTCTTGTGATTGGTGATTGCTCAGTATCCCTTCCAGTAGGCCCTTTGCTCAGTATCCCATCCACTGAAGAGCAAAGGGCCTAAGAAGGAGCCCTGCAGAACTCCACTAGTGACGGGTCACCAGTTTAATCTATAAATATTTTCTGAATTTTTAATACTTACTTATGTGGCACAGGTTGCAACACTCGTCTTCATTCTCTCTTTATTCATCATGGTGGCCACTGATGTTCAAGGGGTGTCTATACAAAGAACTGAGAGACAGATTAGCTGTTACATAGAATAATATACTATTAATTTCTCCTGATAATATTGATCATTAGAGAAAACTGTGTTAAAGCTAAAAATTGCTTCAGTTTCAGGTAAATTTTACTTGAAGTCACGTAATATTCCAGTTGCTTCTGGGGAGAATACATGCAGCTATCTTATTGAAGATGAGACCCTGTATAATTTTCAGTTCAGTGTTTTAGAAGTGTTACAGGTGGTGTATAATATAATGTTTCTAAGTCTAAACTATCTTTTTCTGTGTCTTGTGTTTAAAACTGAAATTTAAATTCTGGACAAGCAGAGATAACTGTTATCTTTTCCCCCCCCCACCCCTTATAACCCTATTGTTTTGCATCCTGTTGTTAAGAAATATAGTAAAACTTCAGCCATTTAGTAATGAAGTAGAAAGGGAATAGAAATAGGAAAAAATAAGGGATCAAGGAGTCAAGAAACAGCCCTGAAAAAAAACACCACTGCTTTATAACAAAATAAATTATACATAGTGTATTATTATTTTACATTATGAATTGTTCCAATTTGAAATACTTTCTTGTGGATTAAGCAATTCATTACATAAAACCCATGAATTTATGTCTCACTTCATGAGCCACTTCACACCAATTTTACATCACTAAGTTTCCACTGGCCTTTGTGGAATTGTTCTCAGTGTACATAAATGTAAATGAGGATACAATCAGGCCTTGTGACTGAGTCTTGGTCTTGCAGAGTGAAGCTATCTGCAAACCTAAGAATTCAAGGAGACTAGTAATTATCTGCTGTAGCTGCAGTTCTTTAATGTCGCAGGTTTCAATAGGAAAAGATCAAAGAATCTTTGCACTATAGTCTGGTAAACCTGAAGTTGCAGCAGTTATTGCAATCTATCAGCATTATCCCACTCAAACTGTTCTAACAGGATAAATAGTGGTTCTGCTGTCCAGTCCTGTGAAGACTTATACAAAAAAAATGGTTATAGGAAAAACTATTACCTAGTTTACTTGATGAAAAAGACTGCTCATGAAGGCTTTTGCCTGTGTTCTTTGTGTAACACTTAACACAGTGTTCTGTATAATTCTACCTGAAAACAAAGTAATACACTAGTATTAGTATGGCATATTATAAAGGGATAGCACTGCTTCTGTCCCTAGTCTTAAGGGTGGAGTTTTTTTCAGTTCCTTTAATATGGATGTTTGATGTGATTATTATTATTTTTAAGAATTTCTTCTCCCTTTTCTTTTGCTGTAAGGATACACACCTGGACAATGCTAATAATTAGAAGATGAGAAACAAACTTTGCCTGCGTAGATTGAGACACCCTTGATGAATCAGAACCTGCTTTTTATAAATATAGTCCTTGTGTTATGAGCTCCTTTGCTAGTGCAAATCAGTAGAAACAATTTCCATCTCTGTTCATGATCCACTCCTCACTGGTTTATCCTTCTTATTTTCTGGATCTGCTTTCTAAAAACGCCACAGGGCCTAGATAAAATGAAACAATTTATTTATTAATTTTTCTCCTCTGACTGAATTTCTGGCACCCAATTTCTTGTTTTAATTGTAAATGTCTTTGTGTCACTTTGAGCATGCAACATTAAGAAACAAATATATATTTCTTCATGGGCTGAGAAATTCAGAATCTCAACAGCTTTTGCTCATCTTTTTGGTATAGATTTCAAGCTTTTGCACTCTGGGTCATAGAAGTCAACAAAATGAGGTTAAGTCAGTCCCTGCATACTTATGAGGTTTAGAGAGTACGTTTGTGTGACTCAGAAGGGAGATAAGTGCTATCATGAAAAATAGATGCAAGAGACTGATGTTTAGGAGCTAATCGAACAGAAAAAGCTTGAAAATACATTGACAGGCCTCAATTGTAGAAAAATTAATCAAGTCCTATCAAGTAATTTTCATGCTTTAAAATGTTTTTGTATTTACTGTTAATAACAAACTTCCGAGTGACTGATCTAGAAATGTTTTTTTTTTGTTCTTTCTGACTACTTCCTCCTTTGCATCAATTGCCAATTGTTGGTTGTATATTTTTCCTTGGAGGTTGTAGGCTTTTTGAAATCGATATATTTAATACAAAAATCATGAGAAAAACACTTTGAGGGAACAAGAAGTGTGTGTGTGTGTTTATGTTTATATATATGAAATATTTGTGTGCATATGTAGATATTTCACAGTAAAAAACAGCTGCTCATGTGATGAATCTGTCAACTGGGAGCTTTCTACAAAGCAATTGGGATGTGAAGAAGGCTTGAAATATTACCATTTTCAGTATTCTGTTTAAACACTAAAATGGCTGTGTTCTCGTTTACATTTTTTTATTACATTATTTATAGAGGTTCCAACTGACTGTTTTTTGGTGAGTCATCATGCTACCCAGGAAAGATGTGCTCTGGAGTGGAATTAACCTTAGTGATAGATATGACTATGGTGAACATCTGGAAGATATCGCCTTTGACACTAATGAGAAAGAATCTACCCTGTGTTCAAGCATATAACTCATGATCTCCATTGGAGGAAATGTGTTTTCTGTAGACAAGAAGAAATCAAAATAAGGCACTGGGTTCAAGAGTAGAGGTTTTGGAGAACATACTTGTAGAGTAACTAAGGTGATGATATTTTCTGTAAAGTAAATTTAAATGATAGTAAGGTATCATGACTTTGGATAAAGAAATCTGGTTTTGTTAGGTGGTTGACTGTCCATTTTAGAATCAAATTCATGAGATTAAAAAATAATACTAGTAAAAACCATAAACAACATTTTAAAGATATGCCAGTAAAACCAGAATAAAAGCAACCCCAAACAAACCAGCAGCTGAAATTGGTTTCATTAATATCAAGAAGAAACAACTCCATAGTTATGTGAGTGTATTTTCTCTATTTATTTCAGCATCTTTCAAAATGAAAAGTTCTGTCTGTAATCAATCAGTTAAATGTACAGAGAAAATAATTGCCTCAGATTATGAGAGCTTCAGTTTCTAGTTATAGAAAGAGTGCTAAATAACAGTTCACATCCTCTGTCAATGTTCTGTGGGACAGTAAATCACAAGATTTCACTGACATCTCAGTGAGAAACATTGCATGGTTTTCCAGATTTCTGGAACACTTTCTTTACAGTAAGTGTTGACTTTTTATTGACAGTCACATCAAATGTATAATGGAAATGTAGACCTGCAGAGGGAAAAATTAGACTCTTTTGAAACTCAGTGTTATGTAGTCTGGATAAGAAATAAGTTCTGGAATTCAGATCTAAGAAAAGAAAATTTTCTTCCTTTTTGTGGTGATTTTGCATGTTTACCACCAGTATCATTTCTGCAGCTGCTGATTACTATCAAGTGAGTTTGCCCCCCCCAGCTTTTCCTGACAACTTACCTTTTTCCTTCCTAGTCCCATTTGGGGAAAAAAAAACCAAAACAACAAAACCCAAAAACAACAAAACCCAAACAACAAAAAGCAAACAACAAAAAGGTGTTGGCTCATAAGTTCACATGTTAACAATTTGAGACCAGTGTTGTGTTAAGTTCAGAGTACAAGGGTAATGCCCTTCAAATGGAAGGGACACGCTGTGCAGGAGAGGTATCATTTGTTAACAAGTTGAGGTAGCATCTACAGGCTGCTATGAAATGACATGTTAGAAGAAAAAACTTCCTATTTCCTTTGCCTCTTTCCTTCATCACCCTCTTTTTCCCTGGAGACCCAGGGTGAACAAACATGGCACAACATGGTGTTATTCCTGCTGTGTACATGGTTTACCTCCTGCCCTGGAGTCTATTAACTCCTGGTAATGACAAGCACAAGTGGAAACTGGTGATCGACGATACTCAGCACCTGCCCCATCTGCTAGGCAGATGGTTGCACATATGAATTTATTATTGCATTGATAAAGGACCTGCTCTGTAGATAGGGAGTTGCAGATGACAGGGTGGGGAAAAGGTGAAGGGACAACATCTGCACCATGACATACCAGTATGGTTTTTACATTTTTTTCCTGCCCCCACAATCCGTCTGGTGCTCCATTCATGTGGTATATTGTGTCTATTTTTTTAGCATTATGGAGTTTTTACTTTTTTTCTTCTTTTTGATTTTTTCTTCAAGCCCTTTCTTGTTTTTACTTTATATTCTGCCTTTTCATTTGAGGAATGGAGAAAAGTCTGAATATTGAAAGTTGCTGGCATCTTTTTAGATTTTATGTTACTTTTGAGATATGTAGATACTGTTTACGGAGAAAGGAAGGAAGAAAACTTGGCAGAGGGGCTCAGGTCATGCCATAGAGAGTAAACGAAGCATTGTTTTTACTCCATGGGACAATTGTTGAGCTTCTGGATATGCATTTTAGTGGAGCATTGCAAAACAGACACAGTAGGGGGTAAGAAACTAAGCTTTATACAACTCTAAATGATTTACTGACATGCAAAGCTGTAGATGCTATGCCCATTAATGAGATGTTTGCTATTTAAAATTCCTTCCTTTCATGAAGTTATGCTTTTGTGCACAGACATCTATGTCTTGTCCTCTTATTTACAATTTGTCTGCTGAACTAAGTTGAGAAACCCATATTTATAGTTCCCATGAAGTTTCTGAATTTCTGTATTACAAATAATTACTGTACTACAAAGCAAAATATTAAGAGTGCAATTTCCATTTAGGTTGATTTTATGACTAAAATTTTTCATAATACTTATTCATCATTTCCTCATTTCTAAAATGACCCAGACACCAGGGTTAGTCTTTTATTTTTGTGCTTCCTATTTTAAAAGGTTTATGGATTATCATAGTTTGGCTTGCCAGATAACGGAATAGTGTCAAAATACAAAAATCAGATAAAATGAGAAACAAACTTGCTAAATAGATAGTAATGATTATTCAGTAACAACTCTTTCCCTGTGATAAGCTATTCAGTGGTAATATAGCAGTATATAAATGTTGGCTACTGGACAGAATAAAAAGCAACATTTATGCTCAAAGAAGATGAATGTGTCCAACATCTCACGTCCGAAGAGCAGAGTGTTGTGTGCTGTGTTGTATGTTTCTTTAAAAGGGAAAATTATTCTTGGTGCTACTGATGTTATTACATGCTGCTGATGGCAGCAAGCAAATTTGCTAGATTGTTGGTCAATTGTGACCCTCCTTCAAGTAAGCATAACTCTACTGGTCAGTGAACCTCCATGCATGTAAGATTGTGTGAGAAAGAGGTAACTACCAGCTCCAGGCTTGCTGTTCACTTAGTTTATGAGCAATACTGCGCATCCGTAGCATTTTGGTTTGCCTGTTCCCCTGTTCTGCTCTATGAAAATCCCTCCCCAGCCTGGCATTTCTGTGTATTAAAAAAAAAAAAAAAAAAAACAGAAGGAATTTGCAGATTGTAAATTGGTTTTAAAATATATATATATACACACACAAACATATATATTAATTTATAAACTAACACTGGAAAAGTGCAGAGTTTGAGATATATCATGTTTAATGACTCAGATGTAAAATCTGAAATTCAATAGGATTATAATATAGTTTATGAAAGTAACAAAGAGACTATGGCCTTATGAAAGACAAGGCTGGCTTTTTTATATTTATTTTACTGTTTCCTGGTAAATTAACCATGGTATAGTCAAAGTTTTTCTTTTAATTGCTGAACAAATGTACTGAAACTCTATCAAACATCCTGTATGCTTCTCTGTTTCTAGATACGTTGCAGCATTTATTAATCTGGCAGGGTAAGTTATTGATCTATCACAGTAAAAAATCAGCCAGCAACATAATATTTGTGCTGTTTTATTAAAGTGATATTGCCCTAAGTATTTAGGCATACCTCTGGCGATTAATGCTTTTCAAATTATTTGGGGAATGTTCATCACATTCAGTGATCTTGTATGATACAATACTTATTTAAATTAGGAGTCACTGTAGGATATGCTGCTCTAGGGAATTTTTATTGGTTTGGATTGATCTTTTCAAGGACACCATGCACCTAGAAATACTTATAGAAATGTACATAATGTGATAGCTATCATATGGGAATAGATTCTTCCACAATAAGTTAAGGTATAAATGGACAAATTAGTTACAGATATTAATATAGAAACTATTTTTGTTTGTTCTTAGACATAGTGATATTGACATTTTAATAAAGTTTAAATATTCCATGTAAAAATGAAAAGTACTGCAAAAATATGCAAGAACACTTCACATCTCTCTGTCTTGAAACTGGAATTGCCCTAAGTGCTAGTTTAGTAGACCAAAAAACCTCAAATCGATAATACTAAACTAGGTTCCCATTATTGAAAGCTCAAAATGAAAGAAGCAGAAGCTTAAACAAAGCAAATTATACAGCATTTATCTGAGCATTTATTAAGTGCTATAGATGTGTTCAATTTCACCTTTTGTCTGAGGGAAAAACCCAGTTCTATTGAAATGAGTTCAGAAGCCTTTCTTCTCTCTGTGTTTACTTTTAGAGACATGGTCTGTGGGGATGGTAAATGGATTTGACAGAAGAGAAGTGTTTCAAAGGCTGTTCACAGGTAGAATTGTTTTAGATTCTTATGAGGAGAAAATATCCCTCCATTTTCTATATAGAAAAGCATTAAGAAATGTTAGCATTAATCTATTCGGAGCAAGTTATCCATCCAGCTGTAAGAAGACTGCCAGTTCTCACTGAAAATACGTTTCATGGCATTAAGTAGGTGGTACAGAGTTATGCTTCTTTACAAGCAGGATGATATATTGATTATTTGAAAAGAAATTTGCATAGAGGTGAAGGAAAATCGTTATTACTTGGTGTGGTAAGAGACAGGCTTTATGGAAAAAGCTATTGCACAGTATTAGTTGGCAATCATTGATTAGTTATAAAGCTGGTCACATCCATGACAATATCACTCTATAATTACTTTTGTAGACACAGAAAATAGCCCAGACGTTCCAGGAATATGCAGGCAAATCTTGGTACTTTGTACTCTGCAGCTGATGGACTACCAATCAGTTTATTATAAATTAAAGGATATTATGGACCTTATGAGGCAATTTGATTTTTTTACAGCTGCCAAAATACATAGTTCATTCAAGATCAAAGTTAATCCATGTTTCAGTCTATATTGTTTGCATTAATTTAAATTTAAAATTCTTGGAGGTTTTTGGACATTTTCAATGTTCATTGAGGGTTGCAGCATGATGTTTTAGTTTTCACATCTGTGGAGTTATGCATATGTGTATTAAGTGTTATTTTTTGCATTTTTTTATTACTAAAGAATACCATCACAAGTTCAATCACAGTTTCATTGTCATGTCTCTAAAACAGAGGCTTTGAGACTGATTTCTTTTTGATCATGGCTGACTGGACAAGATATTTCAGACTCTGCCATACCTTTAAAATTCCTGACTTAAAATAGTAGACCCTCATCTATACAATGTCAAACATGATGAGAGATCCTGATAGGAATAATGGACTGAACTGTATTCCAGACTGTGAATCTACTTCCAGGAATAACAGGATCTCTCTTTTAATAAATAAATGAGAAACATGGCTTTTCTATGAATTTATATTTAGAGTTCTGTAACTCAAACATCAAGAGAAGTAACCATTTGTTGCTAAACAAATTTTAAATTTGCTGGTACTTAAAAATATTTCTATGGTCTCTCATGAGAGTATATAGGATTGGACACAGTAAATGGTGTACAAGAATTATTTTGAGAAATATAAAAAAAAAACCCTAAACAATAAACTAGTTGGTGAAAAGCACACTTTTTTAGTTCTAGTTATAACTAGAATTGCAATTCCATTAATTTCATTTTATCTTTCAGAAGAATAATTTGTTGGTTTTTTGTTTGGGTTTTTTTTTGTGTCTGATCATGAAACTGCAATTTCTTCTTGTGTCATTGAAAAAAAAGGTTCTGAGTAAATAAATGGTAAAGCACACGTATGAACTTGTTTAAAAGATTAGTCTATTACTGAAAACTTTAATCAGAGATGAAAATTTCACTGAAATCTATTGAGACTATTCTGTGCTCTATGGCTAATTTTCCTTGGTATATACCATTGTCTTATGTTAACAAATCACATGTAAACAAAATGAATAGATGTATCCAGTTAATGGACAGATGGCCAGATACTTTTGAAAAGGATCTCTATTTTGTAATGGATTTTAATCTGAAATCTTTGGAGATACCAGGCTGTTCATCAGATTACACTCCTCAATAACTGAGTAGCACGAAAGTTAAATCAATCACCCAATTTCATTATGATTAGTGGACTTGTATTTATTGAGTGGAATTTATCTAATGTAGAATTTTAGAAAATCTTGGCAAAATGCAGATACTTTAAACTTTGTTCCACAGTATACACTTTTAATGATAAAATGTACAGCCATATTAAAAGAAAAATAAAATCAAAATAAGTGTCATAAACATATACTTTTTCCAACAGCAATTTACTGATTTTTTTATAAATTACCTATATCCTATTTTTTAAAAAAAATAGCAAAACAATAGAAACCCTCCAATAATAATAAAGCATAACAAGATCCAGCAGCTAGAAACTAAATTTGGCAGAGATGTTCCTTATAATAATTAGCCATTGAAATATATATGTTTAAAGAGATTTATTTTATTGACCAACAGTAATTTTGAAACAAAACTGTATCTTCCTTTTAAATTATTTCTACTGAAACACTAAAATGTTATTGGGTATTACTAGAGAAATTTTACTATCATTGTTGATACACTGATATTTGCGAAGTACATTTCATCTAACAAAACTGTAGGTCAAAAATGTATTTATTTATGTATTACCCTATCTGGATGTATTTGGCTAGCAAAAGAATGAGAAAGATTTATTTTTATGAAAAAATTTTGAAGTACTTTTTTAAGTAGCATTACTGTGTAGACCTTAAAAAAATTTCATCTGGTTTTTGAGGGGAGGGTGGGGGAGGATTTGGGGAGTGTTATTGACTTGTGACTTGTTCTTTAGAATTGCTTTACTGAGGGGAAAAAATAGAAGAGAAAGAAAAGTTTTAGTTCTGAATGGTTTCTTTTCAGACTCCTTGTCCTCCCAGTGCTATCATGGAGGCCTTGTTTGCAAAGGGTTATTTGAATAGCATAATAAGAGTATGAGACTGCAATGAGTTATGGAAGGATTCTTATTTTGTGCCAGAATCTGATTATTTCAAGAATATACACATTGATTTAGTTCAAATAAAAAATAAACAACTATTTATTTTGAACCCAAATTTTAAATTTAGAATCTTCTTGAAGCTAAGGAAAGCATATTGCTTAAATTCTATCTTTTTCTTCTTTTTCTGGCTTGGATTGCAACAAGAAATTTAAAGAGTTGGCATACGAAAACATATTCTAATGTTGTTTTACAAACAAAACCTTTTCAGACTGAAAGTCAGTGGCGTAGAATGGTCCTAATTCAAATGAAATTGAGGAGCTGCTTCTTTGTCTTCTTTGAAGAGGCTTGATCTTGTGGCCTTATTACAGGAAAAATTCTGCCATCAAACCACTTTGAATTGTTCTAAATATTTGTCATGCATTTAATTGGGAATGACTGTGCCTTACTCTCCAGCTCCCCAGTCAGGAGAAGGGTTTAAAAGAAGTCTCTGTTCCAGCTACTGAACTCACTATTCATTTTTACTCCAAAATTAATAATGGTCTATAGTGTCAGTCTGAGTTAGTCATCTGCTTTTTTCTTCCATCCTTATTTTCCAGCTATTGCAAGTTGTATGAGCTTAACTGTTTTAGATAAGCTTTTACTGATGTTTCTTTAAATTTCCTTTCTTTCTGCAATCCCAAATGAACAGAAAGCATACTCTTTATATCAACGTGCACTAAATATGTAAGGAGGCCATATATTTTCATGAAATATCCTGGTGCCCCATTAATTAAAACATGGGGCTACAAAGAGATATTTAGGCAACTTTTATGTAGCTTGTTTCAGAGGAAGCTTATTGTACATTAAATAGGTAGCATGAAGTTTCCTGAAATGGGATCATTACAATCCAATTCTAGTAGCAGAAATTGTGTTTGAATTACTGAGGTTAGGGAGACATGGGATTGGAAGCATTTCTCCAGTAAGTGTTCATTGGCTTCAGTGCCTTTTACAAGTGCATTGTTCGAGAGGCAACTGTCGTGCATTTTTTATCATTTCAAAAAACAGTGAAAGGATAAGATGCTTCTTTCTCCTGTTAGCACATTTATGTTAGTACTGATGGCATGACTTGACTTTCTTTTTCTGTCTTTGTGTCTTTGAAATAGTCCTCTTGTGCCTGGGGACATCGGTGACAGGCTGGTTACGGAGTTAATCTATATGGAATAGTTCTGCAACTTTACTGTATGGCTAAGAATAATTCATATGAATGAGAACTAGAGCTATATCACATATTGCTGAAGCCCAGAATTCTTACTGTGAGGGTAAAAAAAAAGGCTTGTGTTTCAAGCCCAATTTCAATATATGCATATATTTCATTAATTTTCATAAGAACAAGAATATCTTCGCTACTAAGGTATAGAGCCATACATTTATTTCCTGTGAGTACCAGGGGAAGGAAAACAATGAATATTTTTTTATCTAATACAGAACATTATAAAGAAGGAGTATGAGTAAGTGCACAAACACTAAGTCCAGAATAGCTAAAGACTGAAAAAAAAAGGTTATATTCTTAGCAGAGGATGTAAGTGAATGTGGTTTTCTGGTGTTATTAATAACCATCTAAAACACTGAATTGTACAGGGAAATGTGCTCCACCATCACTTTTGTTAGCTGCAGATGTAATCTGAAAACGCCTTGATCCTGCACTGTTCCTGCTATAGGTGTAATGTATGATAGAAAATGTCCTGGTTATTGTGTGATTATGTAGTGTGTATGTACAAATGCTAATAAAACAGATGGGAGAATTGAAAGTGGAAACCAAAGTTTTCAGCATGGATACATAGAAGTTGTACCAATTCCAACTTTGTGCCTGGGTTTTTTTGCTTTTTAGCTGCATAAAATATTATTTTAAACTTTGTGATTCTTTTTTATGAACTCAGCCTATCAAAAAATATCAAAAGCAGATATTAATACATTTACTGTGTAATTAATGATGCCTAGTTGGAAAATAGTCATGAAACATATCAGTTTTCTGACAAAAGAGATCTTTCTAATATCTCTCTGTTGTAAGTTCTCTCAAAGTGTTAAAATACAATAATTAACCTTGCATCTGGAATATGGAATACTCACCTCTTGTGGGAAAACTATTTCCCTAGAGAGTTTATTTTTGTATTTCGTTTAACTAGCTTTTTGCTTGTCAGTATAAGAAAAGGAAACAGATGAATGTTGTGCTTTGATAAATAGGAAAATTTATTTTCTGAGTAAAAGAAAATTAAAATATATCCAGTTACTGGGCTATCAGGGCATGCCAGATCAAAGCTCAGTTCATGGCAGATACAAAAGCCAAACTAAGGTCTCTAGACTTAATGCTTGCTGCCATAACAGAAAGATGAAAATAAGATTTTTTTTATATATATAATTAACAGAAATTATATCTGTGTTTTCTGCTACTATTCACGGCACCATGAGTCTTTATAGTGTAGAAAGTTCTAATACAAGTAATCATTTAGGCTAATGTTGTGTAGGCACCCAAATATAATAAAACAGTGCATTATCTCAGCAAGTTTCATTGACACTAGCTTCTAGAATTAGTCTAATCTTCCCTTTGTTAAAACAACCTAAATTACCTAAGTAATTCTAAGGATAGAGAGAAATAGCAAAAAGTAATGGAAAGGGAAATTATCTTCTTCCTCATTATACAGGGGCTTTATATTTACACTAATGACATTTCTTTGTATGCACTAATATTCACAAATGCAAAACTGCAAACTACCTAATGAATCTATAAAAAGGATCACTATTCATACAATTATTTCTATCTCCTCAATCAAGTGAGATGCTTGTTCTACAGCTGAAGGTCATGCATGTGTATGAGCATGGTTTATCCTTTATCATGAGATCATACAAAAAGTCAGATTGGAAGGAACCTCAGGAGGTTTCTAATGCAACCTCCTGCTCAAAGCTGTCAACTATGAGGTCAGATAATTCAGTTAGGACTTTATGCCTAAGACCAAGTCTGGTCGTGAAAACCCTCAAGGACAGTGACTGCACAGCCTCTCTGTACTCCCTTCCGCACTGCTTGGCTCTCATTGGGTCAAAATGTTTCTGCTTATATCCAGGTGAATTCTGTCTTGTTCCAGATTCTGGCCATTGTCTCTTACCCTCCCTCTATGCTTGTGGGCTGTCTCACTCTGCTGTTTTCATGACCTCCTCATTAGTACTTAGGAGCTGCTGTTAGGCCCCTCTAAAGTTATCCTTTTTCTAGCTCTCTCAGCCTCTCCTCAGGCCAAGACAAGTTTGAACTAACTTCAGTTTGTCAGAGAAAGAGGTCCAAAACTAGACCCTTGACTCCAGTCTCATAAATGCTGAGGAGAGGTGATAAGCACTCCTATGGATTTTCTGGCTGTGCTTCTGTCAGTACACGCCAGGATGCTCTTGCTGTCAGGACACACTCACTGTTTCCTTCCCACCTGGCCATCTACAAGCACCTGCACATCCTTCTCAGCAGAGCTGCTCCAGCACAGCCAATTAGGTCCCAGCTTAGGGTCTCCTCCTTCCCAGCTGTCATACTTGGCATTTCTTTGTCTTGAATTTTGGGTAGTTCCTGCTGACCACTTCCTCCAGTCTGCCTGGATCCCTCTGAATGGCTGTCCTGCCCTCAAAGCATATGAACTGGTCGATTGGATTTTATCTGCAAACTTGATGACAGTGCACTCCATTAGTTTCCTCCAGGTCATGAAAAATCAGAGTTATTTGAAGTCAAACCTCTAGACTTTGTTAGATAAAACTGATCACAGAAATCCTATTTGATTATTTTCATATATCCATTATGGCAGTTTATTGAATGGGGAAATGCCAAAATATCTTGCTAATAATGAAAACCACAGTAGATAACAATAGCACTGAGTTTAAAGGCCACTATTTAGGCAAAAATGTAAATGAAAAGATTTCAGGATTCTAGCTGAAATGTCTAAAAATAATGAATCCACAAACTGTGTTCTGAAATACTCACTAAATAGGAACTGAAACTCAAATGCCATGAATTCTAATTGAAGTTGGCAAGCTTCACAGTTTGAAAAGTTCTGTATTTCTTCATACCTGAATAATGATGTAAAATGCCTTAGGGATGATGATGATGATACTTTACATCTATTCTGAATTATATGATATGCAAAACAATGAGAAAATAGATTCTTAAACCTTAAATTAACCTTGTGAATTTTCTCCCATGTTGAATACAAGTTGAAATTAAAACTCTTGAGTAAGAAATTTTTTCCTGAAGTAATCAATATTTCAAACTCTGAGTGGGAAAGCTAAAAGGAATTCGGTGATTAATATAGAAATTTTGTCTTATCTAGATGCTAGTAGATGTAAGCAGTAGATTCTGTAGAGCCTAGAGAGATAGTGCTTCATATTTCAGATTTTGGAGATCTGCAATATGTATTGATAGAGCCTATTAAAAATAAACAAAACAGTAGCTTAAAAATCTCTAAATTTGCCCTGTTTGGATCTTTAATCAGACTATATAGGCAATGTGGAGTACACTTGTTTTGCACAATTCTCAGAAAGCAAATTCATTACTAGAATTCTGAAAGCTGAAGGCTAAGTAATGGTAGTTGTGCATGGAATAATGGTAGTTAATGATGACAGTAATGTTCATTATATTGAAATGTAGATTTAAGTACCGTGGGACTTCATCTTAGTAGAAAGATATACTGCACCAAACATTGCACAAAATAAAAATGAATTACTACTCTTTAAACCAAGTGTTCAATGTTTTCATAACTCCTATCCATAATCCAGTATTGTGATCAGAATTTGTTAGTTCACTGGATTCCCGTTTTTACAAAACAAAAGTAAATTCAGCCTGTTTAGTCAGTAAGAAAGAAAAGGATCCAGGGATCCCAATTTTGGGGATTTTATCAATAATATGGCTAACAATTGTATAATTGCAGTTTTTCAAATACAAAAGTCATCAAAAAATTATTTTTCATATTTCACACTATTATACAAACTGTCTGGGTAAATGGTTTATGACATCAGGAGACCATGCCTGGATTAACTATCTTCTCAAATTGTATCTCTTACCCATATTTATATGAAGTCAATTCATTAAGGCATTTCTCTCTGTAAATAGATGTTTCCTTGTGGATTTTTTGAGGTGTCCTTCCATTATTGATCAAGTACAGATGTGTATGAATTACCTTTAGCTGTATATATGGCTTGGGAAATGTAAACCAAACAGGTTTGTTTCTTACATACAAGCTAGTGGTTTTGTCTTTGCTATATTTCAGTTTTCTGGCTTGATTCTATTACTTGCATGAATTTACAAAAAAAAAAAAATAAAGTCAAACCCAAATAAATAAGAAAGCAACCCACAAACCCACAAAATCAAGCAAACAAATAAATCCCAGAATAACAGCAAGAAAAAAGGGCCATCTTGATGTGGTCATCAATGACAGTGGACAATGCTTTGCCTCACCACTTCCTGTATACAAAAAACCCAAAACAAAACATGAATGGATTATGACTGTTGGTCTCATTCCCACTTTATTTAAAAATAATTTCACTCTAGGATCTAAAATGAAAAGCAAGCATCAGTGCAAACAAAAAATTACAAACTGTCACACAGGAGTAAAGCTTGCAGTTAAAGAAATCTCTCTGGATAATCCAGTTTGGAGCAGTACTGTTTGTGTTGTGTAAAAACGTATAATTACATCTTTTCATTCTCCAACCACATGGTAGTCGATTGAATAAGTAAAAAACGTTTTAAAGAAAAGCAAAAGACAAAAAAAAAAAAACACCAAAATTTGAAATATTGTTACAGGAAGCCCATAGCTTCATTCCACTGTGTTCCTCAGATTTGGAAAATGAAGGAAAAACTCACCTGTACAATACAATTTGGTCTTTGGATCAGCTGGTTGAAGGGTCAGCTTTTCAATCTGTAGAAGAACAGATTTGCTGAACATGTCCTGATGAAGAATTAAATATTAATTCTGTAGAAACTTAGACCTCTATTCTTCCCTACCTGTACTCAGGATTAAAGAACAGAGTAACAGACTTCCTCTTTCACCTGGCAGATCAAAAGTACACCTCTCAGTAATATGTCTGAAGGTGTCAGTATTCACTAAAGGTGAGAGAGAACACTAGGAAGTGTACATGTCTGATCAGGTTTCTTTTGCTAGTTAGGAAGTAATTGGCAGAGAAGGAGGTATTAAGCACTCAGGCTCAGAGAAACCAGAATGAATGTACAAGCCAAGATTACCATCTGTTGAATATGAAATGCTTGGATCAAGACATTATAGATACATTTCCCCAAACAGCCAGGACAGCAGTCTTTTTCAGAAACACTATCACAACAGAGTGGGGAAGCATTGAAGTAGCAGCAAAAAGCCGTGCACTAAATTTTGGAGAGCAAATTACTTTACTGATGCAATTGAACTGTATATAAATTATGCTGGATCTATGAAGGACTTTTTCAACCCACCTTAAATTAATGTGTTGGATTTCTGACATGTATTATACAAGTTGCTGTTGTTGTTAATACTAATATTCCTAATAATAGGTTTTGGAGAATCCCATCCCAAATGGCCAGCTGTGATGTGTGATCTTTTAACCTGAATAAAGCCAGATATTTTTGTAATTTTCAAATCTCCATTTCCTGAACTATCTAACCTTTGACAAACACTAAAGCAGTGAAAATTATTCTACTTCCATATTCGAAGAATTGTTGGACAAGGCAGAGGGCAGATGTAACTCATGAGGGTAATGATGATTGTTTGTCTATGCAATTACTCTTTTCTACCTTCTTTAATTGTACGTTGGAATGTGGAAACTAGGACTAGATCTTCATCATCCAAGATTAATCACATCTGTGCAATCAGCAGCTCAGATAGTTTCAGAAGCATTTAGACTCTCAGACAGATTAAATGATCTATTTTTTTCCCTTTCAGTTCTTCCTGCCCTCCAGTTTGATTTTTAGTCAGAAAAATAAATTATTTGGAGTCCTCTGCTTTTAGCATTGCTGAGAGCACCAACAAATAACTACAGAAATGTAAAACTGTGTGGATGAGACTGATAGGTGTGATGTGTTTTTACTTCTTCAAGGTTTTTGAATATTGTACAATATTCTTCTAAGAAAGCTGGGGAATTATGACCCTTGAAGCTAGCATGAAGCAGGCTACACCTGGTTGGGAAACTATTTTCAGAACAGTTGCTGAAGTTTACTTTGTCCCAAATTTTAATTTGCTAAGCATTTTCATTGAAGAGTGGGATGAAAGAAGAGTTAACTGTTAACTGATTAATTAATAATTAATAATTAATTAATAATTAATTTTTAAATATCAGGTGATACTATTCTGGAAGATACTTGGAATATTTAGAAGATAGAAGTAGTAACCAAAATGATCTGGGGAACAAAGAAATCCAAACAAAACAATAAGCAATTTCATTATGGTATATGCAAGAAGATTGGCTATAGGATGTGTGATGTAATCCTTTCACTCTACTTGTATTAGTGAGGATCAAGTACAGTGTTATCATTTGTGTATCACTTTTTAAGAAAGTTGTTAGGTAAATGGAGAGAAGTTAAGGAAGAACAGAAAGCTCAGAACACTAACAAATATGATAGGTGGAGAAAGGGAAAATAAGTGGGTTTCTTATACTGTAATTAAACAGCCAAAACTGTGGCTAAAAGGCAATGTTTTCCATGTTTTGGGACCAAAGCTCTGTAAAAAGAAATTTTTACTTTTATACTGCTTTCTCCAAAATTCAAAATCATCTTGTCACCAGAAGATTGTTTATTTTCATTAAAGATACCTAAAGATTGTAATGCTTTCTCTTTGTAGGATAGATGCTAAACTAACTGTAGAATATCAAGGTTTCTTGGTGGGAAAGTTTTCAAAATCTGGATCTACAGGACTTGTATCTGGTGAAAGAAAGAATTCCAGATGATACTGGCAGTATATTTGGCAGGAGTTTGTCTGGGTGGCAGCCAATGGGAAAGCTTGAGCTTGCTCAGGGTGTGCAGAGTGTGGTTCTGCTCTGATACAGTTTCTTAGTACCTGCATCAGTGTGGAGCCAGCTTCAAGCTAACTATACTGGTCCTCAGTATGGCTTCTTAGTATGGCTCAGTGTTATGTTAGTGCTGCTGTTCAGCTTCCAGTGAATTCAGAAGTGTTGGCAAAGGGAGGCCAACTTTTTCTGTAATACAGAATACGGACACATTTGAACGCAGAACGTTGGATTCACTTAGGTCATCAAACTGTTGTGAAAGTCATCGGATTTTCAAAATGCAAAATTTTGCTGCCACAATTACTAGTAAATCAACCACTCAACTGATAATGTTATGAAATATGTCATGATTTTTAGCTGTGTGTACAGAAGTTCTAGTATTGTGACAACAGGTTTTATGGGGTTTGATAGATTGTCGATATTCTTGCCCCTGTTCAGTGTATATACTATTTGGTTAATTTTGATTATTTATCACCTTTTATTGTTTAAAGTAGTTTTACTTTACTATTGAAAGAGCAATTGAGTGGACACAGAATATTTCCTTCAGCCAAAGGAGATGTGTGTTTGCTTGGTAGCTTTCCATAGGACGAGGATTTGCCATTACCATTTACCATTAGAGTCTCATTGTTAAAGAGGATGAAGAGTGAAATTAAAAGCTTGGAGCAAAAACTGCATGGTGGCATTTCTAAACAGTAGCATTCTAAGCTAGCAGGTCATGGGGAAGAACACTCAGGCTCACCAACTTCATAGCACTAAACATTTTACTTACTATTCGTATTGCCTCTGATCCTTACACTTTGGAATTCAATTTACAGTTTGCTCTTGATCCAGATATTTATCTGGTATGAAGAAAAAAATGGTTTGCACAAATGGAACAGAGGCCTCATTATGGCAAAAGTGGCTCCTGATAACTGTTACAGCTATACTTAAGCATTTCCTGATTTTATTTTTGTCTATGTAAAGTTAAAAATAGGCCATTTAAGTCAATAGTGTTAAAATTCATGCCAATAGAAAGGGAAGAAAATTATATCATGAATGCCAGCCCTCCCACCAAAAATGATTTCTTAATGTTTTTGGTTTTATAAGTATTTTTGTTAACCACATGAGGTATATGTCCAAATTTCACATTACAATATGTTATCTTCTGCATGTGTTCTCAGGAAAAGTGAACATATGTTATTTTGTAAGAAGGAAAGAGATTATACTCTTCAGAGAAGCTTATCAAATGTGATTTGATCTATCAATTTTCACAGAGATCTTCTAGCGTCAAAAAAAAAGTTGACTCATTTATTGCATTCATTTTACACACAGTAGTCAAACAGCTTCTCATACTTTCCTCCTCTTGCTAAAATCAGCAGGAAAACAGTAAAAACCCTTTGCATGGGATATGTATATCTATCTATTACTCATCTCAGAATTTAAAACAACTCCAGTTCTCAAGTCTGTGGCAGTCTGGTACTGTCAAAATGTTGGAATTATACAGCTGTACTGCTTGGGTACAGTAAATATTTTAGATGAAATTCCAGAAGAAAATAAATAATCCTGTTTGTTAGTTGTTGTACAGGTGTTGTGTAAAGTAGTGTATTTTACTGACTTGCTTTTGTATTTTCTCAATCTATTATGTAAATGGTATAACCTGATCTTTTTTTTCTCTTTTTGATTTCAATATGCCAGTTTATACTGTGGAAAAAGAAACAGTAAATGAGGCACTTTAAGTGATCGGACCAAAGTTAACCATCTCTTATCTTGAGTATGATGAAAGGGGTGCTCTAGAAGTTGTTTAAATGTGAGCTGTCATTCCAGCCCTGTCCTGTGCTAGAAAGGAGGTAGAAATATATACATTATGTAATAGGGTATTAAGAGGTCCCTCTTCAACATTTCTGTGCCATTACAGAGCCCAGGATAATGGAGGATTTGAATACTGAAATGTTAGAGCTACATGATGATGATCTATGTGGTGGTCTCCCTCTCCTAAGAAAAGTCTGCATCTTTGAAAGCAGAATGTGCAGACCTGGGAAGAGCCTGCAAACCTGAGCTGCAAATAAGACAGTTGCAATAAAGGATCAAGAATGCTCTCTGGGATAATAATATGAAAAAGTAACTATTTTTGTACAGAACTTCAACTTGGAGATGAGAGTTCTTGGAAGGTCAATTCAGAATCTAAGAGCAACGAGCACAGGAACTGCTTTTCATGCGAGTCATTATTTATCCTTCCTGCTCTGCTTTTAACAGTGGAGCAGTATCAATGACTTGACAAGTCAACTGTGCTGGCAAGAGGCTGTTTAATCAGGCATTTATGAGTCACATTCTCAAACACAGGGAATCAAAAAGCTTCATTGGTTTAAAAAAAAAAAAAAGACAAAACCAGATGCAGATCTGAACCCATTAATTTAAGCAAATGTAGATAACTAGGAAATTAATTCCCTCTGAAGGGTCAGGGCTGTGGCTTGGCCAGTGTTATCTCACTTGCTTATATATTCATTCTAAGTCCTCTTCATTATTTCAGGGTGCTATTCTTCCTAGAGCTTGTCTGTACATGTCCTCATTACATCACACTGCTGAGGTCTGTAGGCATTCATCCAAACTGCAGATGGATTCTGTCTACGAGCTGCCACCCCTGTGGATGGTTATATATCTGGCATATGTATGACACAAAGCATCTGAGCATGTATAATATTTATTGTGTATATTTTCAGCATATAAATTCTTTTACTGAAGCAAATATTTTAACTCACCATTTCACATATATTAAGACATCCCCCACAAATATATATTTTTTTAAAAAGGTGAGATAATGTATTTCAAATTTGTTTGTACAAATGTTGGCTTAGAGCCCTGATCTTACTAAGAGATGTTACTAAACCATTTGCTACAAAGACTAGGGAGAGTAAAAGTCATGTGAATAAAAGCTAATAGGATTTAAAATAAAAAAACAAGTTAGTGTGACAAAAGAATAATCTGGTATTCAGTCTTATGATGTATACAGTCAGCATTTTGATGAATCAACTGTTTCTTTTGTGACTGAGCAGAAATCATTATTTAAGTTGTGATGCATTTATAGCATGAGGATATTTGTTCCATCTGATGTTTTTCTCTCCATCCTGCTCCACTTTACTGAAATCCTATTGTTGAGTTATGCATGAGTATTTCCAATTGGTCTCCTATGGAAGACACAGTAGGAATAAGTTTCAAAAGTCACTGTGCAGTACAAATTCTAGTTCAGCAGCTTGTAGGAAAGAGAGTATGATACATAACATCCTATTACATAAAATTCCAACTCCTTGCAGACAATTGCTGTTCATAAGGTTCAGTGCATTATTCTCAAGATTTGTCATCTTAAAGCAGAGATTCACAGTATAAAGCCTTTGTAAATACAGATTACAAGGTGATTTTTAATATGCTGTAGGGAATGAAGAATTAGCGGGATTCTCCATGGTGATAAAAATGTAAAAGAATAACCTGCACTTGTGTGTAGTGGTAATCTTTGCATTTTAACATTTGAAGTTCTGGGTTGCAGTTTTCTGGTTGGCTCATCATTTACACCTTTGATTACTTCACCACTTTGCACCTTTGGTTCTTTTATTGAAATCAATAAAAAGAAAAAAAAATGCCTGATTAGTAAAACAGCATACAAAGCTCTAGTGCAGAGTGTGTCAGCTTGGATTAGGGTTTTAGGGATGATCTCTGAACTCTACATATTCCCATTGTCTGTTTCAAGTATCAGGGAAACAGGGGTTTCACTTTTAGTTTATATATTGTCTCAGATTATAGTTTTCAAAATATCTCATGTCCCAAAGTTAAAACAAAATCAATAACCAAGTGCCAAGACAACAGAACTGCAAGAAGTGTGATCTGGAATGGACTTTAGTTCTGTTCCCTGAAAACTGATATGATGGAAAAGTAAAATTAAATGTGGCACTGAAGTAGATTTCTCGAGGTAAATCTAAAATTCATTTGAATTCATGCCTTGATTCTTCTCTACAGTTAAGGAAGATGTAACAAATAGATCTGCCCCACTAGCATAGTGACATGGTGGCATCTCCACTATGGTCTCAGTGCCAAGATCTCAAAGGGTGTCTACACTCATCATCAGAGCATTTGAACTCAGGCCATATAATTGTGCATTACATTTCAGTTTAGAAATGCACTATTTAAGTTTCACAAGTATTTGATCATTTATATTCATGTTTTCTATCTAAATTTCTATTGCCTTACTGCTCATGGTATTCTAAAGGGAAGAAACTTCTTCAGGATGGTCATCTCTCCACTCCCTGCATTTTCCCTGCTACTTCAGACTATAATGCTAGAAAAATAAATGAAAATCAGAGACAAACTTCAGAAACGAAGGTGGCATAATGTGCTATGAGGATGCAGGCTGCTTTCTCTTTTCCTTTGCTTTATTAATATATGCTGATATCTGGAAATGTTCAGCATTTGCATAGGACAGTTAGATTGGAAATCTGGCATGAAGAGATATTAATGAAGCACAGATAGTGGCACATACCTGTTCTTTATGATGTAATAATATTCATGATATTGCTCAAACCTATGTTTTCATGTACACTCTCTATTCACCGCAGAGTGAAGAGTGCAAAGCTGTTTTCCTCATGATGTTATTTGAGTTTTTAAAGGTATAGGAATGAGAAATAGCTATCCGTGGGCTTTTTTTTTTTTAATTTGTTCTGTTTTGGTTTTAACTTTTTTTTCCCATATGAATACTTTTCCCGTGAATACTTTGTACTACCACTGGAAAAGTTCTTCTGTGAGACATGCCTGGAGTTCTCACACCTGTTTTCCCTTCTGCCTTCTAAGTATGAAGCATTTTCTTTTCAACATCCTTAATGCTCAAAGATATTACTGAGTCACAGGGAGGCAAATCTGCTTTCTTATGTAACAAAAACATATCACAGGAGTTAAAACTGAACAAAAACAAATAAAAAACCAATAATCCTACAGCTTATTTAGAGAGACACTTTTTAAATATATATATATTAAATAATAAAAAAAACCCTTCCATATTGCTAACTTAACAGTAACAGATACAGAAATAAGAGAAAATTCTGAGTGCAGTGCTAATATTTCCCAATTCCCAATAAGAAATTCAGTGAGTGACACTCGAAGTCCACCTGATCAACCTGAATACATTTTCTACTATTAGAATGTAATGTTACTTCTTTTTCCTGTGCAAGAAAAAGAAGTTTCCATTTTGAGAAAGAGGTGATTGAATGCTAAAAGATTTATTATCAAAGGAGAAAAGAAAAACTACAGGATAGACTAATCTGTAAATAATTTAAGAGACAAAGTAAAGTAAAACTCAGCATGTCTGAGAAACATGCATGCCCCACTGATAAGACAGGAATGACTGACTTTTCTCCGAAGAGAGTTTGGGAGCAATTAAGTTCATTCTAGAGTGTAAAGTGAAAAATGAACTTGAGAAAAACAAGTTGGAACAGGCAGATTCCTTTATTTGAGAAAACATCTTAAAAACAATTAAATATAAAACATAGGAAGGAATTATTGCTGTGTATATGATAAAGTTGTCCTGTGGAATGATATGATTATTTTCGTTGTTTTGTTTGATTTGTTGGTTAAATGCCTGGGGGGTTTGATAAATATCAGGACAATTAATTAATGTTATTTCTTCAGAAAATTCACATTAAATGAAATAGCAAGAAAACGTTTTCAGTATTATTTAAATTTACAACCTGGAATGGCATGTGAAGGTTGCATATGTGACTTGGTTTACAGGATCTTCACATAAAATTTGTCTTCTCTCAATCTTTGTTGTGGTTTAACCCAGCTGGCAACTAGGCCCCACGCAGCTGTTCACTCACTGCTGCCAGTGGGAAGGGAAGAGGATCAGAAGAGTATATGTGAGAAAACTCATGGGTTGAGATAAAGATGGTTAAATAGGTAAAGGAAAGCAAAGCACATATCTGTGCTGCTCTGTTGGTTTTAGCTGGCTAGAGATAATTTTCTTCACAGTAGCTGGTATGGGGCTGTTTAGGATTTCTGCGGGAATCAGTGTTGATAATGAAGAGATGTTTCCAGCACAAATCCAAAACATAGCCCGGGTCAAAAGAAGCACAACTTTCTATGGAGTTTTTTGAAATTTTTCAGTATTTGTGTTTTTCATAGTTGTTATTTATTTTTATTTATTTACTTATAGTATGTGCATATTTTTTTAATTTTCTGAAATAAGTGTCTGGAAGTTGGTGGGTTTGCCCTTTATATTACAGAAATGTATGTACTATAACCCTAATAAATTGAACATTCACTTATATGAGGTAATTTATTCATAATTCAGGACTATAGCTTTAGTTGACATGAGCAGCAGAAAGAGGTATGAAAATCTGAAAAGGCACTCAATTTCAATGGAACTAACTATGAATT
>JAWWES010000133.1:52542504-52604662 GCA_035583135.1 Lophotriccus pileatus | reverse complement strand
TGAAAAAAAAAAAAAAAAGTAATTGAGTTCTGAATGCTGCTAAACCACATGAATTCATCCCATAACTTAAAATCCTTTAAGCATGACTATTGAAAGTTGTAGGTACTATATTTAGTTTAAGGAGATTCAGACCCAGAGATTCCAACTTTTCTTGGTGGGAGCCATCATCATCCTGTAGCTGTGTGCTTCACAGCCACTGTTAGGAGTTATTGCAAGAGTGGGAAGCAGAGTGACCATCACTCTGTAGCCTATTAAACATTCAACCAAGGACAGACATCTGCTTCCTGAAATCTGACCACCTCTCCTCCTACATGAATGCTCATCTTTCAGCTGGAGCCATAGAGCATGTTACTGATGTCTCCCATAATCAATAAGAAAAGAGAATGATGGCATGATATTACTTGTGAAGGAGTGGGGTGGTGTATGAAACACTCAAGTTTGAACACAGGCATGATGACTTGAGCTATCAGTTGCATAAAATAAAAAATAAGGTAAAAAAATGTAATAAAGTTCTCTATTTTGGGCTACAAATTCTGTACCTGGATTTAGCTAAGCCACCACATTTTGTTGGTGTAATTTTCTTAGCAACTCTTACTGACCATGTGAAAACCAGAATTTATTCAGCATTTCAATTTGTTTTGAATCTGGGTTGATAACATCAAAATCTTCCAGAGGATCAGCACTGAAGGTCATGGCAGAGAATACATTAATGAAATGTAATAATGCAAACTGTCATAAATGGTTTTCTTTCCTGAAATTTGCTGATATAGCTTTATGGAAATAAAAGGTACTAAGTTTGGTGAGCATAGCAGAGCTCAGAAGACATGTACTTTCAGATCAAGTTAAGTGCTTCTAGTAGAGTCACTATGATTTTTATAGACAAGGAAGTTTGAAAATGTTTTGTTTGACACTCTTTTCTCCACATCTTAACATCTCCACACAAGTACTTTTCTGCATATGGCAAAAAATTACATAGTCCTTTTTACTTCTACTTAAAACATTATTTATTTCTCAGTATTCACAATATGAGAAATTCAAACTATGTCTCAGGTAGGTATTAGAGAATTATACGTTTTCAAATCAAATTGCATTTGGTCAATAACAGAATATTTTCCTTTTTAATGTAAGACTATGCAGTTACTAATAAGTGAGCAATTCATTTGGGAAGTTATTTTGAAAAGGTGTGTTTTGAAAAAAGGTTACCTAGAAAAGGGTTTTGTATGTGTCTGTTGCAGGCTGTGAGGTGTTAAGATATTCTGCATTTCAGAATGTCTGACACAGAATTCTAATGTTTATAGCCTTTAAAATAAATTGTTTCAGTTCTTCTAGAATTGCTTCCTGCAGAGAACTTCATAATTAAAACCAGAGTAGGATAGAACTGTAGTGGAAGTCCTTTGATGTGTTGGACACCTGACAGATTTTCTTGAGATAAGATGAACTATAGCTATTGATAATACCCTTCTTTCTAAGCCAGATTTGCAGAAGAGTTAGCTTGGGTTTACTTTTGTTTGATGAAGAATAGAATATAAAGCATAAAGGAGGTAATTATAATAGTCAGAATAAGTTAAGTTCACTGACTGGGATGGCTAATCAAAACATTACATAAATTTCATTATAATTGCTTATCTCCTGTTTGGGTTGATTTCCTTTAAAATTTAATGATTTATTTTCTTTTTTCTCTCTTTTTCTTTTTTTATAAGTAGGCATACTTTACAAGTATGAATGCCTCTTTCATGTTCCTTTTAACCTGCTTTTGCTGTTCTTTAAAAAAATCTCAACAAACAAAATTCCCCAATCCAAAAAATACCTGAAAATATACTGGAAGACCAAGACAAAGTTCAAAATAGAGCACTATGTGCAGTACACAGTCTGTTCCATTTCAGTTCCATAGCAGACAGAGAAAATTGGTGAAAATGTCCTAATTACTTAAAAGTCTTCCATCCTGTACACTTTAGTTTTGCTCTTTTTCACTCTGTAATCTCATATGATACAGTGCCCTTCTAGAGCCTGTCTGTTGTGTTCCACTAACAAGTAGGCATATATAACTTGCCATTTGTATGTTTAATAGGGTGA
Organism: Lophotriccus pileatus; assembly: GCA_035583135.1. Lineage (NCBI taxonomy): Eukaryota > Metazoa > Chordata > Aves > Passeriformes > Tyrannidae > Lophotriccus > Lophotriccus pileatus. The sequence goes on along the minus strand of JAWWES010000133.1, from coordinate 52,602,589 downwards.
AACATAATATTTGTAAAATGGTAATGATACGCCATAACAGACATTTGTCTTACCAGTTAATTTCTGCTAAAAATTATATATTGATTTATTTGCAATATTGCAAGATTAGATCAAGTTTCTACTACAGTCATCCTTTTGAATCTTATATTAGCATCAACAAATAAATCACTGCAGTTTTAAAGGAAAAGCTTTATTAATAAGGAGAGAATTTATTTTCTTTCATCAGACTAAATTTCTGGGTTACTGATCTTCTGGTGTATAAACGTTAAGTAAAGCAAAGCTAGTGTGGTTCCACAGGTGGCTTCAATTACATTTTTTATGCTCTCTCTTTATAAATTAGTACTTTTTGATTTCATAACATTCCTTTGTTCATATTTTGGTTTGATGTTTGGTTGAGTCTTTTGGTGTGACACAGCAAGAGATGTCAAAAGTGTAATATTTCCAAAGCCTTATTTTATTAGACCACCAAGTATTAAGATAATGACCTTTTTTTGGGTTTTAATAGTGAAAACAAAGACTTTGATAAGCTCAGCTAGAAAGAATATTAAGGTCTGAAAAATGAATTTTATCACTTCTCTTTAATATCCTTTCCTTCCAGATTATGTAGTCAAACAACCTTCAGTGGATTCCTATATGAAACGAACTCTACAGTCTCCTTGAAGTCTCTTTCTGTCGCCAATACATTTAGAGTTTTGGAGGCAGGGGCACAGGTCCCCCTCTGAGCTATAGAGACTCCTCTCAGTTAAACAAGTTTAGTTACTCTTGAGAATGGAGCCATCTTCCTTTTCCTCAGAGGAGTTCCAGTTAACCTAAAACTCGTCAGTCACAAAAACACACATTGAAGCTAAACAGATTTGCTAAGCAGCTTTAATTCGTACTTTCTATCATGCATTTTTATTATCTCTGTCCTTGTAACCCTAATAGTAGAGACGCAGTGAAATACAATAAAAATTTTGATACCATCTTTAATGTACCTCTTTGCAGAAGATGTTTTTTGAGACAAATTATCTATGATTTGTATATGCTACTGGTGTCAGTGTCTTAGTAAAGAGTTTAAAGTTGCATGAATCTTCATCTGCTTTATAATAGTTAACATGCAAAACATATAATACTGAGAGACCTTATCTTTCCTTCTGTTCAACTGAAATTGTCAGTTGATATCCTTGGAACAGATCTGGATCATACACTCTAATTTCAGATTTGTGGCATGCCACTAGCTTTAGTTGTTTATTTTCAATTGAACTTCTCATTGATGACAAAAATATCCGATTCAAAGGATGTCGGAGTCTCTGAATATGCAAAATATTTGTGCTTTTTAGAAATTTAAATTACGTTGGGTGGACCAGACTTCTAAATACTATGTGCTAGTGATGTAGTGCATTTTGTGAAAGCTATGCCTTAGATGTGTAATACCTTTCCCTGAAAGGCCAATTAGGTAAATTCAATCAGAGAGAAATTCTCCCAGATGTTTATAATTAAAGCCTTTGCTCACCCCCCTGGCAATTTGTGTATCTGAGGTCTTAACAATAATTTTAAAATTCCTAAGAAAGTTTTCAAAATACAGATTATTGCAGAAAATGGTATAAACTTTGTTTGCAGAACAAGAAATGCCTGCAGCTATACAAATTTTCATAGACTGTAATTTAATAAATGAGAGATTCTAACAACGGAGAAATTAAATGATGCTTTCTTTTTGTGACTTTAGCAAGGAAATTTTATTCCCAATGTGCTCTTCCTTCCTTTTCCATCAGTTCTACCTCTTGAAATTTGAAATCTAAGATATGTTTGTAAATCTTAATTCAAATTAAGACCTCCTTATGAATGAAAATGTTGTAAGTTAACCAGAAGAATCGTTCTCTTATAGCATGATAACATTCATAAGTATCGTTACAAATTGCTGTTTTGTTATTGCAGAAGAAAATATAATTATTTTCAAATAGTTTTAATGAGAGGCAAGATATTTCTCTGCAGAGTTTCAAACAGATGGTGGTGTAAAATACATTAGGTACATAAAATCACTTAATGACAGACAAAAATCTTATAATCTCTTGGAATTAAATTGATACGGCACCTCTTCAATGACTTTTCAATGTGTGGGTTTAGAAGATGCTATCAATCATAAAAGCAAAGCAACTTGCTTCTTTGACCTTTCTTTGGATACAGTGCCCAGCGTGTTATATGGACAAAAATCAGATATATACAGCTATTCCATTAAATTACTTTGATGCAGAGTTACACATTTACTTACGGATTTAGTTTAACAGAGAATAGAATTGGACAAATCTTTATTATCTATTGAGAATTATTTGAGTAGTACTTGCAGTCTGCTAAAGGTATCTGTGAGAGATAGGGATATGTGTGCTTGAGACAATAAATTCAGGGAGGGGAAAAAAGCATTCATATTAAGTATTGAAGTGTGTCAAAGATGAGATAATAGATTTTATCTGGGAATGAGTGACATGAGAAATAAAAGTGTAGAAAATACAAGTAAAATTCAAGCTATTAAGTCTGATTCTTTAAAGGAAAATAAGGAAAACCTGTCTCTCACAGACATTTCTTGAAGCATGAAAATTGTTTAAAGGGCATCCTAATTTATCCAGTTCACAAAGCTATCTGTGATGGCAGGAAAAGATTTTTTCTTGAAATGGATGCCTTATTCTCTTTCTCCCACTAGCTGTTCAGACCCTCTCGTCTATTTATATTCATTATTGTTGCTGTAAGAACAGTGCTGGTTTTCATTATTTCATTGGCATGAGAAGCCCTGATTCAATTTTGCTGTCAATTTTGACCTCTTTTTGTACCTCCTCTACTTTCAGTGACTAAAAACATCAGTAAATAAAAACAGAGAAACCCCCATAAAATACTTTTGCATCAGAACAAAATAAGTATAACAGCACTCAATATATATGTAATTGCAGTTCATGTCTATGGTAGGGTAAAGCATGCACTTGGAGTTTGTTCAGTTATTTATTGTACTGTTACATATTTAGCAAGTTTTCACATACCTGGTGGAAAAGAGATTTGAGAGTATACATAGGTGGTCTAATAAAAAATAAAAGTCTCAAAATATCTATACAGAAAGCAGAATAAAATCAGTGTTAATTTTAATGCTGGTAAGTATTTTTGTTAAAAATATTTTGAGAACACATTAATTTTTCCATTTGCTTTCTATCTATCCTTCAAAGGTAAACAGATTATATTCAACATTATCTAGCCAGCCACTCATCTCTGATTTAAAATAGAATATATCTATATATGGCCATACTTTTCCAGTCCAATTAAGTCAATTTTCTTAAAGTGTGTTTCATAAACTAATCACTGGTATTCACCACTGTGCACTGTTGGTTTATCTACTATGCTTACTCTAGACCTAATTTAATGGATCACTATCAGAGGTGATTTGTTTACAGCTCTCTCTGCTGCTCATTCTTGCACAAGATCCATGAAGCATCTAAGTGTGATGCGCAGTTTCTGGTAGGACTTCATTCAGCTCTGATAGGAGTGTGCCATTCTCTTTCAATAATTCTGGAATAATTCCATTATCTGACAATTAATGGGGCTTAGGTTACTGATCTTTTGGCACACAGGTTTTTTTGCCTGAAGTTGCAGCTTCAGAGTAGACCCAAGTAGAAAACAATTGTACCAGCCAATAGGACATCTATTATATGAATAAGTTAGTTATACTCCAGTGCACAGTACCTTCACAAGAACACCAGAATCCCAAATGACATCTCTGTTATGACCTCAGGAAGGAACCAGAGACTAAAACACTGCACAGAGAACAACTTTCTACTGAATATTTTTCTTTCAGGAAACTATATTCAGAGTGGTCTGAAAAGAAAACACCTGTACAAAGTGGCCTGTACAATATGGCCTAGCCACGATGTGTCATGGGAGCAGCAGTGGACAATAACTACTTAATAAAAAAAAAAACAAAAACAAACAAACAAACAAACAAACAAACAAACAAAACAATTAAAAATGTATCTGAAATTATAATTGTCAAAGTACAAAAATTAATCTATTCTCTTTAACAAGAAGGATTGAGACTACTATTTCTGACAGGCTTAGACTTTGCAAGTAACACTTGATTTATTTTTCCCTCTGTTTTGTTTCATTCAAACTTCTTCTATACTTTCCATTAGTATAAAAAATTATCATTATCCTTTTCCATTCTACAGTGAAATAAATACTGATACTCTAACCTCTTTTTGTATAACGTCCCTATGATTCATGTGTAGGATTACAGTCTATCGACTGTATGTGCACAAGGGGAATTAGTGGTGTGCTTAATACTTAATTACTAATGGACTGTAACCCAGATGAATCTGTCATAAGTATGGAACAATTCTGAGCTGATGTTTGCAATTAATTCACTAGCTGTAATCTGCAGACACAGCTGAAAAAATCAATAAAAAAATTAATGAAAAAAATCCCTTTGAGCAGGACATAAATCACACTGAGAGATTTATTATCTTTCTATATTTGTCTCTCCGTTTTTTGAGTTGTGAAGACTTTTCCTCGTAACTTACTATAAAAATTACCTCAGCAGCAAAAAAAAAAAACACCAGACAAAAAACTACCAAATGCCCAACATACCCTCTTGCCTGCATAATCTCTATGCAAAAGCATCAGTACTTATAACAGAAGTATGAACTTAGGTGAATTATTTGTGTGAGGTATTGAAAAACATCTGAAGGACAAGGCAGTCATTGGTCACAGCCAGCACAGCTTCGTGTGAGAAAAGTCCAGCTTGTCAAACTTAATTTCCTTTAACAACTATGTTACCTACCTAGCTGATCTATGGAAGTCACTTGATGTAATCTTTCTGCATTTCAGTAAAGCTTTTGATATTGTCTCACAAGATCCTTCTGGACAAAATGTCCAGCACACAGCTAGACCACCACATGTGGTGGGTGAGCAATTGGCTCACGAGTCAAGCACAGAGGGTAATAGTGAATGAAGTAACATCAGACCGGAGACCTGTCACTAGTGGAATTGCACAGAGCTTCATCTTAGGCCCTGTGCTCTTTAACATCTTCATAAATTACTTGGATGTAAGACTCAAGGATATAATAAGTAATGTTGCAGATGATACAGAACTGGGAGGACCTGTCAAGTCCGTTGAAGGCAGAGAGGCATTGCAGAGAGACCTGGGAAAATTAAAGGACTTGGCAATCACCAATAATATGAAGTTAAACACGAAAAAAGTGCTGGATTCTGCACCTGGGATGGGACAACCCCAGATGTTTGTACAGACTGGAGAATGAGATGCTGGAAAGCAGTGCCACAGAAAGGGACTTGGGGGTCCTGGTCAACAGCAAGTTGAATATGAGTCAGCAGTGCCCTGGAAGCCAGAAGGGCCAACTGTGTCCTGGGGGATATCAGGCAAAGCATCACCAGCTGGTCAAGGGAGGTGATTGTCCCACTCTGCTCTGAACTGGTGTGACCTCACTTTGAATACTGTGTGCAGTTTTGGGCACCACAATATAAGAAAGTTATTAAGCCATTAGAGAAGGGTAACAAAGATGGTGAAGCATCCAGAGGTCTAGATGGTGAAGAGGCCATTCAAGGAGCAGCAGAGGTCACTTGGCATGCTCAACTTAGAGAAGAGGAGACTAAGGGGAGATCTCGTTGTAGTCTACACCTTCCTCACAAGGGAAAGCAGAGGGGCAGGCACTGATCTCTTCTCTCTGGTAACCAGTGACAGGACCCCAGTATGAAGGTGTGTCAGTGAAAGTTTAGGTTGGATATGAGGAAAAGGTTCTTCATCCAGAGAGTGGTTGGGCACTGGAACAGATCCCCCCGAGAAGTGGTCACGGTACCAAGCCTCTGAGCTCAAGAAGTGTTTGATCAACACTCTCAGGCCCGTGGTGTGATTCTTGGGGCTGTCCTGTTCAGGGACAGGAGTTAGACTTAGATGATCCCTGTGTGTTCCTTCCAGCTCAGGATGTTCTATGACTCTATAATTCCAAGGTAGATTTTACTTCTTTTTAGGAAAAGCTGAATGTCCCAAAATAATAGCTGTAGAGACTGGAGTGACAGTGGTCCATGCCACTGACATAAAATAAAAGTCTGTAACTAGTTAATCAGTGAATCATTTCCTTTCCCAGTGGCAAGTGTTATCATTTACTGTGGAGTTGTCTGATTTTATACTTCTGTTATGCTTCATGATTAATGAAGATGAGCACTATATTTTATAAAATGTAACCCATTTCTTCTGAAGTATACACGAAAAATGTGCATTAATACAGTAATGTTTTTTATTTCTATTTTTGATATTTATTTCAGTCTTATGTAGAACTTCTGCTAAAGACATGAAAATGCATTCTTTGTACTTTTTAATTCACTACATTGAATTAAATTTAGTTCTGTTTCCCAGAATTGGGATATTGCTAATATTATTCAGTAAAATTACATATTTGTGAGAGAAACAAGTATGACATGAGCATATAAATGAATATTTTTTTTCCCATTGTGTGGGATAAGGTTCCCTTCATGTGACATAAAAGGTTAAATGACTGCTATATTTCTTCTTACAAAACAACTTTCTCTTGACAGCTACTAAAAAGACAAGTAGTCACAAGTTATTTGTTTCTGCTTCACGCTCAGCTGTACATTATTTAGGTGATCATTTGCATGCAGAGCATGGAGAACTTTCCTCTTCCCCCCATTTGAAAATAACATAATATAAATTAACAGAACTCAGGCACATTTTGCACTTTCTATTCAAGTTTAACCTTTGAGAGTTTAAGACTTGTAACAAAATAAACATTACATGAGTGACACAGAAAATCTCTTGGAAACACAAATAAGTCTCTTTTTATGAAAGCAGTACTACTATTTAATGCATGTTGTTTTATAATATTTCATTCTATATATGCAGGAATAAAATAAGATCCAGTAATGTTTGCTGTGAAAAGTAGAACTACATGAAGCATTTCATTTTCAGGAATGCAGTGGTACTGTCAACATAACCAGTTCAAGTTACTATCTCATGTGGCAGAGTAATTCTGTAAGTAAAAGTGAGTCACTGAAAGATATTTCTTTACTGAAAGAAAGAAGTCAGTATTCTCCCTTAAAGCCAATTCTTAAACAGAATTCTTAAATAGAAGCATTCAACCAGAACTTTATTTTTGATTGAGTTCTTGTCAATAATCACAAGTGGTTCAGTTCTTCTGCTTGTTTCTTGTTTCTTTCCCTACCACAATTAAGTGTCCATGTGTTAGGTGGGGTTATCTTTTCACTCAGTCACCATTTGAACCTAAACATTAGTTATATATAATGCATTTTTGAGCTTGCAACTCTGTCAAATCACTGACTTTTTTTGTGTATTCAACTTTCATTATCTATTCTGAATATCCTTGGAGAGATTTGTGTGATATCCATGGGACCTAATGATGGAATAACAGAATCACTGAATGTGCTGAGTTGGAAGGGACTCACAAGGATCATCTAGTCCAGCCCTTAGCCCTGCACAGACCATCCCCAAGAGTCACACCATGTGCCTGAGAGTATCATCCAAATGCTTCTTGAACTCTGTCAGGCTTGGTGCTGTGATCACTTCTCTGTGGAGCTTGTTCCAGGCTGGTTACCACAGAGAAGAGATTAGTGCCTGACCCTCCTCTTTCCATTATGAGGAACTTGTATACTGACACTGGACATCTTTTGGGATTGTGTTTTTAGTTTCTCTGTGGAAGCAATGCTGCCGTCTTTAATATCCCTTAGAATACATTACTTGGAATATCTCCAAAGATAGGTTGTCTTGTGAATGGGATGGGCATAAATTGGAACTTGTGTTTTTATCTTTTGTGGCAAGAGCACTGGTTTTCCTAGATGGTGTCCATTTCTGAGTTGAAAGTACAATATTAAATCCTTATCACCAAGAAATAAAATAAAAAGGCAGTGCAGTAGACATGATCTAATAATGGCTGCTAGCTACCTTATTCTCCTATAGCTCCTGCAGTCCCATCACTTTGGCAGGAGTATCAGGAAAGTTATGTTGAATTTTAAGCCTTGATTCAGATTTTCTTAGTCATCTTTAGGAGAGCTGACATTCTAATTGCTCAATGAATTGTTTCAGCTCAGACTTTGTTAAGCACTGACACATTTTACTGGAAAAATAAAGGTATGTCATTTGACACAGTGACAGATTAATACCTTAACATTAGATTGGCAGAACAATTAAACAGCTTAAATGTTTTTTACATCTTAATGTCTGTGCTACTTCAGGAAGCCATAATAAGTCCTGCTTTTCTGAAGATATGTTGCCATTTCAGTGATAGAAGTAAATCAGGCTATCAAAGGATTTAACAGGATTACAAGAAGTCTTGCAGCAATTACATTTAAATCTAGAAAATTAAAATCTAGGGAAGTTAGGTTCAGCATGGTGTATTTAATATGGTACTCACCACTCGTATCACATAAGCTGATATTTCTTAGTTCTCATTATATTCATGCAATTGGTCTTGTGAACAAAAATGAAATAATACAGTCTGAATGACAGGATAAATACAACTTAAACAAGAGAAAACTTTATATTTCTAATGGGCTTCCCTTTTTTTGTAATGTAATCATGGGTTTAAATTAGTATCTGTCTTGAATTGAGTGTGTTGAATTTGATTTCACTTAAATATAATGTTATATGCCACTTATTTTATTGTTCTCCACTGACAACAAACAGATCAATATGATTTCAACCCAGAAGAGTATGACTGGGGTTTTTTTAGCAAAAATAAAGAAGGGGGGAAAAAAAAGGAAAAAAAAAAGCAGCCATAGATCTGTTTTTAATATAAACAGTCTTTAAGTTAGTTGTGAAATACTGATGATTCCTTGAAGAACACAGATGCATTATTACTGAGCTGGTACAATAACTGATTTAGGTAAGAAAATTTTTTATCAAGTTATTCCATAATTAGGGAAATCATGTTTAGTTAAAGAACATTGTACCTTAACTTGCCTAAAAGCAAGCAATTGTGATAGAAATAACTGTGGTATCTAAGCCAGAAATATTATTGCTTGGGTAATATTTCTTTGGTTACATGACTGAGTCACGTTAAATAGCTATCTAGTAATGTGTAGTCTGTTTAATAAACAAAACCCCATCAAAATCTTATACAGTCATTGTCTTACTTAACTCTGTTCCTCCTTAAAAAGAGGCATATATTATTCAAGAGTAAACAAAACCAAAGTGTCATATAAGAAGTAAAGTATAGACTTTTGAAATTTTATTCTTACAACAGTTTCAGATTTAAAGGACTTCAGAGGCATGATGTTTTGCACCACTACAGGTAGAAGTAATATTAAATCTTTAACTTTGTGATGACACCATAGAACAGGATGGATGTGTTTGTTTTCAGGCAAGAAGATTTTATAAATATTAAGTTAACATGTTGGAACTTGAGAATGGGTAGGGTTTTTAAGCATTACAGTCTTTATGTTTCTTTATGCTTAGATTAACACCTGTCTTAAATGGTCCAACTATTTTTTGTTTTTGTTAGTAATTTTATTACTGTAAGATTTTAAGGAGGATTCTAAAATGGATCTTTAGTTGAATTGAAGCCCACCTTCTAAGGTTGATTTATTACTGAATAAGTCAAGAATCTTAACCCAAAAACAGTTAATTGGATTGAGGCCAAAGTACATGAGTGCTAAGCAATCACATTAAGAGAATTGGAGAGCTAAAGGGAAACTTTAGAGGTCATTTAGTGCGCCCTTGGTTTCCCAAGGTATGATTAGCTATGTTATGTTATCCTTGGGAAACTTTTTTCTAGACATTCATAAAACTCATTCCAGACTCTGTAACCGTCCATCACTACTACATTTATTCTCAAAGTTTTTTCTAATTTCTAAACTGATGTGTCCTTGTTGCAATCAAGCCATTACTTTTACTCCTTTCCACTATGGGCATACAAAACAGATTGCTTCCACTCTTTTTTTTTCTTTCCTTTTAGGTACATGAACAGTGCTGCTTTTTCCCATAGCTGCTTGCTCTTCTCACTAATTCACGTTCATTCATCTATTACGATTTTTTTTCAAAATTTAAATAATCACTTAACTGTTTCTATTTTCCTTTGCCATTGCTTTATTTGTTTGTTTTATTTTTATTAGTTTTAGTTGTAGAGGACTATCTAGCAACTCATGGTTGTTTTGAAAATTTCACTCTGGTCTCTTGAAATTGCTAAGTATTTTGACTTTTGACATGATAGAGCAGTGAGTCTTGCTGGTTTTAGGGATTGTTTAAGGAAAACTTTTATTTTACCAGTTTTAAAGTAAAGTGTTGAAAATTCTCACTTTGATTCTGTATTCCTTTTTCTTTGCATAAGAAAAGAATACAAAGTTTCAGAAATCATTATTTTATATTATTCTGTCATACCTTGTCTCACAGTATTAATCATTCCATCAATGTACATATAAACTTTTATGTATTCTGAAGTACATTCTTAAGCACTGAAAAGAATTTCAGAATTGGGCATGATATACATGAAATTATTCTAGTCCAAAAGCAATTAATATATTCATTGCTTCAGTGCAGTTGGCATATCTCAAGCAGTGGATTTGTGTTTGACTTTATTCAATAGGACTGTTTTAGAGATGGCATGCACTATCTCTGCAGTACACAATAATGCCACATTCAGAATGACAGCAGTCCAAGCCTTGGGGCACTAAATGCTTCTTGAGATATGTTCAATTGCTGTTTAACTGTATTTAGCCTAAGGTGCAAAGAAAGAAATTGCTGATGCCTTCAAGCATGTTTAAGTATTTTAATAGTGTCTTGGTATGTCAGAATATGCCACAGCACAAACTAGGGTGCAGTTCCTGAATTACTGCAACTAGGAGGCAGGAATTTCAACAACAGTACTGCTGGGGCTGTGTTTTACTTTAGTCTAGCTTTCTTTTCTCCCCTTAAACAGTGGGTTTTGACAATATGTACCCTCCCAGAAGTTTTCTGCATTTTTGTTTTCTGATCATGTCGTCAATACTTGATATGCTTTAAGAGCTCTATTGCATCCCCAACAGCACAGCTTATAAAACAGAAAACCTTTTAATGTAAAAGCTATGTAAACGGACTCCTGTTTAATCACATAGTCTCAGTGGTGTTTCACTTGAATTTTGGATGGTCCTTTGAATATAGCATATTAGTGTAAAGAGTTCAGGGAAAGGTGGGATGATAAGTGGCCCATCCAAATCACAGGCTCTTTTATTATTATATACCATTCCTATTCCTTTTTCTTTTCTCACAGTAGTCTGGAACTACTGCACATGCAGTTTTTATGGGTCCTAAATAAATGGAACCATACAGGGATATTATGGGCCTGTCAATGGGGAAAGTAAAATCTGCATGTAGTCATAAATAAATACTATTTAGAACTCATCTGCCAGCGACTCCTCAGATCCTGGAGTCCAGCTTTATATTTTACAGAAGTACTGTTCCACTGCTGTAGTATTGTATGACTACTGTGGTCTTGTACTCCTCCAAGAAAAAGGTCTACAGCTAGGAGTACTTTCTTGGATTGTTCAAGCTAATGTGTCTAGATAGGGTGTCAATATTTCTTTGTAAGGTTTTCCATCTCCGGGGACAAGTGGAACAGAACTTTTACCAACTTAAGTATATCTGAAGTCTGTTATTACCATAGTATTTGTGTGTGGTTTACAAAAGATAAGAAACTGAAAAGGTCCTTGTATTTTTCTCAAAAAAAGAGCTAGGACCATGTCATGACTAGATTACAATGCTGGGTTTCTATAAAATATGTTGTGCAAGAATGGTTGCTAAAAAGTGTGCAAAGGGGAGCCAGAGTGAGTGTGCATTCTTGACTATATTTCTGCAATATGTGTGTACAAAGGAGCACATAACTTGTAACATGTAGAATCATGGAATGGTTAGGGTTGGAAGGGACCTTAAAGATCATCTAGTTCCAACCCCCACATGTACTTGTGGACTACTGAGTTCATAATACTTTCTCTGTACTTGATGAAATATATTAAACTTCTTTGATAAGGAATGGGAGGAGAGAAAATTGTGGAAAGCTGCTTGAGTGGAATATTTGAGCTGCTGGTTTCTTTGGCATTAAACTGGATATAGAATATCATCTTTCCTTGCTCCACACTGCAGTGGTAGGTGCCTTCCTTTTTTGATGATAAGCAATTCTACTAGCCCTAAAGCAACAGTCAGCTAAAATTACAGAAACATGAGCATAATTTCCATTCATTTGCATGCTTTTGTACAAAGTTTTATGGAAAATATAAAACAAATCAATGTCTCAGAGATTCGCCATTAATGTTTAAAGATTTGTTGGATGAACTGTTACTGCTGTTTCAAAAAAGATGAACTTTTATCAGCTAACTTTTTAAAATTTATGGTGGAAGCTTATATCAGCTACGTTGAGAAAGTAGATTGGGGGACCCTGTAATTTAATGTACTCCAATTTTTTTCATAGAAGAAGTCTGAGCAGTGGCAAGTTAAATCTGCTTTAAAATGTTCATTTTTGAAGTCTGCATTTACATGTTTACCGAAAAACTTTTTTAAATATCTACATTTTAGGGAGGGAGTTTACAATGGCTTTGTAAATAGCCAAGCGATAACAACTTCTGATCTAGAGACACTGCAAGAAGATATGTTTGAAAATAATTAAGATTACATCTTCCATTGTATCTTTGATGATCTTTTTGTGCAAATAAATGCTTGAATTTGACTAGTCTATATATAAATTGTTAGAACCTAATCCCACATCTACAAATTTCTGTATAACAACAAATATCATACATCTTTCTCACTAATTAGTATTGTGATAAAATTTTTTGGTCAATAAGTGACATTTAAAGAACTTATTTGATTTATTTTCCAGATATGTAACTGTGGTGGAAATCTGTGTTACTATTCCTTGATGATTTGCCAATTGTGCTGACAAATTCTTTCCTGTGTCGTATTCCATTAGGTTGATCAGCTAGCAGTGAGATCACTACTATAGTCTTTAACTTTTAAACTGAGAAGCACTTAGAGATAGTTATGCTTGAATGTAAATTATTCTAGAGCACAAGGGTAATTTTTTTTTTTTATATTTTCAAATTCAGGGATTGTTCAAACTGCACAGGCTAGATAATTTGAAATGAGGAACATAAAGTCACTACTTTGGAAAAGAGGGTTGATCTGTTCAGTGAATTAGCAAAAATACAGTTAATCACTTTGTAGCTAAAGGGGTGTGGCAGTTTATCCAAAATTAAGGTTAAATCTCTCTTATCTACTGCAGTGTATAAAAAGCACGTAATTTTTCCTTAACTGACTAGTTTAGGTACAGGTAATAGATTAGTCCTGATATCAGTGTATGTTTTACCCATCTTCTTATATAACACACGCACACACAATATTCCCTCCTTCCTCTTCCCTGCTCCCCCAAATGCTGAAGTTATGTCCATCTTTTAAAGTGAAGAGCAATCAAAATGCAACAGGTTTAACACCATGTTAGATTAAATCAGTGCTTGAATGCTGTACTGATTCAAGTTCTTAGAACAGATGCAAGAAAGCAGTGGAGCAGAAGGCTACATTAACTTGTAAGTGCCAAACATTATTTGAAGGGTGTTTTAGAGAAAAATATATGACATCAGATCTGACATCCTAAGGGAAGTGAAACTGCTGCTGCTGCTCCATGTGCCTAGGTCCAACCAGTAGCAAAGTACTATTCCTGGTAGACACATACACACAGAGTACACACATACACCAAACATACATAGTCCATACAGATCACAGACACTCAGAGAACTCACACAAACACAGACAGCACCACTGGCCTCATTCTGTCCTCTTCTCTTGCTGGACAGGATGGAAGTCCTCTAGTGAGAGTGGACAACGCCATATGTATACATGCATATGCACACATCATAGGCAGCCCATACTCAGAAAAGAGTTAGGAAGGAATTTAGTAGGAACAAGGGATAGATTGTGCTCATTAGGCACAAGGCATGAGCAAAAATCTTATTAGCTATCAAACTATTTGCATGAATGGCCCTTTTATCCACTTAGGTCTCTATTCTCCCACTCTTGTTCCTTCACAAATGACATAAAACCCTCACTTGTCTTCCCACTGGATTCTGCCTTAAACATCACATAAGTGCTATCCCTGTGCTACCCCAGACTCTTTTCCCCCCATATCCTATAATGTGTTCTACATACCTAGAGAGCAATCCACATTAGACAGAAAGATGATTGTTCCTCCCAGGTCCTTACTTTGAGTTCATATCTGCCACTATATACCCCTCTGTTCCTGGGCAGATGGACCATTGAGGGGCTGATGGTTCTATGATGAGCCTGAGAGTAGCCTCTCAGGGTTTTATTTGGGCTTGTATTATCCCTTCTGTGTTTCTCTGGTCTCTTCTGTGGGTGTGAGGATGAAGTTTATCACGTAACGCAACAGGGCGACTCAGCCACACTTGGAGGTTATTGCTTCATAAAACAGCACTATAAGGTTGAATTGTACAATAAGTCATCATGCTTTACAATAAGGAATTTGTGTTAAGCATTTGTTCAGCAGTGAGTAGGGGAAGCACTACAATGAAAAATGGTACATTTTGAAGTGCATGATTCAAGGACCACTAGCAAGGGAAGAATTTTTATGAACCGATGTAATGCTGGCTCAAGATTTGTTTGAGCTAAAAAGAAACCATCAGATGTAATGAGATTAATTCTTTCAATTTGAAAAAAAAAAAAAAAAACAACTCAAAACCCAAACCCAAATAAGAACAAAAGAAACCCTTTTCAATACCCACATGCTCTTATGTTTTAAATAAAGGTCACACATATTGGCTAGATAAGCATTTGGTAATATACTGATAGAGTAATAATTGAAATACTTGTAGCAGGCATAATGTTTTGGAAGTAAGGGGCTGTTTGAAGAGTTTATGGGGACTTAAAGGGATTGGCCCTGTTGTAAAAATATGCAAAATCCTGTTTAAAAATCAAAGCACATTTGGGGCAGCTCAGCAGTTAATTATGCTTCTTACCTTTAGGGAGTGTCAGAATAATACTGATTTAGCTGACAATTAGAGGATTTTCTTGCTACCATCACTCTCTTCTGTGTATGTCTCCAGAACAGTCATCTGAAAACTGCTAGGATGATAACTGTCCATAATCCTTGCATTCTTCATTGGAAAAAAAAAAATTAAAAGTGAGTAAGTCTGAGTGCAAAAGCCTTAAAAAGTACAACTGGGGGGAAAAAAAAATTAAAAAATTAAAAATCACTCAGTTCCTTCCTCCCAACCTTACACATCTCACCTACAGGGTTACTCTGTTATCTAGACACCAGTGCTGTTTCTTCATTAAAATCAGTGAGATATTGATATATGAAATATTATACTGTATTCAGAATACAAACAGTAGATTCTATAAAATGTTGACATCTGTCAATAGCAAATAATATGCATATTCTTTAAAATAGTGCAAGAAATTATTAATTAAATTAATGTTTAAATGCATGAAAAAATCAGGACAGGATGAACATAAATCTGACTTAAAAGAGCTTTTGCAGTTCTATCAGGATTAAATCCACAGATGTTGAAATGAAGTATGTTTTCTCTACAACCCCCTGTTGTAAATATTTTACATTAAAATAGCTTATTCTGCAAGAAGCAAAGGATTTTTGACTGCAGGGTTTTTTTTGTTTTGGTTGATTGGTCACTTCATCAGTGACCTTTTTTATCAATTTATAAAAAATTCACAGTTTGAATTGTCACTTTTTAAGGTCATCTGGCAGCCAAATTCAAAGAAAAATAGGCAAAATAAAAGTTAAAAAATGAAAACTGAATAGGCCTTTGAAAGACATTTTATAAGGCACATGTTATTACTAGAGAAAAATATTGTTCAGATGAATTTGGGTGTTGTAGTGGGAAGGCAGAAAGATGTCACAGTCCATATGAAGTACCTGACTGTGTTTCCATATGGAAGCTCCTTGTTCCCTTTTAAGATAATCAGTTTTTTATAAAACAAACCTAAATGTTTCATCAAGTATATCATATCATATGAAAGTCGTATCAAAAACACTGAAAAAATTTGTTGATTTATGTTTTTTGTCAACTTTGTTTGAATATCATGTTGTTACTTTTTAGGCAGCTTCAGTTATTTCTTGCAGACCATAAAGTACAGTACCTTGAATAAAAGCAAGGTTTCAGAATCTTACACAATCCTTAAATTAGTTAAGGTGGCTTTTTATTTCAGTTGTAATGCAAGTATGAAAATACAAATATTAAAAGCCGCCTGTGTTCCCAACAGGTAGGAGTCAATCCTGCAGGCCACTGAACTTTACTGGTTTTCAGTGGCAGCTCCTACAAGTATAGTAGCTAGAAAACTTACACATGGTGACCTGGAAGAGGACACCTTCTAACATAGCAAGTAACATAAAAAATGATAATCTCTTTTTACGCAGCACTCAGATTCTCCTGTGTCCCAACATGCATATCCACACACGCACCACAGCCAGCTTTATCTGTATATTTTTATCAAGTTTATAACCAATAGCAAATGTTTTGTATGCTCCTGCAATTACTGATTGTACAACTCATGTAACATTGTGGACTAACAACGAATGCCCAATCTTCAGAAATACGAGCAGAGGTTTACATTATGTGCAAATTGAGTCCCATTGTCAGTAACAGATCTGCTCACTTACAGAGCATTAAATATGTCCATAAGTATTTGCAGGATTCAGGGTCTTAAGATCCTTTCAGATACATTCAAAGCATTCTCTACAAGAAATTCAAAGAAAGGTATTTTTAATAATTTCAAGAAAACTGGCAGAGTGGAAACAAGTCCTTGTTTGACTCTTTCAAACATCAAAATTCATTCAGTACCTAATACCAAATGCTTCTGGAGTTTATTTACAAGCATGGGAAGTGGACTAATAGTCTATTTTTTCAATTATTGTGGTACATAACTGTACAGATCTGTTTGTTGCCTATGGGCGCATGCAATGTGAAAAAATCATTACTGAGGAATTTACTACAACATTTCTACAAAAACGTTTAAAAATACCTTTTGTGAATTTAAGGATTCTCAGTTTCAATCGAAGTCATTGTAATATTAATTTGTAAAGACAACTCTCTTTTATTTTCAGATTCACGGCCTCTACCAGATGTAGCTCTGACAGGGAAGTGTACCCGAGAGTGTGATGAATATGGCCACTCAGACTCCTGCTGGATGCCAGTCCGCACTTCTCCAGAGAGAAAGCAGAAGAGCCAGCCAAAACTCTCCACTTTCATGCCTGTTGATGAACGGGGCAGTCAGGAAAAGCTGGCCAATGGAGAAGCCTCCCTCATGGGTGATCGCAACAGAAATCTCCTTAACAAAAAGTTGACCTCATCCTATGAGACCTTCAGCGCGGCTAGTTTCAGCAAAAATGAAGAAGGCAATCCAGAGGATATCCCCCTTACACAGACAGGGGAGTACAAGCCATCTCCTGTCAATACTCTAACTAGAAGAGAAGTTTACCTGTAGGCTAAAAAGCAGCAACTAAGTTCTTTCATATTATAAGGAAGAAATGGGGAAAAAAGTCTTAAAGCCGCAACAATTTTAAGAAAAAAAAAAAAAAAAGAGGGGGCCACCAAAGAGACAAAAGATCTGCCTGCCACTTCTGCCTCCATAGCAGGCATGTAATTATACTGTCTGCCTGACTATACTGTACAATGTAGAAAACGTTGTTACTTGCATGTCTAATTCCCCCTTCTGCTGATTTTTATTTTTTCCTAAATCTATGGTTGCAAATTCCTCCCATAGTAGCGTGCTTGATTAAAAAGAACACAACACACTGCTGTTTCCCCTCTGCAGAAGCATGAGTTAAGCCACTCATTTTGTTTGTTTGTCATCTGGCTTGTTGAGGATAACATGTCAGGGAAAATGTACTCAAAACATATCATCTGAATATTGCTGATCCCCACCAGGGACAATCCTTCAGAAACCATACAGATATAGAGATAAATATAAAGGAATAATCATTAATAGGCACTTTGTGAAGACCACAGCTTTAATATTCTCACCTCTCATCTGAGGCTGGAAGCAACAGAAATACGTTCAGCCTGAAACTGCAGTCAAAAATATGGTATCCTTTCCTGTGATTCATGGACTCTCGTTCTGTTTTATCCATCAAACAAACATGTCTTGCTGTGTCTCTTTCTCTCCTTCTCTCTCGTTCTCTGTAACAATTACTTCAATGTAAACACAGTTACTAACACGTATACCATAGGATAGTAATGATGAACTGTTGAAATCATTACTTTGGGCAAGACTAACATCTAGGTGGGAAGATTGTAATAACAAAAAGGCCAAAGATCACACAATGGATCAGGGGAACTGCTAAGTATTGGGGCTTGGCTTAGAAAATTAATGTATTCACAAATAAACACATGTACTCATAACACACCTTCTGTTATATTTTGCACATCAGCACAGTTCACAAGCCCAGATGACAATTTTTTTTTCATTGTGGTTCAATTGAATGCCCAAAGGAACTGATGTGGGGTTTTTTTCTAATGACATGATATGTTGCAGCAGAAGCTGCATATGATATGCTGCATATGCCAGGGAATTTTTAAGATCAAAATTTTAAAATAATAGTAGTAATAGAAGGCTGTGTTAATAAGAATGCTTGATGGGAGGGAAAAGGTGGACAGTGGGGTGGTGCAGTAACAAGAGGATGTTACAAGTTGAATACAGAAGCTTCTTTTCACATTGCAAGGAATGGTTGCTACGTCTTTGGTCATCAGTGTTGCAGATTATCAATTGCTTCAATTATGTCAAAGATATAATGAAAGCTTTCTTGAAACCAAGTGCATTAAAACCAAGAGAAGTGCAATACTAAATGATGTCAAGAACATTTAGCATAAGTAGAAAATGGTCTGATAAATAGTCGTATGATACTCACCTAGCAGGTCACGATGAGTCAAAAGGAGTCAAAGTTACTGTGATATGCAAAAGCTGTAACAATTCTCATGGTGAGTGATTCTTGAAAGGAAGAGGAAATGAAACAGGTTTTTGTGCAATAAAAGCAACAAAACATGCAGAACGACAAACAATTGCTTTGTACTTGATGCTGTAGAAATAATGGCAGACTGAGCTCAGACATTCAGATGAAAGTGACAATCGAACAACACAGCAAGGACAGCTCAAGGAGGGGAAAAGCATTCAGATCCCTGGCTGTTTAACCTGGCGTGAAGGCATGGCTAGATGGCTCTCTAGTATACTGTAGTCACAATATAGCTTTGGGTAGTTTGTTGCTTTGAAGAATTGCATAGAAATAACCTTAAACAGCCCAAGGTAGAGGTTGGTAAATCAAACCCACTCATCAGATTTCTGTTTTGAATTCACTTCTCCATACAGTGGGATGTGCCATTATTGGCCTTTTCATTCTCCTCTTTTGAGTTTACTTTCTTCAAGTAACATTAGTTTGTGTATAACAGTTATGATGAATGGGCACATTTTAGAAATAAAATATTAAAATCAAAAATTAATAATGATTGAACATTTTTATGTTTAATTATTTAAGTGATATGGAGAGATGCAAGCTAGTACTTTGTTATGAGACTGCGTATAGCAGTCACTGCTTTGTATAATCTGTAAGTACCTGTTTAAAAATGCTTCTAAAATGCTTATGTAATGTATACACATTTTTCTTGCACGTTTCAACAGAATACACAATTGCATAACACAAATGTTCAGAATTTCCTTTAATAAGATTTTATTTAATATTACACACAAGAAAATAAATTAGGTAGCTGGGTTCCGTATATTCTTAGACACTTTTTCTACAAGGCTAATAATACAGGTCATAGTAGACCTTCAGATTAAATGGATCAGCAGTCACTCACCAATTTTGCACCACATAAGACAGTCATGAAATAATTTACTTGTGTGCATCTCTTTAGATCTAAAATGCGTGTGAAAGAATTTTTTAAAAATTCTGTCTACTGTAAGTATTCACAGTAATTCTAGTGGAACTAGCCACTATTAATATGCTGATTACTCTTCTGACCTGGCATGCCATACAAATATATTTTGTGTTTGTATTTTTCCTCTTTATTTGAAATAGGTTAAATCTGGTGCCACTCCATAAATAGAGTGCTTTTGTATAAAAATAAACAAATAAAGCTATAAAAAAATAATTAGGGTGAATGCAAAATATGCAACTGTGCCTTTTATACCTATTATTATGGTAAAGTGGTAGTTGGGTTTGGATACTGAGGGATAAGGGGCTATTCCCAACTTTTTTGAACCTGTATATTTACCTGTGTTTATTTTCTGAGAAATTATAAATAATATATTTAAAAACAAGCCTTTTGCCAAACTCAGTTAATGGACCAGTCTTAAGCATTATTAACACAAGGCTGTGGTTTAAGTAGGTCTTGAGGATTTTTTTATTACTATTTGTGTGGGATTTGGGGTTGTTTTAATTTGTTTTTAATTCTGCTACCTGAAAAATTATGATCAGTCTATATGATAGTTATTTAGCAAGGTGTCACCAGTTCATGTTGCCAGGAAAATTGACAAATTTTTTTTAATTGCTTTTAGCCATCATTACATTTCAGTTGTACAGTATAGAAATCATCTTTTTTATTTCCTTCCATGGGAAACTCAGATGAGCTTTGCATGTATTTTACATTAGGGCACCTTTATAGATTGATGCGTTAATATATAACTTTATATGTATTAGAAAGTTCAATAGCTTTGGTCTAAAATCTAATGCTCATTCTGGATCTCAGACCCACTATGTTTATCCAATATGGTTTCTGACTGGCCTGCTGCCTGAGTTTCAGGAAAAAAAAGTTAAACATTATTTTTATGTGGGAGAAGAATTTAAATGGGATTGAAACGATTGCTGAAAGGCTACCCTAGGAAGTTGTCAAGCAGGAAAATAAATGGATAAATAAATCCATTAAAAATAAATATGGTTAAAGACCTTGACATAAATCCAGCCATCACCAAACACTTGTAAGGAAGTTGAACAACAAAATATTTTTCCTTTTGTTTCGTTGATGATAAATATAGAGTGTTTTCATCAGGAACAAAGCAGATGAAATAGCAATAGAAATTAAAGTCCATGAATTAAGTTGTATTACTGACTGAATGAGCATAAACATTAGGAAGAAGACAACATTCACCAGCTACCTGGGGTATGCTTTCAGACAACTTTTTCCTAAATTTTAAAGCACTTGCATTCAGTGTGGTACGATCTGTTTGTAATATTAATCATTGACTATTGTTCTGCAACTTGGATGTTGATAGTGAAGCAGAGAACAATTTATCATTGTTTATTATGAGTCACTATGCACGCAACTATGCTAAACATGGCAAAATGTATTAAACGCTAGTCCACCTCTATTTATGAAATATTTACATAATTTAATTTGCTTTTGTACAGTTTTATGTAAATAAATTGCTTGTCATTTTTGTCTCTGCAAATTAAAATATAACATGTTCAACTGGTTGCCCGTTTTCCAGTTTACTTTCCCTGACAGTCTATTCCACTTTTACTGGATTAAGTCACATGCTAGTTTCAACATTTAATCTGCATTTTGAATGTCAAAGATGACACTGCCTTAGTAACTGGCCACATATTCAGCTACAGATGTAGCTGAGGTTTTACCTGTCTACAAGGTGAAATTCAACAGAGGCTATTGTTACTCAAAACAGCATGCATCTATTTTCAAAGCAGAAATAAGGTACTTGTAACAATAGCAGTTGTTTCTGATTACTATTCAAAAGGACTTTTTATTAAAATATGTTTAAAACATTCATATTAAGGGAAATAACAAGTCTTAAGTAAAAGCTCAAGTATTTCCATTATGGAACGGCAATTTTCTTATTATCAGCAAAGATGGTTATTTTTCCAAGAAGTTTAGAATTTTTGACAGATCCTAAAATGTCAGTGAAGCACCTATACTGAGGAGAGCAACACAATTAATGCAGTATTTCAAAGCAAAATGTGAAACAAAAAAGTTTCCAGTTATTTCTAGCTGTGAATCAAACTATCCATTTCAGCAGATCCATAACTGCAGATCAAGAACAAGAAGGAACATCTAAGAAGGAGAAAGACTTTATTCCTTAGATGTCTGAAGGGGTGTTATTTGTCCTTGTTTGTTTATTTTTGTTTGTTTTAACAGAGCAGGCCCCAAGCCAGATATCAAGTTGATATTTGCATCAGTTGTAATATGTGAAAAATGTGTTTATGGAGAGAGGGATCAAAAGTTGGAACTACCCTGCCTTTTTCTTATACAAAATACAGTATTGCTACAGAGACCTTGAAAACCATCACATACAGTTTTCAAATGAACATAACAGAAAGTGCCATTTCTATCCTTTTACCTTAGTTACAGATTGGTCTTTGATTTTTGTGAATGAAAGCTGGTCAGAACTTTTTTTTTAAATAAACTTTACATTGCAAATTTCTGACTGTGCTTTCAGTTAACATTTCCTAGTCTTCTCTAAAGAATGTGTCAAGGAAGATCCTTCCATAAGCAGAGATTTGAATCTACATGCCCGTGGAGAGAATTTCAGAATTCTCTGGATTCTGACCCTGGATCTCCCACATTGCACTTGAATGAGCTACCCTTCCACATCTTTCAGCAGTAGCAGTATTTTAATGAGTAACTTCAATCAGGCTTTCAAGTTTATTTTATAGTGGTTCTAGTATACAAGCCATGACCTTATGTTTGTTTATTTTGTCTTTTATCTGCATTTTTCTTGTTTACCCACTGCATCCAGGAAGGTGATTACAGGAAGATAAAATAAATTTCCTGAACCACAGAGAGTGGTAAAAGAGGATAATATAAACCGGCAAAAGCTAACAATTTATGTTCCCCTTTAACCCTGGCTTCATTTCTCCCTCCTGAGCTACAGTAAAATGTAAATCTTATGCAGAGACTAAAATTAATAAATGTGACCTAGGCAGAAATAATTTCATGACTTTATTGAGCCTAAGGGGAGTGTATAGAGGATGCTTAATAGTTCATAAATGTGCAAATCATCTAGCCTATGCAAAAGAAGAAAGCAACACCAGAGTTAGACAAGAATATTTAGTGTACTGCTCAGTAAAATGGTAGAATTCTAGTCAGGCAATTCATACAGCTCCTTCCACTTAAGTAAGTACAGCTGTTTTAGATAAACTTACCAAGAAACCAGGGGAAAAAAAAAAGTGAAATACCTATTCTCTAGTGGTATGGAATAGCCTCTGGGGAAGAAAAGGGAACAAAGAACAGCAAATAGGTATAATACAATTGGTACAGAATTGATAGATATAAATCCCTTTAGGACTTTCAAATTGATTTAAGGATCCGAAAATAGGGAGCTATTAATGCATAATTTGTATGGCACTGTAATTTCTGAGAAAGGATTCTTGTTAATTATAAAGCATGTGATTCTATTTAAGGCGGTGCTGTTAAAGACTTAGTTAAAAGTCTAAAAATATTTATATCTTAACATTCCTGCTTTGTAAGGTTACTAAAGCAAATTTCATCAGGCTTCTACAGCATTCACTGTAGGAGAAGGTAGGTTTGCAAAGAACAAGATAGTTAGATATAGTTTTCATACTTCTACTTTCAGGATTGCAACCAACTTTTTAACTTTTTACACTAAAATAATGAATTTTCAAAACCTACTTTTCAACTATGTTTTCCAGAATAATACAGAGGGAACAAAGTAGTAAAAGTAATATAAAAGCAAGTTTATACCATGTATACTCCTCCTTTGGTAAATTTACGCTCACCAAACTGCAGTGTCATGGAGAGAGCAACTTCAACAAGAATGTGTCACTTAAGATTTTTCCAATCCTGTGGGGAATCAGAGAAGGAAGGAAAGACTAGAGCAAGAGCAAAAAAATTGCAGTCTTTTTACTACCTACCTCTCATGGATCTCCAGCACCTACAGAATTCCCTGAATAGGAATACTAGATTCTCTTTTCCCCACAAAAGTGTACACTTTCCCTTTTTCCAAAGGAACTTGCAGGTTTTGCAATTTGTAGTAAGTCTGATTGGCGTAAATCATCTTCTTGGCTCTTTTTCTTCTTATGTGGTAGGTGTGTTACATGATTACAGAAAATGAAACTGATTCAAACTGTGGTGAGATTATGGTGTTCGTAGTCTGCTTTAAGTTAGATGAATATATATTTGATAAGACAAGTAGAAGTGAAGAAATCAGAATAAGATGAAAGGGATCCTGGTAGTCAAAAAAGAACCACAAACTGATGTACACGCTGTAATGGTTTATTATTTAGGTCTGATGAAAAGAGAAGAGGCCGACAAATTCACAAATAAAAAGTGAAAGGAGGAGAAAAAGTTACAGATGGACAACTCATATTAGTTAAGTGTGTTTTTATATGTATATATACACACAACTCTCATCTCTTGCTTTTGAAGTTGATTTTAACATTCACGAAAATGGTTTACTTCTGTCATTAGTCATTGTCAGACAAAATATTGGACGACAGGGACCTTCAGTATGAGGTCCTATATCTGTTCTAAGGTTTAGTAAGACAGAACAAAATACACTTAGTGTGGCAGGCAATGGTGACCACAGAGTTAGAAAACTGGATAGCTACCAAACTTGCTTCAGTTTCTCTCTAGTCTCCTATCTCACATTAGCTGCTAGAACAGAAGTCAGAGCATTTTTTTTTTTTTAATCTTTGTCTCCTTTTGCTGACAGTTCCTGGAATCAGCTTGGCACCTACTTAGCTTTTGCTCACCTTGCTCTGAACTAGAACAGAGCCCTGGAACAGTAGGTGATTTCATATTCTTTTTCAGTCTGACCTCTGAGCATCTGGCAGGCATCATGTTGCCACCCTTATCTTTAGGAGCATGAAATCATGGTAAACTCACACATAACTTCAAGTATGAATATTAAAAAGGTCCTTATAGGTGGTAGAACAAGAAGTATGCCTTGAATTTAGAATAATCTGGTGCTATGCTGATAAAAAAAATTATCCTGAATTTCAGAGAGGATTGAAAAGCTGCTATGTGTGATAAAGAACAAACCATATGGTAGGTATAACCCTACAATAACAAGCAGTGCATTTCTACTTGCTCTAATTTGTGCCTTATGTACAGATGAAAGGAAAATGCACAAATGCCCCAGGTCCCTCTGAAGTATAGTTAACCATGTTTTATACAGGCAAGAAAGAGGCAATCATCTTTTTTCCCAACCCTAGAAAGTCAAGCCTCTTTCCAATCAGTTTGGATGTCCCTGCTGAATATTCTGATTGTTTTTATGTGTCATCAGTGAAATGATAATGGCTAATTAATGATACATCTAGTGTGACATGCTTATTTAGGAGGGCATAGAATTAATTGGGGGAAAATGTAAAAGTCTCGTCTGGAGAAAAAGGCTCTCATAACTTCTATGAGGTGCTATAGTGTATTGGCTACATATATTATTACATATTAATATAAAACATAAATATTGCTTTTCAGTTCCAAAGAAAACTCAACTAATCAAAATGAGCATTCAGAAAGAATTTAAGGTGAGGGTTTGGTTTGTCATGGACTGAGGTCACATCGGAGAGTTACAGAATATTTTTTCTATACTGATTGACTGCAGATAAAATAAATTTAGCAGCACTTAATAGTTCATTTGTCTTTCTTCACACAGTGATGGGATCTGAAGCTTCCAGAAGTTTACTGTTAGTGGCATTCAGAAGCAAAAAAAACAAAACAACAGAGAGCGAAAGCTTAGAATTAAGGAAGAATTATCAAACTGAATAGATTCTGCTGCTTAAATCAAGATGCAGGGGCATCATTAATATTTTTCACAATTCTGATCTTCCCACTCTGTATTAAAAAGAATATAAATTCTAGAAGATTAGGGTGATCAAAATTATAGAATGCATAAAAAAGCATTCTTCAACCTAGAGAAGAAAACTGAGAGGTTTGACAGTGGTCCATATGAAGTCATGAATGGCATTAAAAGAAGTGGTGAAAACTATCAGATTTCCTTGATAAATGGGCTATGAATCATCATATGAAATTATCAAGCATTAGGCTCAAGATATATGGAAGTATGTTTTCTTACAGTGCCTCAAACTGCTCAACTTTCTGTCAGAGGAGATCAGTTTTTGGGATGTGCTTCATGAATCTGGCTCACATAAATAATAAAATAAACCCCACAAGATTTCTGGATTTATCCTTTTTATGAATTATATAAGTTAAGAATAACATAATTACTACATATCTCTTTGTTTCTCCTGCTCTCTTACCTAAACAGACACACTACCAACATCTGGAACCAGAATACTGTGTTGAAAGGCCTTTTCTCTCTCTAAAAACTCCAAGCCAAAAAATACACATACAGACAAACAGAATATTTTTTTAAAAAACCAAACAACAAAAAAAACACCCCCCCAACAACAAACAAACGAACAAACAAAACCACAAAAAAACCCCACCACACAACAAGAAAAAAAAACCACACAGAATTCAGCCCTCAACACCATTCTTTTGTTAACCAAAACAGTAAAAAGCTTTGCTTCAGGAAGATTGTACTGATAGTCAATGCTTTTGATGCTGTTTGCCCAAGAGAGTGATGACAAATAATCTATGCATAATCACAACTGCTTTTTGGAAATTTTCCACTGTAAGTCTTCTGCTGAGAAAACTTTCAATGGGAAAAAGGTAGAAAAGAAAACAACAAAAAAATTATTTCTTTATGTTCAGATTGCAATAGACTTATCACAAAAATTCCAAAACTCTGTGCCTCAGGAAACACATAGCTGGGCTCACAGAATTATGAAGGTTATAAGCACTAGAACAGGCTGTTATGGGGCTTGTTTGGACATGTGAACAGCGATGGGTTTTAAGGGTAGTCATGTATTTAACTCCTGCTGAAAACAGTGACAGGTGTTTATCTTGTGCACTCTGGATTTTGGAGATTCATATAGACAAAAATGGATAGCAAAGCAAGCCAAAAGTATTTGCAAACAAGTTTCCAGGGGTTTCAGTTATTTCGAACTTTACACTTCTGGAAACAAGTACAAAACAGAAGATAGCAGAAAATAGTTAAGCATATAGTAATATATGAGGTATCACCAGATGATACCTTATGTTCTTTGGAGTGTCTGAAAATGTGTTTTATCAAATCTGACCTCTAAAATACTGCATCAGTGATGTAATAAGAACTTCTCTTACATCTTCTGATAATAATGAATAGACAACTTTCTTTTTCTCTCAAAGACATTAAAAGATAATGTTTCTTCATCTTCACATTCAATTGGAGAAAGTAACTGTGTATTATTAGGACTTCATTTTGGAGTCATTCAGAGCAGTGCAGGTTCATCTGCAATTATTTGAGAGTAAATAAACTAATAATATAATTTCACACTTTTAAAATTTAATTTAAAACCTAGATTGATACTCATGAAGCTAATATGCATAACAAATATTTCACTGAATACAAGCTAGTACTATTTTAAAGAACTTAGAGTCATGCAGCAGTTTTCAAAAATCACGCTACAAGTAACATGGCAGGAAAATGGAAGATTAAAATGTGAAGATACATTAATTTCATTTACACTAATATTCTTTTAAGAATTATTCAGAATAGCAGAGGTGTTCCTTATCTATGTAAAAATCATCATTTGACAGCTGTGGTACTGCAACATCTTCAAACTCCAGGTCTGGCTTACAGTGCAAAGTACTCTCTACACCCATGCAGCAGCACAGTAAAGACCTAGAGAGCCTATATTTTTAAACTTTAAATAAATAATAAATAGTTAACGTTCACACAGAATCACATAACTTTATGCAAAGTACGTTCTGGACAACGTTGAGAAAGTTGAGAAACTGGACATTTTGATTAGGCTTAATTAACTACACAGCTGGAACATTATAAAGAAAGAAATGCAGTTAAGTGACCAAACTGAATTAATACTTAAATCTCGAAAGGAGAGAAAGATTACCTTATTCCAGTTCTTTATTGCTTTTCCGAAACACAGTTGCCACTACTGCTAAAAGAAAGCTACTACTGAAGTTTATTTTACCTAAGGATGAAAATGAAAAGTTTTTTTTTTCCCAAAGAATGGTTCCCCAAATTTTTCTGTGTTTGAAGTTTCCTGCAGTATCATCAGTAATGTTGTTAACTGCAAAATCTGCAATATCTTTTGAGAGAAAAATTCAGGTATTTTTCTGAGCATGCCAATGAGCACGCCAATGAGCACACTACTATCTTCCTCTAAGGAATTCTAAGCTGTTGTAAACAAAGGACTGCACAGACATGGTAACCAATTTATCTTACTGCTACATTACTCAAGTAATTCAGAACTAGTTCCTGTATTTTCATATAGCTTAATAAAAGGTTTGTTTGCAATGCGTGATGCAGAGCTCTGGCCTGCAGTACATTTTGCAGAAGATTAGACTGGAGAACCTAATTCCTTTAACTCTTAAAATGTGAGGAACTTAGAATGTGCAGTCTGACATGGAGGAGACGTACTCCAACTCCAAAGATGTATTACCACCTTTGTGAGAGTATTGATTTTCCGTAGAAATAGCTAGGATCAGATATCATGCCTTAATGACAGATCTCTACCTCTGAGCAACAGAAATATAGCAGTCTTTTCAGGCTCTTACAGCTTCTATCCTTTGTTTTCACACTAGAACCATGGAAAGGAAAAGGAATCAGGTATGGCTGAACACATTTATTTTTAATCCATGAATCTAGCTGCTACTCATTTGTGAACAGATCAAATTCTTACTAAAGTCTTTTAATAAGAAAAATTCTGTTAATATAAGATGTAACAAGTTATGAAAGTTTTGATGCCCTACTCCTGAGAAAGCTACACTATCTCTCAGTCAGAGAAAAGAAATCTTGCCTCTGGATCACTGCAGCAGAACATACATGGTGAAGAATAAATACTGAAATTCTCTTTGAGTTTACTCGTGCAACTGGAATTAAACCGCATAAGGAAAATCTGAATAGAGCCTGTTCCAGTATACTTCCCAGTTACTAGGAAGTGGAAAAGGAGCCAGTCTTCTTTGTATAGACATAATAGATTCTAGCACACTCTAATATAGACTTGGTTGGAATGCTAAAAATTAAAAATGTCTCAAACCTTCCTTCTTGAAAAAGAAATCTTTTAAAACTGTGATTGTGATTATTTAAGAGCTGGAAAGGATCTGCCCAAATGAATGATTTTATTGTAATTGTAACCCATAGGTGTGTATTATTTGTTGTTTATTAATATAATAAATTGTTACCCCAGTTACACTGGCAAAATATACCTTTGTCCAATGCAAAGGAAAGCAATCTTCCTTTGATAGATTTTTGTTAGTTTTTTGCTCTCAAACTTTTTCAAAAACTTCTGTTTTTCCTTGCTGACCTGAAAGTCATTACAGAACGCTTACCCTCCTGCTTTCAATAGTACTTAAAGACCTTAAAAAGTTCTTCCTGTGGAGAAAAAGTAGCAGTCAGTATTGGATTAAGCCATCAAGGGTTGAACATACATGACAGCAGTATCTCAAGTCTCCCCTTGCTCCACCTTCCCAATCCACAAGAAAGAAATACAGTGACCCAAGAGCAGCAGCAATTTAGTTCAAAGAGAAAATACAGTGAGATTTAAAACCTGTCCTGAGAAATTATAATACCTTCCAGTGTGTATTGCATCAAAAAAATGCATATAGAGATGCTATTTGGAGTTTTTAAAAGCATATTTTTAAATCTAACTGTATTTGTTGACCAAATCCTCAAATACAGTAAATCAACATCTAATTTATAGGTGAGAAATCTATTCTCCTTGGTGTTCTTTCTGGTTTGGGTGATGATATTGCCACAGCTTGTATTCAATAGCTGGTTCATCAGAAAAAAAATGTGCAAACTATAGTATATGGCCCCAGTTACTTCAGAAAACCAATTAGTGGCTTGTGTAGCTGATGTCTTAGACCACAGGGTCCTCTTAATGAGCACTGAAGACAAAGCTCTTGAGAGTAGCTTTGCCAGCCAACGTGGTAAGTAGAGCTCTAGCCTAGGAATGGATGTGAAAGGGAAATTACAACACACAGTCAAGAAAGGAAGTAGTGGGCAAAGGGTGCAAGAAGACAACTCCTGAGTTATAAAACAGGGTGAAAGAGTTTCCATCTCAAGCATGTTATATGCATAGAAATGCACACAGCCTGTGAAACAAACAGTAAAGATTGTAGCTGTGCCTATAGTTACACATCTACAACATCATTCCAGTTACTCAGGTGTAGGGGGACAATTCACACAAACAGGTTATTGCAATGGGTGGATACATACTCTTCAGGGAAAACATGTCAAGAAGAGGACAGAGGAGATAAGAGGGAGGTGAAGGAGGAGTTCAGAAGTATGCAAGTCCTACATGAGATAGACAACAATTTGGCTGAGAGTTCACAGCTCAGAACCAGAGGAGAGGCCAGTAAGGGAAACCCAGTGGTGGGAGTTTGCCACAGTTCATCTGATCAAGGTAAAGGTATGAATGAAGCTATTTTGAAATAATCCAGAATTCTGGATCACAGGCCCCATTTCTCATGTGAGAACACTGGCATTTTCTGGTAGGGTACCATGATAGGAAAGATTTTTGGAGGGTGTCAGGGATAACTTCTTGATGCAAATACTGATACTCTCTAGGGGTTATGTACAGCTGAATCAGCTGTTCACAGACAAGGAAGAACCAGTTGAGGATGTGATAATCAGTGGTAACTTTGTCTGGAATAACCATGATTCAGTGGAACTCAAGATCCTGAGGAGAATGACGGAGATAAGAAGCAGTCTATATTCTGTATTTTAGGAGAGAAGATTTCAGGTTATTCAAGGAACAGGTATATAGGATCACATGGGAAGATGCAGTTCTGAAGGGCTCAAGAAGGCTGTGAAGGACACCAGTCAAACACAATAATGGTCCATTCTGGTTCCCAGGAAAACAAGCAAATGTCTCAGGAGGTCAACCTGACTAAACAGAGGACTCATGGCGGAATTCAAATAAAAAAGAAAATGCAGTATACAAAAAGCTTAATCAGGGAATGACTTCCAAAGAAAAATTTGGAAGCATTGCTCAGCCATGCAGGGGTGTTGTTAGAAGCGCCACAGCTCGCCTTAAAACATGTTAGGGATGGCAAGGGCAAGAAGATTTGCTCCTAGCACTGCAGTAGTATGCAAGTATAGTGTTGAAAAGGGTTTGTGATTTAGGGATAGCAGGTGCGTAAGGTTGAGGTACTAAACATAAAGAAAATCAGCCAATTTTGGATCAGGATAGAGATAGGCCAGTGTGATGCCCATCCATAAAAAAGGCCAGAGGAAGGATCTGGGGAACTACAGACCTATCAGCCTGTCCTTGATGTCCAGCAAGGTTCTGGAATAGATTATCTTGAGTGTGATCACATGTCACCTACAGGATGGCTAAGGGATCAGACGCAGCCAGCATGGATTTAGGAGGGGCAGGTCCTGCATAACCAACCTGATCTCCTATGATCAGATGACTCACCTTGTGGGTAAGGGGAAGGCTGTGGGTGTGTCTGTCCGGACTTCAGCAAAGCCTTTGACCCTGTCTCCCATAATATACTCCTGGAAAAGCTGGCAGCCCAAGGCTTGGACAGGGGCACTCTGTGCTGGGTTAAGAGCTGGCTGGAGGGCTGGGCCCAGAGAGTGCTGGTGAACGGGGCTGCATCCAGTTGGTGGCCGGTCACCAGTGGTGTTCCCCAGGGATCAGTGTCGGGCCCAGTCCTGTTTAATATCTTTACTGATGATCTGGATGAGAGTTTTGAGTCTACCATTAGCAAAGTTGCAGATGACACCAAGTTAGGGGAGAGTGTTGATCTGTTGGAGGATAGGAAGGCTTTGTTTAGAGACCTGGACAGGCTGGATAGATGGGCCAAATCCAACAGTATGAAGTTCAAAAAATTCAAGTGCCAGGTACTGGACTTTGCCCATAACAACCTCCTGCAGCGCTACAGGCTGGGGACAGAGTGGCTGGAGAGCAGCCAGGCAGAAAGGGACCTGGGGGTGCTGATTGACAGCAGACTGAACATGAGCCAGCAGTGTGCCCAGGTGGCCAAGGCCAGTGGCATCCTGGCCTGGATCAGGAACAGTGTGGCCAGCAGGACGAGGGAAGTGATCCTTCCCCTGTACTCAGTGCTGGTGAGGCCACACCTCGAGTACTGTGCCCAGTTTTGAGGCCCTCAATTTAAGAAGGATGCTGGGGTGCTGGAGCAGGTCCAGAGAAGAGCAATGAGGCTGTTGAAGGGACTCGAGCATAAGTCCTGTGAAGAGTGACTGAGGGAGCTGGGGTTGTTTAGCCTGGAGAAGAGGAGGCTCAGGGGAGACCTCATCACTCTCTACAACTACCTGAGAGGAGGTTGTAGCCAGGTGGGCATCGATCTCTTCTCCCA
The DNA here is from genome assembly GCA_035583135.1 of Lophotriccus pileatus. NCBI lineage: Eukaryota > Metazoa > Chordata > Aves > Passeriformes > Tyrannidae > Lophotriccus > Lophotriccus pileatus. The sequence continues at coordinate 52,570,234 of JAWWES010000133.1, read as the reverse complement.
GGCAACTAGCAATAGGACAAAAGAACACAGTCTTAAGCTGCACCAGGGGAAGTTTAGGTTGAACATGAGGAAGTTCTTCACAGAAAGGGTGATTGAGCATTGGAATGGACTGGCCAGAGAGGTGGTGGCGCACCGTTCCTGGAGGTGTTTAAGAAGACTGGATGTGGCATTTAGTGCCATGGCCTAGTTGACAACATGGTGTTTGATCATGGGTTGGACTTGATGATCTCAGAGGTCTTTTCTAACCTGGTTAATTCTGTGATAGTGTTTACTTCAGGTAACTCAAAGCACACAAATTGAAGTGATTCGATGAGCTGCATCCAAGTGTGCCAAGAGAAATTGTGATGTCCTTCAACAGGTGATGTCAGTCATCTTTGACAGGTCATGGAAATCTGAGAAATGGAGAAAGGCAAATATTGCAGTAATCTTCAAAAAGGCCAGTATGTCAGCTTTGGAAAATTACAGATCAATGAGTTTCACTTTGTTGCCTGGGAAGAATCAAAGAGTGCTCCTGAAATATAATTCTGGAAACATGAAAGACAAAGTGCTTGGGAAGAGTTAGCATCTCCCAAGTGTAAACCATTCTTGAGAAGCCTGTTTGACTCCTGTGATAAAGCAAAGGGTTTTATTAATGAGGTTAGACTAGTGGAAGTAATTTACCTTGATTTTAAACAAGATTTTCAACACTGTTTCCTTATATCCTTATATATATTTCTTATATCCCAGTTAGAATGTTACAGTCTGGATGGATGAATAAAATGAATAAATCTAACTGGGTAAATAGACCCCCAAGTCTGATAAAAAGCAGAAGGAAGTATTTATGGTGTCTTCCCCTACCTAGAGACCAGTGACAAGTGGAGGAGTTTATCCTATGACCTGTCCCTTTAAAAATTTTATCAATGACCAAGAGGAGGTGAATGAAGTGCAATCACATCAAGTTTGCAGTTAACCTCAAATTGCTGTATCACTTGATAGAGTAGAAGGCAGGATATCCATCCAGAGTAGACAGGATGAAGGATAGGGCAACCGGAATCTCAGCAAGGATCTTCAGACAGAACAAATTACAAGTCTGGTGCTTGGAAAGGAAGAGCCCCCTTCAATGATACGGGCTGGAACCCATCTCTCAGAGGAGCAGCTCTGCTGAAAATATTCTGGCAGTGTAAGTGGATGCAGGCTGGGCATGGGCCAACAGTGCATCCTGGCAGCAAAGAAAGCTGAGAGCATCCTGGGCTGTACTAACAGAATTGTGACAAGAAGATCCACAGGAATGATCATTCCCCTCTCAGCACCATAGCTAAAGTCCCATGTCCAGTTTTGGGCTCCTCTATAGAAGGCAGATGTTGATAAGTGGGCTGATTTTGGCACACCTGGTCCAGAGCTGGAGTACTTGCTCCGTGAGGAGAGCATGAGGGAGCTGGCAAAAGGACAGCTTTGGGGCAACTTAACCGCAGTACCCTAGTATTTATGAGAACATTACCAAGGCAGTGGAGCCAGGTTGTTCAATGGAGAAGTTGTGCAGTCTCCCTCCTTGGGTTTTTTTAAGAACCAGCTGGACTAAACTCTGTCTGACTTGGTCTGACCTCATAGCTGACCCCACTTGGACCAGGAGGTTGGACTTCAGCTCTCCTGAGGTCCCTTCCAACACGAATGCTAATATTTTTAAGTTATTTTTTATATGCTTATCTAGCTTGACTATACTCTCACAGAGCCGAGTGACATAATTTGGAATCATAAATGTTTAAACAATTATTTAAAAAGATATTTATACATGTGTGAATATCCATCTTCATTTATAGACAACCAGCCATCATAACACCTTTGTCATCTTCTTGCCTTGTACAGCAAACCAGCCTTCAGCCTCTATCTCTCTCCTCCCTATTTTGCTTCTTGTAAACTTGAAATAAGATCACACTGTTTGGTCTCAATATCCCCTTTGATGAAATGAAGGGGAATCATTGCGCCCAAACTATACGATGCTGTTCTGAGCTGAGACACAAATAAGCAAAGTAGAGCTCCTTGGCTACTATTCTCTCACACTGAACAGTTAAATATATGGTACATACATGCTTTGCATTACTGTGGCGTACACAGGTGCCGAGTTACAGTGTACCAGTAGCTTTGAAAATAAACTGAATTTTCGTTCATCAATCAACATTTTGATAGGCGATTTGCACACATGCAGACAGAGGACACATGTAAATATATAATACAGCATCAAATGTTCAGCAAACAGGTATACATACAAATGCATAGCCAGAGAATTATAGATCAAAATCAGGTTCCTAAGAGCTATAATGGTGAACTACTCTAGGAACACTGAGTTTCAGTTCCAATTATGTTGCACAGCCCTTGAAGTGTTGAGTCATACACTCTTAATCATATTCTTTGCTTACACACTGTATTCAAGCCTTCAAATCCTCTTGTGCTGGGATTGCTTTTTTAAGTAGTCCTTCTGTTTGTCTAGTGGGAATTTTTTTATCAAAATGATTGATTTTTCTTTTTTTGCTCATTATCAGCATTTTGTGCAGTATATTTTGTATTCCTCAGTAGGTCAGGTGTTAGAATCTTTGTCCCTCAGGCCATCAGTGGTACATTTATGGATAGTCCAGGTCATCTATATAAAAAATATAACCACAAATTTATTAGTACTCTATTGTGAGTTAAAAATGAATTCAAGAAAGGTGTTTTCCTAACCTGATCTGGGTTTATTTTTAAAGGTCAAATTTACATTTCTCAAGAATTACCAGTTTTTATACATCCCTCCCCTACCATTTTTCCAGCCAAATATTTTTAGTTTACAAATTTAAATCAAGTAAGGCTGTCTTATTCTGAGACATATCAAAATATAATTACACATTCTGGTAGTCAGCTGAACTTTGTCCCTAATTTGCATCCTATCTTGAGCAATTTATTCTCCCACTTGTCATGAAACCTATGACTGGAGCTGATCTTTTATAGACCACTTGTCAAAAGTGAATCATTAGAAATACAGTTGCATCTGCATTAGAGTAGTTTTTGTCCAAATTTTGGATGCAGGCTCTGCTATATGCCTCCTAAAACTTCCCAATAGGAGTGCAAGAGATAAAACGTTAAGGTGAATACCATGAACTACCATCTTGTAAATTAGTAAAGTATCTAAAGTATTATTAAACTATTTTATTCTCTTTTAAGACTGATATTACTGATCAATGTCACTGAAACCATAAGAACTTTTTCTAGTTCTAAGGAAATATCCTTTATTCCCATCATGATACATAAAACATGATATTCTTTGAGGAGAGGGTCTAGGGTTTTGGTTTTATGTAAAACTGTGTTTAATAAAACAGGTTTGAGAAAATAAATCACTAGTCAAGAACAGCAAACGTGCTGTTTTGAAGTAACATTAACAAGCCACTTACTGTACTCAGTAAAGCAGGTATTAGAACTCTATATACACAGCCATGCTTGTCCTAAATTCCAGCAGCACAGCAGTATTTAGGATATTCCTAGAGTTTCAAAATGTGACCAATTAGGTAACTAGATATGCCAAAAGACTTTGTAACTGTACCTTCGTAGGATTTCTCCAGATCATAATAGGGCATTATCAACACTTCAGGTGGCACGGGGAAAGGCTGCAAAGTGTGAAATTCCCAAAAATAAATTTATCTTAAGATGCCACTTACATCACATCTTTTGAATTTGGTTATGGAGTTAGAAAACTCAGAGCAGCCTTTCAGCTGCAGCTGGAGGAGATTGTTTCCCTGCTCATAAAAGATTACGTAGGTGATATTGACTGTCATAACACAGTCCTGTTGGGTTTAGATAGTACTAGGAATAGCTTATCTCTGTGGTATACCTACCACTGCTGCCTTAATATGCCTCAAACCTACTCTTCCTCACAGCTTTTGTTTTTTTGATGTTTCTACTAGACTACAGCATAGAAAGTCAAGAACAGAGTGGCCTAATATCATTTGATTAATGAATTCACAAGAGACTAGATTCTGAATTCTCTTGTTATTCACAGCCCTCCTCCCACCCCCATAAATCCTATAGCTTTGTGTTTACAGTTCTTTGAGAAGAATGACAAGATGTTGTTACAATTGTACCTCAAGAATCATGACGGGAAGTTGGTTTTCCCTTAATACAATGTTGGATTTGAAACAGCGGTACCAGTCAGGTGAGAACATAGGATTTGAACAGGTCTGAGATGCGGGTGCACTAAGAGTGTTTGAACCACATGAGAACTGGTTGACAGATAGCTGTCACTACCATTAGCAACGGTAATGGACCTCAATGATCACCACTTGTAATGGGCCAACACTTTGACTTTGTAATGCTGCTTACAACCCTCTGAGCTCAATGATCCAACCATGCATCTTATTATCCATTTACTGAGTGCACAGCTAACTAATTTAGGTACCAGAATACTATGAGAAATTAAGTAAAAAGCCTTACTAAAGATAAGTATACAGCATCTCCTGTGATCTCCTTTTCCATTTAGCCAGTCATTTCATCACAGAAGGCTATCAGTGTGGTCAGACATAATTTGTTCTCAGTAAACTCATGCTGGCTTTCCCAATAATCATCATGTCCTTCAGGTGGCTGTAAATGTCTTCTGGGCAAATTGCTTCAAAATCCACCCAGACACTGAGGTCAGGCTGATCAGACTGTAGCTTTTCAAGTCCTCCTTGACCTTCTTTAGGAAAATCTGCCTTTTTACAATCTTCAAACTTCCTTCATGATTACCAACATGATCTTTATAAAAAATTATATAAAGTATAATCTTTTATTATGAAAGATAATTAAAAATGATCTCTAACAATGTTGTCCAGCTTCCTCTTCACCTTTGGAAGCATGCCATCCAGTCTTGTGCACTTGTGTATATACAATAGCATTAGGTTTTCCTTATCTTCCTCCACAATACAGAAATAGCTTCTGGTCATCTTCTACTAGAAGTGTAAGGCCCCAAAAGACCTTGGGTCGTATCTTTTTAGTGAGATCTGGAGGATAGGAAGAGGAAGAAGGGGAGAGGAGAGGGAAAGCAAGTGGTGGAAGGGCTTTCAGGTCCTCTCAGCCTTTTCCTTGTCCTTCATCACCAACCACTGCACCTGCCCCACTGAACGGCAGTACCCCATTTTCCCTACACCTCCTTTTGCTGCTGAGCAAAAGGGTTCTGTACAGACTGTCAAATCTGGATTTTTATCAGAGAACATAAGGTAAAGTTGATACCTCTGACAGCTTTATATCTGTTTGCCAGAAGTGCAGTCCCATGCTCTCTCCTTCCCTTTCCATTGGTATTAACGTGTCCCTTTCAGCTGTAGCAGATAAGTTAAATCACACACACACACACACACCACAACACAACAACAACAACAACAAGAACAACAAGAACCTTCAAAAAAACCCATATGACACAGGGGGAAAAAAAAAAAAGGTAAGTAATCTTAATACACTCCCACCAGACTTCTTACATGCACACACACTGTGCTGGCCTTAGCACACAAGATTATATTGTCTCAAGACTGCAAAGACCCACATACCTTGAATTATACTGCAAGTTTGTTTTTCACACAGTGTCTGTCAAGAAGATGTATAAGCAGGGTAAGAGATGCTAGATTCAGAAGTTTTCCACAGACCACTCTTTGAGAATAACCTAAGCCTCTTCGTTATGTTTACTTCACATTACTCTGGTAAAAAGAATTCAGATATTTTGAATAAACACAGTTGAAATTAAGGCTACATAGGCTCATAATCATAACTGCCATAAAGCACGGGGAAAAAATAGAATGTGTGTACTACTGTTACTGAGAAAAATATTTAAAAAAACTCATGCATGAACTTAACTGCAGAAAGCAAATCCCCAAGCATCTACCCTTTCAACAGCTGAAGACATAGCTTCTTCTAGTGTTATTTTCCCTGCTTCTAACACATCTGGAAGATGACCTTAAAAATTAGTTGTGCATTTTTTATATCAACCTGTGATAAAAGCTATGCAGTAAACCCCATCTCATGCTGTGTTGATGCAAGCCACAGGCAATTGTTATTTAGAGGGCCTGGAAGAACAGAATTTGAAAGTGGTTAACTACATAAAAAGAACCCTACATGTACAGCTTGAATATAGGATATATGGTGTCATTCTGTCATTTAAGCTGTCTGCAGAGGTCTGGAGGGTCCTTTGTCACTAAACCTCAATATTTCACTAAGACAGATGGGATCTCTGTGCAGCCTGAGTTCAAACTCCTCTTATAACAACATGCTGGCATATAAACTAGAAGCACTATATCTTTGTGGAGGAACACTAATGGCTTTCCCTTGGTAAAACAGCCTGGGTAACAATATATGATAAGGTAGGAATGTGAATGTAAACAGCGTATAGGAGTGGAATATTCAGAGCTGTTTGACACTTGCCAAAGAAAACCCCAAACCAACTAGAAAACCTAAACCACCCAACCAACTAAAACCAACACTGATAACAACAAGATGATTAATATTGGTTGGAATGAATGATAAGCTGGGAATGATCATGAAAATTTTGGGTAAGAAAACCAATCAAATAAAAAAGAGGTGATATGAAAGAATGATGAAAATTTATTTAGTTGAGAGGAGAGAAATGCACTTAAAATGCTTTGATACTGACAGAAGTCTCCCTGTGTCATAATGGCCTTTGCCAGCCTGGACAGAGTAGCTCCTAGTTTGACAGTATGGGGCACAGTACATAGGCATCCACACCTTTGGGGGCTGGGTGGCACTGGGCCTTCTGGGGGTCTTCATCACCTGTGTGTGATGAACTAGCAAGCTGAAGAGTTTTGTGTACCTGCACAGGTACACAAAAAGCTGGAGCACCCACACCTACAACACAAGTGTGTGCAAGTAGGGTACCCCACAGTGCCCCATGAGGAGTAGCTTCAGGTCTAGTTGTAACTGTGTGAATGTGTCCATGTTATTAAGACATGGGATTTGTCAAGGAAGAGTGTTCACAAATTTGTGGTCATTTATTAACATTTTGTGAGTGTCTAGTTATCAGTATGCTTGCTGTATCGCTGACATCCATCCCCGATGTACAGTTCCCTGATTGCTTGTTAAAACAAAACCAATAAATGGTTCTTATCTTTATTTCATCTCACATGTTATTATTTCTTGGAGTTAACTAATTTGCCTGAACAAGCTCACTTTGAAGAAGCAATAAAAAATGTATATATTTGATTGCAGTTTATTTTTTAGGTTTTCTAAAGGTACTAAGATTGTGACCTTGCCATTGAAATAAGACCCTGACAAATGAGTATTACACCTGCTTACAACTCTTCAGTTGGACCAATATCACCAAGGTTATATCAGTGAGCAGAAAGAAAAACAAAACACAACTGACTCTTTATTATTTAGACTACAGATTTAATGTAATTTGCCTGGATAATAAAGAAAAGCTAGCTGAAGTAAGCTACCTAAAGTAAGCTAGCTAAAGAAGCTGGCAGCATACTTATTACCAGTAAGCTAGCTGCAATTTCTCAAGTGATCTCAAAGCTAATTCATCTTAAGTATTCATTACCAAGAATAAGCAACAACTGGTGAATCTAGACCCCAGTGAATTGAGACATTTGTATAAAGCTATAAGACACCACTGCTAAGTCATCCCTACAGGCACATATCTGCCTACACTTGAACAACATCTTCCTAGGTTGTGATGAGGAGTGATTATCTTTCAGGAGATTAATCTCAATTTATTAGCTGAGTAATTCTCAGTCATGTCCTCTTCTCATATCTACACTTTTGTAAAACAGTCATGCTCTTGTTACTGCCACTCATACTTTTAACAAGTCTGTTCTGCAAACCTCTCGGAATTCAATTTCACACAGTTTACTCACAACGTAATTGGCTAACTTGATAATGTGATTTTGGTCATCTGGGTTCACTAAACTAAAACCTTACACACTAAAGTCAAGGTTTCAGTCTGTGTACTTTTAGAGAATTAAACACAAATACATATACGCCTACACATATAAACACACACACTTTCCTACATATTTATACTTACATATGTATAACTACATATGTATTTATATGTATACGTATAAATACATACATATATACAAGCAAGAAGGAGGAAATCAAACAAGCACTGTGAAACAAACCTACAGTCACACAGAGAAAGACACTGCATTACTACTGAGACATCTTTTACTGTGTAAGTTATTTTAAGAAGCTTAAAAACCTTCTGAAATAGTACAGATATGCTTCTACTAGTAATACAATTTTAGGAAAGTTAAGCAATTTTAAGGGAGGGCTTCTTAGTCATAATTTAAATGCTTACGTACCTCAGTTATTTTGAGAAACTATTCTGATTAGAACTGTTGTTGCTATACTAAAAAAAAAAAAAAATTATCAGCATTAATAAAAATCAAAGTGAAAGAATTATCTTGAGCAAAACTAGGAGCCTTTGTTTGACAACTTTAAGCTTTTGAGCAACTATGAGGAACATGCTCCCAGAAACTCATGTAAAATGTTTAAGAATGCTGACACTGCTGAAAAAATTTTACAGTAAAAATCAGTTTTCTGTTATGCAGCTTAAATATGACAGAGTCAATAGAAGCATTTAGCTCACCATACACAAGTTGAATTTTAATAAGGAAAGAGAAATTCTTTGGAACAGGTTTTCCATATATCAAAAAGGATCATTATAGTAGCTTTTATTTGCTTCAAGGCAAGTGCTAAGGCATACTCCCATCTATTAGAGCAGACGTCCAATAAGCAACACCTGCTCTGCATCTTAAACACTATTTTTCTTCACACCTATCCAGTCACAAACAGTTCTGCAGTAAGATGCTCTGACTTACTCCACTGAAACTTGCAGAATTGAATATTCATCAGGAGAGATAACAGTCTTTTTCTCCTTACTTAACTGTCCTACCCAATAGAATAGTATTAACCTCCTGTCTCCTTTTACACAAAGGACAGGAGAGAAAATTAATTTTCTTTTCAGGAAAAAAAAAAAAAGGAGGAAAACACATTCTGTAGTCTCTTATAGCTTGATGAGTGTACTCTTTTACAAACTAACAAATGTCTATTAAAATCCTGTCACTAGTGATCACATAGAATTACAATTACTAGTTCCTATAGAAGTGTTCAGATCACTGATTCTTTAAATACTTCTCTCCAATTCTGGCTTCCCAGGATCCTGAAATTAGGTGGAACAGAACCAATCCACTCAAATCAGAAAATACTAGAGAAAAAAACAGTAAACTACTTAAGAGCTTTCAGGTTAGCCCAGAAAATTGATTTTTTTTTTTTCTTTTTTGGTAGGGGGCAAGGTACAGGGACAGGAGGAAGAAAAATTAGCTTTGAGCAGTTAGATGCCAGCTTTTTCTTGCTTGACTAAACAGGAAGCATGCAATTGTAAAAACAAATAGACTATCAAAACCACCACATAATTACCTTTTGAGCTGTTATGCCAATGCAGTAAGCATGTTAATGCAGAAGGAGTCCTTTGTAGGTACATAATCGCAACAGTAAAATTCAGTTTCATTGCCAGACTTACTTTACTCCATGTGCATTGTGTATCACCCTTGCTTCCTTCCTTTAGGCTAACTAAGCCTACTGTCAGGTAGCCCAGCTGCTTTACCACCAAACACTTTAATAAGCCTGAGGAGATTTGCCTTCTAGATAAAGAGAAAACACACCAGTAATCTCATTTTTATGTCTCTGAAAAGGAACTAGTATGTAACTTATAGAACACCTAATTCCTTCAGAAACAACTGACTTAGAAACAACCATCTTGAAGGAAAACACCTTCTGCAGTCTATGAAGTCTCCCAGGTGGTAGAAAGGACACACAAATGAGTCGTGTCCCTCCTCTCTTTTTCCCCTCAGAATGGAACCAGCAGCTCTTCTGAGGGTTTAAAGGGCCCCTATGCATCTTATATTCATTCTTCATATAAATTTTAAAGTAAATTTTGTTTAAGCAATCATTGAAGGCGCAGATTACCAAAAGGAAAAAAAAAAACAAAAACACAAAAAACCCAAACCAAAACAGAAGAACTGACCAAAAACCAGACCTAGAAGTGAGATAAGTAAATGGGATTACCATGAAAACAACTCTCTTTTCATTCAGAATGGCTTGCAGACACTAAAATTAACAAGATAGACAGCTATAACAATTACAATTTTGTGCAGTGTTGTCAAGCTAGTTTCTCCATCTTCTCAGAGAATTCATAGGTTGCAGATGAAAAAAATGTCAGCTAAAGACACATTAGCTAAAAACTTACTAGAGTATCTTGACTGTTTAAAATTGTCTGAAATAAGGAAATAGAATATTGAGAGTTGACGAAAGCATACAGGAAGTATTTAAGACAATTTAAGGAAAAATTAGAGAAAAACCTCTTATTTTCTCCAAATTAAAGCAAAAACTTTTGTCTGTTTTCAACAACAGTTAGACTCCTAAGCTATTTAGGTATTTTTATTCAGGAAATCCTGTACAGGTGCCTAAGTGACATAATTGAATATATTTGAAAATATGACACCAAATCATATATGTATCCTATAGCATCATGATTTTATTTTCTGTCATTTGGCTCCATCATTAAAATGTACCTTGATGTGTAATAACCAAAATATCTCTTAGCAGAAATAACAGAGAAGACTTGCGTGATTTAGTATGAACACACAGAGTAGATGAAAAAAATAAAACTAAAAAGTGATTTAATTATACAGACCTTTCATAATGAAATAGTTTATTTTAATTAACTACAATTGTTAGAGATTTACATGACATTTTCTGGCAATTTTCTTCAAATTTTAATGTTGTTCAGTAGAACATGTGAACAGCATCATCATTTGCCATTTACTGAGCTGTTTTTTTAGCTCTGTAATAGGAAATCAAAAGGGTAGGTTGCAAGAAACAGAACAAATGAAAAGAACTCAACATGTAATTTTTGATAGCATGAGACATACTATCTTCAAAGATGCTTATTATGCAGGAAAAAGATTTGACATCACTACCAATGATAGGAAAGAATCTAGATGATTAGGCTCACAGTACAAAATTGGAAAGAGACAGTAAAAGAATCTACATAGCTCATAATCTGATGATTATAATCCTGCAGAGATCTCATAATCTCCCAGCAAAGACACTGATCTTAATTCATTGAGAATGAGAGGATCCTGGTTCCCCATTTACTTTATCCTCCTGCTATGGGTTAACTCCAGTGGGAAGTCAAACACCACACAGTTGCTTGATCACTTCTCCCACTCTGCCAGGGGAATGGGGGAAGAGGAAAGGAAGAATAAAAGAAAGAAGACTTAGGTATCAAGAAAATAATAATAGTTGCTTAGTAAGTGAAGAGTCACTCCCCACCTTCCATGGGTAGAATATTGCCCAGACAGTTTCTGATCTAGAGTTGGCTAACCCTTATAAACCTCTCTTTTCCTTTTTATTAGCAAGCTTGATGTTATATGGTATGGAATATCTCTTTGGTTAAGTCAGGTCAGCTGCCTGGTTGCGTCTCCTCCCATAGACAACCCCCCACCCAATAAATCTATTTACTTGGGAAAAAAAAGAAGCCCTTGATGCTCTATGAACACTGCTCAGCAAAAGCTAAAACATTAGTGTGTTGTCAGGATTGTTTTGGTCAAAAATCTAAAGCACAACCTCATATGATCTGCTATAAAGAAAATCAACTCTGTCCAAACCCAAACTGGTGCACCTCCAAATTGTTTCATAAAAAGTAGGCGGCATCAAGCTTGCCTTTGTCCTTACCAAAGTTTAACAGTAAGGACATGGTTAAATCCTTTGAGTAACTGGATGTAAACACCAAACATCCATTCTCTTGATAAAATCCAGTTTACAAAACTGGGTGGAAAAAAGGGTGGAGTCTTCCTCTCGTCCTGATTCAGTTGCACAAGAGTATTCCTAATCCATGTTTTCAATTACCTTTCCTTGATAGTAATTTCAGCTATGGCGCAGTGGCTTACCAGGGAAATTTGAATCCTTGGCTGATGGGTGTTTGTGTTCACTAGGCCTATCTCTGATGTAAGAGTTGGCAATTACAGTCTAAAATACAATGAAAAAGGAGCAGTTTCTTCTCAGTTCTTCTCAGACTAACTGAGCTGTACCTGACAATGTTGTTCTTCTATTCTCTTTTTGGGCAAAGTCCAGTGCATTAGTTTATGTTGTCTTTGGTGATTTCAACAAATATGGTAAGAGTTCGCACTTAAATAGAACAGAAACTCAACCACAGCCAATTACTCAGTCTCAAATGAGATCTGTGGCTGCAGCTGACATGAGTAAGGACATGTTTTCTAAGCTGCCTCTGCTCTGCCAGCAACAGGAATAGATTCTTCACCTAATTTATTTGCACCCATGTAGCAAATATTTGCCCAAATTCCTAGAAAATCTTCTTAATTTTGGTAATACTCTGAGCTATCTTAAAAGTAGTGCATTTATTGTCTAGCTAGTTAGCTTGTAGTGCTGACATCACTTCACTGAATAACTAGGGCATATCATAAGAGCTGAGCAGAGGTGAAATTTCAGAGTGTTCTGCGGTATGAGCCACTCTAAGTAAACTTTTGAGCAAACAAATAATTATTATTTGGGTAGTTGTTATCATTTTGAAGTTAATAATTTTGAGGTATCTTGCTTTTATTTCACTGAGGAACCTAAGCACCTTAAGCAGGATTAGGGAAGGCAATGCTCATTAGAGAAGGCAATATAAATGCCTACATACTCTACTGAATCTAGCCTTTTCTATTCTTTTTATTGCAGTGATAAGAAGGTATTGATATTTGAAAACAAAAAAACACCATATATAATGATGTACTAATGTTAAATCATGACTGAATTTCCTTGCCATGACCTCACATGAATATTATGCTTGTGATGATCTTAGCATGAAAAGAAAAAGATTCTACTTTAGCATGCTTGAGTAAATTCTCTAATATTGTCTCTCTTCCCTTTTCATTGGCAAAATATTAATTGCTAAATTCAGAATGGAAAGGCAGTAATTTGTTTCAGTGTTGAGAGAACGATTTCCTTGCAGTCTTTTTAATTATATAGTAGTCATTACTGTTTTGCTTAAAAGCTTTCATAACCAAGATTAATGTGTAAAGGAGCACATTATTACTAAGACTTCTTACTTAGTGACTGTTTGAAGAGAGCTCATGTAACATCAGGGGATATCTTCAATACTTTTAATACAGTTCATATGAATGTCCATGTATTTGCTTCCTTTTACAACTAATTATTTCTTTATTTAAATGATCTTCTTCCTGATATATGTCATAGATGCCACTGAGGATTTTTTTTATTATTCTGGGCAATTTTTTATTTATTTAATTTTGTAATGTTTTTTTGAAAGTATGAGGCTTTACACAAAATACATAAAAGTGCCTACATTATTTGGAAGCCAATCTTGCAGCAGCTATAGTTTTGTTGATATTCATCTTCTGTACAATTAATGAGAAAATAAGTTGCAAGAACCAGAAGGAAAGTAGAAATTGTAAGGAGCTGCCAAGTCTGATAACCCAATAGATCTGTGGTTGCTGAAGCTCCATGTTCCCAGGTCCAGCCTCAGCAGGCCCACACTTAACATGTACACACAGTATGTACACACATAGGCACAAAACAGGTCACAAGGACCAAACAAACAGAAAGCAGAGCACTGCCACCGATAGCTTCAGTGGCCTCACCCTGTTCCCCAGTCTGGTTGTTCAGGCCAGTTTAGTATGGTGGAAGTTTATGTGTACACAGAGTCACTATAGATCCCTCCAGAAGCTGGTCTTGGATATTCATTCTATCTAGCAGCCAGAAGGACAAGTTGCTGAGGCCACCTTTTTACACATAACTAGTCCCTTTCTCCTCCTACACATCTACTTTCCCATGCTTATTCCTTCTCAACATGACTTGACCTATTCCATTCCCTACCTTTGGTTCCTCCCCTAAACATCATATAATAAGCCTTGTACAGTCCCAAAATACTCTTCCCTTCATTCCATAACAATTCCCACAGCCCTGTAGGCAGTAAACACAGTAATCCATAATGAACTTCCACTGACTCATTGTGAAGGGCTTCACACCTGGCCCATAGGGTTGACACGTCCCCTCTGTTAAGGTGCGTGTCCTCCATTTACCCTGAATTGTTCAGTTTCTTTTATCTGTCATTGCTGTTCTGAGTTGCTTTGTGTGTTTGAAGATGAGTCCTTAATCACATATGCAAACAGAACTAACAAGGTATACAGTGGGCATGAAAGACCATGGAGTGAGGTAACAAAACATTATACTATTTGTAGTATGTATGTGACAAACAAAAATGGAGCTGGTTATAAATATTTACTTAAATCTGACCTTAATCTTTAAACATGCAGGTGATAATAGCCATTTGAACTATATGAAATGATAAATGAAACAAAGCTGTATCCTTATCTTCCTTCAGCTTTATTGGGGTCTGTATTGAGAGACACGTATTAGGACGCCAAAATCCATTTTGATCCAATAACTGATCCCACAGTCTCTATGGTTTTGTGGTTTACTTTTGTTTTTTGTTTTGTTTTTTTTTTTTCACTTATCTTCCTGACAATTAATTTTTCATTTCTGAATGCTTATGAGTGTATCACAAAAGTATCTGTGGCTATATAAAAGGGTTAAGATAATTCTAGTTATTTTAGCGTGTTGAAAACTTTTACCTGATAAATAAATTTGCTCTATATATTCTTCATGATTGAAGGACTTGATACCTAAGCATGTGAGTATCCTGTTTTAGAAAGTTCACAACTGAAGAAGACTTTGCAATTATAATATGAAATGGGGGTTAAAAAAGTGCCTGTACTTGCTAGAAGAGGAGGGAGGCAAATAAATTACTGAAAAGACTATCAATTGTAAGTGAAATTTTCATATGGAAGGATTTTAAATACCGATATTGATGTCAGAATCATTGGAAAAGCATTAACAATTTCTGTAACCTTTCTGCTAAGTTATCTGGAAATGATTGAACCAAAACATTATCATCTCACCTTCTACATCTTAAACCAGTTCAAAAAGTACTGATTCACTCTTCAAAGATGGCAAAATTTGCAATTCCCGGTATGTCTTGTTTCTGTCATTTACAAATGAAAAGCTTTTTCAAACCTGCCTTGCCTCTGTCATGCTGAATAGTCTGGCTGTCAATCTTGAACTGGATTACATTGTTGAAAGCAAATCTGTGTCACTGACCTTACCAGTAAGGTTGAGGATGCCATGGAATGTCATCCCAGGAGACACCATTTAGAAGTTCTCTGCGAGACTTGTTGTCACCAACACACTAACTATGAGCTAGAGATGATAAAATTGTCAGAACTGAAAAATGCTGAAGTACATTCCAAGAGACATTGCGTACTGAGGGCTACAAAGAGGGTTAAAAGATAAGCAATCCAATTAATGCTATTGCATGTATATAATATATGAAATATAGTTTCAGAAAGGAGACGGCTTTGAGATGAAAAAGGAGATGAAAGATTTTGGCTAGCAACTTCAGTGAAAGACTCTGAATACCCAGTTTCTATGAAAAGTAACATAGTACACAGCTAAATAAGGTTCCAGGAACATAGCCTGAAATATCTTTTTTTTTGTTGTTGTTGTTTTTTTTTGTTTTTTGTTTTTTGTTTTTTTTTTGTTTATAGACTTTTATTTCATATTAAATCAGGAAAGCATTTTGATAAATAGGGGCTTTCTTGAGAGTTTTCCAGGAGTAAGACAACTAGGAGTATGCTTAATCTTATCAATTATTATTAATTATCAGTATTTATTATCAGTGAATGTTTTAGCTCGTTGTTTTAGTGGTCTTTTGTGTGTGTGTGCGTGTGTGTTTTTTTGTTTGGTTTTTTTTTTTGTATTTAATAAAATGGAGGTTACATTTATGCATAAAATCGTTTTCCTCTGTTTAAAAGTACATCAAGCTAATGGCTGTTTCCTACATTCTGAAAAGTCTGGATTTTATTAGGATGCAGGTTCAGTAATACTTGCAGTTTGCTTCCTAACACCCTCACATTTAAATGAACTAAATTAGTTCATTTAAACTCTGGTTTGAAAGCAGCTAATAGTATATAAGCAAAAATGGCTTCTCATATAATGGTTTCACTGCATTTTTTCTTAGGACGTTTGTTTAGGTAGTATATCTGGAACCTGAGACATGATGCAACATCAAATGTTTTGCTGGCAGCATGATCCTAACATGGATGAAAAGGCATGCTTTGTACAATCCTAGAAAGTCTTTTTAACATTCAGCTCAAAGGGAACTAAAGAAGCTTTATAGTGGTGTCTGTAAAGCCTCTTCACTTGTGAACAAAACTATGACAATCAGGGATCACATCTCTTGCCCCTCTTAACTGCCTAAAGGTATAAACAGACAGCTCTGCAGGTGCTGATACAGAGGAATCAATCTGTCCTATTTTTCACTGGCTGGAGCTTACCCCTTTCTACATCTCAGCTGGTAAAGCGTTTCTGGCAAAATCTGTCTGATCCACATTGAGAGCAAAGCCAGTCAAATTTTCAAATGATACAGAAAAACACATCAGGTTGCTTATAATACAGATTAACACAGAACCTGCTACCAACAGGTGAACTATGGGGCTTAAATAGTATGTACGTAGATCTCAGCTTGCCTGCCTTAGAAGTAGTCCTGAGACATCTACAGCATGGTTGGACATTCTGAGCGGCATAGACTCCAGCAGAGAGAGGAACAGCAACAACAGCCATCAGCACAGCTAAATGTGAAAGAGGATAACCGTCCTGAGCCTCAAGCCAACCATTTAAATTGCTTGTACTTACCTGGGTGATTTTGCCTGAAGAGCATGAGGGATCAATCACAGGAACCACTCTGCTGGAGGTTACTGCCCTCTCAGTTCTGCTGGCAAAAGGCTAATAATGAGCAGCTGGAGGGCATAACTGTAACAAGGGTCTTCCACTCACATGCCAACTGTAGCGTGATGGTTGTCTACAATCTGTTTGACTGATCTAACTATGCTAGCTTTAGTGTGTAATATAGACCTAGGTTAATTAAAGTTGCTTTCTAAGTTGCCCTGTATATAAATCCTTACATTTCTGTAGTTGAATCTGCATTATTTACCTGTATTTTTTATGAGAATGTTTCTTTATATTAATTTATATTATTCATAAATAATATGTTATGGTTTCTCTTTTTGCAGCAAAAAAACCCTTTAGATAAAAGCACATGGTATTGTGACTTTTTTTCCTGAGCTTAATGCTGCTCCATTGCTTCTGGTTCACCTTTTGGACTAAAGTGAGTTTGCTGCTTACAGAGGTGTGTGATTTGTGATTGGATGTAGGAGAAGGACTTTTGGGAACTGTACAAGACAATGAGATGTTTAGAGAAGGACCAAAGGAGAGGAAGGGGTGTTTGAGGTGTTTTGGGGTGTAGCAAGCATGGAAAATTATAATCAGAGAATCATTTAGGTTGGAAAAGACCATAAGAACATTGAGCCCAGCCATTAACCTAACACTGCCAAGTCCACCACTAAGTGATATCTCTAACCATAACATCTATATGTCTTTTAAAACACCTCCAGGGATGGCAACTTGACCAATTCCCTGGGAAGTTTGTTCCAATGTTGAATAACCCTTTCAGTGCAGAACTTTTTCATTATGTCCAACCTAAACTTTCCCTGTCCCAACTTTAGGCTGTTTCCTCTTGTCCTGTCATTTTTTATTTAGGAGAAAAGACTGACCTCCTCCACCTCACTACAACCTCCTTTCAGGTGGCTATACAGAGTGCTCAGTTCTCCCCTGAGGCTTCTTTTCTCCAGGTTGACCAACCCCAGCTACCTCAGCTGCTCTTTATAAGGCTTGTTCCCTAGAGGTAAAGGGCACAGAAGAGGATGGTTGTGTGCACAATGCTGCTCAGTGTACTTGCCTGACCATGTCCTACATTCCATCGGCACAGTTGGTCTTATTTTCTTGTTAAATTCCATTTCAAACTATTGTCTAGGGAGAAGGGCTCTTTTGTGTGTGCATGTATGTGTATGGGAAGTCTAAGTGCCAGTGACTGGAGTGCCAGAGGGTCTGTGTGTCTGGGTCACCAGCAAGAATGATGAGAATGTGTACATAAGTCAGTGATGATCAGAAAGCAAATATCAAGTCAGACTAGCTGGTGAGTAGGTGGGACCAGAGACAGACTGTGTGACCTCTGTGCATATGAATATCAATGTGACTAGCAATGGGGGAGAAGGAGAATCCAGGACTAGTGTATCTAATACCCTTTACTTGAAGGGTTACACAGTGTATACGTATGAGTATAGGTCTGAATACCAGCACCTGGAGTGGGGTTGTGTGGCTTCAGAGGTGGCATGGCCAGATGCTACCAAATGGGGAGCCTTGGATCCATGGGCAGCAACCGGGCAGACCAAGTTTCTGGAGGTGTGAACATTATATACTTTTATCTATTCTTACTATTGGATCTTTATCCTGATCATCCAGAGAAGGGAACGGCATGAGGCTGTTGGTGGTGTTTGTGCTCATGCAAGTGCTGCATGTGCCTGCATGTATTGATAAGTGTGGCTGGCTATGTATACAAGTGGGCATGTATTGTATATATATGTTTATGTCTATGACTACTGAGAATGCTACTGGTTGCACCCAGTGGCAACGTTGCTCTGTTGTTAGATTTGGCAACTCCCTATCAATATATGTACAAAATGGCATATAAATTATTTCAGCTTTAAATATGCTAAAAGTGACTTATCTATACAAGTCGCATGCATCCTATGTTGAATGTGTGTATTAATTTTTGAGGAGGATATATAAGTTCTTTTTTAGATAAAATTGTTTTATTCGGCATTTTTTATATTTCTTGCATGGAGTGTTTGCAAGTACATGGTTAAGCTATATAAGTTCTTAGAGCGCTATGTATCACTATTCTGAAGACATGAGATATTTTACTGGTAGTAATAAGGTGCTCCCAGCAAATGTCATAAAGATGGAAAGTGGAGAATGGACTGACAGCCAAGATAGGGATTGATTCACCTGAAACACTATCAGCTTTGCTGTCACTAGAAGACTTCCATGCTATGAGGTAGCAGCAGCCCATGGAAGAATCCCTGTCTTCAAAATTGTTGTCACCACAGATGACAGTGCTGCAGGAAATTAAGGTACACCTGAAATCATGCAAGGAATTTAAATAGTTTTCCTGGATTCTTGATCCAAATCCAAATCCTTCCGGCCTGTAACCAATCAAGATGAAATCTAATTAGCTGTTGTGCATATGTGGCCGAGGGAGCATAGTAATATCTCTGTTAAGATGAAATATTAAATTATAAATATAAATTCATTAAGGACTGTAATTTCCCCTTGAAGAGGGGGGAATTATATTCTTTCCAATAAGCATTGAAATTCTTCTATCACTCTTAAAATAATCAAATATCTGGCTTAATTGTGGACAATAATTATATTAAGTTCAATTATAATGTTAAAACCTTTGAACTTTGCTTAGAAATAAGTATGTAACTATGAGTTTGTTATGAGGGTTTTTGTGTTGGCTGCTTAAGAACCAGCTTTGTACAGAACAAACCATGAAATATTTAAATGTAGTTAAATTGATTTAATATATGATAGTCCCACCTGTATGTCATTTCTGATGTACAGCTGCCACACACAAAATTAAAAGATAAGTAACATGATTACAATCAGATTAGTGAGTCTGCACAAGTAAATGAAATTGCAAATCTATGTTAGTGAAAGCTGCACTTCCTAGCGAGACCACTTTGCATATCATTAGCTTAAAATGAATTTTCAACATTCATATAAAATACTGGCTGGAAAGTCCAACCTTTTTAATAATACTGTATAAATCCAGAAAAACTTCCATCTCTTGAGGCGTGAATTACTGGCTATTTCCTGCTGGAACTTTCACCTGATATTTAGTTAAAAACAGAATAATTAATGTAGATTGATCATTGATCAAATTGAAGGAAGCAGGCTTTTAGGGCACAGAAAATTTTTATTTTCACTGTGTTTGGGCACCAGGAGTAAACAAAAGGATCATCATTTTACTGAAGAAGTACCACGTATATAGTCAAATAGTTCAAAACAGTATGCAACTTCATGGTAGTGCCGTAAAATAAAGGATGGTAGTATATATATATTTTAAAAACAGTGTTTCTCTATTTAAAAACTCTATAAACCAAAGGAGTACATTATAGTCCTTGGGAAGAGACTGCTTTGAACATTAGAGAACTTGCTTTTCAAGTGTGAAATTACTATTGGTATCAGTTTTAACTCCAAAACTTTCATGAATCTGTACACGTAAGAGTTTTAGACATCACAGTTCAGTTTAGTTAAATTCTGTGTAAAATGAGTCTAGTTGTGCTCCAGTACCACAGGACACTGACACCAGTAACAAAAAACAACAGCTAGACAGAGTCTGAAGCTGACAAAGAAATTTCTGGGGATTTCAAACTGGAGTTAAACTGAATTGTATTCTAAGTTCTGTTAAGGAACAGCAAAAAGTGAATCATATCAAAGTTTTGTATTTAACATCCACTCTTTTGATCTCAATGAAATCATCTGAAATTTTACTTGATAAATGTTATTCCAGGGTAAGTTGCTTTCTATAGGCTCTATTATTGTTGTAAGGCAAAATGTTAAAATTATGGCATTTAAACAATGGTTTCTTTACTCCAAATCCTTATAGCAGTATTCACTTATTTGGAAAGACACACTCTAGGTCATCAAATATTGCAGGTTGGACAGAGAAATTATTATGGAAGATATTTTTCCTGAATATCTTCAGCAAGTCATCCTACTTTAAGTTGTAAATTCCAGAAGATATGTTAAATTTCCTTGGAGTGAGCAACTCATCAAATCTCCAGAATGTTTTGGTCTACCAAATGTAATTATTTTTTTTTAAGTACTTCTTTGATGGAGACACTGTATTCACTATATTCTATCATAGTCTTACAAAATCCATATAGCTTGAGCACTGTAAAGCCATTAAACACATAAGTAGACTAGTAGTCACCATCATTACAGGTTTAAATAGATTTATTTATTAGTATGTTTCTTAGTTATGTTTCTTAGTTCAAAAAAATACTTATTTTTAGGCATGAGTGTCACATTATTAGAAGACTTTTTATCATTACTTTCATATTATATTGTTATTTTCTCCAAAAGCATTCAAATTTATTCAAAAGTGAGGACAAGCAATATCATAAAGCTGTTTCAAAAGCAAATTCTTTAACACAAAATGGATTTTTTTTTTTTAGTTTATTAATATTTAGGGAAAGTATAGAGAGTAGCTTTGCCTTTTATATATTCCCATACAACTCGACAAACGGGAGAAATATGCATCAAAATATATTCTTTTAGAAATCTCATTGTAAGGATCTCTGTGTCATTAAGGTTACTGATCAGAACAGAGTTTGAATATTTTATGGGAAAAATCAGTTTTATGAAGAGAGCATAAAAGAAGGCCTACAAAGAACTGTGCTTGCCAACATCAAGAAAGGGAGAATGTAAAATCTCATAGCTATTAAATTTAAAATCAGATTATATGTCTTCAAAGATTATTTTTATGAAGATATTACAAAGCTACGACAAGTTAGATGGCCATAGACTTTTATTTATTTAGGTATTTATAAGTAAATTCTGTAGCTATTCAAGTATTACATTAAGTTTTTGGCAGAGAATATATAGAAACATATCAATGTCTCTAAAATCAATATCATCCCAAAACAGCTCAGGAATTAGACTTTCTAAAGGGTTCTTCTAATGGGGAAAAAAAAGTTTACTTGTCATATCTGTTCAGCAACAATGTATCTCAAGTGCTTTACCAGTAGGTTTACACACTTGGAAATGAAGGTCTGAATCTTCAAACCACTTAATTTCACTTTATAATGGCAAGAGAATAATATTTTTAATAAATAAATTAAATAAAATGTAACATCAGCCAGCTTCTGTATTAGCAGAAAGCTCAGCATAGGAGTCTCATTTCAGGGTCATATAAGCATGAATTACATTCAGCAATTATTATAGATTAAGGATTATTATTAGTAGGGTCAAAAAAGTGAGCCAAGCTAAGCTAAGAACCACTTATTGTTTGCTTTTGATTTATAACAACTGATAAGATTCTGCTTGACAAGATTCTGCACCAACAATGGAATATAATACAAAGAATCTTTTTTTGTGAATCAGCGGCAATTTTTAATAAGAGATCAGGAAATGTTTACAATAAAACCAGAAGGTGAGATAAGAACAACAAAAAAATCTGAGGCAACTTTTCATATGACAGATCTTCACCTTCAGATGTGGAAATCATAAGAAAAACTCTAGAAAACATTACGAGACTGGCTGATAAAGGAAAAACAAAGGGAGGAATGACAGGTATGCTGGGAAAAGTTACTATAATTTCAAAAGCTTAAGTGCATTATATTTCTTAAAAGAGACCTCTACTACCTTCCTACATTGTGTATGTTGGTGACAAACGTCTTTTGTGTTTTCAGTCTTGTAGCATTTTATTCAGAATTCCTTAACAGCTAGGACATAGGAATTCAGGGTCAGTCTTCTAGATATCCTGCCACATCTAATAATTCTGCATCATAACTTACCCAGTTTAAGGACTTATAAACAATCTCAGAATACATTATTAGGAAATTTATGATGATATTATAAGAATCACTTCAATTATATGCAATAGGATATGGGTCAAGGTTAAATGAGAGTCACTTGTACAGGTAGCAGTTCCAATAGGGAAAGCCCCTAGGCAAGCGGAATTTAAATTGGACACAGACACCTACTTGAAAAAAAACCACTGAAGTTACTGGGCTGCAACATGATGTACAAGTACTGGAATACAGGGTGTCAAGCAGAGTTCATCACTTGATGATAAATTGCCTGGAGCATCTCAGAAAGAGAGGAAGCAAAGTTTAAAGGAAGTTTTTCAGAGTTTGTAAGAAAGAGCGTGAGGATACTGTGAACTGCTAAGATTAAGTGGCATTAAAGGATAGGAAATAAGGCACTAAGAGTAGTACAACTTTCAGAAGTCACAGAAAATATTGGAAGATAATAGTACTGGGGAAAGTGCAGCAAGAAAGGATAGCTTCAGAGCTTTGGTGAAGCTCTTCAGTTTACAGTGAATATCTTAGGTTTTTTCCTAACCATATTGGATCACATATTCAGGCCTTTTGTGTTTCAGTTGACAGCTATCTCTGTGCTTTTGTATGATTTTATTACATATTCTACATGTGGAATCACATTAGGCTGTTGTGTTTCAAGGAATTTATTCTAAATAATTTCTTTGTAAGATTGTAAGAGATTGTCTCTATGTGTGAGAGACCAGAGAAAATGATTACTGGCTCAAAACAACTAAAGGAGCAGGTAGTGGGCAGGCCAGGTTCTGCAAAGGTGGGATGGTGCACTTCTCTACGCCCTCTGCTCCTGAAGCCTGTAGTGCAGCCCAGAATAGCTATTAGTCACTGGCACCCCACAAGCCCCTCCTGTGGAGGAGAGCCCCTGGAGACCAGGGCAGATAAAAACAGTTGCATAAAGGTACATGTGACTGTGGCCCACCATTTGGACTTTATAGCAGCCAAAATTGTGATGAATTCAATCAGTGACTATTAATTTTTCTGTCCCTTGCTTTTCTCTCTCTGTTTATCTCTCTCTCTTTTTCCAACTTTCTCTTCTCAAAATCTGGATAACTTAAAGTTGGGTGTGTTAGAATTTGCTAAGTCAATTTTTTGTGAAGTGCTTTATTTTGATTGAATGTCACTTTAAAATTTGCCAAGTACCTTATTCTACCTTCCTGCTCTACAGTTTTGCAAGTAAAAGTGTGTTGTTCAACCTTCTAAGGACTTGAAGTTGAATTCTCCCTTGCACCTCCTCAGGGAATCGAAGTACCTTAAGCCCTTTTTAAAACAGTCACCAAATGAGTCCAGGGCTTTACACTATGCAAAACCAGAACTAGCACAAAAAGATGTCCATATCTTTTCTGAGACTCACTGAGTAAAGAGTAATATGACAGATGTGAGTTGTGAGTCATTTTTAAAGAATAGAAATTCCTTCCCATCCAAAAAGTAAAACCCAGATCACAAAAAATAATTGTGACATGGACATTAATGAAGTATTAGACTAAAATCTCTGTGACTGTAATAGGTTGGAAAATTCCTAAAGGTAAGTCTCTACTATTGATAATCTGTGTTAGACCCACTGGGGCTATGTAGCCATGGTTCATGACAAAACAATTCCCACTAGGTCTCACCATCATGGAGCAAGTATTTTCCATGTCTGTACCCATCCATCAATATATTTTTTATCTATAACAACCTTATTTGTAGAGTTTATATGGAAAACATAAGCCATGGGTATCCTGGGCTACTAAATCCAGTTCTATCATAATTGTACTATACTTGCTGGGTTTTTTGTTTGTGTTTGTTTTGTTTGTTTTTTTTTCTTTTGTTTTGGTTTGGTTTTGGTTTGTTATTTTTTGGTTTGTGGGTTTTGTTTTTTTTTTCAAGTTTGATCTAGATTTATCTTAAAACTGATTTCTTTTGGGGCTTCTTTCAATCTTTATATAAGACTGATGTAGAGCAAGGAGGTTTCTTTTTTATTTTCTATGGTTCAGTTTCTGAAGATCACTTTCTTCACAGGCTCTTGTGATTCTGTAGTTTACCTCTTACAAGCCCAGTTTCATTACACACTCTGGTTTTGGTAAAGCTTCTTAAAAAGTTTTACCTGCTTACATATCACTTCTTCCCTTGTTCTGACTAGAGCATGATTCATCAGAAAAAAAAAAAATTAAAAAATTAATTTCTTATGTGAATGGTAAGCCTGACTAGTTTGCATACAGCTAGCTAAAGTAATTCTTAACTCCACTTTTGTTTGGTCTTCATCTTGTACTACTGTTCTCCTAATATCCGCATAATTTATGTGCTCAAAGAATTAAATCTTGTATTATACTGCTTTGCAGAAGTTAGATTCCCGTTTCTAAGGAAAAATACTATGTTTATTGTTGATTGAAATATTCAGTTCAACTAATGCAGTTTATTTGATACTTAAGGTAATAAAATCTGTTATTCAGCTAGCACTTAAAATGAGTCAGTTTTCAACTTCATTTTGGGTTATAGTTCACTAGACCCCTATGTCTATGCCATTAGTAATAACAAGGCTCTTATACCTGGTCAGGACTCAGACATTTCTCCTTGTGACTTCTTTGTGGGCCTTGTTCTTTACCTCATACACTTTCTTGCAACATCCTTACTTAGCATGGGGCTTCTGAGAACTGCAGGTATAGCTATTGTTTGCTCTATCAGTAGGGCAATTATGGCACTGTCTTTACCTTTACTTTTACATCTACAGTGCTTTTCTCACCAAATAAAACACACAGCCGGAATCAATTTCTTCCCATTCACACCAGTCTTGTTAAAATGTGTTATTCTGTGGAAAAGAATGTAAAAAAACCTTTGTGTTACAGAAAGAACCAATGATCCAGTAGCAATGAAAATAAATAAATTCAACTTTTTGGTTTAATGTAAGATGTACATGAATTCTATATTCATTATGTCCTTTTACTAAAATATGAAGTGTAGTAGGCAAGAGCAGAACCAAATCTAATCAGGTAGCCTGACTCTGACAGTAGACTGACATTTGCTAGTTGATACTTAAGGAAGTGTAAAAAACAAAGGAAATTTTATATGATGCTTCCTTTATAGTCCCCTAGCCTCTAAGAACTTGAAGCTCAGGGATTTCGTACTACAGACAAGAACTTAGTAAGTAGTTTACAAATGATTTTATACCACTTGTGCTCTGAGATTTCTGCTATAGTCACCATTGTAAGAATAATATGTAACAAGATTCGTTTTGAGACCAAATCTAAACTTCATAAGACTGCCCACAAATTTATATGAAGCAGCTATTGCATGAAACATAGAACAGTTAATTCGACAGGAAGAAAAATTAAGATCTTTATTCTTCTTGATGAGTGTGCAGACAACAAGATAAAAATTGTTTCATCTACTTTTTTTCCTTGCACAAATAAACTTAATTGGATGACCTTTCATAATAGAATCCAGAGGCAACACAGCTTTATCTGGAAGGGTGAAGAATGTTTCCTCTAACCTCAGAGTATACTATAGCCAGGCATCTAGAATGTGGCAAGATACTGAGCTGAATACCAGCAGACATTTCTTGTGTGAGGTTTTCAACCATAAGTATAATGGGACACGTGAAGCCATTTGCTAAAAGCATCAGTCCTTTCCTTTAAGAAAAAAGTTAGGTTTGTAGTTAAACAGAAGGCTGAAGTGTATCTACAAGTAAAATATCTGTATGGTAAGATTCACAGCTTGTCTCTGTTGTTAGCTTTTTCATACAAGTTAGCTATGTGCAGCTATGCACTGAGATCACTCAGATTCTCCTCAACCTGCACTGAGAATTAGTGATGAATTACTTCAATCACTTCATCGATCAGAAGGCAAAGAGCAGGACTCCCATGACATCTTATTTCTTATTTTTAGATAGGTCTCTAAAACATGTGCGATTAAAACCTTCTTGGTGGTGCTTATTTCTCTATTATGTTTCTTGGAAAAATAACTTTGTGTTTGATATACTTTGATATTAAACAAAATTAATTCACCTCAGGAGTGCAAGATCTAAGTGTCTTGTTACTTAGTGAGATAATTTTGGATCCGATTCTAAGACTCTTAACAGTTCACCTGGAATATTTAAACCTAAATATTAGTCAGAGAGTTGACTTCCATTCTGTGGAACAAACTCCTAGAATTTAGGGGTTTGGGATATACATCCTGTAAGACTTTTGCTTTAGGCTACATAACAGTCTCTGATAAGAGACAGTAAGTTTTCCCAATTTTGAATATTACTCTCAGCCACTGCAAATCTATTAATAGTCAATATTAAACCTATCTTCATTAAAAAGGTGGTTTTGTGCTTTTCTTCTTTCTCTTTCCTTTTTCAGAAGCCTATCTTAGGGCATTAACACTTCACTGGTTTAATTTTGATTGGTTTTCCTTTTAAGTAAATTTTCCCATTATTTCAATATATTTAAGGCAATTTTGGCCTGTTATAATAATTCATCCTTCTTCCAGAATAACATGGAATCAAGCAATTGTTTATGGTTTTTACTCATATTTTGGGGCTGAACCAAAATGCACTTGCATTTTTTTTTCAAATTATTTGTTCAAAATTACTGAGATAATAGAAACTAATGACTTGGTATGAACATTAAATTCTGATTGTTGTCTTTTAGGTCTATTTTTAAAAGCACTTTTGACCATATCCAAGGAGATATATGTGGTATTTCAGAAAATTAAAAATGCAGGATATATCCCACACTTGCAGTAATTCTAGTTTCAGACGGCTTAAGTTTAAATAAGGATTTGTTCTACTTGTACTCCCAGATCTATATTCAGTCCTTTCACAGGGTACATTGTATAACTTAAGACAGTACATGAACTATTTTTGGTGCATTCTTACATAGAAAAGAATGGAGGAGGTGGATTTTCTATTCCGTAGATAATTATTTTTTCTTAATTTAGGATTAATTTGTGTATCCTTACTTGCAAACAAACACTAGCTGTAAATGTGTTGCCTCTGAAATACTCCTCTGAAGTCATTGGGTTATACTGCATAAAAATACAAGAATTTGGCTCTCAGATTCTAACTAATGATATAATAATGGCCCGTCTTCGCGAACGAAGAGACGGGGAAGGTCCTTACCCGCATATGCAGATAAGGCCTTCGAGCCTGCGCAGTGGATTTTTTAGGTGACACA
>JAWWES010000133.1:52512400-52534798 GCA_035583135.1 Lophotriccus pileatus | reverse complement strand
ACTAAACTGAAAAATGAAAAATATGTGGGCCCCTCCCCCCCCCCCCCAAATCTGCTATTTGAAAAGAGCAAAACTCTCATAGTTATTACACTATTTGTACTTACATCTTCTCTTAGATCAAAGAGAGGTTTTTAAAATTCTGTTGTCCAGTAAAACATGAGTAAATAAATAATATTATTCAGATATTTGTAGTACTTTCACCACTGTGCTTTTATGTACAAAGTTAGGATGACATGCTACGCTAACATTAAAAAAAAATAGGCCATCTTTGTTCAGCAACAAAGTAACACAGCAGAGGAATGATGGCAACAAACAGATATTTTTGACCAAATAGATCGTAATAGTTTCTATTTCTCTAGCCTGTTTACTAGCAAGGTTGAGATCTGGTCGTAAGTAGACCAGAATAGAAATCCAGCATGACATGAAGCAGCAAATTAGGATATTTCTTCATAATTTTTCATAATAGAGTATATAAAGTACTTCCAGTTAAGGATTTTCAGATTATGCCTATATTTTAATCCACATAAGAGAACTGAAAGTCAGCATGAAACAGACATCACCATGGGTATATAGGGATTTCATTTTTGTTCCTACCTAAGAGGAAATGTAAAGACTGTCTTTGGTCTCTTACCTTGTACTGTGCTTAGTAACATTTTCTATAAAATTTGGATGAAATAATTGAAGACCTAAAGAAATTTTATTGAGGATAAAATACATGTTTTGAACAGGTCAAAAGAAACAAAATTATATTTCAAATTAAACTTCAATTTTGTATTTTCAAAGCACCATTTCTGAAAGTATCTTAGGGAATTTGCATCTGTGTTTATGTAAAACCCTACTTTTTTCTCTAATATCTCTGCATGGATGTGTGACATGCAGAGATGTCTTAATATGTTTCATGGTACTACCAGAAATTATTTGATCTAATCTGAAAAAGTGTAAAGAACGTAATAGATTATTAAACTGATGAATAGAGTATTATGCATTAATTTGGCTCTTTTCGCAACAGGAAACCTAATAGATGTTTTCTAATACCTACATACTCTAGTCCTGTTCAAAGTTAAGTTATGCAGAAAAAACTTTCATCAGTTAGAACAAACTCCTTATGAAGATGTAGCATTGCTTTTCGTAGCCATCAATATCTGAAAAACCTTTTGAATGGTTTTGAGAAGTAGTATCTTTTCTTGTGCAGTTACAAAGGTGTCTCTGATGACTTGCCTCAGCTATCTCCTTCTGGGAGCTCACTCTGTTTGGTTAGTTCAGCCCAGGCATGCCCTCCAGTTCACTTCTTAATCTTGTGTTGATGTAAGTTCCACTTCCAGAAAGTTGACCAAGGAAGTCATTTAACCTCCTTTTGCCCCAAAATTTACAGCAAATCTGAAATACTCTACTGAGTATTCAGAAATTATTAAATTTTATTTTGTCTCAGAGTCCTTACTCATCTCAGTAACATTACTCACGGGTAGTGAAGGTGTCCATCAGTCTTTGTTACGTCTTGATTAGCCTGCAGAAAAAGTAGTAAATATCAATAGTAGGAG
This sequence comes from Lophotriccus pileatus, assembly GCA_035583135.1. Classification (NCBI taxonomy): domain Eukaryota; kingdom Metazoa; phylum Chordata; class Aves; order Passeriformes; family Tyrannidae; genus Lophotriccus; species Lophotriccus pileatus. Next base: position 52,533,260 of record JAWWES010000133.1, on the reverse strand, counting down.
GATACAATTCCTGCAGTACCGACTTACCAATTGAAACTTAATTCTGCATGAATAAATACCACTTAATACGAGAGGAGATATTAAGACAATGCACTGAGTAACAAGCCTACATACCAGTGTCATTCACAGACAAAACCTTTAATTTTCCTAGCTCGTGTGTAGGGTTTGAGCCTGCATATGTGCTCTGCACAATTTTGCAATTTCTAGTGTGAGAATTCAGGACTTGCCTCTCCCAGCTAAGCACTCTAAACTTTAGGCTGTAGAAACATCTGATTCTGTATGAGTAGATAAGCATTTTATGTTGTAGGTTTTACCAAAGGGAGTAAAGAACATGACTGTTTTTCCTTTCTAAATTTGAGCATAAGGAAATTGGATGTCAAAATTGGCCTTGATAACGTCCGTTTGACTCAGTGAGATTACTTTGATTTAAATTAATTTTTGCTTACAAAGCTGGAAGAAGCTTATATCCCCTCATAACCTACATTTCCATTGAACAGTTAAATTGACCTTCAAATTTAAGCCTCTTTTTAAACATAAAATGCTCATAAATGCCTGGTATGCACTGTCATCTCATGACAGTGGTTTGTGCTACAGAAATAAAACAAATGTCCTTCTGGGACAGAAGGGCCTCTTGAAGCAGTAACATTTGTACCTGGCCTCATGACCTCCTCTGTCAAGAGGAAAAGAAGGGTAATTGTAATAGGATACTCCCTTATAATGGAAAGGGAGGGCCTGATATGCATTCCAGATCCAACACAAAGGAAAGTCTGCTGTCTTTCTGGAGCTCAGGTAAGGGACATTACTGGAAAACTCTCCAGTCTTGTAAGGTCCTCTGATTACTATCAATTATTGGTTGTTCAAGCTGGCAGCGAAGCGAAGTCCAAGGGCAATGAAAAGAGACTTGGCAATCAAAAGAGAGTTGGTTGAAGGATCAGGAGCACAGGTAACGATTTCCTTGATTCTCCCTGTAACAAGGAATAATACTGATAGGAATAGACAGATCCATCAGGTCAATGCGTGGCTCTGAGTTTGGTGTAAGTGGAAAAATGTTGGGTGTTTTGACCATGGAATGATCTATTCAACACCTGGTCTACTGACACCTGATGAGGATGTGCCTATCTCAGAGGGGAAAAAGAGTTCTAGTGCAGGAGCTAGCAGGGCTGGTTGATAGATATTTTAACTAGCTTGAAAAAGGGAAAAGGAAAATACCAGGCTTAGCATTGATAACAATAGCATGTACCAAAACTTGAGCACTAATGGGATCCCTTAATCTGCTTTGTGATGTATTGTACCACACCTGAAACATTTCTACACTAATGCATTCAGCATGAGGAGCAAACAAAACAAGGCTGAAGCTTTGGCCGAGTCCCAGAGATTTGATATCATTACTATAAGTGAAGCCTGGTGGGATAAGTCCAATAACTGGAGTGCCCTGTTGGATATTTACAGTCTCTTTAGAAAGGATAGGCAGGGCAGAAGAGGCAGAAGAGTGGCATTGTATGTAATGGGAGTGATAGAATGTATGGAGCTAAGAGATGGCAATGACACAGTTGAGAGTCTCTGGATAAGAATTAAGGGGCAAACAAAAAATGTGGATGTAGTTGTGGGAGTCTACTATAGACCTCCTGGCCAGGATGATGACACCAACAGATAATTCTTTGGGGAGCTATGGGATGTTTCCAAGTCAACTGTCCTTGTCTTTATGGGGGAATTCAACTTGCCAGAAATCAACTGGAAGCATCACACAGGTGGTACAACCCGGGCCAAAAAATTCTTTAAAAACCTATATGATAAGTTTATGGAACAGGTCTAATGTTATGCCCCAAAACCACTTGGCAGGTTTAGGGGGAACTTAATTTGATTCACTCTGGGTGGTGCACAGGAGAAATAACAAAATTCTCAGGTTATCTATTACTTGCAGACTCTAGAACATTAAGGCAGAATAATGCACTTGGCAAATTTTAAAATAACATCCAAAGTAAGGCATTTCATGAAGCACCACTTACCAGACTTTAAGAGAAAAGGCATTGACTGGAATTTTTTAGTCTGGCTTAGAATGTATTTCAAGAAGAAGATATTAGGAAGTGAAAGAAGGAAAGAGAAAGAAAAAGGGGAGAGAAAGATATATAATTGACACCCTAGTATCCAGTGTAGTCCCAGATGCTTTCAAATCTGGGGCAGGGGAGCGCAGTGCCACACACATGGGTCGCCACCTTTTTTCTGCGCTGGTCTCCTGGTGCCCCTCGCCTGGCGGGCACCTGCACTTTCCTGTTCCTGGCAGGGTGATGCAGTTGGATGGTGCCATTTTGAGGTTTTTGGCATGTTGTAGTCAGCAGCCATTTTTAGACCAGATCAGAGGCTGACTAAGGCACCAGGGGCGAGGTGTGGAGCAGTGCATGATCGCATCTACATAGAACTCACACTTTCCCCCCTCCCCAACTTCCCATCTGGTTGTTTTGAGCCAGTCATTAATTCCTCCAGTCTCCTATGGGAGCTGGCTTGGAAACATGCCCTCCCTAATCTGCTTCTTGGCAACAGAGCAGAACTTGTGAGCAAAGTGGAGAATGGTGGCCATCATGGCCACTACAACCATAAAGCAATTGAGTTTAAAGTCTCTGTTGACAGGAAGAGAAGTACTGGCAAAATTTCTGCTCTGAGCATGAGGAGAGAAGACTTCAGGCTGCTCAGTGAATTAGTAAGGTCAACTGGGAAAATGTTTTTGTAGGTGCTGGGGTCCATCAATGCTGGTCACTTTTCAAACATCACCTCCTAAGGGCACAGGAGCAGAAAATTTCTAGAAGTTGTAAACCAAGCAGATGAGGCAGCAGGCTGGCTTGGCTGAGCAGTGATTTTCTCTTGGAAAAAAGGCAAAAAAAGGACGGTATATACCCAGTGGAACCAAGGTCAAGTGACATGGGAAGAATATAGAGATGCTTCTTGCCACTGTAGAGAGAATATTCATGTGGCCAAAGCCCAATTGGAGTTGAAGTTGGCCAGAAGTGTGGGGGACAGTAAAAACAGTTTTTTCAAATACACTAATAGCAACAGGCAGTATAGAAATATCATTGGTCCATTGCAGGATGAGGATGGTCACCTCACCAACTGGGAGAGACACAGGCAGAGGTGTTTAACACATTCTTTGCCTCTGTCTTCAACATGGATGACAGATGAAGGAGGTCTCAGTGCCCTGAGCTGGAGGACCATGACTGCCAGAACGATCAACTCCCAGTTGATCCTGGACTTGTGGAGGATCTGCTGCTCCGGCTGGGTCCCTACAAAATCTATGGAGCCTGATGGCATTCATCCCAGAATCCTCCAATGACATCTGACAGATGTCATTACCAAACCTCTCTTGATGACTTTTGAGCAGTCTTGGGAATCTGGAGAGCTCCCAGATGACTGGAAGCTGGCAAACATTGTCCCGTTTTTCCAGAAGGGCAAGAAGGAGGGCCCTGGAAACTACAGACCTGTCAGTCTCAGTTCAGTGCCTATTAAAGTTATGGAGAAGATTATTCTGGGAGATACTGAAAAACATCTGGAGACCAATGCAGTCCTTGGTCACAGCCAGCACTGCTTCATGAGGATGAAGTCCTGTTTATCAAATCTGATCTCCTTTTTTGACAAGGTAACCCCCCTACTTATCAAGGGAAGTCAGTAGGTGTAGTCTTTTTGAATTTCAGTAAAGCTTTTAATACTGTGTCTCACAGGATTCTTTTGGACCAAATGTCCAGCACAGCTGGATAAACACATCATGTGGTGGGTGAGCAATTGGCTCATGGGTCGAGCACAGAGAGTAATAGTGAATAGGGTAATATCAGACTGGTGACCTGTCACTAGTGGCTCCATCTTAGGCCAGGGCTCCATCTTAGGCCTGTGATCTTCAACATCTTCATGAATGACTTGGACACAGGAATGGAAGGGATGTTACGCAAGTTTGCAGACAATACAATGCTGTGAGAAGCTGTTGACCCCATTGAGAGCAAGGAGGCCCTGCAGAGTGACTTCGACAAATTATAGGGCTGGACAATCCTGAAGCATTTGAAGTTCAAGGGAAAGTGGCAGATTCTGCAACTGGGATGGGGCAACAGATGTACATACAGACTAGGGAAAAATGGCTGGAGCACTCCAGAAAGTAACATTAGGATCCTGGTCGATGAAAAGTTGAATATGAGTCAGCAGTGCCCTGGCCAGGAGAGCCAGTCATTTCCAGGGGAGGATTAGGCAAAGCACCACCAGCCAGTTGAGGGAGGTGATTGTCCCACTCTGCTCTGCACCAGTGCGGCCTCACCTTGAATACTGCACGCACTTTTAGGTGTCACAATATAGAAAAGATATTAAGCCATTAGAGAGCGTCCAAAGGAGGGCAATAATGGTGGTGAAGGGCCTTAAAGTGAAGCCATATGAGGAACAGCTGAGGTCACTTTGGATGTTCAGCCTGGAGAAGAAGAGACTTGAGGGGATACCTCATTGCAGTCTACAATTTTCTCGTGAGAGGAAGAGACTGATCTCTTCTCTCTGGTGACAGGACCCAAGCGAATGGCTTAAAGTTGTGTTGGGGAGGTTTAGGACATATATTAGAAAAAGTTTTTTCACCCCAGAGGATGTTTCAGCACTGGAAGACCCTTCCCAGGGAAGTTGTCACAGTGCCAATCCTAACAGAGTTCAAGAAGCATTTGGATAATGTTCTAAAGCACTTGGTGTGACTCTTGGGGATGTGTAAAGATCCAGTTATTAAAATTATTAGAGACATGCCTCTGCTTGAATTAAGGTGAAACAAGACCATACGCCAAAGTCAATAGTACAGATTTTTATTTAGCAATAAATGTGAGGTAGATAGAGACAGAAAAAATAGGAGAAAAAGGGGTGAGAGGAGGGAAAGTGACAGAGAGACAGATTAAGTAGAAAAAATCTCATCACTCTGTGGATTCCTACAGATCCTGTTGATCCTCTTCTTCTGGTCTTCTCAGTGTTGAGAGTCCCAGTCTGTTGACGTGACTGTTGCAGTCTGGATCCTTTGAGGGAAGCCCAGGGTGGTGAGGGAAGCCCGTGAAACACAGAGTCCCACAGGGGTTTTATTATGCTGGGGTGGAAATACTCTGGTACCTCTCCTGGGGTGGGGAGTTTTACATTGGATGATGTAATACTAGGTCAGAGGACATAGGAGTTTTTGACACTTTCTAAGATGTTACAGCTGACTGTTATATCATCACAGTTGAGTCAGTGATGGCCCATTATGGCCCATCCGCAGAGATTAATATCTTCAGGCTACATGTGAATGTCCTGGTACTCCCTAGAGGGGAATTACCCCAAATGAGTAATTTGTGTAAGGATAAAGAAACACTAACCCACCTCTCAGGATTTTTCTCTGCACCTGGGAGGCTACTTTGCATATTGTCATCTTGCACTGTGACTATCTGAGCCACTGGCATTTCAGTCTCTCACACTTGTGGATATCTTCTACTGGGATAATTGGACAATAGTAACACTTTTATCTTATCTCAGGTTCATCACAGTCCAAATTAATAGGCATATTTGGGGAGGGGCAGATTTTGGTGAGCAGTTGCTCCTTTACACAGTTTTTTTTAAAATCTTTCTGTGATTTTAATAAGGTTTAAGCCATAAACCATTTCAGTCTCTCACAGTATGTACCATTCAAGGCTAAGAATTGAACTCGATGATCCTTGTGGGTCCCTTCATATTTGGCATATTTTGTGTTTCTGTGAAACAAAGAGCCTCAAAACCCCCCACCAAAAAAATGCAATTGATCTGAAAGACATAGAATAAGCCTTTATGCTGCAGAATAACATAAAATATCACCGATGATACTGCTTTTACAAACTCATTATTTATCTATTTATTTTTTGCCTCTACTCAAAAATTTAAGGGAGGCAACTATTTTAGGCTGTGAGTTGATCCTTGACCCTTTGCAAGTCTCAGTAATATCACTAGAAACCAGTGGAAATGAACCTGTGCAAATGAAGGCATTAGCTAAGAATAAATAGTTACCAAATCCACCTTAAAATAGAGAAGAAAAATATGTTTATATCATAATAGCAGAAAAACAATACTCATACTGATTTCAACTACAAACTTTTGTAGAGATAGAACTAAAGCTATAGTATGTCTCTGAAAAATCTGTCTTCATGAGATTGTTCCATGAAAAATTTGCCAGGTTTACTTAGGAAATCTTGTCCCTGCTTTATTATAGTGAACTTTTCTGCTTACTCACTCTGCTGTCAGTCTATTGTTGACGTTGATAAACATATCGTTTTCCAAGTGTTGAATCATTCATTAATGTCAACTCCTTTTCCAGGAGAAACTGTTTTATAGGTTTCAGTATTTTTATTGTTACTATTACTGCCAGATATAATGCAATCTTAAAAAGAAAATATAAATCCTTAATACAAGGCAGCTTAAATCAAGTATTAGAAATTGTGAAATGCTTATTTCCACACTGCCTGGTGTTAAACTTTCAATGTTCACTTTTAAAACTATTCCCTTAGGATGTATTGAATTGCAAAATCCATGAACTGTTAAGTTGCTTGCAGTTTATTTCAGTAGCTTTCTTAGTAACAGTTTCATTTCTAATTTCATTGCTATCCTTACATAGTTTCCAAATCCCAGGAACAGCACAATGAATGCACAGACAGTTCACTGACTTTTGCAAGGTTCTTATGATCCCATTTGTCTCAGCAGAGAATTCTTCCTACATCGTCACTTTTACTTTTTTTTTTTTACCAGCATCTTAAGCTTTAGATGTTACTCAGATTTTCAACCACAAAAGCAAAACTTCCTTCCCAAAAGCACAGTTGCACTGTGATTCATTTTCCTGTGCCACTGGGGAACACTTTCACTATAGTGAAAGGAAAAGTCATTTTGAATGTAAAAGCACACATTAAAAGAGCCCAATTATTTTTTTTTTTTGTTTCTTCACTCTTACTCTCTGCTTCAATGTAACTAGAATTATGAAAAAAATATAAATTAGATTACAAAATATTCCCAAACATTTTTGCTTTTCCTAAAAGGATGCTAAATTGTCATGTTTCGGGGCATTTTCTATTGAAGCATTGGGGAAATTCAAAAAGCCACTCTTGCTCAAAATACCAAGCTCTGGAAAGCCACCCCCTACCAGACTTTTGACTTGTGTAGAGAGTCCTGTTCCTAGTTACAGACTTTTGTATTTGACATGTGCAATGAATGATTTTCCACCCTTGGTTTACACCTATACTGACTTAGAATAGCATAGCATAACACAGCATAACATAGACTAGGATAGAGTAGGCTAGAGTAGGCTAGACTAGACTAGACTAGACTAGACTAGATTAGATTAGAAATTTCATTTGGAAAGCACCTACAATGATCATCTAGTCCAACTGCTTGACTACTTAGTGTTACTGTCCTCCAGTCCCGTGGTGTAATATGCTGTAACTGAGAAAGACACACTAAACACTTCCTCTACATTAATCTGGAATCTTGCTTTTCTGTTGAAGTGTAGGAGGCATGTCATTAAGCCACAAAAGAACTCTAAACAAACCCAGATGCAGGGTCAGAAAAAAACCCTCTCTGTGTAGTGTCACATAACACAAGAATGTCCTTTTGTCAAAGAACTGTCATGTCTCTACAAGACAAAAAAATGTCTTAGTGAGTTATTAGAGGGGAGGCTTAGTCTGAATATCTATAATAACAGCAAATAATGCCCTTTACTGTGCAACTAATGAGAATAAATAGGCCACATGGAATAGTGGAGTAAGTGAAGATATAAAATACTAGTAAAAATATTTCAGGTAGTGTAAAATGGTTGAGTTGATGAGCAGCCAAAATAGGCTCTAGCATCACAATTGAGGTGGGTCATTTTGGTTGATTTTGGATTGGATTTTTTTGAAAGACAATTAACAGCCTGTTTTCTAATTTATTGTTTTGTATTGATGCCAGTCTTGTTAGTTTGAATAAAAAACAAAAACCTGAGTTGACAAAATAGAATTACAAAATAACATCTTTTGAAAAGAGTGTAGGACTAGTTTTTGTACATATTTCTATCTTGTTTTAATCTTCCTTGCATTTCTTACATCCTTCCTAGTCATATTAAAATTTTACTATTAAAAGAGGCGTTAAAGCACTTAGTCAGAGTCCCCACTTCTTCAGACAACTGGCATGAGTCATTCATGTAACTTCTCTCCTAACCAGTCAGTACATCTGGTGCTGCTGAGCAATTAGGTTGTTCTCTCTGATCCGTTTGCACTCACAACAGAGGAATCCCACTAGGATTCAGTGAACATGCCCATTAAGCACAAGGCCTCTGGTGCCAGCTGGTGAGTTGATATCACATTAATGAGTTAAAACTCAGCTACATTCTCAGTAATAGCCAAAGGGCATGCATTGCCAGCTGAAAGGTGGAGAAGTAAGTGATTGCACACAAGAGACATAAAGCTCAACTTTGTCATTGCCTAATTCTAGGACACTGGGATATCTTCCAAGGGCTAAAATGACTTTTTGAATTAATCCACATAATGGTCTTTTCTTCTCCTTTGGCTGTGCCTACTAAGCTGTCCATTTTGTGAAAATGTTTGAGAAGTCTTTAACCTGTTGTGTCCTAGGAAAACTTCCATGTACCAAGAAAGCAGATATGATAGCCATATTCCTCTGTGAAGAGTAGGAGTCTTTGTGCATCTTACCAGAGAAATATGTGGAATCGAATAAACCACATTGCTTTAAAAACATTACTGGGTTAACATTTTGATCCTGCTACTATTTTTTTCTTAAACTAGAAACTTTCAGAACTACTAAGGGACATATTCCTTAATTCAAATTGTATACTTATACACAATTCCAAAGATTATAAACTCAAAAAAAAATATTTTTCTCTTAGGTAACTAAGATACTATTTTTTTTTCTTTTTTATTCTGAGAAAATTATTCAGCACAGCTCCTGTTAAAATCATTACTTAAACTCAGGAAAAAAAGACAGAAGGAATACTTCACATGCATGAAATTCATCATACCTTGAAATTATGCTACAAGAAGATGACATTTCAAGTAAAACATAAACTTCAGGAATAGATGTATTTTTAAAGATATTTCTTAAGTGAAAACACTATTTTCCTGAAGAATACTTCTGATGTGAAAATGGAGCACTTGATGTTACAGTATGAAGTAATTAAGAAAACAGAAAAGAAAATATATGCAAAACTAAAACAGAAATACATGCAAACTCTAAAATAAAAAAATCCATGCAAAAAGTACATCTGGCAGCATATCTAAAGGCTTTGGTTATTAGATATGAGAAAACTAATTACATATCACAATATGATCCTTAAAACATAGGCAGTAAGTTTTTTATAAGAATGAAGATACTTAATGCCAACATTTGTATGGTATAATATCACACATTTGTCTTTCCAGTTTTTGTATAATTGCAGGATACTGAACGATTTCATAAGAGGGAAGAAGAGATACATATCTTCATAGAAATTGTTAGTCAAAATATCTTGAAGAATACAGAAACATACTGAAAATTATCAAATGGGCCTTTATTGAGGTGACACTAAAAGAGAATAGGCAGCTAAGTTGTATATATAGAAGGTAAATTTGTAGTAAAAAAGGAAGCATTATTTAATATTTCCATCAAATACTAAAGACTGAAAGCAAGCACATTTAATGATTCAATATATAACAGATAGAAAAAAGCTAGAAAAAGTAATGTTTCTTATAGTTGATAGTTGTATTAATTGTTGCAATTTTTCTTGCTTACCAGTATGATCATAACTATTCTTTCTGGGTTTGATACTGGGGGAAAAAAAGGGTTGTGAAATCAAACACTTTCAGCATAAACTTGGGATGGAATATGAAAACTGCACAACTTCTGAAAATCCCTAACCACACACAGAGCATAATGCAGTGCCAGAATAATACTCGTGCAAGTGGAGGAGTTTGCAACATCTGAATAAATAATGGAGTTACTTTTACTGACAACAGAAACTAATTTCTCTGTACATTTTCACACTTACAGACTTCATCATAAAAACTACCTGCACAGAAATAGGGTACTGCTTAACATAACTGACCACAAGCTGCGTATAATAAGTGAATGCTTATCGACTGGAAACTAATAAATAGCTCCAGTCAAAAGCTCTATTCATATAGTAGCAATTAAGCTCACCATAGGAATAATAAGCAAGTAGAAAACAAGCAGAAATTTTAATTAATCAGTTGCATAAAGCTTAGCCTAAAGGTGTAGTTCTCAAAACATTGGCCAAATTCTCTTTCCATTACATGTAATAAAAATTTACCCCTGTCTTCGGTGAATGTGTAATTAGGTCATTATTACTTTTGGGATATTCATCTCTAAGTCACTATCATTACTTTTAGTAATAGATTAGATATCATTGCAGTTCAAAGGCAAAAAATATTTGATACATGATTTTCATTCTGTTTAAACTATAACATTCTATATATTACAGTTGACTGACTCCCAACATAGACTATTTTTCTGTCAAATCTTCAGTATTTGCAGGATATCAAATTGTGATTGATCAATCCAAATACCAAGGTATCTGAAGGATAAAACTGTCCAGAGGATAGAGATGTTAAATATAGAGCTGTTACATGTGTGATGTTAAACTCAGGATCCACTGTCAGAGTTTCTGTTTCATGATCAGTCTGAAAATGGAGGTCTGTGTTGCTGTTGTTTGTTGTTGCTGCTGTTTACTGTTGCTGTCATTGTGATCTCAGGAACAGGTTATTTATCATGCATTTTTTAAATAACAGGTTGTGAAAACACTCAAGACTTTAGGGGAAAACTGATGTATCTGTAGAAGTCTACTAATTCTCTTGTCAGTGGGCAAATAATATCACTATGAAGGCATTCCTGTTTCTTCATATAACAGACATTATTTACCAACATAAGATATAATAAAGATATATTAATTATTTATTTAGTAGTAATCTCTGATAAAATCCTATGTATAAGTACCCCCAAAGGAAAATGAATAGAACACTTTTCAAAGACCAATTTGTGGCTTTGCTCTTAATATATACTCAGAATATTTCTTACAGGACAGCTGCTATTCTGACACGTAAAAAGTAACCAGAATTTTCTGTATTTATCTGTTGTCCACTGAAATTTGTTACAAAAGACCTCTGTCAGAAAGACCATTAAAATTACTTAATCTGGGAAAAGCTGACACTCTACTTGCCTACTTTCACAGCAAAATAGTAATTAGCACTTAGAAATGGTACATATGAAAGATGGGTTCTGTTTGAGGTATCAAAAATAAGGGATTACTTAGATATTGGATATTCAGTCATGATGAAGGATGTTATAAAAATGTAAGCTATTTGTTATCATTTATTTGAATTATTTTATCCAATGATTTGTGTATCATAACCCCCAATAGAAATTTTCTGAAAAATTAGAAGCTATGAGCTGAGAACACATCTTGAAGAAATTTATCAAGAGAATGAAACCTGACATAATACTAAAACATAGTGTGTACATAGCTATAGTATAAATAAATTGATTCATAATTGATAAATAACCATCCTATCCCTGACTACTTTCCAAAACCCAGGTAATATAATCTGTTTGATTTTAGAGAGATAATAATGATGACAGATTAACTGATCCTTTATATTCTCCAAACGACCATCATCAGTAATTATAAATTCCATTCATTATGCTAAACTGAAAAAAATTCAATTTCTAAACTGAAAAAGGTGATACAATAGTAAAAAGTTTAAAAGAATTTGCCCCTCTAAAGCCTACCAATAGATACATAAATATTAAAAAAACACTACTGTTTTCATGATGTTTCCAAAGCTGACTCCTACTTTTCCAACTCCCAAAATCAACACTAGTAACTCAGAAGCCCTAATTTTCTTAAGAGTTCCTAAGACTCCAAGTCTTCAGGGTCTCTGCCGTGTTTGAGATGTTTTACCTGTACATGCCTCTAGCTCTGTTCTAGCTCTGCATGTGCTTGGCTATGGACCCTGTTTATCTGAACCTTGAACTGACTTTCTGGCCTGGCCTCAGTCTTGTTCCATCACTAGACATGCCTGGCAATTACTAGGCCGTTTCTGACACCAGTCACCGCTGCTGGACTTGACCCTGAGCTGTGGACTGAGTTCATGGCTTGACCCAGACCCTGCATCATCACTACAAATACGTAAGGTGATCTTGACTCTGGGCTGACCCCATTTGCCACCCCTGGATCTGCCCAGCCTGCCTTCCCCAGGTACAGTGGAACAGGGTCTTTGTGGTTTGTCTCATGCCCCCTCTGGCCTTGCTCCCAGGCCCAGGTCCTGGTCTGCTTCCTAACATGGAGGCACTGCCAGTAGCTAGAGAGGACCCATTATTCCTTTCAACTCATCCTTAGAAGATCATATTTAGAGCATGGCTGTTGGATCACCAAAGAAACCACAGCAAAAGACTGAGCAGACAAAGGAGTTACTTTGCCTCCCCATCCCTAAATTGTTATTCTGTACTCTGACACATTTGAGGCGTTTCTGCTTATAACAAACACCCATTATGAGAACATAAACTTACCAGATAAATAATGAGACTGCTCTTTTGTTCTTCATAACATGACACCCACAGTGTGGCTGCAACATTTCAACCATTGCTTGTGGAAACATACTGTGATATGACATGATATATGCCAGAATAATGTTGAAGGATTGTTGTGAGCAAAGAGAATGAAACCTTATCCATCCTTAAGATGCGGCAGATTTACAGGGAGAAGATTTTGAAGCCAACCTTCTTTTCAGTTCATTTCCTTGAAAGAAGTTCTTTCATTTGATTCAGAGGGACCCCTGGGATCCAAGCAAAATACAGACAGTGTGGATACACCTGGATGAAAATAGGGAATGAGACAAGCTATTCGTGTGAAAAAAAAATGAAACATTTTTGTAAAATGTAACACGTATGTAGAACCAAAAGAAATTATGAATTGAAAAACAAAGGGCAAAGTACCACTCCTTTATGTTTTGAGCCAGGTGGCAGATTTATGAACGACAGGTCTACATCTTTAGTAGAGTGTGATGAATCAGATGGATAACTTATAATGATACATGATACACATGATAATATTTTCATTTTAGAACAGTAGGGTTTATGTAGTGGGATTTAAAAAAGAAAAAAAAGGAAAAACACTGTATCTTGCTGGCCTTACTTTCTCTGCACCTGTTTCTTATCCCCTGTATTAGTTACAAATAGTAAGGATTTTTTCTATTTTGCCTATATGTGTTTGCCTACTTTCTATCCTGACATTACATGTCCAATTCACCCCAAATTTATGCAGCAATATGCCAATATTTCTTATAGAATCATGCTTGTCAAATTGAACAGGGACAGTCTTTTCACTTGTACATGGCTAAAAGAAAAGATTCAAGAGCTGACATATGACAAGGTTTGTTGCAAGTATTAAGCAGCATCTTGACAATAACTATAATTAAAGTTGCCACAGCTTTGACCTGATTAAACAGTGAACAATACAGATGCCACTCTTTGACTACCTTAGGCCGGTGAAGCAGCTGATGATATGTAATATTTTTTGTCAGCCAAGTTAATTATAACATAGTTCAATGCATTTCTTTAGAGGGAAAATATTTAAAGAAATCAATGGAAGAGTAACTGCAATGAAAGCTGTCAGAGTAATTTTAAACATTGCTAACAAGTATACCTGATATCTCTGAAGTATGTTAACTTTTTTGGATATTATTATGCATTTTTAAGTTTTTTTTCCAGAACTTTACATCCCATGCACGAACATTTAAACATACTGAAATTTGGAGTGCCAAAGCTCATACTGTTTCCTGAAAGACTCATCAGAGATGAAAGCTGAGATAGTCAGGCATTTGGGGGACTCAGATATTAATTAATGGGAACTGAACATTCAAATCTCTTAGGTGGCATGAAGAATCATAACAAATGTTTTTGTTTCAGCCCTCTGTATCAAGATGCTGACACAGGTGTTTCAAACCTATTTCTAACACTGATATATGGACAGCTGCATGGATGAGGTATGTACAAAGCAATTATATGCAAGTAGCACTAATGACTGTCATTGTAATGTGTGTGACACTTCTGCTGAAACACTGAAAACTTAGGAAAAATACATAATATTTAAGTATGGCTGGAAACAATTTTTAATATGAGCGACAGATTAGAAGGTTCTCCTCCTCGTCACTGAGTCTATAAGAGATAAATAGATGCAGTACTTTGTGAAATATAAAATATCTTCCATACAATTCTCATAAACAAGAGCTTTGACTACAGCTTCAAATGTACATAATGGAAAATCCCTTGTAGCATAGTCTCAGTCACTTTTTCTCTTAAATTATTATTACAGGGAATTTTAGTGAGGTATGTGTAATATTTATAAACATGCTTTAATTTGTATTTCTGTACCTGATTAAATATTTAGACTGTCTCAGACTGGGAATGAAAAACATTACAACGAATATTTCTACCATCGTTCTTGAAAACAAAGAAAACATTTTAGAACTGATTTATGTCTCAACATTCTCACACAATTAATTCAAATCTTTTCTAAAATCATATTTTTGTGCATAATAAGACAAAAAAGTGCTATTTTGTACTTTGATTAGGTGAGCCTTTTGGCGTAACTGCACTCATACTTTCTTTGTAAAGATATAAATGACAGTCCAGAGAGACAGTCGATGGAGGTTCAAAATTTTCTTAGACAATGCTCATTTTGTAAAGAGCTTTGTAAAGAGCTGATGCACACTTTTTATTATCTTTGCATTTTGTAGCTCTAAGCTTGTTGAACCTAGGTGGAACTGGTGAAAGCAGTTATTTTTGTCTTTTCCTTCTTGAACACATAAGTTGTAGAAAAATAGTATTTTTTTCTTTATGAAAAATTATATGCAATGAAAAGAGTTAGAGGAATGTTCCATAAAATGCACTTTTGGGCTACATGACATGTGATCAACAAGTTCCACAAAGCTCTTTGACCTTTATAGGATCTTTAGTTCAAAGATGATGTGAACTCTGTAGGGTTTCTTGGATAACATGTAAAATTTGCCTGTGACTGATGTTTTAAAAATTTAGAAATTGCTATTAACCTTATATGATGAGATGACTGACTTAGTTGATTAGGGAAAAGCAATGGACAGTTTACACTGATTTCAGTAAGGTTTTCAACACTGTCTCTCATAAGAACCTTTCTCCCAGGTTCTAGTTATGAGACCTGTATGATTCACATTTTATAAAGATATAAATATCCTTTTATGACAGCAAACTGAATTATTGCACTGTCACTGCCCTAGGCAGCTGCGGCTTGCACAAAGGAGCTGTGCCACACCTTGCTGGATAGCAGAACTAGAGCAGGCCACCAGTCTCCTACTTAGCAGATCTGAGTAGAAAGTAATAGAATTCTATAAAATTATCCAGCACATTTTATTAATATTTAACTGAGGAGGTTTGTTTCTTTTTTAGACAAAATTTGTTACAAAATCATAAGAAGTAGCTATTTTTAAGGAAGACACCTCACCTAAGGTCACCTGGGTGGTACAGTCTGACTGAAAGCAAGAAGAGATGCCAGACATTTGTAAAACAAAACTTTACTGCACTTTATTGGTAGGGTAATATTGTGTGTCTGCCTCTAATAAAGATGATATTCTGAAACCTTATTGGAAGATACAACAGTACATACTGGTGTCCAGTACAAGGAGTAGAACTTCTGGTGGGATAGTCTGTGAATCAAAGTTATGCTTTTAGTACGTGAGTTCTTGTGAATTTACAGTAGCTGGCAATAGTAGTAAAACACATTTACTTCTGATATCAAATGGTTACAGCAGAAGACACAACAATTAAGAATAATTAATAATCTGAATGTAGTATCTAGGATCTGTTACCTTTGGATGAACCCTCATGTTTGTTGTCAGTATTGTTGTGGATTCCATTGTATATTGGTTACTTCTGGCAAGAGGGAGTCATCTGCTAGTGTGATCTAAAAGAAAATAGGGAATCACATAATAGAATTTTGTTTACTTTCAAATATATTTATCTCCATTTTTGTGGCATTACCTGTACTATTTTCACAGTGGATTTATTTCAAATTGAAATCAAATTAATTTTCCCATTGAAATTAATAAATACTATTTACCAAAAGCACAGCATTCTTCTATTGCCAAGTTTTAGGAAATTGAAATGCTCTTCTGCTATAAAAAATAAATTACTTATACAGCTTTTACAACTTCATTTAAAATGTAAAGGGACAATATGTGAAAAAAATGTACAAAGTTAAGAGTAGGCATTTTCTCCCTTGCCATCTACTTCTTTCAAATTTTGTGAAAGAAAGGCTTAATTCCTTACCTGTCTTTATGAGAAACTATTTGCTTTTGCTTGAAAAGAAAAACTGCTTAAGTTCATCCAAAAGCAATCTTTATATACTGAGCTTCCAAAACTACTTCCTCAGCCAGTGAAGCAAGCCTGTGAACTACAGTAAAGTCTGCAACAAGGTTAATTTGTTGTTTTCACAGAGGAAAAGGATATTGAAAGATATACAAATTCTGTGTCATGTGAATTTGCATTGATTTATTTTCTAAAATTACTAACTCTTTCTAGCCGTGCTAGGTAGTGTCTCTTCTTGTGGTTTTACACACACATCTTGGCTATTATACTGCAAAGAATGACATTGAAAAGAAGACTAATCATAAAAATAATCTATGGATGGAAACTGAGAGGGTTTTGTCTTTAACAGTTGCAGAAAGAGGATCAGAATTGCTGGCTGTGTACAGCACTTTTCTAGATTAAATTTTTGCCTGAAATAGCTTTTAAAACATGACCATTACAGTCAGTATTTCCTTCATTGTTAGTCTAATAGTGATGTTATCAAGATCTTTTTCCTCTTTTTTCAAATTATAGTGGGAATCAAAATAAATAACTCAAATGTAGAAAACCAAAATTTTGGGTTTATTTATTTCTTGGTTTGTTTTTCTTGTTTGTTTGTTTGTTTGGTTTTGTTTGTTTGGTTTTTTGGGTTTGTTTGTTTTTTCCTTTTTCTTTTTCTTTTTTATTTTCTTTTTCTTTTTTAAAATTTTTTTACAGAAACATATGGAACTCTGGACATTTATTTGCTGTTAAAAATATATGGGTCATAGTTTCAGGGAGATCTACACTTTAGTATCTCTCTTTTCAGGTGCAAAATATAGAGGTCCAACAAAGCTATATCTCAAATAAATAGGAAAAGTATTGCCTACTGACATGTAAGTAGAAATGTAAGAAATAAATACACTATTTGTGAATAAGGTTTATTCCTCAAAGTTTCTACTAAATTCTTAAAAATTAAATAACTCTAGAAAATAATTTAAATATTGTTTTAATAAAAATAATCAATTTAAAAGTATTCTGTAGTAGTTTTCTATATCTGTTGAAAAAGGAAACAAGAGTAAATAATAAAGCCACATAAATGTACCAAGCCCAGAATTATATCTGTAGATTTGAAACAACAACTGAAAATGAAAACTACCAAGAGTTTGCCTTTTGGGGTATTTTACAATCTGACATCAGTCTATTAAGTAACGTGTCCCTTACTGCCACTTATGTGTATGTATATGTAGGCTTTTGTCTTTCCCACATTCAAACTGATTATGGAATTAGTTTCAACTCTTCATCATTTCAGTATTTTAAGATTCCTGGAGTTTGGCAGAAAATAGTAAGTTCACACAAATCATTCCTTCTCAGAGGAAAGCTATTAAAATACAGTACATTTATAGATGCATTCTCACATTATTTGGTAGCATTCAGAATGCCAAAGCCAAACTTTTAAATAGCCATTGCTCTCTTGAATGATCTTGAGATGAAGACTATCTATGACAACATTTAGGGCTCAAAGTAACCCAAGAAAGATGTGTAAGAAAGGAAAAAACACATGTAAGGAAGCAACTTTAGAGCTTTATTTACTTGACGAAGTTACAATTATTGTGGATGCTCAGAGGAGTAATAACTGGTTTTGACATTCTGATTTCATCTTATGTCCCTCTTTCCCCAACCATATGAGCAGGTCTTCCATCAAAACAACTTATGGGGCAAATGAAAGTAGAAGAAACTAGTGTGCTGTATGTGAGAGTAACCCATCATGTTGACGTGTCATAATATGTTTGCCCTACAACAATTTGTTTTTGTAAGATTTGCAGTCTCCTTTAGTCACAGATACTGCATTTCATTCAGTATTACACAATAATTCAATTTTTTTTATTATTTTTTGTACTTGCTCTCTTTCGATGCAAATTAAGTCTTGAGTGATTGTGGGAGATTTGAATTTCTTTACTGTCCTGGCTAGCAATAACACCAGAAGAGGTCAACCTCATTAACAGGAGAGTAATTTAGTTTATCATGACATTAATGCATTCAACAAAACTTTGCTCCTGTACAGCCATATTGCCATGGGCTCTGATTGTCAGGTCCTATAAATTAAGAGTGGGTTGCCAGTAGCTGGATTCAAGAATTCATAGAAAATAAAAGAAAAAACCTGAAGTGACAGAAGATTATTTTTGTGTATTTAAAACTTTATATTCTTAAAATTATATTTTTTCAAGCTTTTCTTTATTGCATTCTACTGTCTTTCTGACTAAAAACCCTAATTATTTTTATTTACTAAAAATAAATAAAAATTTTATTAGTGCTTATTCTAATAATTTCCTTTTATAGAAGAAAGAACATTTGAAAATAATGTTTGAATAATTAAACTCTTCCCGTAGGTTAGAAAAATTTTTACATAGAAGAATGTACCATTTTGAAGTAAAATTATGATTAAAATGAGAATCTAGGAAAACAGCTGGATTAAAGACCTTTGGAAAGAGGTTAAACTAGGTTCTGTTTTGTTTGTTTTTTGTCTAGTCACATTTTCAAGAAATAAAAACAGATAGCTATAAGGAAGATAAAATAAGCTGACTATATACAAAGGATGGAGCTCCTATTAAAGTCCATTTCCTTAATTTTAAAGTTGACACTTTTTCAAGGCAGTAGCTGAAAAATACACCTCTTGTACTGGTGAAATAGACAGGTGGCCAAAAAAATACACCTCTTGTACTGGTGAAATAGACAGGTGGCCAATATGTGCAAGCTGCAGTGAAGAAGCTGAAGAAATTAGTTCATAAAACCAGTCATGCCTTTTATATCCTATCCGGGCATATTAACTTTTATTTCAAGAAACTTCATCGGATGTACAAAATTAACACCAGACATGGAAGCATAAAGCATTGGATAGTGCTTCTGCATTATGGTAGATTTTCCTGATGTTTAGAGTAGTAGTGGGTAAAATTTCACTTGCATCTTCAAGTTAATAGAAGAAACTTATTTACTTGTAAAAACACCCTACATCTGACCTTTTGTTTTCTTCATATAATGAATTATCCCAGCATGGTGCGTATGCAGTAATAATCTTCCAAAAGTTTTAGCTATTTCTTCAGGGAATTAAGAGTTTATTTATGTATTTATTTATTTGAGTAAACTAATAAATAAATTGAGTTAGCATGAGGTATTTGCACCAGGTTCTTCTTATACTATGGCATTGTTTGGCTTATAAAATTCTATTTGTTGCATATGATTTGCATGGAGAAAATAGATTTTTTTTCAATTTCATTGTGCATTTGTTAATCCATTTCAAAAAGTATTATGCTAATTATAACAGTGTGCTTTGCATTTAGCATCTGAATTGCTCATTTTCAAGGTTTTTTTTTTTAAATTGTAATCTGTTAATTACTTGTTTAATGGAGTGTGTAATTACCTACTTTAAGTTAGAAAACTGTTTCCATTTCAAAGCAAAAAGCCTTTTCTAGAAATGAAAGTATGTAAATGGATTCCTTGCAGATACAGTATATAACTGTTTTGCTTCAATAATTGTTCAATTTGTGTCTGAAAATAAATTGTTGCCTACTCTGTGTTTGTAGTTATCATTGACACCATGTTCTAGGAAATTGAGTCCAAACATAAGAATGCATTTCTTTGTGAAAATTTGAAGAAGGATTAACATTGAATAATGGATTTTTTTAAACTAAAAATGAGGAAGAAATAGTTTTCTAATCCTAGGAGATTTCTTTGGTGACATGAAAAGGGAGAAAAAGACCAATTTGTAATTTTTTTGTGCATTAGATTTTTTAAAAAACCTTAACAAACTGAATCTGAATTTTACTTTTCACACTAAAGTAATTTTAAAAATAAATTAGAATGGTAACATAATAATTTTTCTACACTTAGTACTTGCTTTAGTGTCACTTGGCTTTGGATAAGCCAATCACCTATCCAAGGCACATCTAATTTTTTTTTAATATTTCTTTTTATTCCTAAATCTACTGAATTTTTCCACTGCTAAGCAGGAAGTCATCAAATCAAAGGGTCAAAATTTGGGACTCCTTCAGTCCACTTCACTTGTAGAGCTGTATATGTACTGTCAACCTTAGAATTTGATGATGAAAAAAAACTCTGTAAATTACGGACAGTAATTTTTTGCCATCTGAGTGTTCACTTAGTTTGGTGACTTGAAAAACTCATTAGAAAATTGATAGGTCTAGTCTGAGGATGTTGAAATTTCCACTTTCCTGTAGGTTACTGAAATATCCACTCTGTGGGATTATCTATGGTGATTTTTACGTGTCTTTTTTCCTGTTAAATGATTTCTTTTTCCATTCCTTAATAAAAAATTACTTCAAATAAAGTAGTTCAGCACCATTAGCAAATTTGCAGATGACACCAAGCTGGAGGTGAGTGTTGATCTGCTGGAAGGCAGGAGGGCTCTGCAGAGGGACTTGGACCAGCTGGAGAGCTGGGCTGATTCCAATGGGATGAGGTTCAACAAGGCCAAGTGCCGGGTCCTGCACTTTGGCCACAACAACCCCCTGCA
>JAWWES010000133.1:52454939-52483394 GCA_035583135.1 Lophotriccus pileatus | reverse complement strand
TGTATTATTTTAATAAATTGTTATTCTGACTTATAATCTCTTTTTTGAGTTGAGTTCATTTCCCCTGCTGGGTAACTTTTAAACCAGCATAGTCACAATACCTCCACAACTTTCTCTACTACAAGCTAAACAACCCAGACTCTGTCAGGCTTTCATTATAGCGCAGGGGATCTAATAAATCCCATGGCCCTGCTCTGGATTCATTCTAACAGGCCCATGTCCTTAACTTCCATTGCTGGCTCATGCATAATTTTTTGTCTACCAACATCCCAGTGTATTTCTCTGCAGTGTTGCTATCTATCTATCCATCCATCCATCCATCCATCCGTCTGATACAGTAATTGCCTCAACTCAGATGCAGGACCTTGCCCTTGCTCTTATTGAACTCCGTCACATTGACCCACTCCTCAAGCCTGTCAAGATCCCTCTGGATGGTATCCCTTCCTTCTGGCATATCAACTTCATCACTTAGTTTGGTGTCATCCAAAAACTTGCTGAGGCTGAATTTAATCTCACTATGTCATTGATGAATATATTGAAAATTAACAGTTCCAGTAGATCCCTAAGGGGCAGTACTTGCCATTGATCTCCACTTGGACATAGAGCCATGGACTGTAAGTAACTCTTTGGATGCAGCCATCCAGCCATTTCCTTATCCGTTGGGAAGTTCATCCATTAAACTCACATCTCTCCAGTTTAGATACATAGTTGTTGTGTGTGAGTGTGTCGAAGTCCTTACAGAAGTCACAATAGATTTCAGCTGCTCTTCCCTTATCTACCAATGCAATCAGTCCATGGTAGAAGGCCACTAAAGTAGCCAGATGCGATTTGCCCTCTCTGAAGCTGTATTGACTGTCTGTAGTTATCTCCTTGCATACCGATGCACTGACATTACTTCCAGGGTGACAGGAATCTAGAGTTGTTTCTTTTTCGTCTTTTTCTTGTGTTTTTATATTCACAGGCAGTTTAAAAAAAATGAAATTTTTATTTTATCATTTTATATTTCATTATAGGTTTTTTAATATAGCTGAACCAAGCTTATGCAGTTTGCTTTCCTATTTTATTTAAAATTTTCAGAATAAGTCAGTCCATGCATTTTTCTCCTCAGTCAATATGTATTAGTTGTTTTGGATAATGACTTAACTTTAAAAGTCTTTGCAATAAATGGGAATGTGACAACAAAGAGTTTTATGGAAATTGGATTTAGTATGTTGAAGACGATTAGGTTTTATTCAAGTCACACAACTTCTTCTATGAAAGTACAAGAAAAGGGATCTAAGTAGGATTTATGTATCTCCAGGTAACGAAAACTACAAAACAGTATAAAGATATTTCAAAGGTGAAAAACCTATACAGAATTTTCAGAAGTCAAATATGAGAAGAAAAACTTTAATGGTTTAGATACACTTCCTGTAAGAATATGCCATAACTTTAAAAAAAAACTGTAAAGGTTTGGCTTTTAATTACATAAAGTTACACAGAAAATTCAATCTGGGAAAAAAAGGTTTTGCAAACTGAAGAAAATGAAACCATCAAACAATAAACCCCTAAAATACTCCATACCACTGTATTCATTTATATACTGCTTGGCTGAGTGCAGATCAATAAAAATCAAAACCACACAGAATATAAATTGCTTTTATGTTTTGTTCTTTCTTTTCCTTCTGTGGACACTTTTCAACATACACAGTATAGTCATCAACAAAGGTAATTTTACATGCATGCTAAATTATTTCTAGTTAGGGTATATATTTAACCCTAGTAAATGAGATGTTAGCAATTCTTTTTATAGTCTTTGTTTTGCCAATTGTGAAAATAATAATACTTACATCAATTTTAATCTAGAATTAAAATAAGTTTTTTAAAAATTCTTTTGATAAAATGTGGGAATAACCAGTCTGAAGAATAATGAAATTGAACGAGATTTAAAGTTTCAGATCAGAATATTTTCCAGATTCAACTGATATTACTGCATGAATGCCATCACCCGCTGAAAGGATATATTTACTCTCATATATAAATATCATATGTATGCATCTGTATATTTATCATGCATTTCCAGATCTAGACTATATCTGCAATAGTTTATTTCTTTTAACCCGTTTCAGTTATAGCACAGTTTCAAGAGAAATTGTTCATAACATAATTTTTCTCCAAATCTTCAATTTGATTCTTCAATATTGCGTTAAAAATGAGTAGGCTTTCTCAATACCCTTTTTATAAATAATATTAGATAGTCAAAGTTAGTTTTTTAAACAGTTTTCTCTCCAGAGTTTTCAGGCTATCATCTTCAGTGAAGTGTGCAGATCTGATTACCTCTAATTTTGAAGTTTCTGTTGTTGCCATTGTTAGGGGGTTTTTGGTTAGTTTTTTTGTGGGTTGTTTTTTCTTGTTACTTACCTGTAAAATGCAGGATGCAGTAGCCATTTATCTAAATAGAGTTTCCAGAAATTTATTTAACGAGGTTTTACATGCTTAACTTTAGGTACAAGGGGAAATTAATCACTGTTTAATAAAATACTTAGGTCTTTATTCAACTCACCCAACTTAGTGAAATGTCTCAGTTAGTGGTATAGTTATATTAGCTACAGTCAAGGAAAACAGCTTTCCCAGGTGATTCAATACCAGCAAGACTGAAGTCATCCTCTAATAGCTTTTCTTTCCTTGCAGAAATAACATTTCTGGTTCTTTTCAGAGGAAGCCATTTGTGACTATATTCTACACAAAGATAGGAGTATGTCTTAACTTACCAAACTTGCTACTGCTCATCTCCATTGCCTCCATTTTTATGATCTTTGATGTTGAATGCTTACATTCTCTGTCAAGATATGCTGGAAGGAATCCTAGTGTATGTGCTGTTCTGTCCTGACATGAAGGATGAGTATCACTGTTGTGCTTCCTAGCAGTCAGAGCTCTCTGTACTCTGAGTAAGTCTGGGAGGCATCATCAGGTCCAGTAACACCATTTGTGTGCTGTTTGCAAGCAGAAAGATGAATTCTTAAGGATTTACAACACTTCAAAAAAAGCCCGGTCAGAGAGATCCCTGAGCTTACTGCACTCCTTCTAAGACATGGCAGATAAAACAACTTGATCTGTTGATTTTCTGAGCAGAAAGGACACAACTTACTTCCTATTCAAATATAGTGTGATAATAGTAGTACCATGTCAAACTCAGACTATAATCCTCTGAAATCTCAGTGAGGGAATGATTCAGATCTGCATGAGACTTAAATGTCCTAACGGCTTTGGTTGTCTCAGAGCAGAGGCACCCTGTATGTGATAGCAGTGTACCATGTCAGCTAAAAGTGGTCACATTCTGAAATGCTTTGGCAATGAGACCATAGTACATGATAAATGGTATGAGATGATGAGGTTCTTCGTCAGAGGTCACTGTGGAAATACTTTTTTGTTAATAATAAATTTAATATGGATGTGTTGGGATAATACCCTACTGTTCTTTTACTGCTGGTGAGATTTTGTCTCAGTGTAAACTGAACATGCCAAATAATCATTGGTTGTATTATTTTATATATTTATTTCTAATAGTAAGCCTATAGTTAGGATTAATAGAATTTCTTTCATGAAGTTCAGAGCTTAGTACACACACATTAGGGTGCCTAGGCACTTATGGAATAGCAATCGTATTCCACAAGTAATGAGAACACCTCTTAATTCAGCTGAAGTCAAAGCCACAAGTGAGTTATAAATGTATTTGTTCTCCAGTTAAATCGATTCTATGCAGTGCTGCAAGTGCTTATTATGCATTCTGTTTATTCCACAAGGAGGAAATAATAGTTCTTTTCCTATTCTGCTAAAATACCACAGCACAAGGCATCTTATTTGGTTTTGTTTTAACTATACCAATTTCACTTCTAATCAGCTTCTGTGTGATGCTTACAGTGATCTCAAAGCTGCTGCTGGATTATTGATTTCTATTAAGAAAAAAAAAAGAAACATTAGTTTGCATGTCATTAACAACATTTTACTATCTAGACAGATGTTTTGGTGGGGGTTTTTCCAAAAGAGGTGTGAATATGCATTTCTTTCAGTTATACATATAACTTGGGGATGTGTATCACTGAGAAAAGATCTTACATGAAATTACTTTTTTTGTCAGTGTAGTTCTCAGTTGATGATGTCCAAAGATAGCATATGCTTCTACCAGAAAGGGTATTAATAGGCTTTACAACAGCTTAGGGAGTCTATATTGCAGTTCCCTCAGACACTAGAATAACTTATGAAAGAAAATACACATTTGTATGCTGTTTCTTCAGAAGCAGATGAGAGAAGTAGAACTGATGATGAATTTACTGAGCTGTGTTGTGCTGTAAAACCCTGGTTCAGAGAAACCTAATGGGGATATTTTACAAATGGACCCTTGGTTGCAAAGATACATATGCTGGTTATAATGCAAAATAGAACAAAAGCAAGCGATGTAGTACTTATTCCTCCTTTCCTTCATGTTCTACACAACCTTACCAGCTATTTAATGATTTAAAGAAATGTTGTGAAAAGGGAGGAAAAAAAAAAGAAAAACTATAAATTTTACTTTTAAAATAAAAAACCTTGAGTAGATCTGAATAGTCTTAGGGCTATCAACAATCTTTGACAGAAACACAGGAAAATATTTTAACACGAAATTGAGAATCAAGTTATAGATCTAAAACAAACGATATTTTAAAAACCTAGTTCAGACCATTCTAGTTAGACACCCTTCGAATCATTATTTCCTACCCATAACACTTACCTTGAAAAATTTTGAACAAGGTTTTAATGTTGCAAAAACCTTCTGAAATCCAAATCATCAATCAATTTCAGTATTTCTCAGCCCACTTTCTGCCAAAGGATTCTTCACCACCTATCATGTCTGTCATACCAGATGCTTGGCTGGAGCACTCAGAGTATTTGATGACAAATAAATAATTATAGGGCTGGACGAAATTGTCAACTTATCAGAAAGCTTGAATCCCCCTCATAAAAAATGATCCTCCAGACACATTGAGATCTTCTTTGCCAGAATTTTATTTTAGTTCAGTCACTGAGTAGGAAGTAATTTCTTTCCATTTATACTTTTGATGTTATGTAATATCAATAGCATTCTCTTATTAGTTGCAATTATTTCAGAATCTGCCCATGCCATTTTACATGGCACAATTAAATGGCTAACTCTTTATGACCTCACTTATAGTAACGCAAAAGGTGTCTCAGTACCTTTAGTGGCAGAAAAATAAAGTAACCTGGCATAGTCAGGCCCAGGAAGTGGAGGAGTCTGTACTTGTAAGAGGATAAATATGATGTCTTATATAGAGGTTAATAGATTAAGTATTTTCATCCAGAATGTATGTTCAACAATATTCTTAATATAGTTAAGCTTTGCTGTTTGTTAACCTATATGAACTTGAAATCATTCTTGGGAAGTTCTTTATCTACTAAACATGCTTTTCATTTAAGTTCTGTATATAAATAGTAATTAAATGAGAATTAATAACCTATTTCTAA
Source organism: Lophotriccus pileatus (assembly GCA_035583135.1). Taxonomy (NCBI): domain Eukaryota; kingdom Metazoa; phylum Chordata; class Aves; order Passeriformes; family Tyrannidae; genus Lophotriccus; species Lophotriccus pileatus. Next base: position 52,477,895 of record JAWWES010000133.1, on the reverse strand, counting down.
GTTTTTCAACTGTTTTGTATGTACTTGTATGGGTATCTTCTCATGGTCATATTCTCAGCCATTATAAAGCTGTGTTATTTAATGGAATCTATTTGAAATCAGGTCAGTTTGCAATAGTCAAAGGACAGCTAATAAAACACAAGTAATATCAGGTTCACCTTGGTAGCTACTGGATACCAATAATCATTCTTGAGCACTTACGCACTTTTCAGCCTCACTCTTTTCCACAGTGTTATTACAATAATTTTACAATTTTAGGCAGATTATTATGACCAAAAAGAAATAGCACCAAAATAATTTTGGCAGTTAAATTAGATTAGTTTAAGTTCTAGAGAAGTTGAGGAAGAAAAAAGGTATAAAGAAGATTAAAGATGAAGATCAAAGACTTTAAAAAGTAAACAAAAAAAGCAACACAGAAACAAAAAGAGGTTTCATATCAGCTAGATATGGATGTCAACATTTCTACTGGTTGTCTGCTTCTTTTCACAGCAGATATTCTCAATGCCTTTCTCTCTGCAATCTGTTAGGGAAGGGATTTGCTCAGTCTGCTTTAGTTACTTCTCTTCTTACCTTTAAAGATTGTTTCTTTTCTTCCTGTCTTTAGCCATTTTTACCTCTTTCTTTTCTTTTTATTTTAAAATCTTTCCATAAAAATACAATCCAGGATTTAATTTCTAAAGATCATTATTTTGTTTATAAAACAAAAATAAAACAGATTTGAATATTCACTGTAAGGTACAAATAAAGATATGGAAGGCAGGGGGATGGATAAAAAGGAAAGAGAAGTGAGCAATTTCATATGTGAATTTGCCTGTAATATAATGTCTAAAACACACACTTGGATTATATGTATTACAGATCTTGCTCGTGTTAGTAAAAATTAGTTAAATATTGTTTGGAATAATAACAATATTTCCCTGCTATAAGTTCTTTTACCACACTTGCATTTTCCTCATTCAGGAGGAAGCATAATTAAAGGGAAAAATTAGCATTGCACTGTTATTATTATTACCCTGCCTTGTACCTACTGATTTCTCTAGATACCTCCAGCATCTGTACCACTTCACAGGTATATATGAAGTAGTTGCTCTGTTCTTTCTCCCTTGGGAGGAAAGGATAATTTCTCTTTCCTATTGGTTAAACCAAAGAAGCTAAATAAAATGGAGTGTATGATGAAAAAATTCATTCTCAGCTGTTATACCTAATATCTTCATAAATCTTGTCTTCTGGTTTAGCTCTCCTTACTGAGAAAAAGAGATAATAGTATATCTCTTTGGAAAGTTTTAAGAGCATTTCTCCACTAGTCCACCTAATTTAAAGTGACTTCATGTTAGGAGCAATATGTGAGCAAATGTCTTCTGTTAAACTATGCACTGTAAACTGCATGATCAAAATAGTAAAATAATCAGGTCACCATTTGAAGAGTCAGCAGTCACTGCAGTGTCTGAAAGACTTCTCTGTCATTTTAACCAAGAAGTAACATGCCAGCTGTGTGGCAGCTGATGATATTTTAATGATGACCACTGCAACCTTAAAAATACTTTAAACAAAATCTTCAAAAAGGACTACTGACTACCCTGTTCATTTTAATGAGCACCATAATCATACAGAAACTGTAACTCTTCTTAAGCAGAAATGTTTTATAATGTCATATTCATGAAATAGAAATTCACTGGGTGCCATGAGATACAGACACTTTCTCTGACTCATGAAACCTGCATTCATTAAATTCTTGCCTTACTCCAGATAACTGATATGAGCTATTAGGAGTCAAGGTACTTTCAAGACAGATGGAGTCAGTGGCTCTGTATACATTAGCAAGTAGTGTACATAACTGAGAATTGGCTGAAGACCTGAAATCCACACTGTACATATTGCAGGGTCTTCTGACTTTGAATTATCTCTAGTTGGGTCCCACAGGCACAATGCATGTTTAAACTCAGAATGCATTCGTTTTGCTCGTTTATATTCATCTGAAAGAGATCCAGCTCACGCACACTGAAACTGCACCACAGCACAAATGTAAGCACAGCATAGGGGCCTGACGGGACATTCACTTTAAAAGCGTATGGCTGGCTTTCATTGAATTATCTGTGTAGAAGTATCCACAGTGGCCACTTCCAGGCTTCTCAGCTATATTTATATACTGTTTAGTGGATTTAGAGATCTGTCTGCACCTCTCAACCGTTTGGCCATTGTAACAATAGATTTGTTCCTTTATTTTTTGTCTGTCTTGATACCGTTATATCTGAACAGACTCAATGTACACAAAAATGCAAAATGCTGAAATGCTGCATGGTCACAATGAAAGCAATCTATTCCTTTTTTTTGCAGTTACTTTGCCTTGGGTTTGTAACTGCCAAAAACATTAATAGTGGAAACTCCAACCACTGTCTGTCTGTTAGTCTTCTCCATGACTGAGACCTTTAGCAGGACAGTGTTCTTGAGACAATAAAAGAGTATGTCAAAGTTACAAGACTGGATTTTTCATCTGAAGCATGTGTCAGTTTTGTTGACCGTTCAAAGTACTGTTCATTCACCAAAACTTCAAAAGTTAGTCTTTAGATGCATCTAGTACTCTACAAGGGTGACATACATTGCAACAACTGTCTCATAGTAACTTTTCTTCTTCTTAAACAGATGCGATGTTACATAAAGTCTGATGAATTCATCTGATCATACAAGAGTATTAAAAAATTCCAAAGATCACGAAAATTGTCTCTAAATATTTAATTTGTGCTTCCCAGAATCTGTCAGTTACAATTCAAGTTTCTATTTTGTGTTTCTTTGTTTGGTTTTTTAAATAACTTTCAGTATGGATTACAGTTTTGAGTGTTGTTGAGAACTTGATTTAATCCTTGTCATGTATGGGGAAGACATTAACCGACAATGATCTAGTGTAAAAGTTAATGAATAGTCAGAAATGTAATGCATAAGGTACAACTGAACAGATGCATAACAGAAAGATGACTGTTACCTCAAAGGGCTATATACAAATCATAATTAAAAACCAGAATAGATTGGTATAATGTAAAACATAAAATGCATAACAAAAAACATAACAAATCTCTAAAATTATGTGACGTGAGACCTACCCAAAAATGCTAGTGCTCACTAAGGGAAAAAAAAAATAAAAGATAGATCAGAAAATTCATACGTAAAATGTGGATTTTTTTTAATGATTCATGTTTAAAGAAACAATGCATGACAAAAATAACTCTGTTTTTACTGCTGAAAAAGAAAATACAGAAAACTTGAACCAGCAGCAAATTACCTTACTCTCGTTATATTGCTTGGGAGAATTTAGAGGGATTACAGTTGTCATGCTGAAGATAATTAATCTCTTTTTACATGCTGGTTAATTTTATTTGAGAGGAAGACAGTGTATAAGAAATACAGTGGTGAGAGAAAAACTTTTAGAGAGGCATTTTAAGAATACCACTGTATTTTGCAAAGAACAGATGACATCTCTATGCATATCTAGTTATTTTACGCTTGGTCAAATTTTGCATGGGAAAAATATACGTATATGTAAAAAAATGTATTGCTGTGCTTAGATTTGCCCTGTACTACAATTATTCTTGATTAAAACCACCAACAATAACAAAATTCAAAGTTATTTCTGTTTCCTTAGTCTTGGCAAAGCAACGGAATATGAGAATTATTAATTATTATGGGATAATAAGGATATAGTTAGTATCAGCTTGTCTCCAACCCAAATACAAGTACTAATGTCTCGCAATCAAGAACAGTCTTTCCTATATTTTCTAATACTCTATGGAAGTTTAATACTCTATGGAAGTTTACGTAAATCTGTGAGTCTGTGGTCAGAAAAGGCAAAGATGTGATAAGTTGCATATAGGAATTGCAGGAGTACCATAACTTGAAAGAACATGTACATACATACAAGTCTGTGTAGATGACACACATGTTCAGTTACAACACCAGTAGAAACAAGTATATTAACCATGACAATATTTATAACTGCTATTTAATGTCAGTGACTCTGACACTGGTTTGGAGTCCTTACTAGTTAATATGGCAGAGAAAGATTGTGATGTCTGAAGTCTAGTTTAGCTTGCTACTCCTTGTCCCTGACACATGCATTCCTTATTGTTTGTGCTAGAGATATGAGACATCTAGTCTAAACTCCATCTGTGAAACACAAGGATGCTCTATGTTTACACAGAAAAAAATCTCTTCTACTCATATACATCAGGATTATGGTCCTCTTTCTCTGAACGATGCACTGAGTAGAATCATAATGCTTGGAAGTCTCCCTATTCATTGTTAAATGAAGGAGTAGAAATAACAAATTAAAAATATAGATAATATTATGTCATCATCCTCCTATTTTATGTGTTTTTTCCCTAAACCATTCAGTTTTAGTGAACAGTGAAAAAGCGAACACAGGCTGCTGCAAGAGATGCAATAAATGCATTAATAAAAGTCTTCCATCAATATTTCTGAAAAATTCAAAAAACAATGTTACAAAGTTAGAAAATGTAGAGATTTAAATTCACATGTAATGCAAGATAAGTAAAATCAGATTTTTTTTTTCCCCCGAACATCTTGAACCTACTAATTCTTGGAATTTTTTTTCTTAAAATAAATTCCGTGAGGTTTTAAACTATAATTTGCATGACAGTAGTGTCTCTTAGCCAAATAAGAATCAGGGGCTTGCTTTTCAGGCATCATACATAATAATAAGCAACCTTTGTACTGAATATATGATAATCTAAAAAGACAAGTTGGTAGGAGGAATAAAATTACTGCCATTTCTCTGATGAGGACTTTGGGCACCAAGACATCAAGCAGCTTGGTCAAAATCACATTAGGAAGTTTGAGAAAGTGTCAGAATCTCAAGTCTCCTCTTTCTGACTCCTCTGTCCATTAAAAATATTAGTTTTTCTCCAAATATCCATTATTCCATGTCTTGTATTGGGCCTTAAATGTTTCATTTCAGTTTCACATGAGTCTCTTTTATGTTACTGTTGTAAGTCATTTGTTTTTGGAGGCCTTTCATAAGTACTTAATACATATACTTCAGAGATAAAGAATGCAAAGACATACAGAGAAAGGAAATCAAACCATTGAATCATTTTTCTGTAACTTCTGAGAGACTTTGGTATAAACTATAGTGCAAATTATTACTTGTGACAAAGATTTTAGTACAGAGACACATAAAATTGATTATCTTTTCTAAGTCTGGTTATATTTCTCGAAGAAAAACCCTAGTACAGAGGTGAAACAAAAACAAAGGAAATTTATCTCTGTATCTGGAGGGTGAAACTTTTCAGAACAAGCTCTTTAAATTAAGATTCAAAGTATTTGATATTTCTGTAGTAAATGTAGTTATAATTCGTTTCAGTGAAAGAAACAAATAGACTATTAAGACCTCATAAGATAATAAACTGAATTTTGTGAAAAACTTAACTGCACCCCAATAAAGAAACAAAGTGGGCTATTTGTTAAGGTCATCAGGTCATAAGCTATAAACCATCCTTGTTCTCCTAAAATTGAATTATGATAGACTTGAGTCAATAATCCTTTTGGGCGCCATGTCGTCCAAGAATGTATGAATTATAGAGAAAATTATCACTGTTGTAGAGATAACAACCTATCTTTAAGTGTGAAAATAAACATATGTTAGATTCTTAACATAATAGTGTGAAATGTATATGTATATGATGTAATGCATATGCATGAAATAAGTAGAATGTCAGTCAAACGCTGTATCAGGTGGCGAGAGTTTTTGAAGTGAAGACTCCTCTCTGTGTCCCAGCATGCTGCTTGCTTTTTCCATATAATAAACTCTTATTTGAAACTTATCATAATTCAAGATTTTGTTTCTCACTTTTCTTACCTCATTTTAACACATAATATACTCAGTCAGCCAGATATGATGTAAAAGAAGGGCATATATTTTATATTACTCAGTAGGCATTTTAATAGTTAAACCACTAATTATTGTTTTGAAGTTTGTATACAACTATATATTTGTTTAACACAGTCATGATTAAGAATAAATCTATTAAATTATGTGCAACAGAAATTACCCACATGCCTATAAACTAATATTCTGATTTGCCAGAAAGATACCAAACCAAAAGGTACTCCTGATCTTGTGTTCCTTGAAAAGGTAGACCTGATGTGAACAGGTGCAGGATAATATGCTTTTGGGAAAATACGTAATTTTCTCAGTCAAATGGTATCATTGAGTACACGTTCAACAGCATGTACCACAAATGGAGCAATGGTAGTTTGATGTGAACCTATTAAAAAAAATACTGCAAGCAGAATTAAAGACAAATTTGAAAGTTCAAACCTTGATACAACATAAAAATGTTCCCTGTTAGTCAGCTGCTATTGAAGAAGTATCTAGGAGCTGGGACCTACCTACTAACTGGAAATAAAAAAAAACCAAAAAAAAGGGAAATAGGAAGAACTGAATGAAACCACAGAGCCTTCAGGCCCTCATCTCAGAAGGTGTGTTTATTCTGACTGCATTCTAGTGTGAGCTTAAAATTAAGCTCCAATTTACTTCCCATTGACTTCATTGTTAAACAGTAGTTTGCTGCAATGAGACCCAAATGCACCGAAGGGAACCTTAACAAGCAAGCGGTGAAATGAAGGCAGAGACCTGAAACTAAGTGCTCAAAGAGCAGAAGCAGAAATAATGAGCTGAATTTGTGGCATGACAAGGAGTGTATACTGAAAGGGGAAGGTTATTGTCATTTAAATAAAGTATCATTTCTTGCACCTGATTGTTTAAATTATGTCACTGCAAGCCAAAGTTAAAATGTAAAGAACCTATGGAACAGCGTAATATATCTCTGACTGTTGTACATTTCAGGAGTCATCTCCCACAAAACATGGTAACTGGGGCCCATAAGCATTTGCATTGCCATTCCTAGCTTACCTCCTCATCTCCCCTCTCCCACTGGTAATTTAGGATATCATCCTTCTTCAGTAATGACTTTGGTCTTTTCAAACATTTTGTGTGTGCTCCTAGCCTAAGGGATATATGTTTAACACTTTCCACATAATTTAATATATTTGATATATTTGACAGTAAACAAGATGATTTACACCATGTGATTCCTTCAGAATGCTTTGGTTGTTCTGAAACATGACATGCTTCTTTATGTATGTTAATTGCATTTTTTTAGGTGAAGGACCACTTAGAAATACTGTTGCCCTTTGTATGTGTAGCAGTTCACTTACATTTATATCCTGAGAGCTATTTATACAGCTTAACATCTAATTGTGAACATCTGTTGCTCACTGATGAAAACTATTTGAAAAAGAATAATTTCATATTGTGAATTTTTACCTAATTCTATTACAAATGCAATAATGTTCATATTGCATGTATTTACTAAAATGAAAACACTATTCTGTAATTCTGTCTTAATGTATTAAAAATAATTGCTTTGGACAGCATAATTCCAATATTTATGCACATAAAATACACTGTATAAAGATTGTGTTACAAAATTAGCTAAATTGCCGAAAACTTTTCAGTTTCTTGAGTGGTTAATGAGATTTTATTGTAATTTTGTTTAATGTTAACACTTGTGCCTAATATGTTCTTTGTCTCATCAATAAGAGAACAAATTTTTTTTAAGACTGAATTTTTCTTCCCTCAAAAAAAAAACATAGAAAAAAAATTTCAAGATCAAGTAAAGGCCCTTTAGTTCATCAAGGATGGCTTTTTTCCTCAGTACTCTAGTCCCTCTGGGTGCCGTCTGTTTTATGAAAAGTTCTGGTGCTTTAGTTCTGCAACCTTGGCTAGTACATAAGTCTATAAATTTATAATTTGATTAGAACAGGATATGTCTTCTTGCTTTTCTTTAAATGTATTTTAGGACTGTCCCTTCTTTGCTTAATCAATGGTAACGAACACATTTACTTAGCATACAATTTACCAAAAAAGCATTTCACTTCTGACCCATAAATATATATAAAAGATTTAAAAAAAAAAATTTCTTGCCTTTCACATAAAAATAGGCACCAGCTAAGTATATTTTAAAATTAATTAATTGCCATTATGATCTGAAAAATAAATCATTCTAACATGGCACCTTTACTTTCTTTTTTACCTTTGGCTCAAGATTCAGCTCAACAAAGCTTTAGATGTCAGAAATATTTATTAATTCTTCTGCTTTAATTATATTTAAAGTACTCTTAATGAAAACACAGCAATAATCGTTGGAACCTTTACTGGAAATCATACAAGTATTTAATTTCTATAACTAATCTCTTTTTTTTTTTTTATTTTATTTTTTATTTTGCAGAAAAATAGAGCAACACCTAGATACTGGAATTTTAATTTGCTTCTCTATTTTAAATGTTAGCTAAAGATTCATCATAACTCCTTCATTCCTGTAACAGAGCAATATATGTTTCTTTTTTAAAAAATGTATTTAATTCTTATTTTGATCACTGAAGCTAATGTATGCATAAGCTCACAAGCTTGGAGCTTAGAGGGACTGAGCTCTTTGTCCTCAATACAGGCAAAAAGCCATATCTGGGCAGTCTCATTTACATTAATTATAATGTTGTTCCACCATAGTTTCAATTACCGCTTTTTATTGCTTTAGCTGGTATTTAGTGGATTGTTTATGCCCTTCCTAGATTTGTTATTGATCAAGGACATATGGGATAGAAATTCTGCCTGAATTCACCCTCTTCACCTACCTAAGAAGGTCATTAGAATGCTGTTGCTCACAAAATGGAGAGCAGCTCCGCCATTACCACCAGCAAATCATAGTTATCACCTAGCAAGTTTTCCAAATACTCTGGTGTAGACTACAGCAATACAGTGTGATAGAATGGGGTAGATTAACTTCTGCATCATAGCAGAACTCTCAAAAAAATCTTTATTGCCTCTGTCTCACCCAAGCAAAATATTACCTAAGGGGGTGTTTCTGTGTAACTAAGTGTGCTTGACTCCACAAGACAGATGATTAGTAACCCACTGTTCATTTGGTTATATTCCTAACATTAGTAACCCACTGTTCAGTTAGTTATATTCCTAATATGGAATTAATGGATTTTGTTTGCCTGATTGAATGTTAATATTATTACACTGCCTTTTTTCCTTGTGTTTTTTCTCCCAGAGAAGTGATATATAATTTTGTATTCCTGAAGACACCATAATTTTTGAACGTTTGCTGATGGGAGCCAGAAAAACCTGGTTAATGGAAATTTTATTATTAATATTATTATTGTTAAGAATTCTTAATAAATAAAATTTAAAACTAGTTGTCCAGACCACCTTCTTTCCAATTTTGACAGACAGTAAACAGCTGACTTTCATCCGCGACAAATGCAAAGGGAAGGACGTTGAAGAACCAGGATTCTGGCAAGATTTTATTTCAGCATAGTAGGACTCAAGAATAATGTAGAAGACCACATGATTCGTCTCTGCAAGAAACCTAAGTGCAGAGGCTGGCAATCAGTTCAGGGATCTGATTCCTAGTTGTTAAAACCAAAAGAGCTTCAAGACATGAAAGAAGGAAAATAAATCGGCTTTTTTTAGGGCAATCCTTCAAAAGAAAAAGGATAGAAAAATGTAAGAGGTCCTTGTCTAACAGCGACAGAAAAATGTAAGAGGTTACAACTTTAATGGTTTTTTTGCATTAAATTTTTTAAATTAAAACTGTCAACCTTTTTGTTTGTTGAACTAAAAGTAAAACCCCACCTAAAAATTTTACATGAGGATTTTCGGTATCTGGTGGTGTCAGCCACAGCAGCATGCAAACTAGGGCAGTGAAGGAGGAAGACAACAGAGACTCATACAAACAGGTAGATTTCTGGGCCAAAGAGTTTGAGTTGCCACTGTTTGATACTTTATTCCCATATTAGAGATGATTTTTTCCCCCGATAGTCTCTAATACTGAAAAGTGATAAATGGGTGACAGTCTTGTGTGGACAGGCACTTCAGGAAAATCAAATTATTTACTTTATTGTCAACTTTTAGAATTGCATTTGTAAATGGGGTCTGTGTGTTTTACATCTGAAATTCTTGAAATTATTAATATTTCTAAAAACATTTAAAGAGAAGTAACTGTAGACAAATCAGCATAAAATCTTGTTCATAAAGACACATGGAATAGTTTCTGAACTACCCTGGACAAACTCTTGACTCAAGACAGAACACTTCAAATGCTTGTGTACTTTGTGTCAGACATGCTAAACTATGTAAGATTAAGCATTTTGTTGTATAAAATAGGAATGCAATTAAATACCAGTTTAAGTTATTCATTCAAGTGCTAATAGAGCAGACCTTCTTGCCTCTCTGTGTTGATCTGGATTTCATGTGCTTCACTTTGCAATGGTTGCTGATTTTGCCATATTCACATTATAACATCTTCAACAATTTCTGCATAGTCATCATAGCGTTATCTATTCTGTGGACAAATGCTAGGAGAATGAAAATTCTGTATTTTATTATTACTTACACACTTATCCTTGAATAGGCAGATTAAATCATATGTGTCATTTTAGTTTCCACACTACTTACATGATAAAAACTCTTTAATAGATTTTATGAGGCCAGAGAACAGTATGAGAACCATTTAGTTTGATCTTGACCAAGAAGGACTAGAGGATTTAGTGAGGTTACACACTCAAATCAGTAATCTTGAGCTACCACACATCTTTTCACAGGGCTTTCAGAATTTTAAGTGATAAAAAAGGAGAATAATTTTCTGTGCGGTTCCTATGACTTTCTCTATAATAACAAAAATAGCAAAAAAATTTGGAATTTAAAATAGATACAGCATGCAGTCTGAACTTCTATAGATTTTATACCTTAGTCAACATATTTAGTAGAGTGGGAAATGTCTCTCTCTTTAGATACTGGTCAAGTTCCTTCTAGTTTGATAAACAAAAAATATCTTTCTTTGTCTCAAATAATAAGGCAGTATCTGTCAGGAAACATCAGTAGCAAGGCTGCTCTTAAGGGAGGAGTGGGAGGGTGGGAGGGTGGTCCCAGGGCAGGCAGGGCAATGCCATGCCGAGAGGTGAGCAGAGCAGAGCACAGTGGTCACAGCAGTGCATCCCGCAGCGCAACCATCACCGGGCAAATGAGAGGTGACGAGTGAGGTCGCAGATCAGTGTGGGGGTGCAGTCAGCAAGTCAGGATGGTTAGGAGCGGGGCTGAGCTTGGGGACACCTAAAGCACCGCTCAGGGACCCGGTATTCAGATCTGAGCTGAACTTGGAGCACAGGAAGAGGTGTGAATAGATGTGTTTGTGTGTGTTTATGGTGGTGTTCAGGGGAGGCTAGCTAGGGCTAATAGTCTCCCCTGAATATTAAGGCCCCTCTGTGCACTCAGGGCCCTGACTTTCAATTTATCAGAGTAGTTTTCTATCTCTCTTCTAAACTCTGTTTTTCTGTATCTCTTTTTGAAGTGTCGACATTAGAACTGGATCCTGTATTTCTGTATGTCATTAATCCCATATTAATGTAAGTTATCCCTCTACTAATATAAAAAATAAAATATTCAGCCTCAAAGCTGTTATGAAAGGTGTTTCATAGTGTTCAGTATCCCTGTGAACATGAATTCCTAATAATTTTCTGATGCATTGATTTAAGGCTACAGGATCCACCCTGTAGGTGTGAAATTTGTGTTCCAGGTTATATCATCATGTAATAACTTTAATAAAATACATATGATACTTTTATTTATTTAAACTCCCTTAATCTAACATTTCATTTCTTATTTACAATCAAAATATATGAACTATGGTTTATTTATCAGAGAATTTTAACAGGCACCTTGAGTTTTTTTCAGGGGTTCCTATGTATAGAAAAGGATTTATCTACAAGAAATAATACAAATTATGCTAGTTTTATGACTTGTTGGTAACCAAAGATAAGAAGAGGTTTTAGTATTTATCTGATCTGCAAACAGACCTTTTTCCAACGGCAAAGGCAGTCCACCTGCTGGAAGATAAAGCTGGTGGATTTTGTGTCCTCAACTCAGCTCTAAGACTTAAAATCAATTCAGTTAGGGAAGAGTGATAAAGTCATTGTAGTAAAGGTAAGACACCAAGAATTTCCACATATACTGGATCAAGACCCTAGCTGTTACTATTTCACAGGGATCTGCAATGTACATACCTTCCATAAATAATTTCCAAGATTGTTGACTGACAGTTACCTCTACTGTAAGAAACACATGTTTATAATCTTCAGATTTGTGGATTTGTTTTGCTTCTTTTAAATGTTTAACTATGAATCACAAAAAAAACCCAAAAACAAAAACCTACATAACACAAAGGTTGATCTTCAAAATAAAACATCAATGCAGAAGATGCATAGGTTATTTATAGCCATGTAAAGCTGTGTGAAAATGGCAATTAGTAATTTTAAATATATTTTACAAAAATAAAGTTCATATTAACCTCATTTTAGAGTTTTAAGTGCATGTCTGTATAGCCATCATGAGCACCATATAATCTTCATGCACTGCTATGTGCAACAAAAAAATACTTTTTGCCTTTACTCATACATGAATTGAAATGGATTATCTAAAGTTAACATAAGCAAATAATAAGTAATAAATAATACACAATATGTAATATGGCATAAATTTTGCCACGTAAGACATATGTATCATTCATAGTGTTACCAGTTAGTTTGAGATTTGTGATTTTTCCACAAAAGTTACTTTGAATCATAAAATGGTCTAAGTTGAAAAAAGATTTGAAGGTCATCTAGTTCAACCCCCCTGCAATGAGTGGGGACATCAACTAGACTAGATTGTTCAGAGCCCCGTCCAACCTGACCTTGGACACTTCTAGAGATGGGGTATCTACCAGCTATCTGTACAACCTGTTCCAGTGTTTCACTGGAAAATTTCCTCCCTTATAGCTCATCTGCATCTCACCTCTTTTATTTTAAATCCATCAACCCTTGTTCGCCACTACAGATGGTCCTGTTGCCATCCTTCTTGTAAGGCCCCTTTTGTTGAAGGGCTGCAATATGCTTTGCCAGGTATATCCCAGACTTAAAATAGCAAAATATAACTAAATTTGCACACAAATAATTATTTACATTCTGGAAAAACAAACTTTAAAAATTAAAAATGAACACATTATGATAGGAAAAATACATTGCAGTGTATTTGGAGCACCTTTATGAAGAAAAGTACCCACTAAGCAAAAATGGACCTTAAATCAGATGCATAAGTCCAAGACACAATGACAGATTCATTAATACCTTCTTGAAATTCAAGTGGATCTAACCTGTTGGGGTATTTTCTTGATTTTTTCCCCTTTTCCCTTCCCCAGATGTGCACTGTCTGTTTTGTTAATGTTCTTTTGTGTGTGACTTTAAAGTTACAGTCATAGTTTTCATACTGCCATAATTTTTCAATTTAGTGGGTAAAGTAACTAAAGACAGAATCATAGGATCATTTAGATTGAAAAAGACCTTTTAGATCATTGAGTCTAACTGACAATATAGCACTGCCAAGTCCACCACTAAACCATATTCTTAAATGCCACACTTACAGTAAAGATAACTGAAGATTTACTAAATTACCAGTGCTGAATCAGGTTCAAGGTTTCACTATTTCTTATTTTTAGTTGTTTGAATTAGCTGTATGTGTGATTACTGAGACTTGTACCTGCTCTTGACTATGTTTTTATTTGAACGTATAGATTTTATTAATATTGATTTGTACCACTTATAAGATTTAATAATTAATAAAATTGGGATTCTATTGTCCTAGACACTGTATACACAGAGTGAATATAGATCACAGTGCTCAAACAACATACAGTTTGCATATGTAGGCTAGAAACAGAGCTGCATTGGGAGGTATGCCTAAAGTCATTCAGTGCCAGTAAAAACAATGTTAATCCTACGTGTATGTGTGTAGTGAGTAGAGAGAATGAGAAAGAAGGATGAGACCAACTAATACAAAAGTGAAAGTAAAAGCAGTAGGAGAAATACCATTGGAGAAAAGAGATGATGTGAGCTTGAGAACAGGAGAGGAAGGTCTAGAAGTTGTTGCAAGAAGGGATGCTTCTATTTTTTTGATAATTAGTAACTTACTTTTAGCACTTTTAATTAAGGAACATATGGAGTAGGAAGTAAAGGCGAGAGAATGAGACATCTGCATGAGGGACAAGCAATCTATTACCTGGTCTTAGTAGAGCCAGAGTTAGGAAGCCTTCCATCAACTGCTCTGCTTCTGTTTAGGGCAAGTATTTCCCTCACCCTTGTCCCACGTAGCAATGCTTAGTTTTGCCAGATTCTGCAGGTTATCCTTTCAGCTAAAGCATAATTGGAATCAACATACCAAAAAAATCAGGTTTATTTAGACTTAGTACCTCTAACATTTTCAGAATAATAAATAATGGTATATTTTCAGCCAATTATTCCTACTGAGTACATTACCTAGTTATCAGACATCAAACATATGTGCTTGCTACTTGATTTTTTCAAGAGCAGTCAAGCATATCAACAGCAACACATATAGACAGGTTCAATGGACTAATTAGAAATGGTAACAAAAAGAAAATATTATGGAGGACACTCTTGTATACAAGCTCATTTTTTGGTGGGTTAAAAGACACTCTCTTTATATTATAATATTTGTTTCTCTCCAAGAAAGTTTAATAATGCAATGGAAAATAACTGAGAAGACAGTTTAGAATTCCAATAAACCTCTTGCAAGATTTGATAAATTTCTTAAAGCAATAAATATCCACTGCTTCTGAATTTTATAGCTTTTTTTCCAGATTGAAAAAAAAAAAAAGACTAAAAAGAATAACAATCTTACTGAAGTGACAATAACTACGGGTGGAGAAATATGTAAACAATATTATGTTTAGGGAAAAATGTGTGAAGTTTTATGGCTTTTTAAAAGAAAAATTATGAACTAATTTTATACTTGTATTCCAGACTAATAGGAAGCTCAGGAAATAACATGAAATAACGTTGAGATATATTTTCTATTTATAAAATTTCATATGTTTTTAATATCTCATTAATACATAATTTCTCACATAATACCAATTTCCTGACAGATCTAAAACTCTAAAAATGCTTAGTAGGCTTTTATGTGAATGTTTTTTTCTAGGAAAATCTTCCTTTTGTTTCTTTTCTCCTCTGTTCTTGATATGTTAGCAAGAACCAAGAGCACAAGTCAGTAATCTTAACTCTTATTTTTAACAAAGCAATTCAATTTGAAAATATTATCTCATTATCTCAACACTGCATACAATTACAAACTCATATCTAGTCAAGTTGTATTAGTAATATAGATACAAATGATACAACTAGGTAGTGCTTCATAATAGTTTTCTGAACAAACTGAAATGCTGCTGCCAAAAAAGCCCGAATTAAAAAAAAAACAAATAAAAAATTCCAGTTTTATCTCATTATGTACTTTATCTCCATGTACATCTTAGTGATGTTTTGGGTTTTTGTAAATTTAATCCTTCCTGAACAAAAGGAAGTACAAAAATGCTGCTGAAGACTGCACAGAATTGTAAAAGGAAGCTGGAGGTACATTGTATCTTTCCAACAAGAGAAACTGTAGTTAAAGTTAGTGAAGAACAAGCCTGTGAAGGACAATTGTTTGTGTGTCAAACTATATGTATGAGGAATGTATAGCCACAGGCAAGCCAGTGTCAGCAATGGCACCTGGGGACAACAATGAATCACAAAGAAAGGAATCTGAAAGAGACTAAGGACCAAATTGTGTACTTGTGGCTTAGAGACAGCAGTCAGCCACCAGCAGTGTTTAATTCCTTTTCACATGGGGCAGAAGAAAATGCAACCACTTTCTGCTTCTGGAAGAATCCC
Source organism: Lophotriccus pileatus (assembly GCA_035583135.1). NCBI lineage: Eukaryota > Metazoa > Chordata > Aves > Passeriformes > Tyrannidae > Lophotriccus > Lophotriccus pileatus. Next base: position 52,462,061 of record JAWWES010000133.1, on the reverse strand, counting down.
TGATAACAGAGATGAAAGAAAACAGATGTCTTTCTACCATACTCAATGAATTTGGGTTATGTTAATACACAGTCAACAGGATACCAGCAGTCAGGTTTTTAAAATGTAAATCTTGCAAATAAAATGTAAGCAAATAGTCTCCCTTTAAAAAAAAAAAAAAAAAAAAAATCAACGTAGACATAATAGAGGTGTTCTAAATTTCACTTGTTGCCAGCATGTTACCAGTCATTTTCAATACCTCTGTCTTCTAAGTAGGCATCATTACACATTCTGAAAAGGACACATTAAAATCAAAAACTTATCTGAAACCATCTTTTATATACTGATATATGACAACTTGTATTTTTGTTCTTGTAACAGTCTAAGAGCTTTTGAGAAACCCCAGGTCAACAAATCCTGAATTAATGGAAAACTTATTATTTAAAAACCCATTATTTTGGTGGGTTTGGCTCATTGTTGAGGAGAGCAGCTGCGAAGGTGGCCTGGTTAGAACTTAGTGAGCAAAACAAAATGACTGTTGAAAAGTACTGACAGAGAAAGGACCCTCAAGATGGAACTGCCAGCCTGGGAACTAGGCCTAGGAATGATAAATGTCCTTGAAGTACAGCTGGGTACATAGAAGCTTGACACATCCTGAGATACCACTGACAAACACAAAAGCAAGACACTGTAACAGCAACTTATTGCCTGAAAAGGTGGAAAACTGTCTGGAAAAATAAAATTGCTCTGCACCTAGAGTGCTGCAGCCAGGTTTGGGGTACCCAGGATGTAAAAATGTGGCTTTGTTAAAGTGGACCCATAGGAAGACCAAGACAATGATCAGAGGGATAAAACACCTCTCCTATGAGGAAAGGCTGAGAGGTTTGGGATTGTTCAGCCTGGGAAGACCTTACTGTGGCCTTTCAATATTTAAAGGGGGAAAGTATGAAAGATTTTCTATTTTTTTTTTTTTTTTTTTTATGAAGGCTGGCAGTGATATGAAAGGTAACAGATTGAAACTGAAAAGGAAGTGAGGCACTGAAACAGATTGCCCTGAGAAATTGTGGATTCCCTAACACTGGAAATGGTTAAGGATATTCTGGATGTGACTTTGAGCAACTGCCTATAGAGGGGGATTGGAACAAGATAGTTTTTAAAGGTCCTTTTGAGCTCAAACCATTCTATGGTTCTAAGATCCTAAGACCTCAAAACATGAAGCTCATTTTTTTTGCCCTCTCCCCACTGTAATGGATTCCATTTCCATTCTCTTTCTCTCTGCCGTAAAAAGCAGTATAAAATACAAGTTAGAGTCATTATTTCACTGGGAAGACATTCTAAAACTATCTCTTGTGACTTTACCTTTGGTCTCAATGGTTCATGTTAGCAGTTTAACTGTATGTAGTGTACCTGTTATCACTGCATGTGATGTTTCAAGTATTATTGAAAAGATGACATAAGAATACTCTAGCACCTCCACTTTGAATGGTAGCTGGAGCATAACTGTACTGCAGTTTTCACAAATACTATTATTTATATTGATACACTGGTACCTAAAGCACCCATTCTTCTCATAATAGCTTGTAAGAGTGTATAACAAAGCTTTACTTCTATCTAAGAAGAAATTTCAGTGTAAGATGCAAGCTGACAGCCACTGTATCAATCAAGCTTTGAGAGGGCAAAAATAGAAAAAATAAGCCAAGATAATATGTAGAATCTCCTATTTAAGTTCAGTGTATACTACATTAAGTTTCTAAACCTCAGTTGCATTAGCTGAATTATCCATTATAATTCCATTCACAGTTAAAAAGTTACTTCAAAGATACACATATAGAAATGTGAAAATAATTCAAGTTGAATGCACAATGTATCTTTTCTGAACCATGTTTACTGCAGAAATACAATCCAGCTTTCCAGTATGCGGTCAAGATCACACGAGTAGCTATTTCTCTTGAAGACATCAAGTCCTTAAAATGAATTTCAATGACTTTATGTAATTAATTTTTACATGATTTTTCAATTATAAATCTGATTATATAATTTATATTAATAAATAATGTCACATATTGAGGTATCAGAAATTAGCATGCAATTGTTACGGGAGAGTATTTAATTATTTTACAATTTTGGACTGAAATACGGGAAATTTTCTTCATCACAATTTATATGGTGTTGTTTTTGATTTGTGACCAAAGCAGTGTAGATAACATACGGATGTTTTAGTTGTTGCTGAACAGTGCCTACTTTCAGTCAAGGACTTTTCTTCTCACACTTCCCAGACAGCAAGTAGGGGATGCACGAGAAGCTGGGAGAAGACATAGATGGGACAGCTGACCTAAATTTACCATAGGGATATCCCATACCACATGATGTTGTGATCATTAATAAAAGATGGGGGAAAAAAAGGGGAAAGAGGTGATATTCTGAATTATGTCATCTGTTTGCCACTGCTACATGTGGTGAGCTCTGCTTTCCTGGAAATGGCTGATCATCTGTCTGGCAATGGTAAGCAGTGAATGAATTCCTTATTTTGTTTTGCTTTTGTGCACAGCTTCTGCTTAATCCTTTAAACTGCCTTTATTTCAACCTTCTCATTTTCATCATTCTGATTCTTTTCCCCCCTTTTCCCCATTGTGAGGGATGTGAGCAATCGGCTGTGTGGTGCTGAGCTGCCTAGTAGGGTTAAGCTGCAACAGTCCTTTTTGGCACCCAATGTGAGTCTTTGCAATAATTTTGAGTGTGCTAGGCTGAATTTATAGCTGCTACAGCTGTTCAGCTAGCAACTGACAGGCTCCTGTGTTTGCCATGGGGCTTGCATGCCTTATTGTATGTTAGGGTCTAGTGCTTGTTAATGGCAGCTTTTGCTGTTTCTTGTACTGCTTATCATCTTATTGTGCTATGCCTGGGATTATTGTGATAACAGCAATGGTTATGTGCCTTGGCTGGCAAATTGACAGAGAATTTTTGCTCTTCCTGTGCTTTTGCACGGGACAGGCTGGAACTTCAATGAGAACTCCAGTCAAAGGGACTGCGCCCTATGGATAAGTCCACATGGGAACAGAGGCCATTTGAGGCCATGGATAAGACCATTTCAGAATATCTTATTGTACAGAGTTATGGTGTTTGTTTTCCTAAGTAACAGTTAGGCATGATGAAACCCTCTTTTCCTTGAAATGGTTAAACTTTTGCCCACAATGGAAAGTAGTGAATGAATTCCTTACATTGCTTTTCTTGAGCATGCAGGTTTTCCCTTAACAGGTTTAAGCAATAGGGGAGTGTGCAAGAAGTTGTGTGGTGCTTAACTGCCTACTGAGGCTAACCTGCAACAATTAACTAAGGGAATTTTAAGTAAGAATGCTTTATTTTTTGTTTTCCCATTATTGTTCAGATTTGTTGCTTTATTGATAGAAATGAGCTTTCACTCTCTTCATGTTCAGCTTTGGATAAACTTACAATAAAGTAGTGACTCTGTAAAGAGATATTACTATGGTAATGGTTGAATAATTACAAATTAAGAGTCTGACTTCATCACTAAGCTGGAATTATACGTGCTCTAGAAGGCATTCCACCAGTGTCTGAATCTAGGTATCTCAAATAAACTTTTGGTCTTAACTTCTGTGAAGAAATAGCTAATTTGAAATATTAATCTATTTCTTTAATTTGAACTTAATAGGTAAGGAATGATGGGAGGAAAGAAAGAAGATGGCAATGGTATTTCAAAAAGCCTGCTGAGGCATATTCAGGAAGTTTGTAGTAGAACAGGTATCTGAATTCTAGGAGTTTTTATCTACAGATAACTCTATTACGGTGGAATGGCTTTTGCATTCTAAATAAATTAATAAAGGACAAATAGGCAATTCTCTTAAGAGCTGGACTAAATGATCATTGTGGGTCCCTTCCAACTCAGAATATTCTATGAAATATTCTGTGAAATGTCTGAGTTTGCTATCCTACTAACACTATCTCTGGGACATTTTTAAGGATTCTGGGGGGTGAAAAAGGATATGGAGTTCCATTGTTACAGATTTAACAACTGCTTAATTCTTTATAGTTTATTTCAGGTGTCCATGTCTTTGATTTCATTTGTGTTTTGTTAATATATACATTTAAAAAAACCCCAAAAATTATGTCTACAATTTAAAACAAAAAATCATTGTGAATTCACAGTAAGTAGTTTTAAATTATTCAGATCATATGAATACAGAAAGAAAGCTAAAAACTTTTAGGGAAGCTATGTCCATCAAGTGCCAAAAAAGTGACTGAAAGAACATGGCATGTAAACCCCCCTCATTTATTTGTTATCATTACACTGTACTTAAACTGATATGTATACCAGAGAGCATTAGATGAGATGCAACATTCAGTATTATGACACGATCAAACCTAATACAATGAAGCAGGATACAAAATACATTGTTGTTTTTGCATCAGTTGTGTTTTAACCTTATCAGAAAGTCAGATCAAAACTATCATTCAATAATTTGAAATGTATTTAGCATAAGATAAAAATACAAATCTCCCTTTGGGGACATAGAATTAATGTTTTTAAATAGAAGATTCATGACAGTGAAATGATTCCTTTAAATTCAAGGTGCAAGAGCAATATACTATGATTCCAGTTCTGGTATTTCAAAGATTATAATTTATACTAACTTGAACAGTATTGTTCACTGGCAAGAAACTCTTTAAAACTCTTGGGTTTCTTTCATTGATAGTGCAGAATAATCTAATTTATCAACAATTATATTTCAGACACTCAGAGAACACTGGTCTTTTTAAAATTAGTATATGGAAAACAAAAGCTATCTGAATTAAATAAGACAAAAGTTAAGATGCACCATGAAAGTCTATTCGTCATCTGTTATCTCCTCCATAACTGCAACATGTGTGATTGGTTTATGTAAAGGGAAAATGTACTTTTCATAATCACTTGTGATTTGCTTGGATACCTGGTATTTGGACAAAAAAGAGAAAGTATGCATAATTCTTTCTGGTTTGGCCATGTCTAATTTTTCCACAAATAGGCTTTGATTTTCTTGAATATTTTGCGTTATGAGAAATCAATACAACAATTGTCATAGGTGAATTAAAAAAATGTGAATATTGTGCCATTTCTATTTTTAAAACCCTACAAACTCACCTCCCTTGTACTGATTGCTACCCTAGTTATTCACAAGTACTCAGGAAACCCAGCCTTTAGTCAAATCCTATTATAGTAGACATTCTAAAAGTTCAGTTTAAAAATTAGTCTCTTCCTCATATAGTTAATTTCTAGAAACGAATTGTTTTGAAGAGGCAAATGTCTAGGAGACAGTTATATGTGCAATTGATCTGTTTGTGTTCAAAGTGCTTGGAAATTAGAGAACTTGAATGATGACTGGGTTAGAAGGCTACCTCCCTACAGCTGTACTTAAGTGTGTATAGTTTGTCTTAACACCCAATTTTTCACTTTTGAGATAATACTGACTCAAATGTTCAAAGCTATTTTGACATGGATTCCTGAAGACTAAATGTGCTTTCTGTAGCTACTGATACGCTTCACCCTGGCAGAATGCAAATCATTTAACCTGCTGTTTTGAACTTTTTATTTGAGGCTCTGGTTGTACATGCCAGTATGGCATTAACTAGGGATTTTACTTTTTTAGAAGGTTCTCCTCTCATTTAGGCATCATGAAAGAAGAAAATGGCTGGTCCTTATGGGGGTTTAGTTCTTTTTATTGAAAACACACTTTTTTTTTACCCTTTTAATTTGTTTTTCCATTAATTATTTCCTTATTTACATTTTAATTGTATTTTCATAGTTTACTTATTTTTATACCTGTTCTTTCTACCATTCTTCCTGTTCATGACTTTATATGAATACCTTTAATTTACATTTAAAATTAATGTATTGACTGAAAAGCATGAAAAACTTCACTATCTGAAAAACTACTATGTTGTCTTCTTGCAAAAAACATGCTTTTCAAGTTTTACAGATCAATTTTAAGAAAATGCAAAGGCAAACCCCCAACTTTTACATTTTCTAAGTATCACAAGAGCTATATTTTGTATTTGGTTAGTGAGAATATGATTAATATGATCTATTAGATCTAAAATCTTCTCTAGGTGATTCACATACATGTATTAGAAAAGCTGATCTCATTAGAAGGGGATACTGTAATCTCTTTGACAATAGACTATTTCAAGAAGATAAATTTAATGGGCTCAGAAACTAGTCATGTAAGTTCAGAGGGTTTTAAAATATAGTCTTGTTTGTGCTTGTTAAGGAAAGTCATGATGAAAGTGCAGAACTATTTTAGAGAATGTGATAGGGTTTGATTAAATAGTGTTGATCAGTGGTGTTGTGGGTTAGCAAGGATTCCCCCTCCCTGGGGGACTGTAATTGGTTTGTCCAGGTGGATTTCCGGGACAAAACCAATCAGAAATTTTGGTAACGCCTTTTGCCAATTACATCTTTAAGAAACAGAAGAAAAGGTAGTTGCACAGTCAGAAATCGAGGAGCCATGTAGGAGGTGGAGACAGGCCCCCAGGTGGGGGTCCAGGGCCTCCCTCCTCCCTGGCCCTGGGCCAGGGGAGAGGCAACACTGGAAGCCCCCCTGATCCAGACATGGAACAGAGTGAAGAAAAAAGAACTTAAAGGACTGTGCAAAAGAATTCCAGCCAGAGAGACAGCAGAGCCTTCAAGGTCAGACTTGGCAGCAGCTGGAGAGAGAAGCCTCGAAGGGGGGAGAGAGACAATTCCTTCTTCCCCTCCCCCTCTCTCCCTTCAGCAGGGAAAAAGACTGAAATTTAAATCCCTGCCACCTGTAGAAGATTATTGGGAAGCAGAGACAACTCTCATCTGCAGCATAAGGAGCTGAGCTCACACCGGAGCAGAGCTGGAACAGATAAGTACATGCAGAAGATGGACTCCATGGAAGGAGTTTTTGCTGGCTTGTGGCCCACACAGAGAAGTTTTACACCAGAGCAGGGAGACCTGGGTAAGAACTTGGGATACCAGAGACAGATCCATGAAGGTGCAGCTAAGGTGGACCCACGCTGGAGCAAAGTCGGCTCGGGTAGGAAGCCATGTGTGGTCCCAGTGAGGGACCAATGCTGGTGCAGCTGCTGACCCTGAAGGACAGCAGAGAATGGAAGAACTGTTGT
>JAWWES010000133.1:52426139-52454839 GCA_035583135.1 Lophotriccus pileatus | reverse complement strand
GCCAGAGAGACACTGTTCCAGCTGCAGCAAGGCAGAGGAGTTGTCCAAGAGATAACAGAGAAGAAACAAGTGCTGCAATAAGTGACTTAGAAGAATCTGCTTCTCCTCCTGGACTGATCCAAAAGGGGGGAGGAATACTTTTGTGGACTCAAACTGCAGATGCATAGTGCTTTTATTTAATTAATATTGTAGTAGATATAACTGTTTCATTTTTATTGTGTAGTAATAAATTCTAATATTATTTTTCCGCAATCAGATTTGGTTTTGTCTGCATAAACCTTCTCTCAACTTAGAACAATTTGGTTGGGGGGTGTGGTAAAAATTGTCACCTAGACAAACCCACGACAAGTGGATACAGTGTTCTTCATTGAAACATTACAAAGTATCATTGAGAGTTCACAGACACCCTCGTAAAAAAAAAAAAAAAAAAATCTGACTGCCAGCCTCTCTCTCCTCTTCTTTCACACCTCAGAGCACAACACAACACCACAACTTCCACTTCCCCACCCACTGCAGCTGGGAAGGAGGTGGGCAGGATGCCTTTGTCCAGAGAGAGTCCCCAGACAATGAGAGGCCTCAGGCCAGACAAGCTTCTGGGCCATGAGCACCAGCACTGACCCAACCAGGTTGTATGTGGGACCCCTGCCAGAACTCCTGGTGTGTGGTCTCCCTTGGATAAGCAAGTCTGTCAGGAAAATCCCTTCCCTTGGGTCTGGGATACTGTCCAAGTAGACTTCATGGAATTTAGTGCCCTCACCAACCCTCCCTGAGCAAGTGACTATTTTCTGCTGGATATCTGTGAGTGATCCTTCAAACCTTTGGTGGGCTGAACTGATGTTCTGGGTACCCTTGAGTGAGAGGCCTCCTATATGTGCAAGAATACATATGTGCTTTGGATCATTGCCCTTTTCCGTGGGGTCATTGTCCTTTTCCATGTAGTGACATTATCCTCAAGGAGTACACCAAACTTATTACATGTTAAACATCATTGGAATGTCCTCAAGTTATCCCCATTGTTAGTTTTGGCCTTTGTTTCTGGTTGCATATTAAAGTTCATCTGAATTATCTGCATGAAGCTGTTTTTGTGTATCTCCATGGCACTGTGTGTTTTACTTTATTTTTGCAGTGTGAGGAAGCTCATCCTTCTGACTGAGTATAGTATAATAGTATTTTTTTTTTATTTCTACAACCATTCAATTTTGCAATTTTGATATTTGCAGTTGCTTTTCCAAACTATCCTAGATTATATTTAATATAGTGATAAAATGGCTTCAATCTACAATGCAGCTTTACTGATTTCAGTTTTAATATTTCCATTCTTATGTCTTCAGAGGAACAAAGATTCAAGCTACTAAAAGATCAGTTTCTAGTTACTGCATATTTCTCAGCTGTCACAGAAATAAATTCAACATTGTGTATGCTTCATACTGAGCAACCTGGTCTAGTGGGAGGTATCCCTGCCCATTGCAGGGGTGTTGGAACTATATGATCTTTAAGGTCCCCTCTAATTCAAACTATGCTATCATTCTATGATTATGTGTGCAGTTGCTAAGATTTTTAAGAGGTCTGGTGTGTGTGAGGCTCATTTATATAAAGTTTAATATCTGTTTCTACAGTTTTTATGACCACTCAACCATACATACACAACACTGGAGGCTAATAAATTCAAAATTGGCTTTTGATAATTTAATAAAAGACAAAGAGTATATTTGTATAGTGCCTGAGGTGCCTTAGTCTTAATAGTACTGAGAGCTTCCTATTTAAATCTGTAACTTTTCATGTAAGCTGTTTTTGTAGTGCTTCTCAAGAGGCTCTGTGGTCAAATTCCCAGGTGTTCCCATGCTAGTCAGATATTATTGGTCACAGGGGTTTTACACTTGCAAAATTTTAGGATTATTGCCATGGCAGGTTCTCATGGGAAGTAACTACAACTGGCATGAGAATCAGCCCTCTTAGTCTGTCTTCACTTTTGTTTTGCAGATTTTACTTTGTACTCCAGAAACATAAGCACAGTGCACCAAAAAAACCCCAAAAACAAACAAAAAAAATAGTCACTGAAAATTTATATTATATTGGATATAATATATATAATATATATAATATATAATATATATATTATTTATAATATCCAATAATATATGTGAACAGGGACTTAGTAACCAATTAATATAAATATAAAATTTGTGTTCCAAGAAGTCATAATGTCATCAGTGGGGAGTTTGAGCAGGTCCCACTGAAAAGGGAATACTAAGAAAAAAGCATGGTGAAAATCATCATCATTGGTGCCTCCTGCATTTGGGGGAACCCCACAAGGAATAATGTGTATCTGTGTTCCCTCTCTCTTATAACTGCTCTTACCATTTCATGAGAGCATTTTCCCCCTCAACTCCTGTGTTTCTCTCTCTCTGTCTCTTCACAGTTATAGTTCAGGTATGCCATCAGCTACACGTTCTGCTAATAAATGTTCATGTATGTATGAACTTGTCTTAAGATTTTTCCTGCAACAAGCACCTATTTAGTTAGAAATTCTCAATAATTTTATGAACTAATGGAGAAGACAGAAATTTGCAGTATGTATTATTATTTATTTATCATCAGTCCTTTAATACAGTTCAAAATGGCAAGTGTTGAGCATGGTTCTATCTGCCTCAAGTGACTAGATATTTTAGTTCAGTTTCATGTTTTTAATTTTGTTAGAAAGATTTTTTTCTATTTTACCCCTGAAGCAATAAATCATCCAACTTCCCTAATTGCCCTTCCAGTCACTTGAGAATTTGAACAGAAATATAAGAAACACCCACCTCTTTTGATCAGATCAAAGATTCCTTTAAAAGCTTGTATACCAATTTATCACCAGGAAAAGACATGTTTCCACTTTGTATTTTATAATTTATCTAGTTATTTAACTTTTTTTGCATTTGTCAGAGGGCCTTTTCCCTCTTTTAATATCCAATGAAGTAATACCTTTTTAAAGGGGAAAAAAAAGTTCTAAAAATAAGGCTTATATATGTAATCAATTGACTTGAAAGTAATTTTTATTGTAATTTATGCAGATATTCTTATATATTAGCTTAAAATATAATTCTATATTTGATTTTTGTGACAAAAAAAGCTGAGTAGGGAAACAAATCAGCTCCTAATTTGGTTAGGGAAAGATTCAATTGCATGATTATCAGTATTAATTTTCACAGGACATGTGGTACACCTTCACTTCAGAACATCTGTTTTTCAATTAGCTTTTAATTGTTTTAAATATTTATGGGATATATTTTTTCTCTCTTTTGCCCTTATCTCCTGAGTTTTTAACCCACAATTTTATATAAGGGACATCTTGTTATGAACAAACATTGTTCTGAAGCTGCAAAAGTAAAACATATCAATGTTTGTAATTGACATTAGAAATACATAAAGCAAAGTGACTTTTGTTCTCTTTTATACTCTTATGGTACCTTAAATATATCCACTAAGATAATTTAACCAAGCAAATCAAAATAAATTATGCAAAACTACCTAGACTGCTTTGGAAGCAAGGTACTGCATATAGTGTACCTATCCTTATGTATATAGTTATGAGATATTACAATGGTTAAAATTACTAAGGCATATATATTTTCCATTTGATGTATCTACTAGAAAGATGTAAGGACATACTGTATACCTTGAATCAAAAAGCTGTCAAAATAAAGGTAATAAGACACTGTAATTTGTCTTGCACAGGTGAAATACACCCATCTGAAGATAGTTAATAACTGGAGAAGATGGAAGAATTCCTTCCCTCTACCACTCTCTGGAAGCACTTGGATCAGATGAATAAGCATAATAAAGGAATATCTGAGTATGTCTTGGTGAAACACTTTTAAGAGTTCCATCAAAATTATCTTGGCCCTTCACTTTATGCATTTGAAAATGCATGTGGATTTTAGAGACGAAAAACACGGTTGCAAGTATAGAGAGTTGCAACTCAGAGATATGATACTTGGGCTTCTACCAATTCCAATCTGTAATAGTTCCATTGCCTGCAAAATTGAAGAACTACCATCTGCCTCTTTTTAAGGCAACCAGATCAGGCTCCCCACACAGTTGACACAGTGTAATTTAGCAACAACATGGATAGAGAAACTCCAAGCATTTTAATACTTATTTCAGGACATATCTGGGTCTGAAATTTTTTCTTTTATTTTCCTTTTTTCCCTCCTGACCCAGTTTTTTTATTTTATGATGCTATTGTTTCCAGAGGTTCAATGTTTGATAAAATAGAAAAAAAAGAGGCAAAACATAAACCATTTTTTTTGGTCAAATGAATTATTGCTATTTAAAAACGAAGCAATAATTCACAGAGACACTGAGTCATCAACAATCATTCATCCTTCACTCACTCTTAAGGAGGATCCATCTCCCATTGAAGTTAATGACTAAGCTGCAGCTGTTTTCAATGAAAGTAAAAGCAGGTGTCTTTAGTATCCAGGTTGTCATATATCTATTGAAAACACACCTCAAAAAAAAAAAGCATGTTAATCAGAAAAAAAAAAAACCTACTGACAAAAAATCATCCAAAAAGTATAGTGGATATCTATCTATTAAAAAATACCTAAACAAAAACCACCCTCTAGGATCATCATTCTCCTTTCTTGCTTCCATAGGGTTTTTCCCATTTTCTTTTTTTCTGATGGGTAAGTAAGTTGATAGGGATTAAATGACACTATTTCTTATATAAAGAATCAAACTCTTGAAATTATGTTTATTAAGCCCCTAAGTAATGTGAATCTTGTAACATGAAAACTTCCTCAGCAATGATTAAAGTTCTGCATTAAGGCAAGTTTCCACCAAAACTTATAATAAAATAAGTGGGGAAAATACAGTAGGAAGTGAGATGCTGAAAACATTCAGATGTTTTATTTTCTTGTCTCTCAGTTACTTTGCAAAAGTGGTATCATGAATATCGTATATCTAGGATATATCAATATATATTGTATGTCTGTATATATAAAATACTGTGCATTATTGCATATAATATACAATTATTTATTGTATAACTACTATTGAATCTAGGAGTTGAAAATAAAAAATAATTAAGCTTGACAGAAACATGACATAGTAAATATTTTTTGTCTCTGTCATTTGCTTGAATGAATGTTCAGCATAACTTTTCTACCACACAGTTTCAATATGCTTACTTATTATAATAGACTAAAAGATTAATATGAAAATGCATGAAACCGTTTTCATGTATCTCAGAAATATTTAAATAGTTAATTTTGTGATGTCTTGTTTTTTATGTTGGTGAATAACTCAGTTATATATTTAGTCAGAAAATAACTAATATTTTAACAAGCATCAGATCAAATAATTTACTTCCGATATCTTTTATCATTAGGCGGTGTAAAGCACAAAGAGAAGTTCATATAAATGCAGTCAATATGTACATATGTGCTCAAAGAAGCAATGGAAATGTGTTTCTTCTTTCAAATCATAACAAATTACTTAAATTTCCACATATGAAGCTACTTTCAAAGCATCATTATATTGATTTAAAAAAAAAATTATGAAAGGTGAATGCTTTCATTTAGAAACACAGCACACATCTAGAATATATAGCTGAAATTAAAGAATCCAAGATTGTTAAGAGGAATAAAAACAGAAGATACATCTGAGAAATGAAAGATACAGATGAGTTCTGGTAACACTCTCCTAGTTGAATGTAATAGTGGTCATTTCCCCCACAGCATTTTAATCATGTACTATTATTTATGAACAACTACAGCAATAGTGTTCTGTCAGGCAGTTCTATTTTCCATTACTGCAGCCTCTCCTGGACATTTTATGATCATCTGTGAAATCAGCTGTGTCTGAAAGAAAGCTGTCTGCAGTAAACCTATTTATTGAAAAGTGGTGGCAAGATTTTCTACAAGGAAAAAAGAATCAATTGAGAGAGAAAAAAAAACAACAAACCAGCAGTCAGTTCCAGGCTTATTGCTGCTTTTAAATGCAAAAATCAAATACTCTTTCTTTCAACAAACAGGCTAAAAAAAATAAAACTTTTGGGTTTTCAGATATTGCACTGACTTGTTTGACTGACCTGTTCTCATGCAGTGGAAAGTAACCTGCAGTTTCCTTCAGTTACGCAGACCAAAGAATACTTGCTATGTTTACTCGTGCTTTAGAAGGCTTAGGCTCCTAAGAAGAAAGAAAAAACCCTGCATTTCCTATCTCAGCCCAGTCCTGTGAACAAAAGGTACAAGATAACATATCAAAATGCTTTGAAAAACTGATTATTTTTCTCTACATGTTATCATATTTCTAAGACAGTTCTGAATATTTCCACAGTTTCACTGTATTAAAGTTCAGTTATATACAGTTTATGTAAATCTACACAATTTCTTGAAAGGTAATTTTACTTGGACTACTTTTTTTTAGTGTGTTTGTAATCTCATAGGAAAGCAGATGATTTCAGTAGAAGCACAATTCAACCTGCCAGTCTTACTGCTTTCATTTTTTACATTCTCTAAATTAACATGGACTGAAGAACCAAGCAAGGTGAGTAAATTAGGAATTCTTTTTCACTATTGTCCTTTTTCACTGATGACGTATAAAATGTTCTCAGAATGCACAAACAACTAATTTCTTTAAAATATCTGTAAAGCTCTGTAAGGATGGCGATTCAGTGACTTTTCTTTTTTTTTCCTTTCTTCTGTTCCTATGTTTAATTATGCTTAGTGTAACAATATTTATTTTCTGCTACTTAATCTAAATAATATATTTTAAAAATTTAGGCCAATTAACTTTTTGGTATACATGTGAATTGAGCATGCTCTAGGATGTCAAAAAAGATCTATATACTAGGATTTAGCAATATTAAAAAATAAATGCAAACTACTTGTTTACGTAGAAGACATTTTTTTTAAGAAGCTGCAAATATGGTCTCCCGACCCTACTTTTCTCTAGGCTAAATGGTCTTTCTCCACCTCCCTCGGTCACTCCTCATAAGACTTGTGCTCCAGACACTTCACCAGCTCCATTGCCCTTCTCTGGACACACTCCAGCACCTTACTGTCTTTCTGATAGGAAGGGGCCCAGAACAGAACAGAGGATTTGAGGTGTGACCTCACCAGTGACAAATACAGAGGGAACAACCGTTTCCCCACTTCTGCTGACCACCTGGGCTCACCGATGGCTCATGTTCAGCTGGCTCTCGACCAGCAGCTCAAGGTCCTTTTCTGCTGAGCAGCTTTCCAGTCCTGTAGCAATGCTTGGGGTTGTTGTAATACATGTGCAGGACCCAGCACTTTACCTTGTTGAATCTCAACAAGGAGATTATCTTATGTGGACACATTGATTCAAAATTGAGTTCTCAGTTTTAAAATACATTCTGGTAGAGTCTGTCCATATAGGTGTCTGAATGCATCTTAATGTAGTTTTCTTTAGATGTAATTGGATACAGTTATCTAGTTTCTACTGTGTCACAAAGCCCTAAATCAGGGATTTACTCCTGTTTTGAGAGATCTTACCTAAAGTGTACAGAGGTGCATAAATACATACAAGTGTGTGTGTATCTGTCTATATACATATGCATATTTGTGTATATATATTTATGCCTACATATTTTAAAAATGTAAAAAAGGAACATTTTTAAATAGCTCCAAAATGTTAAGTATTTGTCAGTGTCTATCAAGCTGATTAAATGGCTTTCAGAACATCTGAAAGTCACACTTCACTTAAAAAGGAACTAATATAGAGATGCAGTGTAGAGATATAAATTCTCAGTAAGTAATTTACAAACAGACAAAATTATAAATCATGAAAGAATGGATAAAACTGAACTCATTTCTCCCATGTCCAAATTAAGTGCTACTACCTGGAAATGTACATGGACTAAATCTTTTTTTAGGAGCGTTTTATGTACTTAATAAACTCCTTTTTTTTTTTTTTTTTTTTTTACTCTGAACCCATTTAAAAGCTTTTGAATGTGCATATGCTTTTAGTTTTTATCTTTTTTTCTATTTGCTTTTTGGACACATTTCCTTCTCTTATCAAGCTATAACTTGGTGAAACCTAACACTGCTGTATCATTGCCATCCATTTTTCTTAAAATTTCTTTTTATTAAGCACTTGCATAGGACTGAGTACTTTGAATTGCCAAAGAAAATGTTTCAAAGGATTATATATGAAAGACGGGCCAATTTTGGTGTGATAATCTAAGAAAGAAATGCTAGTCAGTTAGACAGATTTTACCAGGGATTGAAATATGGATGACAAATCATGTATACAGAAAAAGATTCCTCACTGCTCCCCTTACAAGTAACCAAAAATTCTTAAAATACCTTTTTTTCCCCTCTCTTTGGTAGGGTCAGCACTTTGTATATGTCTGAGAAATTAGTTTGACAAGGCAATTGAGTTTTCATATGGTTGATGATGCTAAGTGGGCAAAGAATATTATTTCTGTCTTGATTTATGTATTTTTTAAATATTGTTTATTAAATATGTCTATGTAGGGAATACATAATTTATAAATGTATGTACTTAAAACTTATATTGGGATAGCAGTTGAGCAATCTTCGACAAATGAGAAATATTTATTCTTTTTGAAACAAAAATTTACACTTCACCATGGAGGTCTCTTCTGTTGCAATTGCATATCAGGCTGTCAGAACCAATGCTTGGTCAGGATGTAAATTATTTCTACTATATAGGGTTTGACTGTTAAAATTACTGTTTTCTATACTGTTACCAACCATGCACCTAATGATAGCTTCAGACAACACTTCCTCACTCCAGAGTCAGAGGTGCCTACCAAAAGGATGTGGGGTAGAAAACAGAGTTCTAACATAGTTTCCAATTAGACCTTTAGGGAAAAATACTAATCATAATTATAATGGTCAAACACAGACTGCACAGTTAGGCTGTGGAAACCATGGCCTTGGGGATACTCAGGATTTGATTCTCCAAGATCCTAGACAACCTGACCTAAATTACTCCCTTCTTTGAGTGGTGACCTTTCGTGTCTTTTACAACAGAGATTATTCTCTGAACCTCTCTATGCTGTGGTCATTGCCATAGCATCTGAATGCAAAAGGCTTTACCATTTCAGTGATAAGGTGTAACTTTTATATGTCCATAAAACATGAGATTCACTAGAGAAGGGATACAAGACTTTTATATTGCAATAGACCTTTATGACTGAAGAACTTTCAATCAGTAGAACTTAGGTCCTTGTTTCACAGTCCTTCTTTCTTGACATAGACCTCAATTACTCCTAAGTACAAGTTCTCAAAAATAATTTAAATCAGCCTAAAACTAACTCCTTTATTAATATACATAATGTTAAGGAAGTCTTGATTTTTTAAAAATAATTATACATTTTATCTCAGTAATGGAAACTGCCTGGTCTGATAAATTCATAGTACAGCAGTAGCAGGTCTGAAACTCTTTAGATTCAGGTTTGTACTTAATCTAGTTTTTTTGGTGTCACCCATAGAGAAATATGTTTCTGAGTCCTGGTAACTTTAGAAAGCCTTAGAATATAGGAAATGGGAAACACTGACTTATTTAAAGCAATTATTTCAGAGACCTTACAGTGACTATACTGACAAATATTTGAGGGTCATAAAAGGGAAAGAAAGAAGTCACTGAATTCCAAGTAAGATATCACCTACTTATTTAGAGAATTACTCTTTGTACATTTGCAGAAAAGAGAAATAGAGAGATAATGATATTAGAAAAAAAATGAGTCTATTTATTAAAATTCAGTGATTTGAAATCCAATTTGTAGTCTTACGTTTCACTTTCAAAAGATGCTTTTTTAATTAGGAATTGAAATTTCTAGATGTTTAAATAACACCTAATATAGAATTAAGTCTGTTATCACATGAATAAATTCAAACTATCTTTTCTTTAAGAGTGAGAGAATTTACTGGGGAAAATGTAATGCACTTCACAAGCTTCTGAAATAGGCTCATGTGAACCTCATGAGGTTCAACGAGGCCAAGAGCAAGGTCCTGCACTAGGATCAATAAAGGCTGGGGGAAAAAGGAATTGAGCGCAGCTCTGCTGAGAAGGAGTTGGAGGTGCTGGTGCATGAAAGGCTAGGCATGAGCAGACAATCTGTGCTTGTAGCCCAGAAAGACAACTGTATCCTGGGCTGCATCGAAAGAAGTGTGACCAGCAGGATGAGGGAGGTGATTCTTCCACTCTGCTCTGGTCTGAGCCCCACCTGGAGTACAGTGTCCAGCTTTAAGGCATGGGTCTGTTGTGGCGGATCCAGAGGAGGGCTTTTGGATGGGACTATCAGAGAAATGGAGCATCTTTTCGATGAGAAAGGCTCAGACAGTTGGGGTTGCTCAGCCTGGAGAGGAGAAGGCTCTGGGTAGACATTATGTGCAGCCTTTCAATACTTAAAGGGTGTTGGTAAGAAAGATGAGGATGAACTTTTTATTAGGGCCTGTTTTCATACAACACAGGGTACCAGTTTAAAAGGTAGATTCAGAGTAGTTATAAAAAAAGACTAATTTTTTTTTTTGCAGTGAAGGCAGTGAAACACTGGAAAAAGTTGCACAGATAGGTGGCAGATGTCTCATCATCAAAAACATTCTTGGTCAGGCTGGATGAGGCTTTGAGAGTGTGATAGGACGTCCAGAAATAAGATAATAGTGAAAGGAAGAAGCATATTTCAACTCCTTTGGCACCAGTGCCCAGAAAGGGAGACAATCACTTCCTTTCATTGAGAAGGAATTGAAGGACATGAAGGAAAAAAAAAAAAAGAATGTCTGGAAGGCAATTTTTCCTCTCTGTTATAAAGTGGCAGCTTATGAGTGCTGATGATAGCCCATACATTTTAATTAAAGATCGCCATGAAAGTATTTTAGGTTTCAATGTTTTAAATGGATGTATCTGCCAAACAGTGGTGTGTGGTCCTTCAGTTCAGACATAGATCCCAACCTTGGTAGAAACTGGGAGGCTGCAGGGCAGCTCCTGCGTTCTGTGGTTCAAAAATTAATAACATACTGCAATATCTGATTTCGGGTGTGGCAAAAAGTGGAATTTCTGAAGTCACGACTGGGAAAAAACAGATTATCTGTAGGATCCGCTCTCCATGTAACTCAGATGTCTGGCCAGTTGGGAAAGCAGACGGGAGATGGTATTTAACAATTACCGGTACTGAGTGATAATACAGCCCTGCTAACAGCTGCTGTACCAAGCACTGGAAATTTAACAGCTGCTTTGAAAGCAGCTGCACAACCATTGATGGTGGTGCTAGATATAAAAGATATGTTCTTTATGGTTCCCTTGAAGGAGGAGGTTAAAGAGAAGTTTGTTTTCACTTGTAAGGGAATACAATATACCTTTAGAAGACTCCTATGGGAGTAAAAACATTCATTGATAATTACTCATGCCAAAACTGCTGAACTTTAGCAGAGAGACTCACTCCCCCATGATGTGAAGCTGTAACAAAATATATATACTGATTGGAGAAACTTCCCCTGAGAAGGTGTGGGAAGCAGTGGCAGCATTATGGCAAGGAGTAAATAAAGCAGAAATTGAAATTCCATCTGGAAAATATAAGGGACCAAGTAAAGAAGAGCAAACTCTGAGTGTGGCAATTAAAGAAGAATTAAAAACATATCAGTCACTGGGACCAGTACACCCACACAACCATATAGAAGGCACTACACTGTTCAGGCACAATTTGCTCTTAGTGAAGCTGTCTTGGATCTCCTTCTTGTCTTGTATATACTTTAACATTGTTTCCATGAGAATCTGCTCCATGATTTTTCCAGGCACAGAGTTGAGTCTTACAGGACTGTAGTTCCCAGTTCCTTTCTCCCCTTTCTGAAAATAGAAGTGTTGTTTCCCTTTTCCCAGTAACAAGCTGGAAAAACTATTCCAATATTTCTTTGTATCCTGTACTTTAGATATAATCATATTTTCCATATGGTTTACCTTAACTGTATAGTAATAGAATGTACTGTCATTATCTCTGATAGCAAATTACATCATAACTCACATAATTAACTAGCAGAAGTTAAAACCCATACATTAAAAAAATATGTGTCATGTACATATATATGTGTGTTATTTGAACATAAGTGTCACAAATTTACCAACCATAGGGAAGCTTTATATCTTGAGGAGTGAGAGAAAAAATTCTTTGCTTATGAATTTAAGTTTATAAGCCCCCTTTTGGTACTGGAAGGCACAATGAGATCTTCCCAGAGCCTTCTCTTCTTCAGGCTGAGCACTCCCAGGTAACACTAAGTTGGATGGAGGGTAGGAAGGCTCTCCAGAAGTATCTGGACAGGCTGGATTGATGGACTGAGGCCAACTGTATGTATGAGGTTCAATAAGGCCACGTGAGAGGTCCTGCACTTTGGTCACAACAACCCCATGCAGCGCTACAGGCTGAGGGAAGGGTGGCTGGAAAGCTGACAGTAAAAAAGGACCTGGGAGTGTTGAGGAACAACCAGCTAAACATAAGCCAGCAGTGTGCCCAGGTGGCCAAGAAGGCAATGGCATCCTGGATTGTATCAGTAATACTGCAGCCAAAATGACTAAGCTGGTGATCATCCCCCTGTACTTGGCACTGACAAAGCTGCACTTCAAGTGTCCAGTACCGGGCCACTCCCTTCACTGGGTGGTGACACTGAGGTGCTGGAGCAAGTACAGAGAAGGGCAATGAAGCTGGTAAAGGGTCTAGAGAGTAAGTCATATGAGGAGCGGCTGAGGGAGCTGGGGTTATTTAGCCTGGAGAAAAGGATGGTCAGGGCTCGGGGGAGACCTTATCACTCTCTACAGCTACCTGAAAGGAGATTGTAGCAAGGTCTCAGTTGGTCTCTTCTTCCAGGCAACCAGCAACAGGACAAGAGGAAGTGGCCTCAAGCTGTGACAGGGAAGGTTCAGGTTGGAGATCAGGAAGAATGTCTTCACTGAAAGTGTGGTCAAGCATTGGAGTGAACTGTCCAGGGAAGTGGTGGAGTCACCATTGCTGGAAGTTTTCAAGAAATAACTGAACATGACACCTAGTGCCATGGTTTAGTTGACAAGGAGGAGATTGATCAAATGTTGGACTCCGTTATCTTGGAGGTCTTTTCCAATCTTAATGATTTTTTGATTCTGTGAATGATGGCACACAGCTTGTGTCATCCAGTTTCTGATCCTTTTTCTTCAGAGTTCAAGAGAGAACATGGGGGTTTTGTGGTTTTGGGGCTACCTTTGAGGAAGGTTCTATTAACTTTTTATGAGAAGGACATTTTCCTTACACAGCACAGGTAGAGTAGGACTAATGTCTCCGATACTCTGAGCATCTTTTAGTTACTAAAAACAAGTTACACAATAAATGATTGTTTTGCCTGCCGTTATCATCCCCTGTATCTGCTTGAGATCCCTAGCTTCTAGAGCAATACAAGTAACATATAACTCGAATAACAATATCAAATGCATCATGAATCATTTAAGAGGGACCAAAAACAGCCTGAAAATGTGTGGGAGTTCATGTGGATATTGTTATCAATGATAGGAAATTAATCATTTTGCCCCATTTCTATTGTTTTCTATTTTAACTGTAATAACTCTTACATTTTATAGACTAAGGCTAATTCTTTCTACTTTTGTCTTGCAAAGCACAGTCAATGTCTTCAAATATTTCCCCAAAATAGGAGAGCTTTGTGAGAAAGGAAAGGCAAAAATAAGTAATTTTATTGCTCTTGATAGTTAAATAAGAGTTTCTGCAACATGTGTTTATTCTACAATAAATTATATATAAATTATATGCATTCTTAAAAGGATGCTATGAGATAGAGGGTACTTATTCGGTGCCTGTGATATAAGCTAAAATATGCTGTGTTCTGCAAACCCTATTTTCAGTAAGATTTTCTCTTTGAGATTATCAAGCAGCCAGTAGTACATACAATCGAAAAATCTTTAAAGAGCATTAACAAAAATAGGCAGCCTTACTACATGTAAGAATCTATTTTAAAATATCTATATGTCAAATACTCTAATTATCTGATATTTTAAAAATCTATGAAACCCTTTCTGCTGCACTGTAAATCTTTTTTTTCCCTGCATATTTACCACTTGTTTCATTAATTATTTATAGCTAAATTGTGTAAAATTTAATCAATCAGTCAAGCTTCTTCATTGAACTCAAATAATTGAAAGCAAAATACAGGAAAAAAGAAATACAAATTAATCAACTGGCACAGACTTGCTATTTTCCATGTTCTTTATCTTTCCTTTGAACTTCACTATAAATTGTTGAGATTAATAACCGTATGTAATGTTTGTCCAAACCCCACTAGAGAAGAGACTTTTCTCTGGATTGGCTGGACAATTCATCAATCCCACTATTTAATATCTTTGAAGATATTTGTGTCACATTTAGTGATCCAAAACCTGAATGTCATAATGCTGTCTAAAGTAGTTCAAAATAAGTATAATATTTTCAAAACATCAGTTCAACTATTTCCATCTTTCAGTGATGACAAAAGTTTAGATGAAAGTACCAGAAAAGAAAATGACTAGTTATACTCTGCTGTGAGAGTCAGTGATAAATGGAATAAGATCTGACAGTTTAAATTTAATCAGTATGTCTTAACAGAGGAAGATAATTTTATGTTGAGCATTTAATTTACTATCAGCAGAAACAGAGGGATAATGAAAGCAAAATTCCATCACTAGTTTTGTGCAGAGGGTTTGACAATTAGGGCTGCAAATAACAATTCAAATTAGATTTGAGTGGTGGTGAGCCTTGCTAATTTAGATGAAAAAAAGCTTAGAAAACACTGTAACCTCAAAATAACTGGTTCAGTACTGAGTATATTGAATACTTTGTTTTGCTTATTACTGTGCAGCTTTCTGGTATCTGTGACTGCCTGTGATTTTTCATGTGTACAATATGTAAAATATAAAGTATTCTATGATTTTCAGGGAAGAAATGTGCTGTTAAGAATGCCCAGTCATTTCTAACTGCTTTTCTATTTGCATACTTTGATGTTTGGTAAATGTGCTTATTGCTCTCATGATTTTCCTTCATGTGTCCTGTTAAAAACTCACATCTTGATGTCATGTTTTAACTTTGATATGAAAGTGTGCAGTCAAAATACTTAATCAATCAACAAGTAATTAAGCAGTAAAAAGTCTATTTCTTGTGGACCTGGTTATGTGAGGTTTTACTGGGTTTTGTGTCTGTTTTGTTTTTTTTTAAGTAGTAAATTTTAGCTTACTTGAAGTACCTTATATATAGAACTACCAGAAACTATTTTATCTGACTGCTAAAGCAGTGTACAGTAAGTTTTCAGAGACAAGTGGTGAGTAGTCACACATACAATGAAGTTGCTTCAAAGTATATTCTATCTCCATTAGGGTTAATTCCACTGCCACTGAAGTCAAAGGGGTTTTTCCCCTTACTGTGAATGATGAGTTAGGACTTGCTGAAAATGAAAGAAAAAGGCAAGAAAGAAAAGCTTCCCATATATTCCTTTCGGAAGGAAAAGAATGATGTAATAATTCAGCAAAAATTGATATTGACAGTGTCAAGCTACCTGCAATCCATCATGGTTGTGAGATTTTTCAAATACCTAAATTCATCATGGTATTTTTGAACTAAGTCAACGTGTAAATTTTCAATAATTCTTTTATCTATTAAGATCTATTTTATCTATTAAGACCTATTAAGATCTGTCACCATAAGTGCAGTTCTGCATGTAGTCTAAACATTCGTACCAGGTAATTTTACTTCCTGTCAGAAAGTTACTTAGGAGCATCTGAGACCTTAATATTATTGACTAGGATTTACTTTTGACATGCAATGTCAATTTTTGACATGTCATGTCAATGTAAACCTTAGATGGCAGATAATTAAGAATAGAAGGCTTAAGATTCAAAATAGACACTTTGCTCTGCCCAAGATCAAGTACCTTCAGAGTATTCGTGCTTGTTGAATAACACAGAAGTCTGTTGACTAAGAAAAGATTTTTTAAGAAACACTTAATCTAAACTAAATAGAGCAATGGATTGGAAAATACCAGGTTATAAACATCTCTAGAAGATCTGGTCAGAAAGAAGTTCATATTTATCAGAGTTCTATGTCAGGCTGGCATCTGAGGTAATCTTTTGCCAATAAACATTTTCAGAACTTCATCCACTGCTCCACTCTCCTAGATGAACCAAATTCTGATGTGTCTCTTTACCTCAAATAACAGCTCTCTCATATTAACTGTAAAAATTATTTGGGCAGAGTTACAGAAAGAGTCTGAATTTACATTCCAGTTCTTTCCTTTTTTCAGTGGAGATGTGGAAGACTGAGGTCCAACAAATAGTTACTTATATGAGACTGAGAACTTAAAAATATTTTTTTAAAAAGAGAATTCAGGCCATGGTTTCAAGAATGCCACATGTGTCAGACATACAAAAGAGGAGTTATAGTAAGATAATTTCCCTCCCTTACCTATTATATTCTGTGGTCTTTTGATTGATTCATTCGTTCATAGTTTCGAGGGTATGGTATTTTTTTGGTGAGATGAGGCCTTGCTTCGATCAACAGTCCCAAGTCACCACTACAGCTGACAGCACTGTCAGTGACCAGATGTCTGCAACACCCATTTTCCAAACTGTCTCTCTGCCTCAGTCCCTTTTTCTCTACTACACATCTTTTCTTGGTTTTCTTTCTGTCACCAACTTTCTGCTTTTACAAGTTCATTGCACTTTTATGAAGCTACTGAAAATGATAATTGAAAAAACACGTTACTGTGATCTCTTTAATGATTTGAATTTTAAATCTAATTTGTATGGAAACCATTTTTTCTACTTTCATAATCTAAAGAAGACAGTGAAGCAGAATCACATTTTACTTCAATTCTTAATCTGGTGAGACTAGGCTTCCATTTCATCTTCCATGACAGTGAATTTTACAGTGACACATTGGACATGCAGAATACTTTTCCAATTTAGGCTGCTTCAGACTGAGTTTCTGCTAACTTTTCAATAGAGTACTTTTTGTATCAGTAAAGAACATACTGCAAATCAGTACTTCTTTTAAAGGAACAACAGAATTTTAGAATGAAAAGAGGTAGAGGCAGGAACAAACATGGTACTACTTCAGCACTGATGTTGAGAATGGTGTCTCTGATAGGAAAAAAAGTAAACATTCTTGCTAGTTCACTACAGTTTTTTCCTTTTCAGCTGAGTTAAGAAAAAAACAGTTTCAATTTTTTCATGTTTCTCTTGAGGTATTTTGACACTAATGTGATGATAGTAAGGTTTCACAGAGTTACACTCTCTGGTATATTGATGGAAGAAGAATCTATGGAAGCTCAGAAGTTTCTGTAAGCCTTTATGCATTTGCTGAGCATTGCAAAAATCAGTGTTTCAGGGTTTTGTTTGTGCCGGATCCAAGAAAAAATTATATGCCATTGCTCATCATATGTTTCAGAAATCTCTCCAAGAAGAAAGAGCATGTAAGTTTCCTGGCATACAATAGACATAGTGTCCTTAGACATCTAAATTTCGTGAAACTGAATGCTTCTCTAAAAGCATAACTTTCACGTATAAATTAAAAAACCCAAGTCCAAATACACAGCAGATTAGAGCAATGTCTTATCTAAAAAAGTTTAAAAAAAAATAACACAATCTTGACTCTTGGCCTTAGACAGACAGACAGACATTCTTTTTGAAAATGTCAGCACTTTCCGCATGAATGAATATAAAATATAATCTACTAAGGTGGCATTTTCACAGATGGGCAGCAGAGACTGCAGAGAACACTACTGATTCTGATAAATTAAGAGCATCACTTTAAAAGAAATAACATGGACTCCTAACTTTTGCTTGACAAAGTCTTGTCTTTCATTTCAGGAGTTTTTTTTTAATTCTATGTCATCTATCCTTCAGCTCAGATAAGAGAACTCAATTAAGCATTTTTCATTTAGAAAAGGCACTTTTAAATTATGCTGAATTCCTTCTGGCAACAAGTTTAGAAGCTTTATAAATTTCATTTGATAATATGACAATACATTTAGTAGGACTAAATATCAACTATGAGATAATTACCATAATGCAGTATATTCATTTTAGTCATTCAAATGGGTGAAATACATTTTGCTTATTTATACTACTAACATGTTGATTAGGGGAAATTGTCACACATACTGGCAGCATTATCACTGTAAAACCTGCATTAAGTTGTGAAGGAAGTCATGACCAATGAACCCTCTTTGCATTTTGGAAGCCAGCATTACAGAATTAGGTAGCCTGTCACCTAAGGTCAAACAAATACGTTTCAAACATGATTTTCTTACAGTCATGTAATTCATACTTCTTTATTGTAAAAATACCTTTTTTAAAAAAACAGCAAGAGTTGGTTAAAATTTAATGCTTCCTTTAAAAGTAAAAGAATTCTTTTTTTCCCAAATCAGGTGTGATTCCATTTATACATACCATATTAGCACTTCTCACTGTAAAATACAGTGCAGCTGGCCTGTGGAAGTAATTTTGCAGTGTCAAACTCAAATGGAGGCAGATTTTCTTCAATTACTTTGTGAATCAAATTTCAAATCAAATTTCTTTAGGCATTGCAAACTAATTAATGAAAGCATTTTGTTTTGTGAGTGCAAGTTGAGGACATTCGCACTTCATAATACTGCCAAGTCTGGGTGATTTTTTTGTATAAGCAGAAGAAATGTTGGGAAAAGGCATGTTAATTTTTTTTTTTTTCCAGAACTATCAGAGTTTGAAAATGTAGCTGATTATTTTAAGTACGTGTTTGTAGTCTTAGTAACAACCTCTGTAATCCATCTTTATGCACCTTACATTAGGAATTCCCACATTTTATCACATGTACCCTTGATATTATGTGAGCTTGAAGTACCATACATTCAGTAAACAATATATTTTTGAGATATCTTAAATCCTGCATACTGGGAACTTGCAAAAACTACTCCATTACCTACAAAATACTGTACTAGAATTTCAAGATATGAATATGAATCTGTCTGTGTTTTGTGTCAAACTGGTGCAATGAAATTCAATAAGAGCAGGTTAGCTGCTGCTTGGTGAACTGCTAAACTGCTGTAGCAAAGCTTTCTAGCTAAGCTTTTAGGCTGGTTTAGTGTTTTCATTTTATCACTGATCGGTCAACAGAAATTTCATACAGTCAGAGAATAAAAGTGTGCATTTACATCTGCATCCACAGTAGTCTGGGGGAGATTTTACATCCTTTTATTTTTTATTGGTGCATTATAGGCATATTTTTAATAATTTCTACTGTATGTGGGAAATACTAAAAGGATGATGAATGCACAAGAATATATGCACAAGATCTAACATTGCAAAAGGGTTTGGCACCAAAAGGTATGGATTGGTATTGGATTTGCTGCATACAATAAACCTCAGATTTAACATAACATAAATATTTGTTTCTGCTGCTAAGAAAGCTGAATATGTTTAAGATAAATAATAAATGATATTGAATAAGTTACAGTCCATATTTACTATATGTAACATTTTTCATTTGAGGAAAGATCTTAAAGCACTACACAATGATATGCAGTAAACACAGGAACACACTCATCTCCCTTATGCTGTGAATCAAACCAAAAAGTCAGTGGGAACATATCATGCCTCACAATGATAAAACCATGATACAGCCTAGGATACATGATTATTTGCATGCTATTTCTCATTCTGTAAAGTGAGTTCTACTGAATAAAACATAGCATAAAATGTTTTTCAAGCGACAAGAAATTGCAGAGTTTCTGGACTGCATATGAAGGATGTCACTCTGATTTCAAAGAGAGAAACTACTGAAAATTCATTATGCCTTTTGTACAACAGAGAGTGTTTGCAGCAGGAAAGAAAAGGGAAACACTCTCTTCTTGATATAGCACATAATATTTTGCCATTATGCTCTGATGTCAGGCACTATGTATGCATAAAACCATTTAATATATAATCATTAAATCCTGTAATTGTTCAGGCCATAATACTAGGGTTGTAGTATGGAATATAGTCTCAATGTACTCTTTCTTTCTACATCTGCTTATTGTAGCCTTATACATCCTCCTTTGGAAAACAAACATATGCAAAATATTTTTTTCTCCCTCAGCAATTCTGTTCTTTGTGGATCATGATTGGAGTGCAGCCAGAAAACTATTCCTAGGCAGATGGGTCTATGGACAGCCCTGGTAGTGTCACTTTTGAGATCTGTCAAAGCTTTGAGTAAAAAAATTTCATTCTCATGGAGCTGAAGAGTGTCTATCCAATATACAGCTGGACAACCAACTTCCAAATTATGTTTTTACCTATGTTATAACAAGCAAGCTGCAGTAAACTGAAGAGAAAGTAAAGCATTCCTCTTCTTGTTCAGAAAATAGGCCTACACCCAGCACATTCAGTCACCTTGTGCTCTCTGGGTTAATCAGACATTCAGAATCATGCATTCAAAATCAATGGTACTTTTCTGCCACTTAAATAAGAAATTAAAACATTTTTTGTTGGCTGGTATGTCATATCACAGATAAAAGAGATAAGGAACTCAACTCTGTTTTCTCATAGTTGAAAACTTTGGTGGAAAACAAGCTGTAAGAGCATAGTAGGGATAGACAACACAGTGGGATAGATAGCCTCTAATGACTTCCATCTCTTTCTAGTGAAAACAGTAGGCAAAAAAAGGAATAACACATATGCATTGTCAAACCCCAGACTATGGTTATGTTCATAACCTTTGGAAATAATTCTGAATTAATAAATATAGCCACATATTTATTTGCTATTCTGCAGTATCATTTTTGGAAGTGACAAGTCTTAACAGAAGTCTCACTGAGAAAAAAACAGTATTTGAAAAAATAGAATAATAAGTATATTCATCTATGTCCTTAAACATTTATTAACAGTTCAATACTTCTTGGAGACAGTGGATAAAATCTTTGTAAACATACAACAAAAAGATATTATTTTGTCCTAAAGAGTGCTAAAGCTAGATCATATATTAAATATTTAATGTGATTACAGCTGCAACTGCTTCCCAGTCATCATTTTTTATTTTCAAAAAAATTGTTTGAAGTACATATCAGCACTCCTGCTCTGAAATATCAAAGAGGAGCTAAAACAGTCTCATCCAAAATATTTAAAGTCAGTTAGAGTTCCTTGACGTCGAACTCATAAATCATCAATTGATCCAGAGGAATAATGACATCACCTTGACCAGTAGCTGATGTGCAAATGGGCTAAGTGTGGTGAGTCAGACTGAAGAGGAAATTGCAAACAAGAACAAAGAATAAGGATCCTTGGTGTGGACCACATGTCAACAATTAACCAAAGACTTAAAACTGAAAATGCTGGAAAGGTAAATCACAGAATCACTGTGGACTGACCTGGCTGATGGCTTGTGCTGACACCTGGCTTTAAAACCCCTCTTATAGTGACATGGGCATGGAACATGGCACAAAGCAGGTGCTTGAGGCGGACCCATTGGGTGTCAGAGCCAGACGCGGAGCCTGGTCAGAGTATCCCAGGAGGTGACTGGAGTGGTCACTGGGGATATGTCAGCAACTGGTGCATGTTTCTGTGGGACAGGAGCTGGTGGGGGGAAGCTTTTTGCTGATGCAGACCCTATGGCCTGCTTCACTGTTAGTAACAGTCATACTATTTGATGTTCATATCTTCAGCTCTAGCTCAGACAAAATTAATTCTAGTTCATGTAAGTGATTAAAATAACCTGGCTAATTTTTTTATCTTTCTTTGTGGTTTTTGGACACCTGTGAAATGAGAAACAGAAATTATGAAATGCTTTGTTTGGCATGTGGGTTTTTTGTGTTGCTGAAATTCTACAGCAACCAGATTTCTCCCCCATCAGAAAATTAGTTCTAGATTAAAAAAGTTATCAGTTCTCAAATTATTTTTTTTTAAAAGGAATTGAAATTTTCTTGATGCATTTAGAGAACTATATCTTGTATTAGTGAAATAAGACAAAATTTTACTATGAGCATTACCAGAAACAGACTGAAATAGGTTCAAATTAAGTAGCTTACTTTTGCTAAACTTACACTTGAATATCGAACTATCATACTAAATATGAGCATTCTTATCACAGCATCAGGACATTTGGAGCCTGATACAGTGCAATTTTCCTTGATTTTGAAAGGAAAATAACATCTGCTGCTTCCTCATTAGGGTTTGCTGGGAATTGCTGTGTTAGCTTAAAGCATTTTGATTTCAATTAATTCATATTTTCTAGTTTAAAACAACAACAACAAACTTCTTGACTGTCTCACATAATTGAACACTGTGTAATACACAAATTTCAACTACACACTTGTGTAAGTGCTGCTTGGAAAAAATATATGCTGGAAAATACAAGAAGTCATCTGGAAGACACTGTTCATACAGCATTAAAATTTATCATAGTTTACAGGAAAAAATGTTCAGATAGTTTCACATCCATCATTGTGGCTGTGGCTGCTTTATGCTTTTTTCAGGTGATTAGTGTCTACCAGAGATATCTTAGGGTCCATAAGCTTGTTTTGGATAGTGGCAGCAGGATGGAGCTCTTTTGGAGAAGACGTGATTCTTGATACCTAAATGAGGCCCATAGCAGTTGCACCTATCTGGCATTCACAGTAGTTGAAATAAAACACTATAGAGTGAATTCTGCCAATTCCTTTTGGGTAATTAATTTACCCCAGTGATATTTTATTCAGTGATATTTAAAAATGGAGATTTTTTAATTCTGAGCTATATTTTTTTTCTAAAACTTACACTATAGATGTTCATTTATTTGTTTTGTGCATATGTATACGTATTTGATTTGTGGTAGCATTTTCCATGTCTTTTCCAGTGACAACTTGTACTAGTCTGAACTTGCCTTCATCTGCCAGCACTTCTCCTATCTTCTCCTATTATAAAACATCAAACAGAGACGTCATGAAGATTGTAGGGAAATGCAAAGTGGGATCCATGAAAATATTTGGCTCTTGTCAAAGATTATTATAGAGTAGAGTTACTGTTTAATGCTAACTACCTTTTACAGCAGAAGACTTCTGTCTGTTCTTGCTTGTATGGACACAGCCCACCTGACACGTTTGTGCTTTTGCATTGGGCTGTTGCTATTCCCTGATGATGAAGAGATGTGAAATCTTTCTTTGTATGCTGGAGTCAGTACAAGATATCAAATTTTTTTGTTCTCTGCATGCTGTTATCTTTTTTCACTCTTATCTTTTTCAAAGTTTCATTAAGTCAACAGGAGAAATATAGTTATGTAATTTTTATAGTTACTTTTGAAAAGAAAACTAAGACAAGCTCGTATTTTAATCAAGCTTGTTCATTTGACAAGGTTTTTCGTTTGATCTTTTTTTCTTTCTCTAGTTTGCAATAAAAGTGACATTTACATATAAACATGAAATCTTTGTTTGTAAATTTCCATGTCCCACTCTGGAAGACAACACATACATACACAATCATACATACAACTGGTGATCTTAGAAGGGGCAAATTATGGTGCAAGTATATCCTGGTCTATAGTAGGATCTCCCACATAAGAAATAAAAGTTGGTAATTAAAACCGGTAATAAAACCCTTAAACACCCCTACATTTTTTCTCAATATTTTAATAATGAAGGCAACATGCAATAATACATACAGTTCTACAGATTTTTTTTCAAATCAGCGTGACTATACAATTCCCTTTGAGAAAAATTAATTTTGCAGAAATGTTCTTAGTTAATGTCATAAATAAATAAATAAATAAATAAATAAATATGGGAACTATGTGTTCTGAATAAGGTTCATATATTTTTAAATTGCACAGAATATAATGTATATTTGGTATACAATTTGTATGATATGTAAAACAGAATTTTTATGCTCCATCTTCACAATGGAGCAAAATATGGACTGGTTCTAAGCCAAAACGCTGAACTTAAACTTTGAAGGTGATTTTTATGCATGAGAGGGATTTAAAGTTTATATATAAAAAAATGTTAACTTTCAGATATCTCGAGCAATAAGGTGGATTTATTGTGACTAAAATGATTGAAATATTATCTTTTTTAAATTTCACTGGCTGGATCCAAACAGTACCAAAACCTAACACTTTGTCGACATACAACTGACAACCATCAGTTGATTAGATTTATTATGAATTCTCTGATAATCCATATTTACATATCATTTTTGTCATATATGTAAAATAAAGGACTAGAATAGTAATTTTTAAGACCCTAAATAAGGTCTTAAACAAGCTTGTGAAATTTGTATATATCTATTTGGGATTTTTTCATCACTGTCAAGTTCAAACCAATCTTGGAGATTAGATAGAAAAGTAAAGAAAACATTCCGTTTTCCAAAAGTTTGCAGAGAAACTAACATTTGAGAAGCTGGAAAAATCTCTGTGTAGTACATAACCTAGGTCAGGTATACTTTGTACGCAACTATAAACAAATGCATATATGTATGTACATTTCAACAAGGTGAATTTTTAGCATATTCTGTTTTTCTACTTATATATAAATATCTATACACAAAAAAATTGTTACTTACTGTCTACCCTAAAAACTATTCTTTATCTTAACTCCAGAACATGCTCTTAGAACTATAGATTTTAATATAGACAACATATAATATTGTATCTTAAAAGACATTTGGATTTTTTTTTTTTTGGTGATGTTATTAGCTATTTAAAAGACTACTTCAAGGAACATGACCCTACTTTGGTGCTCTAGAAATAACTTTCTCCACTTTCACTGGTTTTTGCTACTAGACAGGGAATAGAAACACAAAAAAAATGACAGTCAATGAAAAGAAATTGTAGGCAGACTGTCCTAAGAAAAACCAAACGGGAAAACCAAACTAAGTAGATATTAAGACTGAAAAGGAAGAAAGTACCAAGATCTTGCATCTTACTCCAAAGGGAAGGAAGAAATCCTCCTCCTTAGTGATTTCACAGCTCTCCTGGAAAGCTTTCAGGGTGGTGCAGCAAAAGTTTCTCAGCCTTGGCCACCAGACACAGAGAGTCTCAGGAGTTGCTCATGAGCAGCATTGGCATTACACTATCCTAAAATGGAGCAGATACTAGAAAAGTTTTTGTACAATATTTTAAACTCTTTCATCGAGGCCTGTCTGTGTTGATTTGGACTGTGAATATGTATTAGCAGTAACTGGACTAATAAATCAGGCTACAAGACTGCTAAAACATTAATTGGACTAACAGTAAATTTTTGGTTTCACAAATGAAGTGTTTTTCTGTAGCAAGACTTTGAGTTTAACATTTTATGTAAATAGAACATCGT
Source organism: Lophotriccus pileatus (assembly GCA_035583135.1). Taxonomy (NCBI): domain Eukaryota; kingdom Metazoa; phylum Chordata; class Aves; order Passeriformes; family Tyrannidae; genus Lophotriccus; species Lophotriccus pileatus. The sequence continues at coordinate 52,429,568 of JAWWES010000133.1, read as the reverse complement.
GGGTTTTGTCTTTATATTACACAGTAAAGAGGTCCAAATGACATAAAAATATTTATTTCTTCTGCTGTTGTATTTCAAAGACCTGTGTTGAGTTTTATCTACTCCCTGACATTTGGAAGGATTATTCCATAAAGCTTACTGCCTCTGACTAGATGTGGTTGTGAGCCGGGAAGCTCTTTTAATGTTACTTGAACAACTTGTAGAAATGGACATTCAAGAGATGCACCAGTGTATAAATATATAGAGACAAAGAAGTGTAATTTTTAAAAGTTTTGGAAAGATTAGGTGCTAAGAATTTCCATTAGGCAGAAGAAGGATCCCAGAGGCACTGAAATCCATTTTTTTAAACAAAACTTGAAGGTGGATTGCCAGATTTGCCAGCTAAGCATTTGCACCTGGCTGACAGTATGTTGATGCAGACAGTAGTTAATGCAACATTTGGCCATGGTCTACATTGGTTGGAATAAAATATTTTTCTTTGGAATATCAAGTTAATATTTTAGCTTCATTATATTTAGGATAGAGCCCATAATGTTAAAGAAATTAGTTGCCAAAAAAAATCCATCCATCCACACCTTTCCTTTACTGGAGATCACAAAGAATTCACTCAGAAAAGAAAATGAAGATATTTGACTAGGATAATCAAGGATGACTCCTTCACGTATGGGGAAAACCTTTGTTTCACATGCAATATATGTATTAAATTATTATAAAATAGACAGAAAAAACATCTGGCCTGTGGTTTGTTTGTTGTTTTCTTTTTCTTCAATTTTACTAGGTCTGGCTGGGATGGAGTTAAGTTTCTTCATAGCAGCCTGTGTGGTGCTGTGTTTTAGATTTATGACCAAAATGGTGTTGATAACAAACTAGTGCTCCGTTGCTGAACTGTGTTTGCTCAGCACCAAGGGTTTCTCTGCTTCTCTCTCTATCTTGCCTTCTCCCCCTTCCACTGCCAAGTAAGTGGGCTGAAAGGGGGCAGGAATTTGGGAGGGGACATACTGTGACAACTGACCCCATCTGACCAAAGGGATAATCAACACGATATGACACTGTGCTGAGGGTACTGTATTTCCTTGCTAACATTTGCTCAGGCACTGGCTGGGCATCAGTCTGCAGGTGGTAGGTGGTAAGTGTTTGTTTTTGCATCTCTTTTTTTTTTTTTTTAATTGTCTTTGCTTATAAAACTGTCTTTATCTTGATCCATGTTTCTTTCTTGATTTTTGCCCTTCTGATTCTCACCATGTCCTGCTTGAGGCAGAGAGAGTGAAAGAGAGACTGGTTGGTATTTAGTTGTCAGGGTTCAACACACCACACTAACTAGATCTTTTTATATTTGCTGCATATATATGTAAGATTTTTATGTATTTTTTCTATATTTTATTTCAATAAATATGTGTTTTCTTAACTGTAAGTTCACCATATTTAAACACATTATACTGTCAGGTCAGCTCCAGGTTTTTAAATGATCCATTTCTCTGAGCTTTAAACCCAGCATAACATTATCTGCCATTTACCATACATTTGTTCATACTGAATAAATTATATGAAACCTCTGAAATTTCACCTAAATATAGAAACAATTTAATTGTCCTACTAAAAAGTGCTTTAGCTTTCTCTCCCTTATGTACCTTCTTTGCCTGAAGTAAACCCGATGGATGCTACATACAGTGCTAATTGTTTGTCAACTGTTTGATATGTCAGATGTAAGATGAATCTTCTTTTATACATCAATTCCCGTGTCAACAGAAAAGAACGTCAATAAATTGAGTATTGGTTTTGCCACAGATAAATAAAATTACCAAAGAAGTACTCATTTTTTTTTACTTTCTAGGACTTATTCTGGTTTGACAGGTGAGGCAGTTTATATTAACAACTAATCCTTGGCATGATATATAAGGTATGTTTTCCCTTGCCCAGACACAAGATTTTGAGTAAAGCAAATAGACCAACTTAAAATACTGCTAAACTGATTTGCACCACGAGGTGTGCTTGTGTGGGATGGAAATCTGAAAAATAGGCTAACAATTTGTTGCTCATTATCTCTTTCTTGTTAGTTCATTTCTACTTGAACTTTCCTCTGATTTTCATTGAAAGGGATGGCTCAGATTCATTCAGTGAGATAAAGAGGCCATTTGGGAACTAAAGGGATTTTTTTCCATGGTTAAAAAAGTTGATAAGGTCTATATAGGGAGGTTTTACATGTACATATCTGTGTAAATCACAGCTCTTTTGTGATGCACTTCTGTTATGTTCCTGCTGTTTGTCTCTGCAGAAGTCTATTGTATTTCAAACCTATGAAGTATACTGACAAAATCATTCCAGATACTTCTTTGGATAATTCATAAAACTGGGTAAGGAGTGAGAAGAGACATAAACTACCTCCAGATGTAGTGTGGCAGCATAAACCCACCCTGATAAGATCTCAAATCTAATCAAGTTATAATGCAAGATCAATTGCTGGAGCCAAGATGTTGTCTTGGTGTTAATTGCCAAAACCATCCTGGTTCACCAGACTTTGAATACACACCCTGCTTTTTGAAGCCTGATTTGACAGATAAGCTGATAGCTGGCCTGCAGTATGACTAGCAGTCAATCCCTTTAGACTACAAAAATCCAGTCAGGTTCTTCTGATATGACCCTTCTTGGGGGTCTGTGTGGAGACTCCTCCATTGGCTGGGGACCCCCTCCAAGGTTATACCTTGAGGGTGAGAGAAAGAGATCTCCCCACAAGCACTGGTATGGGTGAGTTACATCAGATCTCTACCTATTAATTATTTCTTTTTGCTGGCTTTAATATAACTGCTTCAATAATTGATTTGTTACAGCACATTACACTACTTTATGCTATATTATACTCTACCAGTAGATTTTTAGTGTTTAATACTGTGTAGTCAATAATTCTGATTAAGACCTTTTGTCTGATCACTTGTATAAAATAAGTTATTAATTTATAATAACTTATTAATTCATTTTATATAAATAATATAATGCTGTTGAATGGGGCTGCATCCAGCTGGCGGCTGGTCACCAGTGGTGTTCCCCAGGGGTCAGTGCTGGGACCAGTCCTGTTTAACATCTTTACTGATGATTTGGAGGAGGGAATTGAGTCCATCATTAGCAAATTCGCAGAAGACACCAAGTTGGGAGGAAGTGTCGACCTGCTGAAAGGCAGGAAGGCTCTGCAGAGGCACCTGGATAGGCTGGAGAGTTGGGCTGATTCCAATGGGATGAAGTTCAGTAAGGCCAAGTGCCGGGTCCTGCACTTTGGCCACAACAACCCCGTGCAGCACTACAGGTTGGGGACAGAGTGGCTGGAGAGCTGCCAGGCAGAAAGGGACCTGGGGATGCTGACTGACAGGAGGCTGAACATGAGCCAGCAGTGTGCCCAGGTGGCCAAGAAGGCCAATGGCATCCTGGCCTGGATCAGGA
>JAWWES010000133.1:52339904-52411453 GCA_035583135.1 Lophotriccus pileatus | reverse complement strand
CTTCTCCGGGGAGGTCCCTGACCAGGAATCAAACCTGGGCCTCGGCGGTAACAGCGCCGCGTCCTTAACCACTAGACCACCGGGGGCTCCCACTTCCTCAGTAGAAGCCCTGTAAAACACACGAACAGTGAACCCTCCAAGTGACAGTGACTGCTGTGTTTTAGGGTGAGTTCAATAGCTGGTGTTTGCTAGATGGTCTTTATATATACCAGTGAGAGGCATCTTTGGAAACTAGAGAAACAGGGCATCTGGTTTGTGACTTCCAAATGTTTGAGATAAATGCTGAACCTAAGTAGTAAAATTTCTGTGAATTAATAGATGAAGGGTCTGATGTTCAGAATTAAGTCAAGATGGAGAGAAATGCCAATTCTGAAAGTGCTCTACAAACAAGTTTATGGAAACTATAGATAAATGTGTTCTAGTAATCAGAATTAAAAAACCAAAATGAAACAATAAAAACACAACAAAGCCAAACCAAACCAAATAAATAATCAACCAAACAACTTAAACCAGAACAAACAAAAAATGAAGCCAAACCCACAAAAACTCCCCAAAAAACTAAAACAAAAAAGAAAAGCAGAACAAAAATCCTAGCTCTGATTTCTCTCTCTTTTATTCTTTCTTTTACTTTATAACATTTCTATGTTTAGAAAATACATCAATATCTCATACATTTCATGAAACTTTTAAGGTTCTCTCCATGTGTTTGGAATACATTTTTCAGTTATTTCAGCAAAATTTGAAATATTGCTTTATCACTGTCTTTATGATTTTATCTTGTAAACAATAAGACACACTGCTAAACCTCATTCTAAATCCAGGATGAAAAAGAGAAAATAATTTTTCTGCTGTCATTGAAAATTCAGGTCAAAGCTTCCTGACACATAGATTTTCTTGAAGGATATACAGTTAAGATCAATATAGTGCCATTAAAAAAAAATACGTTTCTGCTGAGTCATCTGAAGGCAGCTTGGGAGTCTTTGTTTTTAGCAAACACACTTAATTATAGAGTCTGGATACACTCAGTGATCTGTGAAGGTTAATATCTACCCATAAAAGTGATGTGCTAAGTTTTGTCTCTTCGCCCACATGTTAATAGGAATTTTCAAACAGAATTGAATACTTCACCTTATTATAAAACTAATATTGACTATAAACTTTTACTTATGGTTCAATGGGTAGATACCTAATGATTTTCAGTAGCTACTTCAGCTTTCTTAGGATGTCCTTATGACACAAATCTGCACAGCTGAAACCCTTCAGGGCCAAATTTTCAAAGGTGTTTCCTTTTTTTAACAGCTATGGCAGTATTTTTATAAATGACTACCTACTAGTTGTCGTCTGGATAGTCAGTTAATAAACCTTTTTTTAATCATAGCAAAAAAAAATGTTATATTAATTGCATGTATATGCCTTAACACATGTATATACATATATGTGTGTAATAAAATACATTTTATATATAAATTGAATTGAGCAATAGCATATGTGCAAGTATTGGGGTTTTTTCCATGATTCATTCCTCTCCTTTAATTTGTCGACACAGTTCTACCTGTACAATGCGGAAACAAGACCCAGGGAAAAAAGCATACAAAACAACACTACCACACCTGCCTCCCTCCATTGCAAGAAACAAAATCCACCAAATCAAATCAAAAACCACTAGACTTTTGTCCTCAAAAGTAATATGCACTACAGGAACAAATAATTGTTATTTTACATATCTTAGAGAAACATACAACAAGAAAACTTCTTCAAGTCAACTGATCCTTTTTCCCCCTCTCCCTAAAGAGTGCCTTACGTGAAAAAGGCATACTTTTAATAGTCTGAAAGTGTTGTTAATAGAATTTAGTTGATGTAGGATAAATGCCAACTTTTTCACATTTCATGGAGGAACACCACCATTGCTATTGAAAAATATTGAAAAATATGTGGTTTAGAATGTGTTCTGAACAACTTATTAATGCATTTATCTCTCTGTCTAGGGATATGAAAGCTAACCAAACACTAGAACTATCATAGAGACAAAAAGGATTTCCTTGGACAAAACTGAAAAGTGCTGTTAGAAAAATGCTTCAAGTTACATGAATTAATCATGCCTTTGCATGAAAGAAAGGAAATGAAAAAAGAAATAAACAAAAAAAAATTCATAAAATTTGAGGGAAAAAAAGATTCAAAGATCCTTGCTACATGGGATGAGCTTGTAAGAATAACAAGATCAAAATCAGTGTGAAGAGAAGGTATTATACTGTGTAAAATTATGTTATGTTTTATATGTGCTACTCAAATTTAAGTATTTTTTAAATTTTGAGTACAGTTTGAAAGAATTAGCTTTGTTCTTATACCGCCAGTAGGGCCATTATAATTAATTGAAAGGAAAACAAATTTATTTTGTCAATAAATAAATGTAATGCAAATAAAAAATCTCAGAAGTCATCATTTTATTTTGGTATTGTCTCTTAAGTTAGGCTATAGAGTGGCTGTCAGTCTCAAATGACATTATTTGATGTGCAGTCCATTAACCTTTATCTATTGAGTAGAAACCATTATTAGTCATGGGTCAGTTTGGGTTGTTTGGGTGAGAACATGTCCAGCTGGACAAGAAAGACCTACGCCCAACACTAGAAGATGTTTTGGTAGGAAGACTTATTTACTATTCCAGCAATCAGGAAAGCTGATTTCTCTGAATGTGGGATTAGATATAGTGGGTAAGAGGCAGTAGTCACTTAGTGGACTAAACTGAAGGTGAAATCTTGGTCATTTTTATATCAAGGAGACTTTTGCCATTAAATTTAGAAGAGCAGTCTTTTTCAAATCTGGAGGAAAGGTACAGCAGGCAGATATAGTAGCATTAAAGTAAGAGAAAAATACATTTAGGTTCTACATAAAATCTAACACAAACTCCAAGGAGTAACTGAACTGAAGAATAGTTTCTCAATAGAAATTGAAATGTTTATGACCTGGGTCTTTCAAATCTAGGCTTGATCAGTTTTATTTATTGTACAGGATAGCTACTCATGTTGGCAGTGAGAGGGACAGATGATTCAAATAGATCCTTTTCAGCTCTAATATCTATTAGAGCATGGATGCATTCCAGGATTGAACTGACTGGGTTCAGGGAAGTTCAACAGCTCCCAACATGGAAGCACCTGCCTGCCTTGCTACCTCAGGGACATGCAGTTCAAAGCAATTTGCAAATCTGTTCTTCACAAAGCTGCTGATTAAATGAGCTAAGTCATTCATATCAATGCTTTTTTTTTTTTTTTCCCTGAAAAAGGAAGACTGACAAAAACAATGTGAAAAAATAAATGCAGAGGCGCATAATGAAATTAAAGTATTAGGAGTACTGCAGTGCTAGCATGTTTTCCACCTGCTCCTCTTGTGCACGTGCAGCTTTTTGCCAATACATTCACTGTAAAGGAGACTTTGAATATTAAAATAGAACCTTGTTTTGTGAAACAAACTTTTAATAAGATTTCCATCCAGGTTTTTCTAAGACTTGTATATTTTCATGATCTGTTAAAAGCAGCCTTAGAACAGGCATGCTAGTGTTAGTGGATATTTCTCTCCAATATTTAATATGATAGGCCAGGTTAAAATGAATTAACAAGTCCCTGTGACTGTCTCAGAAATCTTTTACCTTTAAAATGTTAAATAAGCAGGCAAATCAGACATCAAATAAATGCTAGATATGTTATATCTAGGTAAAGCTGCAGGGTGCTTTAGTTTTTATTATGGACTTGATTTAAACAGTGGAAAAATGATTCTAGAAGGTTGTAAAAGAAAATAATCTGAGCTATTTGGGTAAGCTCTGGAACTGTTTTTCTTTCCATAAGCAATTAAACAGGAGATGACCGTTGTGTGATTCCCCCTCTACTCTGCTCTTGTGAGACCGCACCTGCAATACTGCATGCGGTTCTGGTCTCCAATTAAAAAAGGACATATAACTTTTGTGGCAAGTCCAGAGGATAATCACAAAGTTGATAAGGGGACTAGAGCACCTCCCTTGAGAAGACAGGCTGAGAAAGTAGGAGCTGTTCAGCCAGGAGAAGAGAAGGTGATGTGGAGACCTCATAGCAACTTTGCAGTATCTGAAGGGAGCCTACAAGAAAGCTGGAGAGGGACTCTACACACTGTCATGATAGGACAAGGAGTAATGGGTTCAAACTGAAAGAAGGGAAATTTAGTTTAGGTATATGGGAGAAAGTTTTCATTCTTTTTCATATGAAGGTGGTGAGACACTGGAATAGGTTGCTCAGAGAAACTGTGGATGCACCATCCCTGGCAGTGTTCAAGGCCAGTGTTCAAGGGACATTGAACAACCTGGTGTAGTGGAAAGTGTCCCTGCCCATTGTAAGGGAGTTGGAACCAGATGATCTTCAAGGTCTCTTCTAACCCAAACCATTCTATGATTCTATACTGTAAGTGTATTGGAAAAATGTTCCAAAATTTAAACTTGTACTTTTTGTAAAGACCTGCTTTTCCACTTTGCTTTTTAATATTGAGAGTGTCTTCAAAGAGAATGACATGTTTTTGGGTTTGTTTTTGGTTTTGTTTTTAAACAACTAAACCCATATACTATTCCTTCGGTCTTCCTCACTGATTGAAAAATCTCTATGAATACTTGTCCCTCTTTAAATTGTGTTACTTATATAAAACAGATGAAAAGTCCTAATGAAATGAGTAGCTGCAAAGAGTAGGAGAAAACTGGAATTAAAATTACAATGACTAACAGATTTTAAATGGTGACCACTATTACAAACGGTCAAAAGGAAGGTCACACCAGTTGACAGTATAGCGTGGAATAACACAGAACGTGGAAAACATCTGTGTTTTATAATCATGAATATAGGTGATTTTCAGTGTTTTTAAATGATAAACACTTGCATTCATAATTAAATCAGACACTGTTGAGGGAAAATGTCAAAACATCGGAAAATAATGTCCAGAGTATTCCTTTTAATGGAGCACAGAATTCTGAATATAGTTTTGAATTTCTCAGCCACCACTTTACCAGTAAAAAGTCCAGGCTGTACACCTTCATTTTTCAATAATCTCCCTTTGGCTAATTAGTGTGGGTTCTGGTATGTGTACTTCTCCAGAATCTCTAAAAAATCATGTCACCCATTTTTGATCAATTACAGTATCTAGTAATATTTATATATAGATATTTTTTATATATAATTGTTGCAGAATGACAATTACCTGTTGTACTTATTGTCATCACTTTTATTCTAGTCCAGCAAGTAGAAGCTTTACTGCTGACTGGAGTGAGGCCAAATTATTTGACATAGTCAAAACCAGTTTGCTTTTAACAAGCTGTCAGACAAGAGAAGAGAAGAGGAGTGTTACCTGATTATGTTTGTGCTGTCTGATCTATTTTACTTCAGAACAGGTGTGTTAGGTGACTTTCATGTACAGCTTAGGAATATTCTACCTTTCAGCAAAGGAAAGATGTTTGTTAACAATCTTTTGATCATACTCCAGGTGATATGGAGAAGAATAGACAATCTGCTCTGGGATGACCACAGAAAAGAAAAAAGTTTCATGTCTGTTACAAAATAACTTTACAGTGGCAGCCAAGTATCTGACAGTGAAATAAAAATGAAAGATGAATTTAGATCTTTGAGATTAGAATCATACCAAAAGTGAGAAATCTGGGACTTCTAAATATACTAAGAAGTTTATATTTGCCTGCATCTAATCACACTGTATTGAAGTAATGCTTCTTGAAGAGTTAAGAGAAAAATTAGTTTTGACTCCCTCCAGTCCCGAAAAACTCAGGATTAGCACATCCGAGGGTCAAATAAAAAGCCTGGTCTAGAACAATAAGTAAGCAGGAATCAGACAACCAGTCTTTGATGATTTCATTTTTCTTTGATTATTCCTGTAATGAATATCAGCTTTTGGTGTTACCATCTCCTGTGACTTTTCTTGCTGATTGCTGTGGCATAGGGAAGTGTTTTTGAGAAAGTAACTTTTTTAATGCGGTGAAACAAAAACCAGTTGGCTCTGGCCTCTTCTCAGGAAAATGGAAACTCCAAAGTTAGTGTAGAGGTCAGTAACTTCTGGCAACAGGAACAGAGAACAACATAGGATGTAGTAATTTAGACAGTAAAATATCTTGCTTTTTATAACTCTTTATGAAAGAAAGTTGACAGATTTTGAAATCTCAGTTCGAGTTTTTCTGTTAACATTGATATTGGTAAAACTGACACCAGATTTTGGAAGGAGGCATTAAAGTACACGAACTAAACACAACTAAAATTGAGCAGAAACCAATGTCAGACATTCCTACAATTTCATAAATTCATAGTGACTCTGCTGTGATTGGTTCCAAATGTGAAAATCAAAATATCAATGAAAATATGACTTATAAAATATAATAAATATATAAAATATAAATGTATACTTTTTAGTAAAAGTTGTAGACCATAATCAATAACAGCAATATACTTGCTATCACTGCAGAAAAAAACCTAAACAAACAAACAAAAAAACCCAACACAACAACAAAAAAATCAGAAACATGGCAGAAATAATAAAAAATACTTTACGATTTTTATCAGACACAGTCTTAGTGTACCTGGAGCTGAATTCATTATATAGTTTTTTTCAGTCATATTACAAAAGTTCTGCTCAGAGCATACTTTCTTGGCTGCACTTTTCACCTCTAGATAACTTCCCCAACCCCCTACTTTAACAGTATCTTTCTTCAAAGATTTTGCACGCTGCTTATGCCACTCTCAGAATTTTAATGCGAATTTCTGACAATATGGAGTGTTATGAAGCATTAACATTTAAACCCACTGCTAATCCCCACATGGCTTGCTTTATTCTTTTATATCTGTATATTGTATGAGCTACAGAGAGCAATAAAGCTGAATAAGTACCTTGGAGAGAGAGAGCAAGAGCCTGTGTGTGAAACATGCTAAGTAATTATAGTGGTGTTATTTGAAGAACTATAACCAAGGCTGTTTTAGACATAGAACATTTTCAATAAGATGATTAGTGGCAATTCGCCGTCAAAGTTTGCCTTGAGGCCTTCTGTTTCTCAGGGGTTAACTTGGATACAAAGTGAATATCAAGTTTGCTTCAAGAAGCAAAAATATGTAGGTTTTCAACACATTCACTTGCAATTTTGTATTAGTAACACAGGGAAAGAAGTTTTATAGCAAGTTCTGTTTCCCAATCCTCTAATTCCAATCTGGAGTTTTTTTAAAAAAATAAAAACTTTCATAATACACACTGAAACTTAATATTGCTTTTTTAAAATGAGAAATGCGTATTTTAATAATTCAAATCTAATATGGGAAATAAAAATACAGCCTATTGAGGATATTTACACTGAAATTGCATATTTCTCCTGTTTACTTGTTCTTCTCTTTCTGTTCTGATGTGTACGTCTTCAGAGTTTGTGAAACAACCAGAAAATGGCATAGCAGATTTTTCATATTCCCTTTGTCTTAAAGTCATTATTTTTTAAGTTCACAACTAAAGATCATACCACTAAGAAGAAATAATAGCTGTATGACATAAAAATGCATTGGAGCAAAACAACACAGAATCCTTCTGCTATTATTGTCCCATTCTGCGTTTATATTATAATTGAGATAAATCTGAATTTGCAGTGCTGCAATTGTAGCTGAAGTGCTTTAGAATAAAGTGTGAAAAAAGCTAATTTATATGACTTCTGGTACCAATGTGTTAATTTACACACACTATGAATATAAATTTACTCTCCTGACATGTATTTCATAATGCACTATTAAGCTTTTCAACTCTGTTGAGTAGTGGGATTTTAACTTTCTGAAATGAAGAGGCAAAATTGATTTGGCTTTGTGCAAAACAAGTACCTGCCTAAATATATTAAAAAAACTATACAAACAAATAGGTAATACCTTTAATAAACAATGTATGTTAATGTATGTCCTAATTTCTTAGTTTTAGCTTGACATTTCCAATGTATGTCCTAATTTCTTAGTTTTAGCTTGACCTTGAAAAGGAAGGAAATAATGTACAGAAGTCATAATTACTGGAAGAAGGAGATCCCTAGTTTAATGATGGTAAGCAGAGTCTGGGAAAAAACACAAAGCAAAAAACAACAACAAAGCCATAAAAAAATCAGTCAGCAAAGAGAAAGCAAAAAAAAAATAAATTGGACAATTATAGAAAACAAGCACTTTTAAAAGGATAATCAAGTGGAAATTTGAAAGAAACCACATAACCTAGAAAAGCTGTCTTTATTGCAACCTATTATTTATTTTTCCTTCTACATTTCCTAGTGCTTAAGAAGTATTTAAAATGGTTTTGTTATAGTGAAAAGCAAATATTTTAAATATGTACATATACACAGAGCAGACATATAATGACAAACATAAACTGTAAAAGACCTCCCAACAACATAGATCTCAAAAAATAATGCAGAGAAGAGATTGAGAAAAACAAATTAGTGTTGCCAGTTCTTTGTAGTTCAGTACTGAGCATACAGGCTCACAGTAAGCTCTCTCATTTGAGTACAAAGTGTTACAGATAAATGAAGAAAAGAGCTCTAAGCAAATTATGTGTGAATAATTTACATGAGCAGTTTAACTGAGCTTTTGACAAGAAATAAAAACAAAGGAGGATGAAGTTAACTTTCTGTAAGGTCATAGATTGCCAGAGAAGTAATCAGATAACACGACATATTCCCCTGACACCAATCAGACACATGACTTGTCATAAGCTTGTTTAAAGGATGGCAATGCATAAAAGTTAGTTAGGTTAAAGTTAAGACCAGAAATTTACAAGGAGAAATCATATTTTAAAAGGATATTTTATGTATATCTTAAGCTTTTACAGTGGAGGCTTTGTATGCTACCATGTTACACATGGAATAGTACAGAAAATTTTTTATCTAATATTTCTAGTCCTGAAGTCCATTTTCAGACTATGGGGAAAGAAATAAAAATTTTCAACCTGAAAAAGAGATTATTTAAAAAATTGAAATGCTGAAGTAAAGCTGGAAAAACATCCAAACTATGTTTGAGTCAAAAACAAAATTACGTTTTGATCTGTTGTGTATGAGCTAATTTATTTCAAACTATGTTATTTTAAAATCTACTTTAAACTTGATTTCATAGACATATACAGAGGATATGGAAGTCTTTCAGAGTTCTAGATAGTTTGGCTTTTTCCACAGACACCTTAACTGAGTTTTAAATAGCAAGTCAAAAATTTGTTACAGTTCCTTTGTGTTATAAGTCCCTACAAGCATGTTTTTCCAAGGAAAAATAGAGTTCCCATCCCCCTGTAATCCCTTTTATTTGCCAGGAGAGTATTTGCTGCAGTAAAAACAGCTGTAGTCCCCATTCATATTTTTCAACACTGACTAACAGATTTTATCCATTCTATAGGATTAAATCCTGCATATCTATAAAAGGACAAAAAAATGCATACGCTGTCATTCATATAATTACTACTGCAAGAATTCACACTAAGGGAATAAATAAATAGATAAATTTTCTTCTATAAAATTTTCTTCTTTGCCACTGCAAGTACTTACAATCACTCAACTACCACAACGTCACCTTCCCTTTTCCAACTGGACTTCCTTATGCACAGGGGAATATTTAGAACTGTGATAAGTCATTACCTACTTCTTGTTTCAAACCTCATATATCTTTCCAGTTTTTGTCCTCTTTATTCTTGGCTGGTGTTTTCCAAGACACAACTTCCAACATCACCAACACACTTAGGCACTAGCTTATATTGATGATGTGTGAGGACTGCCCAAAAGTGCTCACCTGGGCTCCTAGGTGTCCTTCTCCAGTGGGTGAAGCTCTTTGACTTTGTGTGGACCACGGTACTGTTGATTGCAATGTAGTTTAAGTGGTTCAGTGCAGATTTACAAAAAAGCTTAGCTTCAAACTACTCTGCTGCTGTGATATGCTATCCTCTTCCTACAGACTGGCATTTCCTACCAATTCACAGTCATATGTAATCATTAAAGCCCTGATTGAACCTCAAATCTTTAATCGGGCTGTTGAAGTGCAGACAGCTCAAGCCTCAAGTGACTATTTCTTTCATAATTTTGGCATCTGCTGTAGAGTATATGGCTGCACAGAATGTTAAAGGACATCCTGACAGGATCTATGTATAATTAATCCACTCAATCACAGTTATCTGATCTGTAATTACTTTTGTTCATTAAATGATCGTACAAGAACCAGATGAAAATTTGTAGTCTTGAAATGAGATTCAACTTGTGAAATGGAATTTGGGTCCATATTATCAATTTAAAATCATTAAGTATACAACAAAAAATGATGCAATACGTAAACCCTCACAAAAACTGAAGAGTTTTTGAGCTTGTTCCTACTTTCCAGAAATATGAGGATAGCTAAATATCTACTTGTGAAGGGACATGTCCTTGATAACTCTGATATTTAATTACTCTTGATTTCTGACTGTAAGCTTCCAAGGAATGAATTTCTACAGAATAGAAAATAAATTAGTTAAGGACATGGTTTCTGAAGTTATTAAATGCGTTTCTAGATCAGGATCTGAATTATCTTCCTTGCCTGAAGCATGCTTATTCCAACTGATAGATGTATCTCTTAAAACCTGAAAGTTCCTTGTATTTTACAGTCATGTTATCCAAGTGAATCCAGAGATAATGGCAGAAATTACAACTGTAGAGGGGGGAACTAATTGCAGATCAGTCTGCATTTCTGTTAATTTATAGATGTGTTCTGGAAAGCTTTTGTGAAAACATGTCCTGAAAATCATATTGTATCAGCCAAAATAACTCCTACTGATTCTTAAATCTGTTCCAAAGAGAAGGTGAAGCACTGGTTATTGACTAGAATGTGTGAAATAACAGTGCTGGTCTTTCTAAAGAGTTTGTTATTTTAATAATTTTAATAACTTATTATTTTAATAAAAAGTGATTACATCTAAATTTTCTTCCTGGTAGGATAGGATAAACTTAGATGACTTTAGCTGTCCACCTCTTAAATTACTATTTGTAAGAGTACTCCTGAACATCTGCCACATCTGAATATCTCACAACATGCTTGTAATCTGAAAGCTCACAGTACTCTAGTACTTTCCAGATTGTTCTAGTTTACCCTAGTTAAGAAGACATCTAGCTCCCAAGTTCCACAGATGAACAAAGGAATGACTGAGTCATGCTTAAACCATTTAACTAATATTTTGTAGGAAAACTGTCACATCACAACATTAATTTACACTTTAAATAGAAGAAGGAAAACGTTTCAGATTACACCCAGTATTAGGTCTCTGTTTTCTAACTGCACTTAACAATGCACTCAACCATGCACTCATATATAGTCTGAGGAGTAAAGATCTCCAGTTCTCAAATGCATACATTAGTTATTGTGGTTTAGTTTCATGTAATTCCTGACTGGCTTTCTGTTAAAAAAGTCTCAGCTCTTATAAAAGCACTGAAAGAGGCTCCACCGTAAATAGCTCATGGCTTGATGTTCAGGAAATGTATGTGAAAGTTGAGGGTATTATGATTTTTTTCCTAGAAATTAAATATTGTTTTTCTTTGACGTGTGAGTGAATGCAGCATTAATAGTAATCAGTAAGCTAACCTCAATAAATGTTGTGTATTTCTGAGGTTGTGCATGGACTTGTCTTTCTTTGAACCTAA
Source organism: Lophotriccus pileatus (assembly GCA_035583135.1). Lineage (NCBI taxonomy): Eukaryota > Metazoa > Chordata > Aves > Passeriformes > Tyrannidae > Lophotriccus > Lophotriccus pileatus. Next base: position 52,399,794 of record JAWWES010000133.1, on the reverse strand, counting down.
TTCCCTGTATATAGAGCAAAACTTGGATCCATCTGCTTAGTGTTCCCTGACCCGTTTTACTCAAATTTCATTAATTTATATGTTTTATAGATAATTTTTCTAAGGCACACTGTGGGCTGCTCCTGAAATCTAGATACTTATCTGATATTTTTGGAACTTTCTTGGTGACAAGGAACTTGGGATTTAGGTAGGTGTTGCACCTACTACATCTTAAAATAATTATAGCTTTTAATTTATTTTTTTTCACCAATTAGTTCACTTCTAGTTTATAGTTCTTTAATTTTTGCCTCTGTGCATCCCCAAGGCAACATAGGACTTAAAGCTATTTGTTGCTATAGGCAACAGAACTGTTTTTCAACATATTGTCAGACTGATGGTATCATTTGAATTTTGATGGTTTGCTGCAATACTATTTTTATGATTGTTGTCATGAAAAGGAATAAAAAATATTTTGATTGGTTGGCACATTGTACGTGTGAGCTGTCACTGTTTCCTGTACTGCTTTCTAAGATGGAAATGATAAATAATGAACTAGTTCAATCTCAGATGATCTCTGGGGAGAGATAATCCTTCAGTTTGATGAAAAATGGTCCTGTTTTGAACAATTTCATGGGAATTTAAAATGCCAGCAGTCATGCTGTATTTTATAACATAAGTGCATGCAAACACTAACATATTTCACTGATTTAAGTACTGAGAATATAGGGTAAAACCCTAGGATTTATTTTTCAAGTTGTTATTTGTATGTACAGTTATCGCTCTGAGTATTATTAATACATATTTGGGTTAGTTGCACAAATAGATGTGTAAAAGCATGTCATAAGATTAAAAGGGATATTACTGATGTGAAATTTTTTACTCCTTTTGGACCTCAAAAGTTTGTTTTCTCAAATTGTAGTATCAGTGACAAGTATGACCACTGACAATACCTTAGTACTAACCCTTCAGTGAAATTCTTTTTCACCTTGAGTAGGGCTCATATATACTAGAACTATTTCTCTGTTTGCTCTTCTATTGCATACATTTTATTTTTTTTTTATTTGCCCCCTGAGTTGTAAATTAATGTTGCCTTATGCATGGTTGTTGCTAATAGTAGTTTAGAAAATAATCATAATATAGAAAGTAAATTGAACGTTAGATAAGTGTCTCTTCTGTTGCATCAGCTCAGTGAATTGTAAGACATTAATGCTATCTCTAAAGCCAGATTTATGGAGAAGGCTTGGAATCATAGAATCAGAGAATCACTAAGGTTGAAAAAGTCCTCTGAGTCCAACTGCTAACCCAGTACTTCCATGTTCACCACTAAACCGTGTCCCCAAGTGCCACATCCGTGTGCCTTTTGAACACCTCCAGGGATCCTGTCTCTACCACTTCTCTGGGCAGTCTGTTCTAATATTTTCCCTTCCAATTAAGACATTTTTCCTAATATCCAATGTAAACCTCCCCTGGGGCAACTTGAGGCCATTTCCTCCTGTCCTGTCACTTGCTACGTGGGAGAAGAGATTGGCCCCCCCAGCTACCCTTTCAGGTAACTATAGAGAGCGATAAGGTCACCCCTGAGCCTCCTCTTCTTTGGGCTGAACAACTCCAGCTCGCTCAGCTGCCCTTAAAAAGGCTTGAGCTTCAGATGTTCCATCAGCTTCTTTGCCCTTCTTTTGACACGCTCCAGCACCTCAATATCTTTCTTGAACTGAGTGGCCCAAAACTGAGCACAGGATTCAAAGAGGGCCTCAGGAGTGTCCAGCACAGCAGGATGATCACTGCCCTAGTGCTGCTGGCTACGCTATTGCTGATACAAGGATGCCAGTGTCATTCTTGGGCACCTGGGTACACTACTGGCTCATGTTCAGCCATCTGTTGGTTGACACTGCCAGGTCCTTTTCCTCGAGGCAGTTTTCCAGCCACTCTTCCCCATCCCTTCATGGGATTTTTGGGACCCAAATGCAGGAACTGGAACTTTATACAATTTGCCTTGGCGCACGCATCCAGCCTGTCCAGATCTCTCTGCAGAGTTTTCTTACCCTCCAGCTCCTTCCAACACTCCTTTCCAGTTTATTTGACTTCATGGACTTCCACTGGAGGTTCCATTTCTTTCGTCTGTATTTACAGTTACTAACAAAATAAATTATTCTTGTGTGTTTGCTCAAACAAATATAAATGGGGAATTATAGTCAAAAATTTTAATCTAATTTTTACAATAACTATAAATTTACTTTTCTTCCCATAGTAAGTGAAGCAATTCCAAGTACTGACTTTTGAATTTAACTTTCTGAATTTTCTAGTGTTAGAAACTTACAATGCTAATAAACACAATTTAAGCAATCAATTTCTTAATAATGTGATTTCAGCAGTAATTCCTTTATAATTTATTTTTTTGATTCCCCTAGAGTTTACATAGTCAATGAAGTGATAGTATCTCGAGGTAGACTCTTCTGCTGAATAAAGTCAAAGTATTATTTCTTATTAATCTTGAGTTGCATTATAAATAATTTCAACCTCTTTTTGTGGTGTTTGTAAACAAAATAATCTGGTTTAGAATCCACAGGATATGCCTGAAATGGCATTGGGAGGTTTCTGAAGTGTGGCAAACTTAAAACTAACATATTGTTATAATTACAGGGCTTTGTGCAGTTTATAACTTGTATGAACACTATAGTTCTGAGTCAGAAAGTAAAGAATAGCCTGAGTCTTGGCAGGGCTTTACCTTCTTACTCTCAGTTTAAAACAAAACACCAAAGACAAATTGCAAAAAAGATTTTTGTCCCTTACTTTTTCAGAACAGAAAATGCTTCGTTTCTCAGGATAAAATTTTTGCACAATACAGTAACTTTCCCAAGAAACCACAAGTTTTAGAAGGAAAGATTGCTTTGCCAGCTCTTAAAGAGGTGTGTCACAAAGTCACCCAACAACCCTGGAAGCAGAAAGAGGCACGATTCAGATATCTATTCCTGGATCATTTTCAGCAGTTCAGAATGAAAGAAGCCAGTGCAGAATTTGGATGACATTTATGGCTCATCTCTCTTATAACTGCTGTTTCACTGGGAACTCCTGTATGATTTATAAATTTTGTTCTTTTCTCCTTTACTACGTGCAGTAGTCTGTTTACAAATTCAAAGCAAGCATATTCCATCAAGTTTATTGTTTGCCTGCTGAAGAATTAAATTGGACTGAATTCAGAAACAGCTCCAGTCTACTGTGCATGATTTTGATATGTAAGATAACTTATTTGAATGTGCCTATGACTCCCAAATGGAAGGTGATGACCTGAATACTGTTTGGCCATCAGAAGCCAAATATTGACTCGATCTTGTGTCAGGAATTTGGTCCTCATCTTCTGGGGATTTTTTGATCAGATTTTTATCATAAGTGTGTATTAAAACCAAAACAGTCGCTGTGGTTTTGGTACATTTAGCCAGTATGTGTAAAGAGAGTAAGAGATAGAGCTCAGTTTACTAAACAAATCTATCTAAAGTCTAATACAAGATTGGTCATTTAACTCTTGTTTTAAAGCTTGTTAATGTCTTAATTGCTAAATGTGAATGATTTGCTGGCTATGGTGAAACTGGGCCACCAAAATCCTGAAGAAACCATAGCCTTCATTAAAAAATAAACCCGATTACAGAAAGTTATAACTCTTTTTTTTTTTCCTTGCAGATATAAATTATAATAATTAAAAAGCACTCATTACAGGAAGCCTGTAAATGATAAATAAATCAATGAACCAAAACTGAAGCAACCAAACTGTTCCTTTTGTAAATTATACTGTGTTAGACTGGAAGGAAACAAAAGGAGGTCCAAACAACTACATTTTTTTCAAATACTCTGTTTTCTCTAGTTTCAACAAAGAAAGAAGGAGAGAATTAGGATTTTAAGAATGGCTCAGTAGATTGTGAAGCTCAGCAACTAGGCAGAAGAAGTGTCATGCTCAGCAGATGCTACAATGGGGGAATGGAAAGGCTAGAACAAAAACTGTCAGTGCAGCCTCTTAAAATTCAAGATGTTAATCTGTAATCTCCATCTGAAAAGACTGGATTGGTAATGAGTTTTGCTAGAGATTATAGTTCATATCAGATGGAAATTATCATTACCCACCATTTCTTAGGTTTGGGAGAGAAGATAGCTCTAGTTTCCCAGGAAATCAGCAAAAAATGAGTTTTCGCCTGAACTGTTCACCTGTGCTATGTTATTGAAAAACCTTAAAGAAATTCAAAAGCAGAATGCATCAGTTACTTATAGCTGAGAGTGAATATATATATATTTGAGATATACATATATATATTGAGAGGATATATATCCAGGTAACTTCTCTTTGCCAGTTATCTGGGGCAATAACAAGTAAAACGATAAGTTTAAAATGGGATTTAGATCTTTTATTCTCAAAAATGATCCATCATCTACACATTCCAAATGAAATTTAAAAAAAAATTCAATATCGACTAAAAAGGCATGGTGAGAAAAGATTTGATAACAAAGACATAAAAATTAATAATGCCAAGAATTATTAGAAGATAAAAATGGACTTTTGTAGCAGCAAATTATGAGTTCTACATGCATTTGCAGAGAAATCAAACAGGTTTCTCAGATCTCTCCTTCTCAGAGCTTTTTACCTTTTTCTTTGTAATTTCCTGCTTATTTAATATCTTAAGTGTACCTGTAACACTAGATGTTCCTGATACATTTGCTACTATTAATCTGCAATCAAATATGAGTAAATTGAAGTAGCGATTTCCACAAAATTTTCTAGAACAATTCTGAAATCTGAGGTCTCAAGAATGCCATAGAATTATAAACTACTCTGAATAATAAACTTTACCTCTATGCGTGGCCAGCATAGCAAGGCAATGGAACTATTTTTTTTCACTGCTTTATGTCACCTATGGAAAGTCACCAAGAGTAGATAATGGTTAACTGCAAGAATAATAATTGTGTTTGTTCACAAAGTAAGAACAGTCTCTGTGTATTCTCCTTGAGCATCTGTTCAAGAAAGGCCAGAAGCAAGTCTTTCATTAATCACTGAATGTCATGTGCAATAAATCTGCCTAAACTCAGTATGATATAGTTTTTCCAAGTACTCAGTTCATTTGTAAATGTTGTGGGTACGTCAGTCCAACTTGTGCGAGCTTTTTTCTTCATCATGCTGTTTAAGACTTTATTCAGCTCTGACAGAGTTGCCAGAACGCTACCAAGACAGTGTTAACAAGCTAATTAGTAGTAACTGTCCTATGCTTACATACCAGTAACTATTTTGTAGACATACTCTTTATATCTGCCATCCACAACTTGGCATTTGTAAGAAAATAATGTGGGTTTTCTTTTTTCTTCTCTTTTCCTTCTTGCTTTTTTTTTTTTCCTCTTTAGATACAATTAGTAAGAATATCATGTATTATGAGCAGAAAAACTATGGGAAAAAACAAAAGGATTGTCATGTTTTCCAGACTGTTAGGTATAACAGATGAATAACCGAAATGAGCAAGATAACATAGGACTACAAGAGTTTCTCTTTCCTCCCTACTTTTCAATTTCCTTGTGCTGAATTCAGTGAATAATTAATAACCTTTGAACTTCATGGTACCAAAACACAACAAAAAGAAACCATTAAAGCAATCTGGGAACTACATTACATTTTAAATGATAGAACTTCAAGTACAGACTTCTCCAAATTCTAAATGTAGGCCTTTCTCAACCCATACATAGCAGACAGAAAACAATTTTATCAAGTTAGTTGTAGAGTATCATATAGCTGCCACACAATTTTCAAACATAGGGAAAAGCCTTGATCAGTAGAGTAAATGCCCTGTGCTTCTCCCCAACTAAAGTGGGAGGTCTTGTACTGCCAAATCCCTAAGGACCACGATTTTGAACATGGGGTTTATCTGACCATAGACTAAAGACTCTGTAGGGATCCTCAGGGGGTACCTTTGATGCCTGCAAAATCTGCAGTATAATACTGCTGAGGCCAAGAAGTTACCTCTAATTATCACAGGTTACCTAATAAACTAGATTTAGAAAGTTTATGATTACACAATAAAGAGAAAATAATAATTATGAATGGAACTGTTCTCTTTTCAACACAAATTTGTTTTTGTGATTGCCAAAAAACCCCTCTAATATTATAATGAATTTTTTGCAGATTTTCCATCTACATCTAATATGAAAATTAAAACTATATTCTAGACTTCCCATTACTAGGAAAAGGAGATGTCAAAATAAATAAATAAAAAAAATTATGGAGTAATGACAGTGATAGGATAACACAATAAAATTATATGGATATTATAAAATATTGTGCTATTACAACAATTAATATGATGTTCTGGCATCATGTCTCTATTTTATTTTCAAGAGTTGTTGATAGTCAAGAAAATACAATGACAAAATTTTACTTGCATTTGTATTTTATTTTTATTTGTCTTGGATTTAACTTAAATGATTCTTCCCTGATCTGAAAATTCATTTATACAATTTTTTTTGAATTTGCAGGCTATTAGAGAATTAGGTAGGGTGTCATAAGGAAAAACATTACAGTAATGAATAAAATAAATACATAATTTCAATATTTTCAAAGTTTTACTTGGTGTTTCTGGTTAAAAAAAAGTTTCCTACATAATTTAGTCCTTGGAACTCATTGGGAAAAGAATGGTATTTGAATTTCAAAAGGCATTTTTGTTTTGCTTTAAAGTTTTGTGATCTCCTGAATTATTGCAATTCCCTCATTTACCTGGAGTTACAGTGATTTTTGGTATCCTTTTCCCTTTTAACTTTGGTCAGTGTTAGCTAGAGTCAAACACAAATTACATCCTGTTCTGCTTCAATAAGATCTTATACATACAGGAAAACTCTTTAATTGTAAACCTGAGCTTTTTCTTAGTTAATTTCTAAGTCTCATATTAAACATTTTGATATTTCTGATACTCTGTTAACTTTTAACTATTTATATGGATTATTTTTGTTCTGTTAAGCAGTTAAAACTCAGCTACTGCATGTTGTTTTGCAGTGTAACTGTAAATAAGTAGTAAAAACATTTGCTGAGAAAAATGCTTGATGTGTTAATTTGGATTTGTAGAAATCTGTCGTACACCCACATCTGGATTTGTAAAGTAGTCAAACTAACGCCTGAAACCTTGGCTGTAAGATAAATCTATTGATATATTTTTTTAAAAAGTGTTGCTTTGCAAACAAAATAAGGAGTGCATCTGCTTTCTACCCATAATAAATTACACGGGGAAGACATCTTAAAAAACTAAGAGTCTCACTGTGCATATTAATATCTACTTCCACTGGACTTGTACTGTTCCTGCTTGCAATACTGTATTATGTACGTTCCCTTCTGACACCATAATGTGGAATTTACCCTATTTGTTAAAATAAAAATAAAGCTTATAACATAAATAACAAGCAACAAACTTACCTTCCCTCTTCAAGAAATGTAAGCACACAGGTATTACTTATATCTTCAGTGTATTGTGATCATCACTAACATTTTAGAAGTAACAGCTTGTCCAGATTTTAATACCTCTTTAATTAATAACTAATGATAAAAATGTATTTAATTTTATTTTATTTAACTGGATGAATAACACATATTAAGAAATTATTTTAGTTCCTTGAAAGTTCTGTCATTAAGCAAAATAAAAGAGACTGGTGCATCAGATCTTCAGTGTATGAGTCATGGATATTAAATGCAAATTACCAAATGCTACCTTAAGGTTATTTATTTATTTATTTATTTATTTATTCTGTTAAGTCTGAAGTTTAAGGATATAATTTGAGTGAGAAAATGACAGCATAAGAAGGATGCATTCAAATTCAATTTAAATAACAGAATAGGATGTTTCTTGTCACTGTCAGACTAGATTTATAAACTAAAAATTTTTCCTCCTATTTTTCAAAATCTCCATTCCCAAATTACAAAGGCTGTTTTGTGCTTTGAAAAAGAGTACTTAATGAATGAACTGAAAATTTTACTTGTAAGCTAAAATTATATGTGTCTAAATTTTGCTCTACTGCTGCTAGTGTTGCATTCATTGAATATCATAATACTTGTTGGGTAGCAATAGGCATGGGTACAGTTTTATGTATACAGTATTCCACAACAGCATAAAGTATAGGGATAAACGATATAATATAATGACAATATGACTTAATCCAAGTATTTAATTAATTGGTTATAACTTTACTATTAATTTTGGCAAGCTTTTGTCTTTTGAGATAGTTAGCAGCACCATTGTCTATATTATCTGCTTTTTAATTTTTTTAAAAATATATATCATTCATACTGAGCCATGACATTGTTTACAAAATTGAAAAGTAAAGCTATTTACATTATTATTTATTTGTTTGTTTATTTATCATTTTCCTTTTGGCTTCTGAGTCATTGTTCTTCATGTTCTTCATGTCTTCAAGCTCTTTCATAAGAACTGGAAATATATGTTTTGTGAAAGCTGAGATTCTGATATAGTTGATTTTCTTCAAGCACTAATATTATATTTGTGATGAATGGCAAGAATCAACAGCAGTGAGGGGAGAACCTTCTGAATGGGTTTTCTTCTTCTTCTACTGTGCCAGTTATATGAATGAATTAAAAAAAGAGGCAACATAATATTTTAGTTGTGGTTGACGTGACGTAGTTAAATCTTGTGCCCTTAATAAGATAAACAAAACATTTCATCAGCATGAGCTGGAAATTTCTCTACATTTTAAAATATTGTTAAGATCCTGACCAGTGCCAGCGTGTTGCTGAGCAGATGTAGTTACCATCAGCTCCAAAGGCATTATAGCTGCTGCAGTACAGAGCTATGCAAGTTATTTACTTTTTATAGAAGCAAAATAAAACAACATACAGGATGCAGTGCACTGTAGCAGTTATGTTGTATGATGTACTGAGACATTTTTGAAGTAGCCTATTATTTATCACACTAGATTAAAATTGGAGGCAAGCTTCCACAATATTTCCTGTTCTACCATGAAATGGTATAAAGGCACAGTATGGTACGACGGTATGAAATGGTATAAAGACGCACAGAGGATGTGCCTCAGAAACATCGCTCAGAAACATCACTCAGATGCTTCATAAGAGATTCAGATCATAAAAGTGGAAATCTGTTATGAAACATAGTGAATATAATGGCATACAGGAAAATGAAGTTATGGAGTTTGCATCCTTCTCAAATAGGGTAGATAAAATTAAAAATTCTATCAATTAAATTAAAATATAATATTTTTTCCTTCACACTTTAAGAGGATTCCCAAGGCCTTTAAGCTTCCATCAACATCTTGAATATGCTATTTTACACCAACCTTCTAGCTTATTTCTCAAGACAGGGGACAGTCTGAATAACTGAAGGTGAACGTCTGTATACCTGTCTTCATGGTTTGGAAATTATTCCCAGACACATCTTTTCTTGCTTTCTTGACTCAGAATCCTTTCTGATGCCCACAGCTTCTCCTGTTCTAGAAATCTTATCTGACATCCTGCCTGAATTTTTTTGTTTCTGTGTCAAACTACTAAGCACACATAAGAATTACAAAATAGATGGATAGATGTTATCTTTGTTAAAAATTCATGATTTGTTCCACAGAGACATTTAAAAAAAAAACCAAAAAAAACCAAAAACCAAAAAAAATGAACAGAAGCGCAACAGTTTTCATCCTTTTCATTCATGTTTTGTTTTTTAATCCTTGAGGTGATGCACTCACTATCACATAAGGTATCTGTTGCTGATCTTCTGTAACTATAACCCATACAATACATTTTGTAGAAGGTTTATCCACATGGTATTATAGTCGTATAATGTCTACAACAGTCTACTCAACATGCTGTTAGTTTGATTCATTGCCTGGCATAAAGTAAGTTAAATAATGTAGAAATTTCTCTGCCTGAATGTGTCCCTAGTTATCTGTTAGCAAATATGTCCTTATTGGTAAGAGAGTGCTAATGATTCCACTAATACCTTGTGTTTTCTTGGGATTACATTGCCATTGTCATTTAGACCAACACTTATAATATGCCTTATATGGCTTGTACCTTACTAAAATTATTTAATAGGTTTCATTTTACCAGATTCAATTACTATAAACTCACAAGAGTTTTAATACTGTTATTTTTTTAATTAGCTCTGGACAATTTAATGTAAAGCAAAAACTGAAAAATACAACAAAGAAAATCTTCAGTTAGACTCCCCAATTTTCTTTTCTATTGCTTATTTTTTCCATAATTTTCATTATTAATTAACTTTTAAACTCTGCATAAAAATAATGTCACATAATAGGCAACCAATTTTTCTGTCTGTTCATTACTAAAAAAAATGGTATTTTTATTCAGCTTAAATTTTATGGATTAACTCCAAGTTTCCAATCTAAGGAACACTTGAATACTAAGGAACAAACACCAATAATAAAAAAAGAATTTACACCATATTTTTTCTGTTTATGTTTTATGCCAGAATTACTTGGATTACAGGAGTGAATTTTAGCATAAGCAAGCATATTTGTTTGATTTAATTTTGAGTTCGTTTTGGTATAGTGAAAATGCAGTTAAAAAGTGCACCTATTAAAATGAAGGTAGACCTTAAACATTGCATCAAAGTATGTGATGAGTGACATCTTTCAGAGTAAACCTGCAGATCAAGACATTATCTGCCAAATAACTTCAGTCTCTCCATTTAATATTAATTTGAACCTTATTATCTCCCTCACAATACTGGATTGTTCCTCAGGTAATAGCCACAGGAATTCACAATTGCATTTTCAGTACAGGAATATCAAAGGTATCATGAAAAAGTTGTTTAAAATATCTACATTTTTAAAAAAAAAACATAAAGGGTTATCCTTGGAATCAGTCATGTAATGTGAATTACTTATTATTTCTTATTATAGTATTTCTTATTACTTATTATCATTTACTCTGGAGAGAAATGGTCCTGTATTCCTCAAATAGATGAAATCCTGAATTTGTGGTGCAATTATATGTACTAAATAGTTTTAAAACATGTATGAGAAGAAGAAGAGCGTGAGTTCAAGCAAATCACTGGTCCGGACAGATCTGTATGTGAAATACTTCACAAGAAAGTGTAGGTATCTAGCAGGGGATACAATGGCAGTGTTTGAGCATACTGTCCTTCAAATCAAGATACTAGTAATTATCCAAAGTCAACAAATTAATTAATGAGATTGAGATATTGAGATTAAAAAAACCCAAAATAGTTACAGAAAAATGACAGAAGTTGCTCTCCTTTTTTTTTTTCTTTTTTTTCAGTCATCTCCTGTGAAAAGGTTCTGAGGTGTAGCTTTTCCAAAACTCAAGTTTGAGAAGAAACATTCACAGTTCACACCTGTCAGGGCATTACCAAGGCTGACCATCCCTGCCCAGCCTCCCCAGGGCTCTGCCCAGCCCTGCCCACAGCTTAGGATCCCATTGCAGGCGTGCCCACGTGCATCAGTCCCTGTTCCAGTGATGTCATAGGAGTGCCTGACTCCATTCCTGCCCCTGAACTGTTGTCTGCACTTCCTGGCTGGGCCTTAAACATGACTTTTTATGTTGCTTTTTACCTGACGATCTCTGGGCTTTTGACAGGAGGTCACCAGCTCTGTGGTGTCCTGGTTTTCGCACTCCCCTCTCTTCCCAACTCTCCTGGGGAGTAGCGCAGCTCACACTGGTTTCTTACTCAGAAAAGTAGAGATAATGACCTGTCCAGTGACTGGCAGTCATGTAAGCATCTTAAAAACAATAAGAAAAACACACAAAAAAATTCCCCAACCCTACTGCCCCAAACTGGAATACTGAACATATAGTCTATAGCAGATGTCTTGGCTTTCATTTATGTGGATAAACCATAGTATATCATAACTAGCTCCAAGAGAAGCAGTGTAGTTCTAATAGTGTGGGTATATGCAGATTACACTTAAAATGGCACATAAATCTCATGCCTGCCTTAAAAATAGACACAGCTCATCAGTATGGCTAAATACACTTGATTCATTACATTGTCCTTGTCCATAACTATTTCTAAGTTTTATAGGCACAGTATCCCAGCTGAAGGCTTTAGAGCACAAGTGACCTGCACAACAAATGCTGCCCTCTCTTCATAGTCCACCCACTGCTCTGGATCATGAGATGTCTGGTCAGTCTAGTTCCAAGTCCACTTCAATCCTTTTGTGCTGTTTTCATTGATGTCAGATATTGTGTAAGCAAACAAACATATTTCAGACCAATGGTGCAGACCTCTGGAGCTTGCATACTCAAAAAATTGAGATGCGGAGATGAGCATCATTGTACTTCCCAATTATTTTACCATAACTTCCTAATTGTTGCTAGATAGGTGGAAAATCCCTAAAGATTCATTTTTGTATGTAGGCCTTTTATCTTTCTCTAAACTTTATTTTTAATCTTGTGGCTCATTTGAAAAAAAAGAAAAGTAAATAATATGACAAAATCAGGCACTGTCAGTGATTTTTTTTTCTGCTTGCATTCACAGTTCTTCAGATCACTGTGACTCTGCTGTGAAATGACAAGGTGTATTCTAAAGTTGAAAACCAGAAGAAAGATAAAACAGGACATCCAGAAGGGCATGGGAACTAGCTGAGATAGTGCATACTGTTATATTTGAACTTTACATTTGGCTCCAGTTTCTTTTTCTCTGAACTACAGTGTTCAGCTGAAATGTTCTTTGGCACCAAGGCAGTCTTTTTTTGTTCATTGTTTGTGTGATGCCTAGCACAGTGGGGTGTTGGCTTGTGACACTGGCCGTTAGGCAGCCCACAACACAATAAAAATGATAAAGCTAATTTAGCATTGCCTCTAGCTCAGGGTATAGGCAGAAATGGCACATTTTTGGGGTTTAATTATGAGTATTAGGAGGAAAGAATTTTTGCTTCTTTAAAATAAAATCTGTTGTTCTCAACATTTTTAGGTTAAGATCGTGAGGAGGAACTCAAATTCTAAAGACAAACAAGAACTGTCATCTCCCCCTCCTCTCTCTACATTTGTGCAGGGCTGCCAAAGTAGAAGTATTTTCCATTTTCTTTCAAGATCTGTGATGTTAACACAAGAAGAGAAGAACAGCAGGTAGAATTAGAGCTGCCTCTGCCACTGGTCACGAGTCCAAATACCTAAGCCATCACCTCTGGGAGTTTTAGGATGCTCTAACTTGGAGAATATGGTTGATCATTCCTTCCTACCTTTAAGAAACAGTCTAGACACACACACACTGTTTTTTGTGTGTTTCTGTGTTCTTGTGAGTCTGGTATTTTCCCAATGCTTTTATCAACAAATATTTGTGCTGTAAAAATACAGAATTATATAATAGTTCTGTATTATGCTTAATAGCACATGTCTTTGTAATGACAAGGCTGTAGCTTTTGAATAGCTAAGTAGAGTAGTGATGCAGACAGCAGAAGCATATCACCAAAGGAGAGCTCCAGCACTCAAATTTAATCATCCCTAATGCCTCTGGTCTGCTGTGGGGGTTGCACACTGTAATTAGTTGCAAAGCACTTTACTGCAGGGACATAGTGTGGGAGCCAAGGATTAACATCAGTACAGAAGCATTTGGCTCCATTTTTCTATTGACTGTTTGGAAGTATTGCTTCTAACAACTAGTTCATCAGAGGAAAAAGCTTTTCTGATTAAGCAATTGCAGCACCAGATTTAAACAGTTTTCAGAGCTAATGTATTTTCATCTCACAGAAAAGAAAGCACTAAGGTCAAATTAATCTGTTCTTCTTCACCTCTTAACTGTGCAAAAACAGAGGCTGTAGATCAAAATTTGCCCCTAACAAAGTACAAACTGTGCTGTAAGGTAAGTGTCTCTGGAAAATCATCCTTTGACCTCATTGTTGCGGGTAGTATCACTTATATCTTCTGCACTGTCTGTATTTTCAGTATCACAGTAGTGTCCAATGTGCGTTCAGCAGTGTTCTACAAATAGTTCTACAAACACTTCTTAATCTGATGAATTATTCTTAGCTTCAAGTTCATATTGCCTTGTCCAATCCAATTTTTTTCTTCTATCGCTCAGTCCTGTGAACTAGCATAAGCTACTTCATGACCTTGGCTCATTATCTTTTCTACTATTCTTCTAAGTTCACTTTTTTCCATTTTGCTAGAATGGCACACAATCTAAAGTTCTGCAAATAATATATGAATATCATCAAAATTCTACAGTGTCTGGACTTACTAATGTCTATGAGACTAGATACTAAGGACCTGTCCCCTTTATTTAACAAAGATTTTGTGATATGTATCCCTGTGTATGATTAAGAGTCCTTGGATGTGGGGTGAAAAAAATAGAAATAAAAACTCCTGCTACTCACCATCCCACTGCAGTAGGCTTTTGACACCTTCTTAAAGGCATAAGGTCAGAACCTAGTGGTGTGGAGTGTTTCTTACATGCTCCTCATATAATTTGAAAGGGTATTTCAAGTCTTCAGTATCTTTCAGAAGGTAGTGGCACTTTTCAAGATTGGTTTCAACACTACACTGGTTTTAAACTGAAATAGTCTATCCTCAAATTTTAATTCTTTGCACTTGCTCTCCAGGGCTCAGTACAGCAAGTCTTTACTTGGGTATGTCTTACACAGTTCCAAGGTTTTCATTCAATGTGACTATACATCTAAGAAAGTAGTTCCCATGCATTTTAAGGTACTATAAAACAACACTGCAACCACTGGAATGACCAGTCCTGCTCCTCCTCTGATCTGCCCCTTGTGTCTTTGCAAGTTTTCATTAAAAGGACCTGAGGAATAACTGCAAATTAAACTACAACAGATAAAAAAAGATATGGGTAGGGTAGGATGGAGCACAGGGAGTAAAGAACTACATCTCAGAGGGAATTATGAATTCATTTTGAAAGATCAGTTTTTTAAGGTGAGCTAGACAGAAAAGTGAGCAAAAATAATTTTACACTACCATGAATTTATGATATTCAACAGAACAGTTTTTCTTCCTGTGTTTATCTCTAACATCTAAGACTTTATTTTTATTTTAAAGTATATTAGAATATTAGTAATACTCAGTGGGAAAAAAACTGTGTGAATGTTTTTTATGCCTCAGTAAATAAATAACATTGGTTTATATCTGTATGACTGCAACTAGGAAAGTATCTGTAAGTATGTATTTCATCTGCTAAATATTGCTGCAATTTGAATTTGAAAAGGACCTTTAGGAAAATAAGGACTCTTCCCCATGTGATCAAATTAATACACAGAAATACCCTCTTGAAAATATTATGCAGAAACAAACTTTCAGACATAGAAAGGCCATTTTAGTTTTTTTCAAGGAATTTAAAAATTAGGATTTTTTTTTTTTTACAGCCTACAGCAGTAAAAATTACATCAGGCACAGACTTCATAACAAAACTAGATGGAGGACTGATTTTGATGGAGTACTACTGAGAATATATACTGAGAAACAGAATTAGTGCTTCTGTGAAAAGAATAGTGGCTTAAAGGAATGAAAAACTCCCTTTCATCCCTTATCAAACACACCTGTAGCCAATAAAAGACTGCTGCCCCTGTTTTCCACCCATGTGATCTTTTCTCTTCATCATCTTAAGTAGACAATGCTGAGATAACACTATGAAAACAAATCTTATGTCATTTTCAGTTAGTTGATGCCACTGGATTATTCTACTTTAACATCCTGTCTCCCTCTGTTCAAAATGTTATTTCTGAAATTTTAGTAACATCTATAGCTTATTGGGTTTTGATAGACTACATTTCTTGGAGAAAGGTAATGTTGCTGATTTTATAAAATATAACTGAAATTGTTCCCTGTATTAAGCCATTTACTTTGAGTACACCTGCTATATTACTTATATTAAAATTCATGCTTTCTGGTGTGATATTATTTAGAAAAATGTCATAATTCATCACAGCATTCTACCACATTTGGTCTGTCCTGCTGTATCTTTGATGTGTATAGGCCTAGCCATATGTAATTTGTCGATGTGGTTTCTTTTCCCTGTAATGAGTGAACTGTCTTTTTTTCTTTGCTTCTTCTACTTCCCATGTAAAATCCATGGAAAATCATACAGAGGAACTTTTAGATGGCATGAGATATGACTTCTGGTGAAATGCTGGGATATTTACACCAAAACAGCAGGTTGTATTGCATTTTATAGTGGTTTAGGACTTAGAATTACAATAGCGAAGCTATTGTGAAAGGAAACCACTTGTCATCATTGCACTACCAGAGATCCAGTCTTCCATTGTATTAACTGTATAGACAAATCCACCTGCACTGAATATTTCCTTTTAACATTTGTGTGATGTTCAGTAAACCATTTACAGGTTCATTTTATTTGAGTAAATGTACCATCATTTATCTCATCCTGTGCAAGACTTGCATGTCCTGTGACAGTTTTTATTTAAATGCTTATTATTCAATTCTTTTTTGACTTTCCATTCTTTGCAGTCCAGTCTAGTGATATATAGTGTTTATATCCGAACTTATCTTGGCAGGTTAACTCCTTGATTACTTACATCTGAAGACACCCAAAGCCTGCAAGCTTTTGCTTGCTTTGCATTTCTAAATACTTTATTGAGAATGTGAAAAGGGCAATACTTCCATTTTTATTCTGGACAGGTGTAGCTCACAAAAACAGAACATTAAAACAGATAACCCTCCTTGTCAGTTTTGGAAATTAAATGACTATTTGTTTGACAGTGATTTTTCTTTTGAGATACAGCACTAGCTCCTTTATATGTGGGCAGTGCATTTAAATTATTGAGCTTCATATACCTTTTACAGTTCTTGTCTGTATATGTAGCTAGGAAGTAACATAATTAAAACATTCATCTCTGAAATAAGAGACATCATAGTCTTTTATATTTGGTTCAAACTTTTAAGCTTTAATTTTTTGTTTTTATTCTGTTTCTTTGCTCTAAGTTCCTGGCTTAGTTTTGTTTATACAACCTGAGATAGCCTTCCTCTTTTTCGAACACTCTTGTAAAAACACTGTGAATTTACTTGATGTTATGCCAGTAGCACTTTCAAAATGCTGTTGGTATTATTATTTTTCTTGTGTGAAATCATCCATATGGTAGGTGGTCAGAACAGGCTCTCTCTAAGGTTTGGACCACTTACCTTCAAGGTAAACTGTGAGCAAACTGGTAAACAGAGAAAAGGGACTCAGGTTCAGCTCTGTAAAGAGACTAGATAAATCAATGACGAGGTGCTATAGATGTATGAAAGCGTGGGATGGGCTTCACTCCATGCTTTCTCTTTTGCTATTTCACAAAACTGATTTTTCCTCACCCTGCTTCCATCTAGCCCTGCACTATAAGACATTAATTGAACACTGTTATGAATAGCTCTATTTTTTCATATTAATCAATCCTTGTGGTCTTCTTATCCAAGTTTTCTATTCTCTTACTTAGCAGTTATGTAATTGTTTGCTACTTCCCCCTTCGCTGGCATGGTTGCCAGGTGTTAGGACCTAAATCTTCCCTGTGTTTTACTATATTTCAATTTTCTGCTTTATCATATTTATGGGATGCAACAAAGGATGAAGTTCTTTACTGAAAAATCTTTTTTATTCTCCTGAGTACTTGTATTCCATTCCTTACTTCTCTCAGCTGGCATATGAATTTCTTAGCTGTTACGCATTTAGCACTTCTAAATCTGCTCCCAAATGTCCAGATGTTATTAATTAGATCCAGAAAATATGATGCAAAACCCTCTCTCTGAATATTAGCTGGAATTTAAATATGAATGAGGATCCCTACTTGACATTACTGAGGACAAGAGTGTCAGGAATTCTGCTAGACCATCTTATAAGTGCATTTAAGGACTCTTCTGCTAACTGATTTCGTGCTAATTTTTGGAAGCTTTTTAATTGCATACAAAATTTTTAAAATTCAAAAAATAGTGTGTTTTCACACATATGTATATGTGAATAATCATAATATTTGGGTTGAAAAAGCTAGGTAAAAGTGAATGTGGGAAAGCTATCAAAAAGTTTTATGAAAGTTGTAATTTGTTCAGCCTGGGTCTAATTACCACAAATATATTTTTAAAGTGAAAGTCTGAGAAAAAGTATATGACTTTCAGGTTTTGGGTTTTTTTTGTTTGGTTTGGGTATTTTTAGACAGGTATGAACTATTTTTTATTAAATTAAATTGAAATTTTCAATCCACATTACTTTGGAGGAGTATTGTTGTTCCAGTGCTATGTACGAAATTAATTTACAGAGACTGGAAGCTATTATGTAACAAAAACATTTATAATGAGGAAAGAAGATGCCATGAATGTCTCCAATCTCCAGGGTTGTTGTCTCTTTACTCCACCCAAATCACCAGCAATGTGTTTGTTGCCAACTAAACTAGGCAGCAAGTAAGTAACACAGCTCATAAAGGAACTCTATATTCAGAGTACAAATGTTTAATTCCTTGTTTAATCTGCAATGCTCTCTAGTACCTGTCATATATCCTAAACAGGGGAAACGCTTTTTTTTTCTGTCATTAGTAGACTGAGATAAACTGTTGTTTGTGAAGTAGTTACTTCCAATGCTTTGGGGTCAGTCAACATATGAGTAAGGTACTGATCACCTTATTTATGATAAAGAACAGTTCTCTTTCAGTACTATTATCAAGACTTAGTCTTTGTTTTCTCTTCTTCTAAGGACAGTCTGTTGGGAATAATCTTGTTACAGACTGAAGTGTACAAGAGCGTAATGTGCACAGCCTGCAGATGAACTTTGAGAAGTTTAATTGTAGAGGGAGGGTGTTGGAAAGTGTTGAAAAATTCAAGTTAGGCTCCTCTTCATGATGCTTAAGGTTTTGTTAAAAAAAATTCAGTATAATATACAGAGCAATTTTTAATACAAAATTCAATATACATAAATTAAAAATATGTACATTAAGGTACATATCTACTGAGTCATTGAGAAAAATCTTGTTATTTCCTAATGTAGACTAGGTGTTGAAACTAATTTGGTGGAACACATCTCCCTGGTATCAAAAGCAGGAAATGGGCCTTCCATGACCCTGTTTAAAACTTCAAAAGCCACTAGCTTCCCAAAATTTCTGCAGTTCAGTTTGTAGCATGTCAGTTTGGGTATGATTTTGCAAACCTTACTGATACACTGGATGTATGCGTGCTTGAGATCTCTTTTTTTTCCCTTGCCCCAGAATAATTCAACAATAAACTCATCATGTCATCTTTTATTGTCTTCATTTGCTGTGAGTTATTTGAATATACAAATGTTCATGATAAAAACAAATGTAAAATTGTCATTAATAATTCTGTTACTTATTAAGTACTGGGACACTTTTCTTGTAAGTGACATCTTCTGGCTGTCACCTCTGATATTTCAGGCAGTGATGTTAGAGTAAGCAACTTTGCTAGCACATAGTTGTTTTCAGGGTTTCGTGATCTAAGCTATTAGCAGTGCAATGAAAGCGCTATTAATTGGAGGACTTGATTAATTTGATTAATGTAAAAATATATTATTTTTAGGCTCAGAAATATATTAATCTAGAAGTAATCAAGAGAAATTCCCTTAAAACATTCAGAGAAAAGGTGAAAATGGTATTTTTCACATTCCATTACATGATATGTTATAATTTTAAACTTATTAAAAGTCAGGTCAGTTCTTCAGCACAATGTTATTCTCCTGCTTAAAAGCTTCTGTTATCTGTGTTTCAAGACTGCACATTTTTAATATTCTTTTTGCTCTATCAGTGTTAGAATCTTGTCCTGATCTTTTCTTAATACTCTCCAGTTGTCCTTTTTGCGTGTAAGCGTATTTAGTCTTAATCACACAGTTTTGATGATTGCTGTGGCCATATATAGACTTTCATACTTACAGTATCAATAGTGCACATCTAGGTACATAATGGTTTGAGATTACTCTTTTTTATGTGTGCATTTCTGTCTGTAAAATAATTAAAATATACATAACTGTGCATATACTCATGCCTCATGATGATTCCTTTCTTATCAGGTTCTCAAGTCATAACTCAGCTTTTAAACCATATTATGAATGGTACTTTAGATATGACATTGACTAAGATTTCTTAAGGGTAAATAGCTACATTATGCACTAGATATAGTTATATTATACATTATAATTATGTCATTAGATCTGTACTTTTTATTTCTTTATCTCTGATTGTCACTATTTCAACACAGTCAAATTAAAAATAATGTGCATAGGATCGTACAACCATTATTTTAGTTGGAATAGACCTGTGGAGATCTAATCCAGAACTATACTCAGAGGAGTTCTCATTGGATTGTTTGCTCAGTGTTCTGTCCAAAGATGGAAATTTCATATCTTTGAGAATTTAATAACCCTTCTGATAAAAAACAAACAAACAAAAATAAAAACCACCAAAACACCTTACTACTTAATCAGAATGTTCCAGAAATTAACTATCTCAGGATACTGAGGGGAGTATAGCCCCATTTTCTCTATATTCTCTGACCAGGCAGCTGTAGAAATCCATACCAGATCTCCTGAGCCAGATCCAGTTCTCTCAGCCTGTCCTTATAAACCTTGTGCTCTAGCACTTGAACATCTTGGTGTCCTCTGATGGACTTGCTCTAGTATGCCAGTATCCTTGTTGCACTCGGGAGCCCAGAATTTGACATAGCATTCCAAATGCAGTCTTAGAAGTCTTGAATAGAGGAGGGAAAATCACTTTTCTGATTCTGCTGACTACACTCTTAATAATACAACCTGGGTTGTGTTTGGCTTGCTCACTGCAAGGGCACAATCCTGACTCATTTTCAACTTGCTTTCCATTCAGATCCCAGATTTCTTTCTTCAGAACTGCCTTCTGGACAACTCAGCCCTGGCCTAGGGTTATGTTGGCCTGGGGTTATTCCAATCCAGATGAAGAATGTTTCATGTTTTATTATTTGACTTCAAGAGATTCCTGTCAGATCATGGCTCCATCCTGACCAGGTCCCTCTGAAGAGCAGCCCTGCCCCCAGAAAATTGCTTGCTCTTCTCAATCTTACATTGTACACAAACGTGCTGAGAGTGCACTTCACTCCACACACCAATCATTGAATCACAGACTAAGTGACTGTGGGATGAAAGGCAAGTTTATTCCTCAATATGGGTTGAGTTTTATGTTCAAAAAGCAGTATAGATATTTCACTGCCTTTTAGGAATAATATAAATTCAGCAAAGAAAGGTCTCTCATCCATAACTAAAAACCACTAATATGTTATTAGATATAACATGGTGTAAATTTGACATTTCATTGGTTTTTTTAAACAGAAATATTTTAAGAAATTCAGATTTTGTTGAAGTTAGAAAATATTTTTGTTATTCCCCTACAGCATGAAAATACCCTAAGAATTTTTCCTCACTAAATAATTCCATCGATCCAAAGCTTGTTACTTGAATTTATTATTTGATCAAGTATGTTTTAGTGTATCGAATAGGTACACATGACAATATTGTAGGGTTTGGATTTTTTCATGAGCGTTCATTGTTTTGTTGTAGTCTGTTGATTGTTGTTGTGGGTTTTTTAAAATATTTACCCCAAACTTTTAGACTATTTATTTTATCCCTTTTGTCTCTCAGAGTCATAAGGGCACTAACAGGCCTTAATGGCTCCAATCAGGTGCATCTGGTCCCACACACCCCACATGCCCAGCTGAGTTCAGTCCTGGGCAGCCAGTTCTCAGTGAGCTCTGCCCAAGGCGTGCCTGTCCCCAGCCCTGTCTTTGCATGTTGTATGACTTGGTGCCCAGCTTGCAGGCACCTTATTTCCTGGATGCCCCTTTCTGAGTTAGGCTGTGATTTGTTTCCATGCTTGTCTTTGGACCTCTTTCTTAATGCTCCTGCCTAGATCATATGAAATGGACTCCATGAATTGGACCTCAGCCCTGTTTCTTCATCTTCCCTAGTCTGGAAATGTTGGTGGACCCTTTTTCCAGCAGTTGGCTGTGGTCAAAATCTGCGCTGAGGTCACCCTGTTCATGGCTAACATTCCCTTAGGGAGCAGCTTCACTTCTGTGGTCTCTGACTTCATAAGCATGCTAAAAGTCTATACCAAATTAATCCTGAACAGATGTTCTTGTCATCTTTTTTTTTGGCCAAATTTTAATTCTATTTGGTCTTTTGCACTTTTAGTCTCCAAATAATTTTCCACTTAACATAATTGATATTTCTCCTTTCACTGTAGGGGCTTACTGGCAGATCACAAGCTGAACACTTAACTAGCACAGTAAAACAAAATAATGAGACTATTTTTTCTGAAGAAAACCATCTCTAATTTTCCGTAAGTCCCCATGACCGGTGTTTTAAAGACAGCAAAAATGAAAATGATTACTTAAGAAAAAAAATCTCTTTTCAACAACTCGACATAGAAGAGAGGAAGGTGCCTTGTTATGGTCAGTTGAGCTAAAGTAGAATGAATGCACAGTAAGTATGAAGAGCCATGTCTGATTTGGTTGTACTTTTACCCACTTAACATAAATTTTGGACTGTTAGAGAAAGACATAAACAGAAAGCTGAGACTGAATTGAGGCTACTATATAAAAACAACTTCAGTTGAAGCTTAGAGAAAACTTCGTCTATGGTTCTTGCGTATTTTAAAAAACTTTAAATCCCTATTCCCCAATCTTTTACACCCTCCACTTGAAAAACAGATTGCTTTGTATTATGAAGACTATAGAAAGCAATATTGCAATTTCTCTTCTTTCTTATCTAAAATAAGAGAATTCTAAGTTTCTTTTTCCCATGTGCATTATGAAGAACACAGCATAACAAGAAGCGAATCTGTTTCCTCATTCTATAGAATCTGTTCCTATTTTCCATTGCACTGAAGGCTATGCAAGAGTTAGGGAACAGACCTATTTTTGAGAAGTAAACTCTAACTAGGTCAACAGGAAAGAGTGATTTGTTCTCTGAAGCAGCCACTCCTCGCTGGTTTACCTTGTGTTAATCTCAAAGGACTTGTTATCTTCTCACAAACTAACAGAAGGCAACAATGAAATTTGTAAAGAGTATTTCAAATCCATTCCATTACAAATATTTACTGATGTTTCTAGATATTGTTTTATGAAATGTTGTAGCAGTATTTATGGTAGCTTTCTCATTTTTGAGTATTTCTAATAACATGCTAAATCTATTATATAATTGTTATTTATCCTTTTAAATGTTTTTAATAACTGGATATGAAGGTTAGGAATTAATTATCTCAACTTTCTGCTAGATTTCTTGGCAGTCCTTGTTATCTCTAATACTTTGTTACCTGATAGTGATTTTAATGGTTATCCTCTTGCTATCTAGTACAGTTTTTCTACTGTTTATTCAGGATAACATCAGAACTTTTAAGCTTTACATTATTGTATTATTGATTCACGTAAAACATTAAAATATTAATTCTGAAGGTCACAAGAAACACTTGAAGACAATAGAAAAATAGAAATACAAGACTTTGGGAGGGTTCTTTTGTTTTGTTCTCCTATTTTAAGAAGCTGACCAGAAGAACTGACCTACTTTTAGGACATATTTTTTCAAATTTTTCTCAATGTGATTGTAACATTAGTTTAAAACAGGTTCCTTCTCTCCAGAGGTTAGGCTAAGACAGAGGAGATATGGCTATGATGTCTCTCTGCTAATCAGTGTTACTTATTAGCAGTAACCCTTATTTTGCTAAATACACTTATTTCAGAATGAGACAGATAGAAGGATACTGTCATATTCCTGATTATCTGTACCTAATGACCAAAATATATTTGAGATGAAGAATAGTTTTTTCCTGTAGTGAGACTTACCTTCCTGCAACTGAGTGTAAAGTAAGGTAAATTTATTGTGCTTCATCAGTTAGAGGATCTGAAGTGTAATTTCAAGGCAGGAAAAATGTCATCGTTTTTAACAAAGCATAAGGCAGAAACAAATTATATTCTCTCTATTGCTTTAGTTTTTCTTGTACCGAGCATGCCAAGCAAACTGCGCAAGTTTCCTGACAACTGGGTTGTGATTTCAGTTATAAAAGGGCATTATAAAAAAGACCTCATTGCATTGTTGCTAAATACTACATACGTGTTTTTTAAAATAACATATCTTTTCACCCTCTCATTCCATATCACATGTTACTTTGTGTGAATGACGATCAGGATCTTGCTGCAGATGCTAATTGATCATCAGTTCAGAGAGAAAGCCTGGAGGGGAGTTGATATTCATAAGAAAACTACTAGACAAAAAACTCACACTGTGCTTGTGCAACAAACAAGCGTCGCTGGTTACTGAAAAGCAAGTTGTCCTTGTTCTTTGAAAGGTTGTGAGACTTGCCTCTTGTCATGCTATTGCCAGTCCTTTCTGACTATGTTTTCTTCTTGTGCTCCTGTGCAATTTTCACAAAAACTGAGGGAATTTGGGAGTGTGGCACCCTGAGTTCTGGCAGCAACACTAACACATGGGTGCAGCTCAGTCATTTCTTTGAAAGCAGACTAAGCTTGTATGAGTATACTACTTGCAGTAAATGCCTGTTATTCAAACGAGAAATCAAGCAGTGCAACTGTATTTTGTTTCCTGACTTCTGTTTTCACCCTGTTTCATCTATCTCAACTCCATGTGCCTTGGCATCTGAAGTTTTCAGACTCTGAAACCATTACAAACCCAGTACAGAAGTCCTTTCTACCCTACTCTGAAGCCCAGGCCTTGCAGGTTTTTTTATCCCAATTTTTCTTTTGCCCTTTTTTATTATAGACATACAGGCCTTGGCAGCTAAGTTTCCTGCACAGACATCACAGCCACAGAAATAAGTTTCAACTCACATGTTATGCAAACAGAAAAGTGAAAAGATCTATTGAAAGTGAAATACAGAGGGTTAAAAAAAGAAAGGAAATCATGAATAGAGGAGGGGGACCAGAGTAGCTGGAGAGTTACTATGCTGGATTAACTCCCCATAGAAGTCGATAAACTCTTTCTACATCTTCCTGTGAGTATTCCTTCTTGTCTAGCCAGGAAAGTGGGGGAGGCTGGAAGGCCTGTTTCCCAGACCTCACCCAGAAGTATAAATAGAAGGCTGCAAGTGTGAAGCAGGCAAAGAAACAATTGATGGATGCCTGTCCTGTGCCCTTCATCTCAGTTCAGGAAACCCTAGGTGAAGAGCAATAATCCTGAACTTTCCAGGAAGCAAAGACTGTGTGAGTTGCAACAGAACTGAGGGAAGATACCAGAAGCTTTGCAAGTCAGTGGAAGAGTAGGGTCAACTGGTGATGTATTTGACTCCTCCCAAAGCACCTGAACCCCAGGTGAGACATATTAAAACAGGAATATACAGTTTTAGTCCCTAAATGAATCCTAATAATTTTAAGAGTGCACCAAGAGTGAACAATTAAGGATTATTTATCCATGTTTAACACACATATATAAATATAATTCTCTGTTAAGAAATGGATTTTTATTTTATAAGGACAGCTATCAAAATGTCAGCTTTATAAAATGATGAAAATTTGATACATTTGCTTCTGTGCCAAGAGTGAACAAGGATTCCTGAGGTGGGCCAAGCAAGAACAGAGTCAGACAGAGAGGTCTGTTCTGTGTGTACACTTTAGACCCTTACTTTCCCCCAAAATGATATTTTCATGCTAGTTGTAACTAGCACTAAGAAGACAAAGAAAGATACAACTGAAGTAGAGCCTCTGTTTACAAAAGCACATCAGCCATTATGACGTGTAGAAATCTAGCCCTTTAATGCTGTTTCACCAGCTGGTTTTAATGACAGTGCTGAAACTTTAGGTGACATTACAAATGAAGGAGGTGTTGTGGAAGTATGTAGGCTCAGCACTTTGATGTCATTAGTATCAACACAATTTATTTAGTTTTATTCTTCACAGTTATCTGATTGTGAGCCTACTAAAATCTCTGTGAACTGTTGCTGTTTTTAGAACAGTTTAACTAAAGGAAGAAGTTAGCATATCCGTTTTCTTGAATATTATTGTAGGACTAACATTCTGATATTTAACAGTCAGATCACTACTGAAAAGCAAATTAATTTTAGTATAGAAATAAGTATGGTACTTCCTATTTTTGTTCATATTAAATTTGAAAGCCATGCATCATTTTAGTGCAATTTATGTGACTTATTATATACTTACAAGGGCAAGGGTACCGCTAAAAGTAACCTGAATAATATAGTAGTTGCATGTGTTACTGATAGTTCTTGAATGAGTGGGAACTACAAGAACTATTTGGAAAATTCATCAACTGTTAATGACATAACAATGAATATATCCAAACTGTAATAAGAACTAGGTTGCTACTTTTTTTTTTCCTTTCTTATGAGGCTTATTCTTTTTTTCCCTTATGGTTAGACATCTAACATATAAAAGAGCAAAAATTATCCCACGTTATTTGTATCTGTAGGTAAGAACAAGAAGGCACTTCCAGTTGTTCAGACTTGAATGCTCAAAAAAAGTAATTAAGTCCAATTATTGATACTTTTTGGAAATTTGACTAAAAACAGAGAGCAAACTGTCTTTCTCTACAGCTTTATAAGTTAATCAAAATTCTAGGCAGACCAGAAAACACAGATGTTTTCACAAAACATTTGTCTACTGACAAAATGAGGCAACTCGGAACACATTTTATCTGTTTGTTAGGTATACTGCATGAAAACACACAAAGTCATTCAACAACATGAAACAAAACCATTTTATTTTTCCTGTGTGAGAAGTGGTTGGTAAGCCCTCTAAGTCACCGATTAATCAATCTCATATTTCAGATTTCATTTCTCTTTGTTTAGGACTGACTTTGATGGATACCATATATTTTCACAATCCTTTCCACAGACCAAGTGATTGTTCATCAGGACACCCTTTAGAAAATTCTGAAGCGATTCTCCAAAGACCTCAAATAACACATATGATTTGGCTATCAAAAGTAAATGAGGATCAATTTGATTGAAGAAAAAAATTCAATATCTGTAAGATAAATCTGGTGGGGTTTTGTTGTTGTTGATGCTGTTGTTGTTATTTTTGGTTGGTTGAGGTTGGGGCAGTTGTTTGTTTGGGGGTTTGTTTTTGTTTTTGGTTTTTTTTATTTATAGAAGCTTAGAATTGAGCAAAATAGGGAAGTATCACATTTATTTAAAAAGTGGAAATTCGTTTTCCTGTAAATCTCTAGTATGGTTTTTTTGAAAGGAAGGGTATTTTTTAGCCAGTAACTTTATTTTGTATTTTCTGT
The DNA here is from genome assembly GCA_035583135.1 of Lophotriccus pileatus. Lineage (NCBI taxonomy): Eukaryota > Metazoa > Chordata > Aves > Passeriformes > Tyrannidae > Lophotriccus > Lophotriccus pileatus. The sequence goes on along the minus strand of JAWWES010000133.1, from coordinate 52,372,639 downwards.
CTTTTTTTTTATGCATACTTTGTATGAAAGCCATGTAACAGTTTGAAAGAAATTTCTTTTACTTCAAAATTAGATTCTTAAATTTACCTAAAACAATTTTGGTTGTGAAATGTCACTGAGATCTTAAAACAGAAAAACCCCAAAGCCCTATCCTTCCAGCTGTTATTTAGCCTTGGAAAGTACATGCTACCTAGATAATGACCAGCTTCAGTTTTAGGGTCTCTGATACTTTTTCTGCCTGTGAACATCTCTAGACTTCCAGACATCTCCAGATTTCCAGAGTCTGATTAGTTCAAAGTCATTTCAGACACAGACTTCCTTTGGACACAGAAATTAGGCATTCCTTTACCAAATATTGTTGAAAGAGTAGAGGTCAGAGATAAACTATTCCTGAGCACATAACTGTTGGTGATTATATTTGAATTCTTTACTCAGTTGGAAAAGCCCATGAGTGGTGATCCAGCTGTTGGAATTTTGTATTAATACTTTTACAGTGAGGTCTTTTTCACTAAGTTTAAACACATATACTTTGGAGAATACTGAATAATGAGAGTATGAATACCACATTCTTGTAATTTCAGTGAAAGATTCTATCTCTAGGAAATGAAGAATTTTGCATCCTGTCCTATCCTCAATGCTCTTTTACCAGCTAACTCTGCTTTGCAGGCAAGTTTCCTTGGTCTCATTCTGATGTAACATGGTGATTATGTTCATAAAACTGGTAGCTGGTGCATGTTCTTGATCCTTTTCTGAGAACTGAAATAAATAAAACCTTCTGATACTAATTACCAATTTACTGTGCTTTCCATACCTTGGGCATTGAAATATGTGGAACATTAGGTATAGTCAAAGCCTAATAATGGAGCAAATATATTAAAATATTATTTCATAACAAAATAGAGATCTACTAAGACTCCTCTTGTATTACAGCTATAGTTTCCTTCTATTTAGAGAAATATATATATATATATTTTTAAGCGGTTCCTCATAAGATCCTAAAGGCATATAAAAACTAAGTCATTTCAGAAATCATCTCAAACTCTTTGAGCATCTTAAATGAAAAACAAACACACTGGGCTGTATTTACTTCACAGAGGGATATAAAAAAACTAGTGCTGATAAAAGCAATGAAAATGCAAATAATTTTTGTTGTTTATTTCTGTCTTAAGTTCTTAATAGAAGCAACACAACTATTTACATATGAAAATAGACTGAAATGAGTGGTCTAGCACTTGGTTTTGAAAAAGAATTTTTATATGACCTAAATTTCATCTGAGTTCCTTTGAAAAGCATTTTGTAGTTCACTACTAACAATTTTTGTAGAGACAACTATTCAAAATACTAGGCATAAGTATTTAAGTGGTATAGAATCTCTTTGACTATAGTGCTGTACATGTATTTTCCTATTTGGGGTTTTGTTCTTTGTTGAAATATGAATGTTTGCCCTATAAAGGCTTTTTACAGATGAAAGTTATTCTTTCTTTTACCAGAGTCAAATCTGTAAATGCACATGCTCCCCTCCCCAGCCACCTCCACAATGATTTTATGTAATTCTCTTTTCTGATAGATCATGCTGAAGGGTAAAACTGTAAGTTCCTTTTAACTCTGTATCTCACCTATACCCACAATGAATAAGCTAGCTGACATCAACAGACAATGAACAGATCTATAATAATAGGTACTGCATAGCATAAGAGATTGAAGTTTAGGTTAAAATGAAAGGGGAAAAGCTGCATAATTCTGTTCACTCTGTAGTAACAGCAGATTTGTAACTGTACTTCAAATGTGCCCTTATAGCACTTTTTCTTTCACCAGAAAGCCCCAGTACAGCCATGTTAGTTTTTATTCACATGTTCTAACAAAGCCAACTTTTGAGATTACACAGTTCTTTTAAAGGACTTACTCCACATTCAAGTGCAAGACTGTAGAGCTTACAAAGCCCTCATCAATATCTTGTTCTAAACTTTCAAGGGTCCTTAATTTTTCTTGCCTTACTGCAACAAGAATGATAAATGTCAGTTGTAGGTGACACTGAAGTTGCAACTCTCTTTACTTATTCCATCTTCCTACTCACAGATAGTCTTAGTTATTCAGAGTTCAATCTGATGTTCACAGAAATGTTGTCAAGTAACTGATAGAGTGATGTTTATTCTGGACAGAAGAAATAGTACAGAATGTGGTAGAACATGAAAAATTCTCAGTAATTTAGACTGAAAATGTAGAATAGTGTTGGATTTAAAGGTGAATTATCTTGAATTGTTTTAAATAAAGAGGAAGTAGCTATAGTACCCATTCATTTTTAGCTCTAACTAGAATTTTTCTTAAAAAAAAAAAAAAACACAAGTATTTTCCTATAAGATGTGGAGCAAAATCTGTAAATATTCATTTTATTTTTATTTCTAGGTATCTTTACACTATAGTTCTTTATTGATCATTATTTATTTATCTTTTTCCAGACAAAAGCAAAACAAAAAAAAAATGTTTTCCATTTTATGAGAAGTTCAAGAGGTGCAAAATTTCATTTTAATGAAGTTTGACTGCATGTTTGAACTTTCCACTCCTACACTGAATACTGTTAATGATGAACATTCTAAACTGCAGTTATGCTATGTATCATATAGATTAAACTCTGATTTCCTAGTGAAAAATATAGTAAAGATACACAGTGTGACCTCTACCATGTGAAAAAGCAGCAAAGAATAAAAGCAGTCAAAGTCAACTGGCATGAAAAATGGGAAATAAGGTGATATTAACACTGAATATTAATTGGAATTCAGGCAGAATATTCAAGACCAGAAAAGAAAAGGCCAGTTTAGAAACAAGATGTCAAGAGAATAGTGAATGTCATTATGCGTGAAGAGATGACAAGTGGAAGAATCTTGAGCAAGTAGGGCAAAGAGGTAGTGTTCTTCCATTTGGCTGTATTTCATAATGTAAGCATCCCCAACTAGAGTAGTAGATATTTATGCACAAAGATGTGCATGAGTATTGTGTGTTTGAATAGTGGTAAGATACGAAGTCCTTCCAACTGCAGAGGTTAAACATCTGTCTGGATTATTTCAACACCTCAAGAGAGTTTAAGCTATGCATCTTACTCTAGCAACTACTGTTCCTTGTAATGTGGTAGCTCAGTTTAAGCACCTAAAGAACAGTGGCAATTCTGAGAATTTGTTAAAGTTAAGGGCCAAGTGAGGTTAAGCACCTTCATAAATGAGCTTCTCCAGATAATTTTTTTTTTACATAGGCAACTGAATTTCCAGCTACAGATCCCTTAGCAAGTGTCTATAACATATATGCTCACACATCGTTAAAGATGTGTCCAAAACACCTATACCAAGTAGTATTGATAAAGGGAGATCAGCTTACAGTGGAAAATTCTGGAGACTTCAATTGAGATGTGCCTTTGTTTTAGGACTACGCTTCTCTATATTAAAGAATATTATATTCCTTTTAATTATTGGTGTAGAACAATTTTGTAGCAAAATTGGTATGTACACCAATAATAAAAAAATTGGTCTATAAAGCATTACTTTTAACACAATTTTCACCCTTTATAATATTATTGTATTTTTTAATGCAACTAATAAAAGCCCAAGAAACTTATCATAAGTTGTTGCTTTTGTTAATTTTTTTTTTGTTTGTTTGAGGTTTTTTCCCTTTTTTTTTTTCCCCCACTGAAGATATGTAGTTTTCCAGAGCAAAAACATGTATCACTCCAGTGTTCTTATTGTTAGTTTTCTTAAAAGGTGAATATTGTAGAACTTCAGTAAAGAAATCTTGGAACTGTATAGTTAATAGAGAGAAAGAGAAAAGAGAGAAAGGAAGGGAGAGAGAGAATGATAGATAAAGAAATAGAGAGATTCTGAAAGTCTTAATAGAAATTACTGTGACAGAAAGAACTTGTTTCTCTTCCTAAGAATGTAATCACAAAATCTGGAGGAAAATCAATGAACAAAATGATAAAAGAAATTGTCAGGAGAGGGTTCTCGTGTGCGTGCAACAAACCAGAAAATGCTGGCTGAAAGTGACTTCCTTGGCAAGTGAAAGCACTGTCATTGCTCCCTTTTTCTCCCCAGAAGAGAGAAAAGTGCTACATACCAGCAGGCTGAGCTGGATTCCTAATGAGCAATTCTTGAACTAGGTTTTCAGCATCTTTTTTTATCTTGCTTGTCTGGTTTCAATTCTAGTTAAAACAATTCAGTTTCTCCCTCTTTACACTATAAAACAGAAGGTTTCAAATCCTCCTCTTCATCCTGAGTCCAGCAAATGAATGGTAATCAGCATGCAATCTCTGCTGAAACAATCTCTGGATAAATTTATTTAACTCGAGTTTTGCTCCCTAATAAACTTCTTATATTGCTTCAGTTTTTACAATATGTGTAGCAATTTTGCTTGCTGACTGATAAAAGGCTTATCTTGCGTTCTTGCAAGAAGAATAAGAAACTGCTAAACCTAATAAAGATTCTGTGTCAGCCAGTTTTACATTTAAAAATATGAATTAATGAATACATTGGGCTCTAAAATGGTGAGATGCTAAATTTTATTGCATGTGTAAATGTTTTGAAACAACTTCCTACCCTTTATTTCTATAATTAAGAAAACAATTTACTGTACTTTTAAAAAATCTGATTTGAAAACAAAAAAACTATGAATCTTACAAGTAAAATTTACATCTTGAAAATGTGAAATTAATAAGATCAGTTAATAAGATGGTGCAACTGTCAACCATTCTTTTATTAAACCTGAAATAAAAGTTAACAATCTTCTTTTTTTTTCACTAGAGTAAGACATGGTGATAAAGTCACAGTGTGACAATGACTCTTCATATGTGTGTCTGTAAATACTAAAACAAATAGAAATTATTTTTGTTTGTGTCCACTATTTTTGTGAACAACCACAGTAATATTGCTCTACTTTACTGTAGTGAATTGCAAAATACATTTATGACTTCATAGTCAACGTAATGGATTTTTATTCCTATTATCTTTAGAAATCAGTTATAACAGGTTTTATTAAGATCTTTGCTTAGACCAAATAACTAAAATCTGTGTAACAAAAATTACTGTTAGTTATTATTTAATAAAATGTCTTCTATATGAGCTGATTATTTGCATTTGCTGACCTTGAATATAATTCATGCAAATGAGATACTGCTGGTTTCTTAAGTTAGTTATATATATACAAGGAGAAAACAATAATGAATTCACCTGCTGACATTTTTGGTATTGACAAACCTTACTAACCTCAAATACATTCAAAATTCCAGCAGGCTAAATCAATAATAACATATATGAATTTATCTGGGAATACTTGGAAGAAATAGAAATCTGCTATTTACTATTCTGTTATCAAAGATTTCCACTTTAGCCAGGATCCTTTATTTGTTTTGATGATGAAATGTAATTCACTTTGCACCTCTCATGCTCTTTTGCATAAGACAAACAGCCTAAACCATATTCTTGGTATGTTGCAGCAAAGCCTTATTGTATGCCCAGCAAAAGGCCAAGGAGGAGGTTAGTGCTCAGCCTCTTACTCTTCGTGGTACCTTTTGTCCTAGCTTTCTCATGGAGAAGGATGCATGTTTGCAAGATAATTAGTTTCACTTAAGTATATTTCAAACCAACTGTAATGTTGGAGTGAAAAATAATATTTCTGTCCCAAGTAAATACTAAGAAGCTAATTAATTCTCATCAGCATGCAAGTTTCACTAATTTTCACTAACACAGAATGCTCTGTAATGGTTATTAGGACCCATTTTATCACTGAAGAGAAAACATTATGCCTTGGGATATATTTTGACCTTCTAATGGAGTTAGTCATCACCTGTTAAGTCACACATAAAATTGTGGTCTTGGGGGTAGCAGAAAGTGGAAACACAGGGAAGGAAGGGACAGTAAAAACATGTCTGGTAGATCTATTTGCTATGATTAGCTTAACTTCATCTTGGATAGCACAAATCAGTGAAATATGAATGACAAATTAATAGCAACAAGGTTGTTGATTTCTGAAACTTTTTAGCTGGATACAAGCTAAGAATTAGGAAGGATAACACTTATTCCTTTCTAAAATCATGTTCATTACTTCCAGTGTGCTCACACAGTCTCATTTTATAGTTACAATCCTGCCTGAACTTTTTAATATGATATTATTTTATGCTGTAGTTTGAAAAAAACCAAACTGTATAAACCATATATGTTATAATACATTCTTTATATCCATTAGTGGTAAGACACAGATACACTCTACGCAGTATGTTTTAAATTCTGATATTCTCCCTTTGCGCAGAGTAACAAAGAGCAGTATTACAAAAAAGCAAGACATATTGCAAAAATACTAGTTGATTTTAATATGATCTTACTGCTGGAAGGATGATGGTGTGGAAAAATTTTATATTTATAAGATATTTATGTTACAGAACAGTCCTGACTTTAAATGGAAGAGGCCCTGTTCATGTTACTTAAAACAGAAGATCCTACATAGGAGATTTTATCAGAAACCATACAGCAGAACTGTCAAAGCAGATTTCCTTCTTCAGAAATGAAGTATCTCCTCAAATCAGCATTAAAAAAAAAATAAAAGGTAATAGAATTAATTTGTTACTTCTGTCAGAACTTTAAGGCCTTCAACCATCAAGAGAAAGATTAACATCTTGAAAATGCTTTATGTGAAATATTGGTTATTTCAGTATGACTCAGATTTCCTCGATAATTTCCTAAATTGAGATGAGTGGAAATCTTCTCATTAAATAAATTTCAGTGTAAAGATCTAGCTTGTTGAGCACAAAATATTCCATTCCAGTACCTTAACTTCTGCATTTGCTGAGTGTAAAGCAGAGTTGTCTCATTGTTTATGTTTTCAATTTTGTATACGTTTGCCCCAGAAGTCAAAAATAGTTGTATGGGGCTTCAAGCAAGCTGGTCTAGTGGAAGACATCTCTGCTTGTGATGGAGACTTGGAACTAAGTGATTTTTCTGATCCCTTCCAATCAAAGCCATTGGTCTTGATAGGTTGATTTGTGAGTGCTGACAATGAGGCAGGGTATTCAGGTCATTCATAATAACCCTAATTGCATGCTCGCAGAGATTTGGAAGCCTGCTAAATTCACACTAACACTTAGTCCTCAAGGGAATTTGGTTCTATTCAGTATGAGAATTTATTACAACTGATTACAAGTACATGAACTTAACTATTATGAAAAAGTGGTAGAAGTCATACAAGAAAGAATTTATACTTTTAAATATTTAGGGAACTTCTAGTCACAAAGATAAAACTAGTCCAGAAAAATACTCTTTCCTTGCTGTTCATAAACTGAAACTGTTAAAACAAAGGCAATTCATGATAATACTGAACTATTGAGAAGGTAACAGCAGCATTTCAAATCTAGGCAAGCCTTCAGATAAAGTCTTTCAATTAAGTTGGAGGACAGATGATAACTATTTGAAATGTAAGTGCCACTTACTTTATCAACCTCACAGCACTCCTCAGCTTCTCAGTTTTGTTCAGTTTGCATCTCTACTGGTCTGTCTTACTCAATTTTGCCAAGGCTTTATCAACTGTGTCTTGAACCACATCTCATTACTTGTCACTCCTACCAACCTTGAGCACTTCTGTTTCTTACAGCTGTCACTGCTGGGCTTCTTTACCTGAGCCTAACCTTCAGCTTCTTCTTCTGGCTTTTGAGCTTGGACTTGTTATTCCCTGCTCCACAAGGGAGTGCTGGCTACTCTTCATCTGTCTGTAGTGAATGAACTGTATACCTTTTATAAGCTTATGAAAGTACCAGTGCTTTACTATGCAATTAACTGTTGTATTTGCATACGAAAGATAAATGACTCACTTTTTCTCTTTGTTTATGAAGAAAATATTTCAGGCCTCACTAAGTTTTCAGTGAATCTCAAAGACATGATGTTTTGCAGAAGCTTCCTACAGAGGAATATAAAGAAAGGATTCTAACTGAAGGAGTAATTGTTAAATGTTGATTTGTTCCCTTGTCTTAATAGTCAAATAATCACTGTTAATAGTTTTGATTTATTTTTTTGGGGGGAGGGTAGGGAGGGTGTTGCCTTTAAATGTGGCATCCTATGAAGTATGGAGCATAATACTTCTGTGAGGAGGCATAATTTTTGGGAAGCGAAAGGAGGTCTTTCCAAAGCCAATTTAAATCTTCTACTGCAAGAGAACCTCAGATTTTTGCTGATGTCACCAGCAACTGTCATATACAAATACTTGCCCTTGCTTGAGCCTTCTAGTAATTTTGGTATTAAGAAAGACTTCTAATACTGTCTACAGTTATGCAGAGAAGATGAGAAGTATATAAATGACCTGACAACAGTCTCTTAACAGTCCTTGTCTTTTTCTATCATTATTTGCTCAGTAAAAATATTCAGTTGCCTTCTATACTTACTGTAAATTCTTCACACTTCTAAGCCATTCTTTGGAATGCCTGTAGATGCCAGAATTTGAATTAATTAAACAAATTAAAAATATCATAATAGAATTATTATGCAGTAGAACTCAGGAATGCTAATGTCAAGTACAAACCATAGCAGATTTTCTCCTTTACTGCTCCTTTGCTTCATGGCAAAGCTTTATTTTTAGGGATAAAGAAATTCAATTCAAATTTTAGAGCAAACAGATTTGTAAGATACTGACCCAGTGGTTCCTGTATTTGCTCTGAACCATTTTTAATTGCAGCAAATTACTTTGGTGTGTTACTTCAGATTTTGTGTTGCAGCATTACAGCTATTACTTTAAAAAGAAGGAAGCTTCATATTTCTTCAAATTCCTTGAATATCAAAATGATTGCTGCTTCGTTATAGGGTTGTTTTGTTTTGTTTTAATTTAAGAAGCTCTTCTTACAGGTTCCCTTTAAGTTATAAAAAAAGAGAAGAGATAAAGCCAATGGCATGTGAAAAATACTGTATATGGGTGCAAGTCAAGTCAGATATTTATAACTGGCACACCTCAAGTTCATTGCTGAAGTCATCTCCAGCTAGAATCTAGGTCTCTATATATATTTAATGAACATTTTGCCCAGTCTTGAATGTAATAAATAATTTATTCACTTTGAACTTCCTGTAGAAATGGTGTTAAGAGGTAGTGTTTGCCTACAAAATGGCACTGCTTTACAATTAAGAGAGCTGCTCAAAACAACACTATTTATGGGAGAAACACAAGTTCCAAACTTTTAAAGGTCTTTGATGTTTTAGAGAATATTCAAAAGTAGGGAAAGAAGCAGATGGTTTTACTACTAAGTGTAGTGTGTAACAGTGCGATCTCATGACGGAAAAAAAAATAGACACACCCCACCCCACCCTACCTTTATTCCCCACTCTCATTTTCAAGCTCGTTTCTGCATGAAAAAAGATCTTGATCTAATTAAAAAATGGTCTAGGAGGTAGAGAAGTACAGTAACCATTCATTATATTTTTTTTAGATATGGAGGAATAAAGAATTTGAAAAGACATGATGGTGTGGAATCAAAACATTGAAGCAATGTCAGAAAGAATGAGGACAGATATGTGCTCAGAGGAAGTTATGTAGTGTAAGTGCACTGATCAAAGTCATTTCAACATCTGCTGTAGCTCACTGCATGTTCCTCAGCTATCCACACTGTAGATGATAGAAGGAGAGAGATTGAAGATTAATGTGACATCATGGAAAATATAAAGAAAATTTTTACTTGGTCAGTACTTTATTAAGTGTAAAATAGAAGTTTATAGAAAAAGTAGGAGACATACAAACAGCTCAGAAAATATGCTAAAGAACTTAAAGAAGGTAACTTGCATAATAGAGAATTAAGAACAAAATGTCTAAAAAACCCAACAAAATATGCTCTATAAGGTGTATATTTTTCTAGTACTTTATGAAATACATTCTGCTGTGCAAATCCTTCACTTTTCAGTTGTGTGCCCCTTAGCCTGACTTGGCAGCAGGACAAGAGAGGTGTCTTTTCTCTCCATTGCTTACACGGAACAATGGCTCTTCTGTGGCCTGCTGTAGTTTACCTCTTATATGGGCACCGTGGCCAAGAAGATTCATCTCATGTTCTTGTAGTTGGTTGTAGAGCTGAAAGGAGTCACGTGTAAACTGTCGCATAACTTTTTTTCCACATTTTATAAACAGAAGTAACTCTCTGAGTCCAATGAATTAGTAAGACTACTCAAGGTTATATCTTTCAAAGGCTAACAGATGGCAAACATATTTTGATGAAAAGAAAAAAAAATCTGATTAATGATTCCTATAGCAAAGGGAAGGTAAACACACGTTAAATGAAGAAAAAAAAAACCTGCATACTGACCAGAAAAACTGTTTGGGAGCTCATCCACCAGAACCCGAGGTCCTTCTCTTCAGCAGGTTTGCTGACCAATCTGCTCATTCCACAGCCTGTACTGATACCGGGGGTTACCCAACCCAGGTGTAGCATCTTGCACTTGGCTTTGTTAAACTTCATGAGGTTCCTGTAGGTCCACTTCTTGAGCTTGTCCAGGTTCCTTCTTCAGAAATGTGTTCCCTATCCTGACAGTCAGTAAAGAAAGCATATTAAAATGCTGCGTAAAGTGTCATACATCAGAAACAACTTCTAAAAGAGAAGAGTATGACAATTCTGTGCAGTCATAGCAAGAACAGTGGGAAGGGAAAAACATGTTGCAGCAACAGCATGGTGCTCTACTAACCTGAGAGGAAAGAAACAACAAAATAAAAAAGATGAGTGAGCAAGTGATGAGCATGCAGAGGGTGACAGACAGTGTAGCTTTGGACACAAACTGTGAATAGAAACTAACAGACAACACATCTAGACATGGCTTACAAGACACACTGTTTGGATGTTAATTATTATGGGTGCTCTCAGCTAGCTGTTTAAATTTTGCTGCTGAAAGTATGTGGATGTTAAAACCCTATCCTGAGTAGGACACTCGAGATACCAAAGTTTAACATGAAACTAACTCTCTTTCTTGGTATGAGATGTTTATTTATACAAGCATTGTACAGCTAGAATAGTCTCCTTTAAGCAGCAGTGAAAAACTACTGCCTGGTAACAGGAGGAAAGCTCAAAAGGAAAACAACAAACCAAAACAAACACCAAACCATAAAAGACCCCAAAACCTCATAAATGAGAGGGACAGTGAACTAAAATAAATCTCTTTAGCAAGAGTTTATAGATATTAAAAAAGTGTCAACATTAATTCAAATTTAAATTAAATTTCATCTAGTGGAATTTTTGTTGACAGGGAAGCTTGATTTGCTTAAGCAATAGCTGCTATGTATACTTTTTATTAATATTTTTGTTCTTTTGTTTCTTGTGTCTTCAAATGGCTATTAGGAAGCCAGCAACTATAATCTGGAAAGCAGAGCTGCAGCAAAACAGAGTATATATTATGTGTATAATACTTTCAGTAAAAATGCTGTGTCTCTTAAAAAAATACTGTTTATTATTCAGTTAAAAAAAAAAAAAGTACTTCTATGATGTTTTACTTGGGCCAGGACACTTAGTTTGATTCAATATAAATGAAAGATAACTAAAATATCAGAGTTTAAATACAATTATATATAGAAGATAAACATCTTTTTATTGAGAAAGACAGTGAAATATGTGTAAGATCATTAAATTAATCTATCAAGGTGAAACCAGAAGTAGTTTTCATTTCCTTTATTTATTCTAGAAAAATACCAACTGTTGAATCACTCAGAGAAGCCTGATGAGCATTTCCTGAAGTTAAAATACACACAGTGCAATTTCTATTAGTGTTGTGAGACTTTATGAATCAAAACAATAATAGATTAAACATGTCCAACACCATTCTTAACACGTCCAAGCTCATGCTAATAAAAGTGTTTTCATGTTGAAAACACCATGTCTTCCTAAACATTTTCTACTGGAACTTGTTCCAACATAATTTTAACCAAATATTGATACATATTTTTGAGGGGGAATTTAAGGTAGATTGAAACAAATGGTCATAGCCACTGTTTACTAAAGTGTGCTGTAAGTTGTGCCATAAAGTATTAATTGGTCAGGTATAAGTTCATTAATAGAAGCACAGGCTATGTAATAGTCTATAGCTCAGACTTTTTTTAATTTTTTTTTCCAAATCCACTTCATAATTTGGTAAGAGAACATCGACAAGATTTATGAGTTTTTCTCAAAGGCAGTGGTTTGCAAAAATGTTTTTAGGATTGATTAAAATGTGTTATCTCCTGTGCAGCATGAAAATAAGCAAATTTATACCTGCTGTTAACTTCCTTTAGAAATTCTGTCTCTTAAGGGATGTGAATTTATTTCAGTTTCTAATGTTGGTTTTGTAAGGTTTCTGTTGTTTGATGATTTTTTTCAAGAAATTAAGTAATGTTTTGAGTGTTCTATTAAAAAAGAGAGATTATTTACATAAGCAACTTCTAACAATGGTATAGCTAAGTTTAATACTTAAGGACATATATACTGAAGATGGAGACATAAGCATGTACACACATATATGTATAAGTTTCACTTATAATAGCTTTTACCAAATTTACCTTTAAAAAATCCTTATGAAGGTTTTAAAAACATGAGAACAGAATTGTTCCTACAGGACAGATAAAAAAAAATTAAGGGTTACGAATAAGAACTGTGACATGAGGTTCTGATTCAGGCAATTATTTCTGTCCTGAATAACCTGTGTTCAAAAGTGTATCTCTTTTTATATTTGGTCAGCAAAGAATCAAGTAAATTTCAGGAACACCTCTTCTCTTTCTCAGAATTCCTTTCTATTTTATTCCCTTTTCTTTTCCCATCCTTTTTTAAAACTTTTTTTTTGTTTTCCTTTTTCATTTCCCTTCCTCTTCCCTTTCCTCTTCTCTTTTTCCTCCACCATACTGGGGAACAGTTTTTTCTGTTTATAATAAATACAAAGCCATGTTTCTCCAAGAGATTTTACATTTCTCACATCTGCAACTGGCTGACCCCCAATTCTGTACGAAAGCAACTTCAGGGTAAATTGTTCACATATGAAAAAGTGAGTTCAAAGTAAAGGTGAAAGGTTATTGTAAAGGATTTTTTGCTCAACAGGAAGGTCAGTTTACCTTTGCATGCTCTGGGAATTTGTTAGGTACTTTTATTGATTTCCTTCTCTCCTTCACTATAAAACCACTTGCAGTAAAAAGGTTATTGAAATCTTCTAGATAGAAGACACCACTAGAAGCTTAAGACAAACCAGAGGAAGTGTTTCCAATCATCTTGATATCAGTAGTAACAAGACACATCAGAGATATAAATCTGAGCATGATCTCTTTAAGCAAGTTATATTTTCCTTACTCTGCCCTTTTTTGTATTTGGCTTACAAATTAGAAGACGCTTATTGTTTCTATTCTTTTTTGATAGATATGAAGGACTGTATTAGACTAGATAAAATTTTTCTACTCATTGTCATGTTTCATTTCCCCCTGTTTTCATCTTAGTCTATAGTGCTATGAATCATGCTTTGATAGTAACAACAATTCATCAGACAATAATCTATGAAATATACAAATTTCATTGCATGTTTTAGCACACCTGGAATGGTGTTGAAGGAACTAATAACTACTTAAGTGGAATTTTATGAACATGCAAAATAACACTTGGGCAAAAATTGAAACATAAATTTCAGAAGTGTGTCTATGGTCCTTCATGGTGATTGAGGATTTTGGGGATGGTATTATAAAGTAGTTTTATAAGCAGCTACGCATTAGACTATGGGAGCCTACAAAGTTTAGCACAGATAAAAAAACGTTTCACAGGGACACCTTATCTGAAACTGACAGCTTTTCTCCTCCAACAAGGTAGAACTTCTTACATAGGTAAAGCTCATTATGCATAAGACAGAACCTCTACAGGGGAAATTTTAGCTGTGTGAAATGCATACTCATAGGATCAGCACAAGCCCAATGAACTCCTGCTTAAAATACAAGCTATTTCAATAAATATGATAGAGTATATTCTGTTTGAATTAACTAAGAAAATTCACATATAAAAATACTTCATATAAAAAGTTTAAATATATGGGAAGAAAGGTTTTAGTTAAGATACTGTCTTTCAAAAGAAAATTCAATGTTGTTACTCGTTGTTACAATGAGTTGCAAATGGTAAACTCATTTTAAGTCACTAGTGAACTAACACTAGTAAGGAACTAATAAAGAAACTAAATCATTCAAAGAAGTTTATGTATACCATACTAAGGCCAATAATAATAACTATAAATCATTTTATAGATTTGTAGATAAAGCTGGAATAATCTGTCATAAACAGAGTTATTCCCGTTCTATGACAAACTGCTGAGCTAAAAAGTAGATAAATGTACTGAACACAGAAAAATTAATAAAATGCTTATTTCTCCTGAAATACGCTACAAATTGTATGATTTAGTTTATGCATGTTACAATAAGAATACAGAAAACAAACCAGCATTCATGAAAGACCAGACTTAATTTTAGGCTCACATAAGTTTTGTTTTGCATTATATTGTTTTTCCAACCATTCCTTCCTAGGGTTGTTCCTATATTACTATCCGCATGAACCCACCTGTCTTGGCATCATGACCAAGAAAAAAATTGGCTCTTTTTTCTTCTTTTAAAATTACTTAGTAACTTCACATATGCAGCTTTTGGATTCTATTTTTTACCATGAAGTTCAATATGAGACATTCAGTGAGAATATTGAGAGTTCTAGGTGTATCTATGTGGTTTTATGCCTATAAATTGCTGTAGAAGTAAATTAATCATGCTGAGCTGTCTAGTGCAAAATCTAAGATCAATTATTTTCCTACATTATGCTAATTCACTTCCATATCCTACTTTCCCTACACAAGAGATTTCTGGATTGCTTTGAACGTAACTTCTAGACCAAGCGACTGCTTAGGGAAAGTATTTTATTATACTTAAAACCAAGGGAGTACTGGTTGCAAATGTGAAGATTTGAGGCAGCCTTGACTGCTGTAGCTGTGAGTTACAGAGTTTTTGCTCATGAGAGGAGGGAGTAAGGGAAACAGTGATGTCCTAACCTTGGACTACCAGAGACACTGACCTGTTCAGGGACCTTCCCACAAGAATCCCAGGGGAGCATTACCCTGAAGAAAAAGGAGGAGTTATCACGAGAGTTCATAGGTTTTCTAAGGGTTTTCTTACCTCAAAAGCAGTACATCTGGACATACAGGAAGCAAAGAAGATGTCGCAGGAGACCTACATGGATGAAGAACAAGCTCCTGACAAAATTAAAAAAGGGAAGCATGCAAGAGGTGGAGGTAAGCGCTTTTTATCTATGCCACAGTTGTTTCTACTGTTAGAGAACTTGCCAAAACTCTTCTCCAGTTTTCATATCAGCAGTGTCTCATTTCCATTCAACTCAAAGCAGGGTCAGAGCATGATTTCTTGTCAATGGACCATATGAATATGCTTACAATATAAACATCAATATATACCATCTCTCTTCACTGCATTTTTATGTGATCTATCTATATAAAGAGCCTATTACATGAAATAACCTTTGTTATCTGCAATGAAATATCCACAGCTTTTGGATGATAAGTTTTAATGTTATTTATATTGGTATTTCCCTAAAAAAATAACTATTTTTAACAGTTACAAAACCTACAAGGCAAATAAACATCCATTACAGAAATCATATTAGAACAAAATTCCATTAGAACTTAATTTTCCCAAATTTATTTTCCATTATCATGACATCAATTCATTCTCTTAATTAAATTCTGTGTTTATTTTCAATTGCATGTGTGATAATGAATTTAATTTTATTGCTATGATGGAATAACCTGATGCTATTCATGTTATTCAGTTAAACAAAATTAATATACAACATGCAGATCTTAAAACTGGGACTAAGTTCTGCTGATAGAATGGAAAAAAAAAAAACGAAACAACCAAATCCCCACCAAACCCAACCAGTACAGTTTTTTTCCTAGTTTTAGATAAATTATTATGGGTATAAATTAATAAATAAATGGAAATTAATGATTTCTGAAAGTTACATACCAGAAAAATTACACTCTGTATGGGGTGTTCCTGAGATAATTTTTTTCACATCATAAATTTAGTCTACAGGACACCTATATATTCCTGAGGCAAAAAAAAAGTTTTCAATTTGTTGAAAGAATATCCTATGGGTTGTTGGTGAGCACAGAATGCCTTTAAGGCTGGCAGAAACATCTAGTTATGTACTTCTTAGTGTTATTGCCACTGGCATTCTAATGAACAGCTTGTCTTATCAGCAACCCGTTCTTTATTATAACCATAAATGGTACTGTACTAGGCATCATTCTTCTCTGCAATAAGCATCAGGATAATATATTCCTTTTGTTCAGAATCTGCAGGGAGAAGGAATTCTTTTCTTCTTTTATGTTTCAATCTAGGTTGTTGACTATGCATAGAGAGCTGTAACAGCATTTAATGAAAGATTCCTTGGAAAAAGAAAGAATCCCATAAATTCTAAAGCAGAGCTATGCCAGAAGCAGAACACCTGCCACTGACTCCTTCCCACGAATAACAGTAAAAGACTCACTGCTTGTAGGTAACAACCCACTGGCAGTGAGTGTTCAAAAATAGCTTTTGAATTTGATTGCTTTGTGCAACATGACCTGATACAGCCAGTAGTACATGCTACATTGTACCACCAGTTTAGAGAAACGTGGTGATTTGGGGTTTTGTTGATTTGTTGCTGTTTCACATACACAAGGATGTTGTTTCCTGAATAACAAAGTAAGGTTATTCCGATACCCACTTTTTAAATAAGATTTTTGGCACATCAGTGCCTTATGTACCATACATTTAAAGATCCAATAACAGTATTTCAAAGCCCTAAACCAATTCCAAAAGGAAAATCCTTGATACAGACCAAACATTTTTCTGTACTTTCTTGAATTATTTGAATAGTTTATTTCCCAATTTATTCAATTATACCTGATTCTAAGAATGTTCTGCTTACGATGATACTCTTTCCACTTCTCAGCAGTATTTTCTGCAGTGTACCTAATGTGTGAAAGACAATAACTGAAACCTAAAAGTCATATACCCACTGCCTCAGAACACAATGATACTTTTCAGTCTTTGCTTTTCAAAGTTTATCAAGTACATTCAAATCTGGTCACATATATTTTCTCCAAAATAAAACTCTATTCATATACATACACATCTTGTTAAAAAAAATAAGAAAATAATTAGTACAGAGTCTAGAACACTGTGTCAAGAACATACAGGCTTCTTTTTACAATTAGTACTGTATGATTGGATATAACATTAACACAGATACACGTGAAGCAAATTACAAGCTATAGGATTACAAAAAAATATTAGGTTGGGACTGTTTACAAAACATGAAAGAGAAACCAGAGAGCTTGCAGTTCAGAAATCTATGATTGGCTCAGTTGGTGTTACTTTCTTTTTTTTCTCTTTTAGCTGCATGCCATAGACAAAATTCACATGTGGACCCATGTTACATGAACAATACACTCCACTTTCTCAACTCCAGCTCTTAACATTTGCAGTCTTTTCTCTCAGCTTCGAGTCTTTTTGTATATTTTTTTCCCCTTCTGATCCTCTCACATCCAACCTGCCTCTTCATGAATGCTGAATTTCTTCTTTCCAACCAAATTTCCTCTGGTTCCTCTACTTTAAACATATTTAATTTTTTTTTCTCCATTATCGATTCTTCTTTCTCATCAGTTGATCCTTGCCACTGCATTTTTCTTCATCTTTATAAAACAGTTTTGTCATGCATTTGCCCGTGTCTGTTTTCTACAGGGAGTACAGCAATTTTGTTCTTGATTCTAACATCATATACAGACATACTAAAATATTTCTGCTTCAGTGTCTTCATTTAATTCAGTTTCCTCAAACATCTCTGCTTGTAATTTATCTAAAAGGTGTCATGACTACAAACTGTCAATCCTGTCACTTGTAGTCTGAGGACATTATGCTGCAAAGGCATAAAGTCTTGTATATTACCTCAGCTAAATATACCACAAGGGTAAAATTCTACTCTGTTACCTTTTAATTACCTGGTTAACTGGTAATTACCTGGTTAATTGTTTGCTGGTACAATTCATACTGAAAGTAAAATTTGATCTTCGTGTCTTTCCAATGTACAGTGTAACATATATCAGGAAATTAACAGATTACTAACGTGACAAAAAATTTTCTTGACAATACCCATTGTTTCAAGAGAGTAAAAAAATGTATAAAGTCTACAGGTATGTAAATTGCTGTAGTAGAAAATACATATATTTTCATTATCTGTAGATCCAGTCTCTAAGTGAATGAATACTCTATGGTTGTTTTGTGCTGGTTGCTTTTATTCCCCTATTATAATATAGACACCCTTTTCCTCTTTCTCCCCCTCACTGTCGAGAGAGATGTATAAAAAATCTATGATTGCCGTCCCACAAAAATGAGCATTCCATCATGCATAAGGATGTGTAGTCAAAAAATTTATACACATGACTAAGCCATGGAAATCTGTTTTACTGGTTTTTATATATATTCCTTATTGCTGAGAACTTGACAAATTTGAGCATGAGAGAGACAATATCATGACTGATTTTCGGGGTGACAGGACCTCAGAGGCAAAGTCAACAAAGAGTCAGAGACGGTGGAACAGCCTAAAAAACTTGGGTTTATTTGTTTGGTTGTTTGTTGTTTGGTTGTTTGTTTGCTTTTAATTTAGTTTTTCTTAGGTGTAGAGTGGCCAGGAAAAATGTTGGAAAATAACTAGTTACTTGTTAGTAACATAGCAACCTGGCCTAATACTATTTATTTATTGTAACTTTAAGGGAAACATTAAGGGAAATCCTTTTTTAACAAAATTCTGTAGTGTCTAAGTATGTGTCTCCTTATGTGGTTAAACTATACAGCACATCTTAAATGGCAATTTATTTTTATGTGTTTGTTCTAATTTGTTAGCTTTGTAAGCTTTGTGAGGTGATGCAGATAATCTTATTAGATAAGTGTATCAATAATTGTTGTTAATGCAATTATTTAAACATGATGTCTCTGTCATTGTTATGTTATGTTGTGTTTCTTCACTCAACTTTGTCATTTACCATGTGTGTTTGCAAAAGCTCCTTAATACGTCTAGAAGATCTCTAAGAAAATTAATGTGTAAGTAGATGCACTGAGGTTGTAGAACATAAATTTCTTCATCACAGAGATTCAAGATATAGAAACTCAAATAGCTTCAGAAATTTCTGTACAAAATTCTTTTTCCATATAGTTCACTCTAATTTTATCCATTTAGGGAATCTTGCTGAATGACTTTCAGAATTCTCACACTGTCTGTTTGATTTTTCACCTCCCCTGTGCTGAACATTTACTAGATACAAAGTAATGCTCCTCACTAGCTGTATTTCCCATGCTTCAAAATTACTGTTTATTATTCTTGACTAGCAAGGATTCAGATTTGGACACATCTTGCTGTTGTGTAACATGGCAGCAAAGGCAATTAATAATCAACTATCTATAAAGTCAGAACTGGTGTGAACATTTACCACAGAAAATAATTTATTGTTTCCAATGAATATAAAGATATTTAAATTATTTTGCAATAGCTATTTCTTAGGAATGAAAAATGGGTGATTGAAACGTTTCCATAGGAATTAGATGTACTAGTCACACTTAATTTCCTTGTTGAAAGGTTCCTTGGAGTCTTTGGAGCCTTTCAAAAGAATCATAAATACACATGAAGTTTAAGAATTGATTGATGCAAGGCTATGTTCTGTCCAGCTAATTTACATGCATATTTTGAGAACTAAATTTCATACAGAGGAACCAGAGTTCTAAGCAAAACAAAAAAGTTAGCCTAGTTTGCAAACTAGGCACATAAATCTCTCTCAGTATGGGGATCTGAAGACAAAAAAAGAACTGGCCAGAAGTTAAGGTCAAATGAACTGAATAGATTTGATTCAAATACTTCTGGCTTTAAGAGTCTCAGAGAAACTGTTGTTTCTGCTAGAAGTGACCACACAGTCAAAATGTTAGAATCCGTGTTCCTGGAACTGAATGGCAGTTTCACTGAAGTTTTTTTCCAGTTACTCTGGGCTATAGTTTTCTCAGATTTTTTTTTCTGGAAATATAATTAATGATGCTTTGCACAGGAATCAAACACACAGAATATTGATGAATGTGAATATTTGAAAATGTGCAGGAATTACTTGTTTAAAATTTTCTTTAAAAGACAGTAGATTAGTAATTTTTCCGTTTTGTGTGTGTGTGTCTTTTTTTTGCCTCTGTTTTTAAATAATATGCAATAATAATCATGATTAGAAGTGTTTTATTTTGCCATCCTTTTTACATTATTTTGCAACAGGAGACTTAAAAACTGATGAAGGAAAGGTCATGTAATGTAATCCAAATAGTAATGACCAGAGATGCTTTATTTTCAGAAAGTATAATATTAGAGAATAATTTGGGCAGCCTCTACTACTGTGTGGATATAGCTCAGGGTGGCTTTGCCAGTGCACAGAGGTGAGTTGAGTCATAGCCAAGTTCCATCTCTGATACTGTTAGATAATCCTGCTGGAGGCACTTTCAGACTGCTTTTGCAATGTGTTTCTGAGAGCCTTGAGATGGATCACAGCTTTTCGCTTTTTTTAAGACACTGTCAGGTTTTAATATCCCATTAATGCATGCATCAAGACTAACAATAAATTGGCCCAAAACTTGGAGAACAAAATTTATGAATTCATTTGAGAAATGCAGTTAATAATGCTGAACTGAATGAAGGAATGAATAGCATGTGGGAACATGTCACAAGCTGCCAGAAGAGGAAATGCTGGTGGGTCTTTTCCTTTGAGCACCACAGATACTCCTTTTTAAGGAACCTGGGACAGGCAGGCACATTGAGGCTCTGAGATAAATTTTCCACTGATGTTAAATCAGGAATCTAAACAGTTTGGAAAGGACATGATCTTAGCATTGATACCAGAAAGGTGAAAGCAATTGCATTAACAAACAAATTCCCAAAATACAATGAGAAATTATTTTCTCTCTCAAATGGATGCAATATTTCTGTATTACTATACTGTAAAGTTTTCTTTGTTTCTTGCACAGTGCTTTATTTCAGATTGTAATTGCAAGTGAGGATGAATTGCCTACAGAAGACATCCAAGGAAGGCATTTATGTTTAGAGATCTCAAGAAAATCTGATGTGGGGCTAAAGCTAATGGTATTTAAGACTTACAGCTTTTGAACTTTGCTCTTATTACTGCAGATAATAGAAAATAGATAGGGTAATTAAATAATAGCAAGAAAACCTCTTTTCATTCCAGGTAGCAGCTGCAATTCCTCTGGAGGTTTGGATTAGAGGTAAATGGAGGAGTATTCTTCATAATTCAGCTCCACATAATCAAAAATCTATAAAACATCTATTCTACTATGACTTCAAAGATGAACAATATTTAAACAGCAATATTAAAACAACCTATTCAGAGACCATTTGTATGTGAGATTCTCAAGATGGATCCTTTATATGAATTATTTTTTAATCAAAAATAACCATCATGGGTGATTTCAACTATTTTACTAAAAGGTTTTGAGGAAATTTACCTGCAACTGCAAGAAAATATGGAAATCAGTAACAATAATGATACTTTAATTTTATGAAACAATCACTTCTTTTCATAGGATACCTTGGCAAGTTTCTAGTGCAAACCACACAATTACTCATATTATTTCTTAGATGCTAGTGCTTTCAGGTGAAGGCATTCTATGTCAAATTGCAAGACTTTTTCTTTCTGTCATTATACAGTAACAGGAACTACTACTTGGATGCCTGTGCTGCTGGTCTGACACAACACAAAGGAAAATATAATTCTATGTAAATTTCTTTAAAAAAATTGACAATTTTCCTGAATTCAATTCAAGAATCTTTCATTCCAGACTTAATATCAGAACACACAGCCAAGCAATGGTTCAGTAGAAGAATGGGGCACAACACCTCTGTCTGGAAGCAGTTTGAAAGGCTTTAAAGTTTTGGATAGCAAGTCTGATTGTCTTAATAAACTGAAAATAAGATATTACAAGTTTCCTGTAACAGAAATGTATTTTTCTTTCAATATATATAATATAATGTTGAGTATTAACATAATTGTTATAGTTTAATATATTGGAAATATTTATTATAAGTCTTTTTCAGGAAATTCTCTTTAAATTATAGCTTTGTTGGCAATCTCATGCATGTTAGGGAGATTTGTTCATTTTTTCTCTCTTGTAACTGCAAAAACTTTTAACTGTAACCTATTTGGCTGCACCTCATGGTGAAAATTGTGTAAGATACAATGAAAAAAAAAAAAAAAAAGATAAGCAAGGTTTTCCATAGAGTCTGAAATGGTCAAGCACAATTTTCTGTTATGTCCATGTATTTCCAAAGGACTGCCACTTTCCCAGAATGGCTGTTTCTCATGCTTGATTAAGCTCTTTTCCCAGTCTTACATCCGATTCCTTACATTGAGACTAAGACTGGTAACCTAAATCCAGCCTTGTCACCATACCTGTTTTTAAAAATAGATTCAAGGACTGTCATATAATTTAGACTCTTATACCAATACCTTTCATTCTTCAAGACCTTTTACTTTTGGATTCAATTATCCTCTTCAGATTGTTATTATGAGTTTTTTTCATGATCTTTCAGAGATAAAGCTAGATGGACTGAAGCCAATTTTATAAAAAAGAACTTTCTTCAGTTAAATTTGAACTCTAATTAAATTTGAAAAAAAAGACATCTTAATTCACTTGAATCCAAGTATGACAAGCAATTGGATAGCACAATGCTGTCAAAATTCTTTTTTCTCTTTTTCAGCTAGGTGATCCAAAATTCTTAGAAATAGAGACTTTTTAGAGGTGATTTTGGTTTGGTCATTTAATTGGGGTTTTTTTTTGTTTTCTAATGAATTTCCATAATATATTTAGCCATTAATTATTTATGCTAAAACTTCTCAGAGAATCACAAGATCATTTACATTGGAAGGGATCTCTAGAAACCATCTAGTCCAACTCCCCTAATCAAGCAGGTCAGTTACAGCAGTTTGTGCAGGATCATGTTATTTTGGATTTGGACTGGTATGGAAACTCCACAACATCTCTGGGCAACCTGTTCCACTGTTTGACCACCCTCACAGTAAATCTTTAAGTGGAGTGATTTGCATTTTACCTTGACTTTGGTGTCTCTTTTCCTTTCTTTGGACGCCACTGTGTGTGGTGTGACAGTGGTCCTCTGCTGTTCCTGCCATCAGATCTTTATGCACACTGTTAAGATTCCTTTGACCTGCAGGCAACCCTCTTACACATACAGACCAGAATTTATCTGTTCGTTGTTTTGTCTACCAAAGCAAAACAAACTCATTAAGGGGTAATGTGATGTGCACATCAGTGCAATGATAAAATCCTCAAACCAGTACTATTTCAAGCCAGAATTATTACAGAACACAGGCAGATACAAGGAAAAAAAATATTTTCTATTATCTTTGATCTGCAAAGATGGACCTTTTGCAGATTATTCCTGAGCTTTAAGAACTACCTTTCAAAAGGTCTAGTAACTTAGGCTCATTGTAGGTGTGGAACAGTCTGCTTCCTTTCTCCTGTAGGGATGATCAATATGATTTCAAGACTCTTTAAATGGTGAATATAAGTTTCAGTGCCCTCCCATCCAGAAATCTCCTTCCTGCTGCAATCACCCTAATAGTCTGTCATCGTACCTTTTCTTTCTAACTTTCTTTCCTGAGTAGTGTCTGTTAACATTAGCTTGTCACTTTTTGGACTGATAGAGAAGTTTAGCCCTAAACTGTCTAGTAAACACAAGATACCTTTCATCTCCATATTGCGTGCTGAGTTTCCACCATGGGTATCAAATCCTTGTACAGAAATTTAAAAAATAAGTGACTCATGTTCAAAGAGCTATTTTTACAAAGTGTGGTGACTTTTATATGCTTCTTTGTCCATGTCAGGGACATATGTTGGCTTTTACAAATCTGCAAGTCCAAAATGACTTGACAGAAAGACTTATCTACATACTTTTAAAAATTAAACTTACTATTTTATTTATGTATTTATTCAATAAAACCATAAGTAATAAGCATTCATAAGCATGAAATAATAATCTGGAATGATAGTTATATAACAAACACATTTGGCCCTAGATTCTGAAAATTAAGTTTAATTAAAAGTAATGAAATTTACTCTGGTTCTCCTAATCTGTTTGGTTGGTTGGTTTGGATTTGGGTTTTTTTGGTGGGTCTTTTTACTACAAGAGAAGTGTACCCACTTCTGTACACTTATCATTGAAATTCAGATTGCCCATGGAAACACAAATCGTCACTTTCGCATGTACTCAGTCTTTCCTAGCAATGCCTTTCATAAACATAAGGAGTAATCAAAGAGATTGCAGAAAGAATACTTTTTTCTTTTGTCATTCAAAGCAGTGAGGGAAATGAATTATAAGTGAAATTTTGTAATTAATTTAAATAACACAAAACAATTAGGGTTTGGGGTTTGTTTGGATTTATTTTGTTTTGTTTTGCTTTGTTTTGTTTACTATGACAGTGACAACCTTAAAGATTTAGGTTAAAAGGATCTGTAATGGCAGTATTTGGAAGCTGATATTTAAGGAGACTTCCTATTAGACTTGCATAGGGACTTCTAAGTTTAGGAATGTTTGGATAGAGATTGTGAAAAAGAAACAGTATAGCTAGATATACAGGGCTTCTAGTCCTTTTCTATTTTTTCCTGAGTTATTTCTATTAACTCAGATGTAGAATCATGTCCAAACTCCATTTTATTGTCTGTGCAATATATTTTCACCTATACAATCATGTAGGTTTTACCAACCTCTCAACATAGAAGGTTTCAAAACACTGAACTTATTTTTTAGTTAACATCACCATACCAAATTGAGGGAAGTATTTCCCTGAGGTGGTGGCCCCTCTAATACAGAACTGCACATTCAGTCCTATAGGATGCAGGTAAAGACATTGTGGACTTCTATCATACCGTGGCCTCACTCTTTACAAGCGCATGAGTATTAAAAAAAATTATTAGTGTTGATTTTACATACACTTACTTCCAGTGGTAGCATAGTCTACTAAATTATATCAGTATTAAAACCACAAAGACACCAAGTTCCCTGTCATATACCTGCCTGGCAGGATTCCTCTTAAGAAGCACTTTCCCAACAGGAGGTCACAGTGTTATTGCAAACTTATGTAAATGTACTTGTTTTGTGAAGCACTGAAAGGAAAATGAGATTTTTTCTTTCCACTTTAGTGGATGTAGAATCATAGACAAAGAATTAATCTTGCCTTTTCAGAAATTTATACCAGAAATGCGAGCAAGAAAGTTTAGTTGTCAAAAATACAGTAGATAGTCTGAAATAACCATCGGCAGAGCAAATAAAACCCTCAGTAAGAGCATGTTATTCCTCCCAGAGGACCATGTGAAAGCCATGTTACCATGAAAAACCTGCAGTGCTATAAGCTCATTACTGTACCTGGGCAGCCTCCTATCACTGACACAATAATCTTTACTACATCTGAGCTATAAGATAGAAGAAAAAAAGATGCGCTGTGCAATAAAGGACCTGAAGACCTAAAGAGAAAGAAATTTATACAGACCATTTCTCAGTGCTTTCTAAATAAAAATATGTCTGTATGCTGAAATATATCTAGTCACTTATAGTGACTATATGGAATATATAATTAGGAAATCCACTAAAGTAAGTCAGTAGTCATTAATAAAATTATAAAGGTAAAAAGCGTGTTTACCCTGCATTCTTTAATGATTGGTACCAGAGACGCCCTTCAGAAAATAGCAGACTAATAGGTGCAAGTCCTTTATATGCCTTGTAATTTCACCTGCAGAGTCCTCTTATTGTGTTATACTGTAAACCAGATTATCTTAATTATAAGTTGGCAAAAATACCTTCTCAGGAAAGAAAGTATTGAAAAGAGCACTGCTGAATGACTGTTAACTCCAGTATGACCTGATGTGCTCTCCACTGCTTGTCAGTGAAACAATTTACCAATTTTAAGTATACAGTGTAGATGTAAGTATGATCACAGATAACCAATTTTAGCCAGAAGGAACAAAACAGTGGGGGCATCTGAACCACACTGAAGGCTTCCTTGGAAACAGACAGAAACAATGTACTAGTATGCATGCCAAAGTAACCTCTTCTGAACACCAGGATATTTTTCAAAATGATTGTTCTGTTTACATACTTTAACAAAATGCACTGGAGTATCTTTACCCCTGAGTATAAATGATTTATGGATTTTTTTTTCCATTCCCTCATTAATTTTTACCACCTTTAATGATTTTACATATTTCATCAGACTAACTGTAACTGTAAGCAGATTTGAAAAGCCTTATAAAGGAGTTATCACATTAGACTAACAGCACACTCACTGTATCTTCCATAAGTTGCAAACTCCTTGAAGCCTTTCTAGGTCTGCAAGTGCTGCTCTGTCTTGTATTTATGGTCCCATGACCTTCATAATATACTTAATAGCAAATTTTGCATAATCTTACTCTATGTGTGTTATTAACCCACCTGCGAAAAAAAAATAACTTCACATGAATCTATAAACATCTATAGTCCCTAGTTACTTCTGTTGATTTCAGGCAGGTAGTGATCCTTGCCTTGTGAGAAATAACTGATTTTCTTTGGACCCACTTAGGGATGCCAAAAATGTTCTGGTGAAGTACTTGTTACTATATCAACTGACATATCCCAGCTTTTTGTGAGGTTTATTGGGGATAAATCATAGATAAGAATACAGCTGTGAGATTGCTATGAAACAAAGCTGGACAGATTGATTTCTCTGCAAATGGAGTTTCTGTTGATACCATGATATAATCAAGTGATTGGTGGGGTTGTCTGACAACTGCAGGTCTTCTTTTGTGTCTTCTATTCCCCTGGTAGCCTTTCATTTACCTTGTTATAGTTCATTATTGTATTTTGCTATAGCCTCTATTTATTTCAGTATTATCTATCTTTGTATGGCAATTACACCACCGTAGATATAATTTTATTATGCAGTCCTTTTTTTTATTACATGCCCCCGACGGCATGCTAGGATCTCAGATAAAAATGGCAACTGTTGTCAGTTATGCTAAGTTAAAAAATGGTGGAATAGGTCATGTCCTTCCTTTCTAGTAATCCTTTGTTTTTTTCTGGAGATTTTTGACAATAATAAACCTGGCTATGGGAATTTAAATCCTATGTCTTTGATAATAAAACCACATAAGAAAATTTCATATTTGAAATTGTTTTCCCAGTTTTGTTCATTTGTGAAACAAATTTATCAAATTTGCAACTTATTTGCTTTAAGAAAAAGAAAATGTCTAAACAGATCATTCTAGAGGTTTCCAGTTTCTGTACTGACCTAGGATATGATTGCTGGAGGTCTGTAATAGTGAGCAATTTTGAAATTCTTGGTAAGTTCCCAGCTTACTTCAGTGTCCTCTGTATATATTTGCCTAAGTCATTGCATTCTTAATGTAAATTTAAATGCATTAAAACCGCAGCAACCAAGTCACTTGCTTAAGTGATTGCTTGTATAATTGTTTAATTTAGGATAATACAGCAGAAATATGTAAATATTACCAAAAGAAAAAAATCCCTAAGAGTTGGATGAATTTAAACTAGTATTTCTTTGGAAATTTTAAAGTGTTAGAAAGAGGAAAACATTCAAAATCTAATCTCATTCTATCTTCCTTAGAAAGGGTTACACAGACTCTCGTTTCATGACTTCTACGTGATGTTTAAGAATATGAAGAAGGCATCACCTTCTGTAATAATTCAAATGAACTTTCAGCCAAAAAGGGCATGAAATTTTTCATGGATTTTGATACATTAACTTTATTTATAAACTATGTGTGTTTACATTGATTACCTTGACCTTGATTGATTATATAGATGTTGAATATGAATTAATGAATATGTGAGTTGAAGGTACTGACAATTTGGAATATTAAATTATTACATAACTACTAAGTATTATGACCTAAGTAAGTTGTAAGTCACTCACTTGCTGAATGTTACATATTAATTCCATTTGATTGTGTACATATATATGCACATATATATGTATATATGAGAAAGATAAATGTTTAATGAAATTTATGCAATGTAATTTGAAGTATTATTCCAGATCAAAGACAAAGTAGCAGTAGCACATTGTCTGAATAATAGTTACAGGAGCAGAGAAAGGGCAACCATTTCAATGTGACCAGCTGGGTTTACAGCCTTTAAAAATATGTTACATCCGCAACAATTTTTTTGGGCGGCTTGAACCTAGGACCATCTGTGTGGATGGCAGGGTGCCCATTCAGAAGTTGGTAGAGCCTTTGCCATTAAGCAGAGATGCCAGGTATCAATAGGATTGAGATAGGAAGGCCTCCAGAACACTGCAAAGGACATCTGTTCTCCAGGAAAAGAGGAGAGAAGTCCATCTTCTATGACAGCCCCACTACACTGACACTGCATGCTTCCCTGCACCTATTGACACCTGTTCATAGTCATATGCCAGATTAACAAGAAAAATATGAGCCATCTCTTAACAATAGAAAATGGGTAGTACGGGCTGTTAAAGGCCTCTCTGGCTGCCAGGAAAATAGGTTTCACTGTGGTAGGCATTTGGGAAACCAAGGCAGACCATATGGGTTATCAGAATGAACGTCCAGACATTTTGTATACCAACAAGTCCCTGGCAAACAATATTTCCGGGAATCAACCAAAATGACAAAAGCAGTAAATGAGGAAGATCCAGACACAACCTTTTCGCCCTTATCATTAAAAGCAGAAAACAAATTAAAGACACTAACCAATCACTAGAAGCATATGTTATTCCTCTGTCTTACAAAGAAACTTCTAACCCCCTGAGTTAATGAAAATTGTGGATTGCATACTATAGAATAGGCAAATACAGGGTAAACCTTCTATTTTATTTTGTCTCTCAGACTGTTGTTGTAACTGACCAAATGATCAAATTAATCCTTCTTCCTGATGAAATGGCAATATGACACTTACATAGAGATGTTGAAATTGTTGTACAGCCCTGTACAGTGTAAGTCTGGTATCAGACCTTTATATACAGGTACAAATTTGAGTTTTACATTATCTCCAGCTTTAAATTTATTTGCAGTTTTGTCAGTGAGACTGCAAAGTTTCTTTGAGACAAGATTGTGGGTGCTATGTATGTACGTATAAGAACTGTCTTTCTAATTCATAAAAAAGATGCTTTTAGTCTAGTGTCCCAACCTTGACAGTTGTCAATAAAAATGCTTTATGGTGAGTATGAGAACTAGTGCTTCTTCTACAAAGTGATGTGTGTACAGCAAAAATGTGTTTCTGATTTAGAGATATTTCTATATATAGGCAGCTGAAAACTTACTTCAAGAATAAACTAAAAGATTTATTATACATTCAAGAAGAACATCCCTAGTTTGTGTTTCCACTTGAAAACTAAATACACCTTCATTTTAAAAGGCAAGCTCTAATAGTTCAATACGGAATTATCTCCTTTATGATCCTTTCTCACTGAATAATGGAGTACTGTATGTTTAGGATGTACTTCTGAATCACAAGAAGCAATTAATATAAAGCCATCAATTGAAGACAACAGCATCATTTATTTTTATGGGTCCAGGATTTAAATCTACATCTTATTATATTGGATTGCATTGAGCTCTGTCTTAGGAGGTATCAGAAGTCAATTGAGAGCTTAGAGGTGAGGATTAGAGGGCAAACCTACATTGGCACTGTTGCAGTGTGTACTTGCTACTGACCTCTTGATCAGGAATAATGAGGAGTGAGCCTTTCTTCAAACAACTGGAGGAAGCTGCACATTATTTGTCTTCACAGTGATTTTAACCACGCTGGTGTCTGTTGGGAGGATAATATGACAGGGCTCAAGCCATATAAGAGATTTCTTTACTGATGACAATTTATTGGCACAGGTTATTGAGGAGCCAACAAAGAAAGGTTTTTTACCAAATGATGTTTATGAAAAAGGATGAACTGATTTGGGATGTGAAAGTTGGAGATGGCCTTGCCTTCAATGAATGTGAGATGGGCCCAATTCTGGGCACTCCAGTACACAGCAGATACAGACTTACTGAAGTGAGTCTTTCATAGGGCCACAAAGACGATTAAGGGATTGGAGCATCTTTTGTGTGAGGAGAGGTGGAGAAAGCTGGGATTCTTTACCCCAGAGAAATGTCAGGTGGGATTTTATCAAGATGTATAAATTTTCTGAAGGAAGGGTGTAAAGAAGGTGGAGCCAGGCTGTTTTGAGTGATACTCAATGACACAAATACAAATGTATGCAATTCGGCCTGAATACAAAACCCACTTTTCTGCTGTGAGTGTGGTCAAATTCTGGAACAGGTTTCTGAGAGAGGTTGTGGAATCTCCACTCTGGAGATACTCAAAAGCCAACTGAACATGGTCCTGCGTAACCTTCTCTACATGACCATTCTTGTGCAGATGGTTTGGGACAGATGATCTTGTCAAGGGAACTTTTCCAACCTAAAAATTTCTATGAATTTTGTGATTCTGTGATTATTACATTTTATGAATGGAATAAATAGTTAGGGAGTATGTTAGACAAAAATGGACTAATCATCTGACTTTCACACCGTAATTTTTTTAATGCATTTTTATTTTACTTAAAATATTTGATGTAATTTTTTTAAGGCTACCTAAAAGTTTCCACACTCTTAATGTTTATTATTCACTAGAAATATTCATAAATAGGAATAAATATTAATAATTATTAATAAACATTAACATTATCTATCAATAATTAATTTTTTCTCTATTATTATTAAGAAAAGAGATTTCCAATTGGTTGATTAAAGCATCTTACAAGGGAAACTATTAAAAGGCATATGGTATTCTGAGAGAGATTTCCAGATGAATTTTACTTTGTGTTATTCTTTTGAAACATGAAATATGAAAAAAATGCATAAACTCTTTTTCCCTCATTTTTGAGCAACAAATACTGTGATTTTCTTGGGAATACACAAAATTGAAGTTTTCCAGAGAATAATAATATTTGGTGCTCTATAAACTGTTAATATGTATTGCAAATAAGTATCAATGTTGATATTTAACTATATATAGCATAAAACCAACCATTTTTAAGGTCAAGGAAACGGGTTTCTAATAAAAGTGTGAACATTTCTGCAGAACTGCAGGAGTAACTACTAACTTAGTAGTCAAGCAGAGTTTAAATCTTGCATGAATGTGGTTATTATGCTTCAATGAGTTCTTCTGACTTTACCAGATTAGACAAACTTCCACATTTCAGAAAAACATGGATTCTTGTAGTGTGACTGTCAGCAGGATTCATGAGAAGTTCTTTGCCTAATTACTACTCTTTTCATCATATTATGTTTGAAACTGACAGAGATGGTTTCATGAACTGTAGATCTTTACACATAATTATTATGTGGAAATGAGTTCAAATGACAGTTGTACATTCAGCTGTTCATGTTGATAGCCTTCATGGGTTAACTGGTCTCCCTTGATTCCAATTTTTTATCTCAGAAACAAATAACCTCTAAAGGATACTTGTAGGAGATTGAAGGTGACAGGCAATGTAGTAAAGTTGTTTTCAACTGGCTGAAAAGCAGACATATTTCTCCTTCCCCTGAGTTTCTAGATAGAAGTTGCACCTCCCAACTGAAAAGCTAAATTTGGTATATAGTGCATCTCTATTAAGTTTTTATATTATATTCCACAAAGTTCATGTGAAAAAATAAGTATGATCACTTTCATAAGTAATATGGATTTTTTGCTGTTAATGTTAATAATATTTGAAATGTAAATACTAATGCAGTATATTTCAAACACAAGTCCATTTTATTGAAATGAAATGCTTCTATTTTTATATAGTAAGCATTTAAAATGATATTTTCACTGCATAATTTACTAGAACTGTACTAGTACATAATTTACTAGAACTGGATAGGAAATATTGATCGTTCAGCACAAGGTTTTTGTTCTGGAACAAAAGCTACATCTTGAAAAAATTAAAAACATGTGTATCTATAGTAATAAAGGATTATTATCTCCACTACACTTAACATTGTGTAAGTTGCCTGTTATTTTGTTATTTTGTGCTTTACACTAGAAACTCAACACTACATTCAAGAAATATTTTACGACACCTATGCAGAGAAAATTAAAAGTCTGTAAAGAACTTCTGCTTTGGCAAATCAAGCTGTTCATAGGAACGAAAAAGCCTCCCATATCTCTAGAAAGAAACATAAAGCTTCCAGAGAAAGCTTACTTTTTTGTGCCTCTTAATTATGACTCAAATCATAGAACCATGGAATTAACTGTGTTGGAAGAGACCTCCGAGACCATCAAGTCCAACCCTTCATCCAAACCCACGGTGATTACTGGATCATGGCACTCAGTGCCACATCCAGCCTCATCTTAAACACCTCTCTGGGCAGGCCATTCCAATGCCTGATCACTCTCTCTGCAAAGAACTTCTTTCTAATATCCAACCTCAACCTGCCCTGGAAGAGCTTAAGCCCGTGCCATCTTGTCCTGTTGCTGATTGCCCGGGAGAAGAGACCAACCCCCACCTGGCTACAACCTCCTCTCAGGTAGTTGTAGAGAGTCATGAGGTCACCCCTGAGCCTTCTCTTCTCCAGGCTAAACAACCCCAGCTCCCTCAGCCTCTCCTCAAAGGACTTGTGCTCAAGTCCCT
>JAWWES010000133.1:52301132-52339804 GCA_035583135.1 Lophotriccus pileatus | reverse complement strand
CCCTCTGCAGAGCCCTCCTGCCTTCCAGCAGGTCGACACTCCCTCCCAACTTGGTGTCGTCTGCGAATTTGCTAATGGTGGACTCAATCCCCTCATCCAAATCATCGATAAAGATGTTAAACAGGACTGGTTCTGTTACATTTATATCTAATAATAATTATTAATTATTCCTTCCCAAAGAAAGACTATACAAAAATATTTAACATCAAAAGTAATATTATTTTTATAAATACAATATACAGGAAGGAAATTAAAGTGGAGAGGAACATGTTTCTAAGTGCCCAAAATGAGCTAAGCATAGAATATTTACCTCTTTCATTATACACCTGATATGAACATGCTAAAACCAAAATTATAATTATTAATTAATCAATTACATTTAAAGCTGATCAGTGAGGTAAAAGAAACAATGAAGTGTAATATATGTGAAAAATTGCTAACAGAGTATTTAATAATGCTACATAATTTTGTCCATAGCATACTTACAATAAAATTCAAAGTTATATTATGTTATGATACAAAAGTTTTATTTGCCATCTATTTTTGGTCTACCTTTAATTAAAGATATAAATTATAAGATTCATTGAGAAGTTTACCTCATCCTAAATTTCACTGGTGATCTACATCTTTCCTGTGGTAGAACAAAAAATAGATCAAAATTCTCCGGCATGTGGGCCAGACAGCAAGAAAATACACACACAGTCATTGTGCATTAATTGTACATAGA
The DNA here is from genome assembly GCA_035583135.1 of Lophotriccus pileatus. Lineage (NCBI taxonomy): Eukaryota > Metazoa > Chordata > Aves > Passeriformes > Tyrannidae > Lophotriccus > Lophotriccus pileatus. The sequence goes on along the minus strand of JAWWES010000133.1, from coordinate 52,339,077 downwards.
GAAAAAATATAAAAAGAACCATTTAATTAGTTATTTTTTGAAAGATGCCATGTCTAAGGTGTCTGTTGTTATCAGATATGCAGATGTATGCAGATAAAGAGAGCAGCAGTTGAGCATTAGTAGTTGAGAGTTAACTAGTAGCTGTTTTTACAAATTCATACATCAAAAGTCACATGTGATTTTGATTTCCAGCAGATGGCTACACCTTCTCTCATTTCTCACTTCTTTTTCACTTTGTATACAGAAAGGACCTGGAACCCTGAAAATATTCCTTCTGTAAGTTATACTTCTGTGCAGTTAGATTTCTATCTTTAGTGAGCAGCAGGTTAGGAAACATGACTTTGAAATATGAACTCCATATTTGAAATTCTATCTTATAGAAAAAGGGGTCAAATATCAGTAATTTAACTGACACCCTTCTGAATAACATCCACCAATTTTTCTCTTACTTGGCCTATGCATTTTTACTTTACATGTATGTGCTTATTATGCATACAGAATATGCATATAAAAATTCTTTTTATATTAATTTTTTATCATAATAAAAAGAAACGTACAGATAGATTTTTTCCCCCTTTGGATTGCTTTAAAACTTCCTACTTTATTTAAACAAGGGTGTTTGGTCAAAATAATACCTACTGGGTTTTTGTCGAATTTCTAATTAAATTATATTGGGTGTCTTTTATTCTCATGTTCAGAATTATCACTAGAAAACATATTTTTTAAATTAGGAGTTATGGATTTTTTTTTCTTAAGAATGACACTGATTTTAATGACAATGGTAGATTTGAGAATCCAGGTACTGGTTTAAGATAAAAAATTCTTAAAACAAGTTTTTTTAGTTGTATACATTAGTATATATTTTTAAAATATATAATTTTATTATTAATTTTTTACGTGCAACATACTTATATGAAAGTAAGAATAATCTAAGATCAACACAAGTATCAAACTTCTGCACTATGTCAGCTATACTCCTGAAAATAATCTTTCTGTAACTGAAACCATGAACAGAGCAAAGGTTAAGAACATTGTGGCAGCAAGTCTGGTGTATTGCATAAAGCACTAGTGTGTTATTAGATTAAATTAATTAGGTTTCTGATAAATATTTTTTTGCCTTTTTAGGGTCAGTAAATAATGAACACTGATAAGCCAGACCATAACAGAAGGCAAAGATAAGTTTGACTTTTCAAAATTCAAGGGGGAAAATAGTAAATTCTTGCAGTTTTGAAAAATTTCAGTAATATATATTATACTTCGTAAAATATTTCTTAGAAAACAATTTTCCATTGCTTTACATTTTCAGGAACAAAATAAAATTAATTAAAAAACCTGTTTGTTAAAGTTAGTATCACAGTTTGAGTAGCTCCTCAGATAGTCCTTGGAGAAAGAAAAGTGTCTTTCCACCAAGTGAATACTTATTTTTCCCTTTTGACTGCTTAGGGAATTGAGAATGGATTTTCTCCTGGATGAGACATAACAGGTGCCAAACACTTGATAAAGAAATCCAAACATCAATGACTTTCTATATTACTCATAAATTACAATTTCTCTTTCCAGGAAACAAACTGGCTTTTATTTCTTTGGGGTGAAGCGAAGTGGTGGTTTCTTCAGCTACAAAAGGTTAAAAAGTAATATGATTAGTAGAATAAACACGTATTTTTATTATAAAATGACTAATAAGTATCTTATTTACTCACATGTTCTTATATATCTCTGTAATAATTTATTGTAGAAAAACAAAAAAAATTAATGTGGGAAAAAATGTGGTGGCTATCAAATCTTTATTTCATCTGATAAGTACTTGTCAGAGTTATGAATGATGGAGACGATGGTGTAGTTGGAAAAAAAGTTAGATCCATCTGACAGAGAGTAGCAAAGCACAGAAATCAAAGTCTTCTAAAAACTATTGCAAGAAATCTCCATTCTAAAAAAATCATTAACATACTGAAAAAAACATAATGTCAATTAACAGAATAAATGTTTTCTTCATTATGTCCCCAAACATAGTGAGAAAATGCTAGATTGAGCCTTGGGGAACAAAATTTATCATGAGCATCAAAAATATTACCGTTCTAATGCAGTTTTTAAATGACAGCATAATATGTTATGGATCATTTGATTTTTTGTATGAAAACGCTATTCAGCGCCCAAAAAGGCATATGCTGCTAACGGCATGTATTGCAGTCTTTTCCTTATGACAGCTGGCAACTAGCAAATGCCAGTCAAAACAGAAAATGCCAAGCAGAAATTTTTTTCCAATAAATGTATTAGTTTAGATAATAGCACGTATACAAACTTTATGAAAATGTTTTTATTATTCTTAGATGCAGCGTGCAAATGATTGACTACATTAACCCTTTAATAGTACACAAAACACGTAATTATGAAGCCAGGAAATATATACATTCCCTTACATTAGTTTCTATTCTTTGTATTATTATTATTTTAAAATAAACATACCTTGAACTTTTGCAACCAAAGTACTTAAGGTGACAGAAGAACACTGCCTTTCTTTACATGATTAAAAAAAAAAAATCTTATTTAAGAAAAGATTATGCCTTACATAGATTAGTGATACTAATATTGGCTGTTTTCTTCAAATACAGTGAATTATGAGATATTTAGTTTAACAAGAGTTTGTACAGAAGTCACCTTTGTCTCCATCAACAATGACAAACTACTCATTCTGATTTGCTTCCTACAAGGTAACTTGTCATGGTAAAATCCATTGCTTAGGAAAATCCATTTCCCCCCATAGTTTTCTACATTATTTTTCACTTGTGAGCAACATTTCAGTATTCTCTTCTTTATGCTACTGCATTACATAGTTCACATGTCATTTGGGTATTGCTTCTTTATTTTTAAGTCAGGATTCTTAATTCTTATAATTTGTTAGGTGTAGAAGGAAACAGAACTATCTTTGTTAAAAAAAAAAAAAGAATGTTCATCTTTTTAGGGAGACTTCACATCAAATCACTTAATTAAAATTTCATGTGATTTTTAGAACAAATGGAGAGAAAAGCTGACTACTAGAAAGCAAATGATGTAGAATGTCATTGACTTAATTTAAATTTTGTTTGTGTACATATACTCCTCACTTTCAGCTTCCTGACTTATGCTGGTTACAATTTTCAGAACCGACCCCTGTTCAGAACTGAGCAAGTGTTTCAGCATTTTTTTATCTAGTGTGAATGGAAACTGATTAGCATGTTTTGAGAGTCTGTGAGAAATTTTTGTGTCCATCAAAGATATCTAAACTAAACTATGCAAAAGCTACAGTAATGAACTTAAATGAATGGTTGGGCTTCAAACTTCATTAGCAGAATTCATCACATGGAAAAGGTAGCCTTGAGCACAATGAGCCACTCTCATATGTAATTGTGGTCGTTTAATCCTGGTAGGCAGCTAAGCTTCACACAGCCCCTTGCTTACTCCTTCACAGTGTAATGAGGGAGAGAATAGAAGGACAAAAGGGAGAAATACTTTTGGGCTGAGATAAAAACAGGTTATTACATAAAGTAGAGCTGCTTCTACAAGCAAAGTAAAATAAGGAATTCATTTAGTACTTCCCATCATCAAGCTGATGTTTAGCCACTTCTTAGAAAACAGGAATTCATCATACGTAATAGTTACTTGAGAAGACAAACACCATAACCCCAAACATAACTACCTTCCTCCTCCTTTTCCCTAGATTTCAGTGCTGAGCACAATGTCATATGATATGGAACATCCCTTCAGTCAGTTGGAGTCAACTGTTCTGGCTGTAACTTCTTGCATATCTTTGATGCTGTGTAAGAACTGTTCCTCAATACCTGTCAGTCAATCCTGAGAAAGTATAAACTATAAAAAATCCCAAACAACCAACAAAATCCAACAAAATCCAACAAAATCAGTTAATATTTGGTTCCTAATGTATTCTGGTTTCAGCTGGTATGGAGTTAATTTCTTCTTAGTAGCTGGTACAGGGCTGTGTTTTGAACTCAGTATGAGAATAGTGTTGATAACACACTGATGTTTCAGTTGTTGCTAAGTAGTCCTTATCATAATTCAAAGACTTTTTAGTGTCTCATGCTCCGCCAGTGAGGACGTGCAAAAAAAAAAGCTGGGAGGGAGCCTAGCCAGGAAAGGAGACCTGAATTGCCCAAAAGGATATTCCACACCATAGAACATCATACCCAGTATATAAACTGGGAGAGTTACCTGGAAGGGGAACAATGGGGGTGCAGGGACAAAGCCTGGCATTAGTCAGAGGGTGGTGAGCCACTGTCCCTCTGAAAATGGAGCTGAAGAAATGGTAAACGTTCCTTTTATATTGAATCCGACCACTAGACTACATTCTTAAGTAGTGAATATGGAACTTAAATTCTAGGCCCCTGCAAACTAAGGATAATAAGGGGATTTGACTTGTATCACAGTGTTATCACTCGTGAAGGTATCAGAAATGTATTATAGCTAAGCGTCATAGAAGAGATTATGTTTGATTTGAACTGATGAGTCAATTTTGGAACATTTAGGGATCAAATCCTTAAAATGAGCATATGACATAATATAGAAAACTCCAGAAGAGATCACATAAACTGACCTGTGATGAAGCACTTAAAATTTCCTAAGCAGAGGTCATTAGGTCCAGACAGAATCTGATTGAAAAGAAAAAATAATCTGACACAGAGAACAGGACTGAGGATAGAGAGCTGAGGAACAAAGCCAAGTGAACTAAAAATCATTCAAATTAAATAGAAAAAGCTTCACACACTGTGTTAGCAAGTAGATTATCTGCAATACACAGAAAAAGCTGTGAGAATGTAATTAATTAAATAATATTGATTGAAAGAAGCTCCAAAAAGCAGTAGAATGCGATGGTGTTCATTCTATTCATGTTATAAATTAAAGTCTCTGATTGCTGAATTAAACTTGGTTGATTCTTAGGTGGTTTCCACATCATAAGCACGTTTAATCTCACATGCTTTGAGCACACAGTCTGGCAGTACAGTGAGCTAGTCTGCAGTCACCTCCTTTCTCTGTCTTGAATGGATTACTGTGCAAGGGATGCTGTTTAAAATGGTTTGTTATTATGGTATTTCAATCTTGTTTACCTGAAGGTAGGATATCAAAATCTCTGGCACTAAACCAAGCATGATCAAAAGTATTCTCTAAGTTTCTCCATGAGCAGATTTCTGTATTCTTTCTATACCCTATTTCGCCACATAAGAATTACTTGGGCATTTATCTATCACTTATGTTAACTATGTACCCAGCCCATCATAGCTGGACATTCATTATTAATATCTTGACAGACATGCAGTCAACAGATCTTAAGAACTATCCAGCTTGCCACTTCATCTCACACAGAGAACAGAGCAGAATGCATATAAAGTTTATAAAGGTGAATTATTTGTTGGAGAAATAGACAACGCTGAAACATGGGATGAATACAGTACCTTCATAAAAACAAATGGAGCAAAAGAAATGTACTTGGACTCCTGTGCACGAAACAATGTCTTGGCAGAAATACTGAAAACCCCACAGATTAGAGAAGGCAAATGGGCAAATCTTGGGGATTACAGCTAAAAGAATATATAAAATTGATGGGCAGAGAATGTGTTTTATATAGCTGCTTAAGAAAAGAATCTGAGAGTATTACCAGGCAAAATTGCACAGTGGACAAAACGGCAGGTTGAAAAAAACGGATTCAAGAAGTCCAATCCTGAGACTGAAGAGGAAACACAAAGGCAACACAAAGGCAACTTTATCCTGATAACTTCAAGCAACAAGTTCTTTATAAGAAATTACCAAATATTTGGACATTCAGAAAAATTGAATGTGTATGTTTTTATCTAAACATTAAAAAAAAAAAAAAAAGAAAAGAAAGTGCTATTATCTTATGAAACTGATCACAAACATCTATCATCCAAAGGCTAGGTAGAAGGCATAAGTATGCCATACCTTCAGAATCATGGAATCATAGAATGGTTTGAGTTGAAAGGGACTTTAAAGATCATCTAGTTACAAAATCCCTCCCATGGACAGGGACACCTTCAACTAGGCCATGTTGCTCAGAGCCCCATCCAACCTAGCCTTGAACACTGCCAGGCATGGGGCATCCACGGCTTCTCTGGGCAACCTGTTTCAGTGCCTCACCAGCCTCACAGTAAAGAATCTTTTCCTAATATCTTGTCTAAACTTGCTCTCTTTCAGTTTGAATTCATTCCCCCTTGTCCTCTCACTATATGCTCTTCCAGAAAGTCCCTGTCCATCTTCCCTGTAGGCTTCCTTCAGGCAATGGAAGGCTGCAATTAGGTCAAGCTGAAGCCGTCTCTTCTCCAGGCTGAACAAACCTAGTTCTCTAAGCCTTTCCTCTTAGGAGAGGTACTCCATCCTTCTAATCATCTTGGTGACCCTTCTCTGGACTTGCTCCAACAGGTCCATGTGTTTTTTGTGCTGAGGACCCCAGAGATGGATGCAGCACTCCAAACTGGGTCTCACCAGAGCAGAGAGAATCACCTCCCTTGACCTGCTGGCCACAGTTGTTTTGATGCAGCCCAGGATATGGTTGGCTTTTGGGGCTGCAAGCACACACTGCCAGCTCATGTTCAGACTCTCATCCACCAGCACCCTCAAGTCTTCAGCAGGAATGCTCTTGATCTTGTCATTCTCAACCTTTACTGATACCCGGGGTTGCTCTGCCTTAGGTGTGGCATCTTGCAGTAAAGGTCAACGGGCACGTACATTTTTCACTAGTCATCATCCTTTATTTGTAGATACTGTCAAGTAGAGGCAAGGGTTGGCTGCTTCTCAAGGACTGGAAAGCCATCAGTCAAGAGTCACAGCAAGTCAGGCTGGGGAAGAAGTGTCACCTGCAAGACAGGATGCTAAGCCAGGAAGTCAGCGTCATGATCAAGCCCCCAAAAAAGAAACTAAGTTCAGCTATGGTCCAGTGGCCATCCAGTAAGTCATTAGTTATGAGCAGGTTCAAGATCAACTAGAAAGTCATATCAACAAATCAGGATCAGTCATATATGACACTACATCCAGATACAACTGCAGTGAAGCTGCTGTGATAACTGCCAAAGCCAGCTAAAATATGCCAGTGGGTCATAGGCAAGGCTTGGACTTCCTAAATTGTCTTTCTTTAAAACATTATTTAACATTTTCACTGAAAATTAACAAAGAATGAATAAAAGTTGAACACAGAGATGATGGGAATCAAATGTTTCGTCAACACAGAATAGGATTATTAGTGTACTGCTTTAAGAATGAATAGTAGAAGGGGCAGTAAATTTGACATTAGCAAGTTAAAGAAACTGATGAAAATACAACAATAAATTAGCAAAACAAAGTCTACAGACATGTTTGGAAACTAATTAGGAGCAAGAAGTGGGGATAAGAGAAGAATTATTTCTTTTGAAGAATTATGCAAGTACAAAAGTAAATGAGTGAAATGAGCTGTAATGGAATTTACCTTAAAAAACTAGGTTATGTTTCTAAATGTCAGAGGAAAAGGGTCCAATAACAGTAGCAGGTAAAGCAAGACTAATTATTTTTAAAATAGATTTTGAACAGTAACATTTTATAATCTGCAAGAGCAAGGGGGTAACATTTCTATTCCCACATCACTATTATTTATGTATAAATAAGTAATGTGTAGGCTACAGGTACATATGTATTAAAAGATTTTTCTGTAGCTCATGCTAAACATCTCCTAGATGGCAATTTTTTATTTAACTGTTGACCATATTTCAATGATTTCATATCTTGCTACACATCTTACAATAAAACTCTGACTTTTTTTTCATAGCTTACAAATTTAATATTTGGTTTTTTTCTATGGAAGTTTGAAATTTTCTATTGACTTAAGTAAGGTTTGGATCTTATGATAATATTGATTTATGCAGTTCATAACTGGATGACTTATGAAATGAGTTACCAGGAATACAAATCTCAAGTTTTACATGCAGATATAGAATTCTAAGTGTGCCATTCATAGTAGAAAATAGTGGTTTTGTAAGAATCATACAGTGCAAAAATTTCTTGCCTTTCATGTCATCAGTCTGAAGAAGAGAAAAAGTACTTTATGTGATTCTATCTAGTTGCTCTTTATATATTTCCAGAGTCCTATAATATTTCTGGTTTGTTTGGGTTTTTTTGTTTGTTTGGTTTTTTTGTTCGGTTGGGTTTTTTGTTGTTGTTTGTGGGGTGTTTTGGTTTGGTGGCTTTTTTTGTTTGTTGTTTTGTTTTGGGGGGTTTTTTTGTGGTTTTGTTTTAGGTTTGGGGTTTTTTTCTTTCTTTTTTTTTATGCTAAGGCCAAATTTGGTCTTACCTTCTTCACAGAAATGAAATCACAGTCTTAAATCAATTTTGGCCCTTATCCAGATTATTGAAATCTTCAGCTATTAATTCAGAAGCCTGAGTGACTCCAAACCCCGTTTTTCCATTTTAATTGAAAGCAATTTTGTAAAAGGTGTACCAGTTTTCAGAAACAAAAAGCCCTTTGGGACAGAGAAAAAACTCATTCAATATATCTGAATCCTATTCAGTTGTGTGTGGTCACATAGCATGTCCCCTTTTTTCTTCAGTAAATGGTTATTCTGTAAGACACGGAAGAAAAGGAAAAAGGTTTAATGATCTTTGTCAGTTCTCTTGTGAATCAATATTGGTTTGTCTCTTGTATTATTTATCCACCCCTTAACTGATTTCAACTCCCTATACAGCAAGGTCCTGTGATAAACTGTGAAAAACATCAGGAATATATCTTTCCTCTCCAACCCCCCTTCTTGCTTATTAATACTTCTGAAGATTTATGGGTAGAATGTCTGTCAGAATGAAGTTAATGTTCGAGTTCCTGCGTTAGCCAAAATTTGCTATTTTTCTGTTGTACATTGATACTGTATCACTGCATGCATTTAAAAACACTACAATAAGGTAACTATGTATATAAATGAAGTGATGCAGTATAAAGCTTCTGCAGGCTATTTAACCGCTGGAAACCTCATTTTTGAGCCACTGTTACTAAAGAGATAGACATCTTGTTTACTATTATTATTTTCCATCTGAAAAGAGGTTAAATCTTTCTGCATTTCCTTGACATCCCCCAAAGATTTCTACAGAAAATATAGAAATTTTTAATTGCAGTGGCTGACTTTTAGGTATTCTGATATCTAATATATGGGGACAAAAAAAAAGACTTGCATTATTTTACATCACGCTGAAGCATAGATTACTCTCTAAGTAGCATTATCCTCTTGAATTACATCATGTCATGTTGCTTTCACTTGATTTGGCCTATCTTTATCTTCTCTAATGTTGGCATTTTTTGCTAGTACGCATAGCAGTTCTTAAAATTCTGTGCCAAAATTCTAGTTGTATATGCAAATGAACTGTATGTCTGCCATAACATTTTCCTCTAGGGTACCTTTGAATGAAACAAGCCAAAAATATCTTGTTCATTTTGGCTAGGAACAAATTGAACCAAAAGGAAGAATTTAAATGTGCATTTCCACTGACTACAGAAAGAAAATAGGAGATGTGCAGCCCTACACTTGCATTTGGGCATATACCTTGGGAATATATCTTTAAAACACTGTGAAAGACCCGCTTTAGTTTGCAATAGAGGGTTTGTTTTGATATAAGGCATGTAATACTTACCACGATGCAAACCATTCTCAATGTAATTACGTCAAATTTGGTCAGAATTTGTAATTAGTCTTTGGTAAGTTATGGTATCTCCTTCTAATACAGTTTCTCTAGGGCTATGGTGTTATGACAAAGTAATATTTGCCAGTTATTGACAAAAAAAGTCATTAGAAATACTGAATTTGTGTTTCTTGTATATTATGTTCCCAAATATAAAGTTAAAATAAGAAATGCATTCATTTAATATTATTATTAAACATACTGCCAACATACAGACGTTAATACCCAATAGTATTTATAGTTTTGTAATTTCCATATTTATTCTCTGAAGTAAACCAGTACTCACTTATTGAACTGGACAGTTAGTTGTTCCCTCCATTTGTCCAGGATTGCCTAGAAGTTGACATGGAAAAGCTACAGTAGTGAGAGAGAAGCTGGTGAAAGGCTAGAAGACTAAAAGATGCAGCAGACTGGAGAAAAGGGGGTAAAAGAATTAATTTTGAAAAATAGACTCTTTTTGAAAGATAAGAAAATAAAGAATCTGTTTAACAAGAGAATGAAGCCATATTCTCTAAGGACAAAGTGCTATAATGTGACAGGTACAGTACAGTAAAGTCCAACAAAAAGTAAATCACTTGGATATTTTTCATAGAGTTTTTCTGCATCAAGCACTATTCAGTCTTTCAGTACAAACCAGGCAAGCAATCTTTGTGACAAACAGCACCAAAGGCAACTGTAAATTTTCCTAGGTCTTGATGATGGAGAAACAGAAAGCTCCAGTACTTTCTGCTCAGGAGAAAAAACCCAACAAACAACCCACAAAGTTTTTATTGAACATTGTATATCATTATTTATCTTCATGAAGACCAGCCAGATGAAGAAGGTTGTGTAGGAACATATATCCTCTGAGGAGCCCTGGCTGGCAAAGAATATGTGAAGGGAGGTTGTAGACTAATTAACCTGTATTATTCATTGTACACAGGAAGAAAGTTATGTTCATACAGAAGAGCTTAAAAAGATAAAACAGCTGGGAAAAGAATGTTGGAATGACAAGGTGGACTCTTGTCAGTGTATCACAGGGCATTCAGAGCACTGAGATAGATCTGAAAAGGTTTTAGAATTCAGATATTAGTTCCCCCTGCCCACACTCCAGCTTGACCTGAGCTCCCAGCAGAGGAGAGTAACTGCTGTGTTATCACAATACAGAGTGTAACCTAATGTACTTGTCTCTCCTCAGGGATTACTAGATCATGTGTGACAACATGCTGAGGAGATATGTAGCTCTCCATCCAACAAGAGCAAGGTAGAAGAAGCTTTTATTTGCCTTTCAGAAAACCATGTGAACATGCCTTTAAGATTTAAAAAAAGTAAATTGATAAATCCCAACAATTTCTGAAGGGATCTGAGCACTGTTTGAAATTCCTAGGTTAAATTATCCATACAGATTCTTTTTTACTGTGGTGACCTACTGTTAAATTTTGGTAATTACAGATCACTGCTTTCATACAAAGGCAAGCCTGATATCAAATATATCAAAGTTCATTAGTTTTAAAAGGAGCTGTATATATTAATAAAGATTTGCTAGATGTTTTTAACACTTTTTCATTGGACTTTAAAACCATATCCTACTCTATTTCTCATCATTCATATTAATATTAGTATTAGTATCACATTCTTTATCTTCTTAATGATTTAGAATAAAATATTATTTTTATTTTTTTGCGGATATCTATCAGATATTTTTAAGGTTAAGAATACTGTATTGTAGGTTTCAGTGTTATTTATATGGACTGCTCTTACATTTTCCTTGATATTGTTGGCAGGGTGTAACAGGGAGTGACTTTTTGATATACAATTATTAAATAGGATCTCAACATTTACACAAATGTACTATTTAATTAAATAACAAAAGTAAAAACTGAGAGTAGAGGATTGATACTTTGCAGAAATGGAAGATAAATCAATAGACTCGGTAACAAACAACATAAAGGAAAATGCTGAAAAGCTGATTTTGTTAGTTCAAACAAGATTATATCTTGTCATTATTTAAACAAAAATTATCATATGTAAAGCAAGAGAAAATAAAAAATTCTGGAAGGAATCATAAAAAAATCCTCTACTGAAAAGAAAGTGTTCAGTCAAGCCATTTGCTATAATCATCCTGGCCCCTTCCCTCTTTTCAGACAAAAGCTCAACTACCAGTGTAAGGACTAATTATATAGAAGACAATCAGGAAGGATAGCATTTGTTTCATGCAATCTTCACATGCACACACATGTACATGACGTGCACAGATGAGCTGGACCACTCCCATCCTACCTTCATTCAGGAAGCTAATTATTTCATTCTTATGCAAAATATATAAAAATAAAACTCCATGGACTAATGAACAGACATACTGTGAGATGGTTGTAGTTGGCACATGTCCCCTAAATAGCTTTATGAGCTCAATCTCCAGTGGCCTAAGGAATGTTCCTTGCATGCACAGATCACCTCCTGCACAGAAAACTGTATTAATATGCAGAAACTGTGCCAAGGGGATGACTTTTCTCCTTTATTAATTTAAACATTTTAATATTCTCTATATGAAAAACATAATTAGAATTAATGGACTTTAGCGCTAATGCAGTGCCTGAAGCTAGCTAGAGCATCTATCTTCTGCATATGATAAACATGAATTTTGAATACCTTACCACCAGCAAGGCTGGAAGCTCAGCTCAGTCTGCTGATGTAGTTTGTGTCCAGATAAAGATCATATCAACTGACAGACAGAGGGAATTATCATCCTTTTGATGAGATAAGCAATTGGTCCTCCAGGGAGGAAGTAAACCATGACTGAGTTGCACTGATTGTTAAACAAGATCTCATTATTAATCTATAAAGACAGTGTAGCTGGGCTACAGTAGCATATATCAGACAAAGAATAAATGTCAGATTTTAGTCTGTTGTGTCCAAATTGCTGATAGTTTCCTTGTGAAAAATCACATTCCACATGTGACACAATAGGAAGTAGAATTTACATACTGGCTGGTATTTCACATTCACTTAAGAAACAAAAACTTAACAAGGAAAATAATGATATTTCCATTGAAGGTAGCATGAAATAACGTGGCATACAGAAGAAATTCAGGATGTGCTGGCTACAAATGTTGAAAAATTACAGTGACTATTATTAAAAAGCTAGAACAATTCATGTACTCTTTCTATTGTTTTTTTAGAACTGAAAATAACAGTAAAATATAAGATTTTGTGTCTTGACAGTATTACAGAATATGCCAAGTTGGAAGAGACCCATAAGGATCATCGAGTCCAACTCCTGGCCTGGCACAGGAGCATCTGCAAGAGTCACACCATGTGACTGAGAGTATCATCTCTGTCAGGCTTGGTGCTGTGACCACTTCCCTGGGGAGCCTGTTCCAGTGACCAAGTATCCTCTGGATGAAGAACCTTTTTCTAATCTCCAGCCTAAACCTCCCCTGAAACAACTTCAGTCCATTCTCTCAGGTCCTGTCAATAGTCACCACAGAGAAGAGATCAATGCCTGCCCCTTCTCTTCCCCTTATGTGGAAGCTGTAGACTGGGATGAGGTCTCCCCTCACTCTTCTCTTCTCCAGGCTGAACAGACCAAGTGACCTCAGCTGCTCCTCATATGGATTCCCATCAAGGCCCTTCACCATCTTTGATGCCTTCCTTTGGACAGTCTCCAATAGCTTAATATCCTGAGAATGAATGAAAAAATTTTGAATCTCTCATGGTTACTTGCTTTCCCAAATGGGTTATTTTATGGTATTGGTAGGAAAAAACACTAAAGAAAAATCTGAATTCAAGAGCTATTCACAAATACTTTAATCTACCACAAGTTTTCCTTTACTGATGTCATGGTTTAACCCCAGTATGAAGGTTAGTCTAATACAGCTGCTCACTCATTCCCCCTCAGTGGGGTGCAGAAACAGCGTTTAAAGAGTAAATGTCTGAAAACTCATGGGTTGAGATAAATACAATTAGTACGTAAAGCAAAAGCTGTATGCATAGGGAAAACAAAATAAGAATTAATTGACTGTTTCCTATCAGTAGGCATTTGTTTAGCCACTTGCAGAAAAGCAGGCCTCCATCATGCATAACAGTTTCTTGCAAAGACATGTGCCATCATTCCAAAAGTCTTTGTCCAGGATTCCTCCTTTCCCTTCCTCTTCCTTTTTCCCAGCTTTTATTGCTGATCATGGCTTCATATAATATGGAATATCTCTTTGGTCAGTTGGGGTCAGCTCTGCTGATTGTGTTCTTTCCTAACATCTTGTGCACTCCCAGCCTACCCACTGGCTGGGCAGTGTGTGAGGGATGGGCCTGACATTGTGAGCACATTGCTCAGGAAGAGCTAAAACGCTGGTGTGTTAACAACATTGTTTTGGTCACAAATCGAAATGATAATACCATACCAGCTGCTATGAATACAATTAACTCTATCGCAGTCAAACCCCAAAATCATAATTTTTGTTATGACCTGGCTTAAAAGACCTGGTCTCTTTTTCTTGTGTTGTTATCCATGCAGTGAATTTCTGGTGTTTGTTATCATTTTCCCAGTCTGATATGGTATTGGGAGGATAAATGTAAAAAATGCATCGTGCATATGATTTTTATTGTAGTAACATGCTAGACAATGGACTAATTACAATCTTTCCCTGTACATGCCTCCAAAAACATCCTATTTCCTTCTGTAATTAAGGTTTTGGCATCCAGTGGCTGATCTTTTTATATGCCATTGTCCTCAAATCTTCACTAAGTACACTCGTGAATTTATGTCGATATTAAACACCTAGGTTGACATTTCCATAACTAAATCTAAGCTAGAAATATGAACAGTGATTTTAAATAATACACTATTTTCCTCCAAAGTTATTGAGGTAGTGAAATATGAATTCTTCCAAGTTATAGAAAACACATTTACTCATACCTTTTAAATAACCATCAACAAGCCCAGACAGATATGTAGACCAGCATAAGGAAATTATACTGCTGAGCATTTATGCTTATTAAGCCTCATACAACACAGAAAATGAGGTGAGTGAAGAGGATTTATCAATAAGATAGAAATTCTATGCTGGTCAGGGTCCATGGTAGGAACTTGGTGTTTGTCTGCAACTCACATTGCTAAATAAAGTGAAATAATGGTCCCTGTAAAAAATAAGAAATCCAAACTCGAACAAGAAGTCAGGATCTCTGCTGCAAAAACTGTTTGCTGTTGCTTCTCAAGAAAGAAACCTGTAGATCTGCTGTACTAAGCTGTTGCCATTGTCACTTCTAGAATTATAACTCTCTCACATACACATCCCTTTTTGATACCTGGTAATATCATCATCATCATGGCTAGGCTTCGCGAACGCTTCTCAGCTTCTGTAGGTAATATTTTCAATGACAATTCACTTTTCAGCATTGCTCAGGCTTGCACTCATTCTCACAGGATGAAATCTCTCCCAAAACATCTGTTCCCAGAAAGTGCAGTCTACAGTAAGCTTGGATACTTGCCAGTTTTCCAGAAAGTTATCTTTGTGCTGTCTAAAGTATTATATTTCCCACTTGACTAAGTGAAAAAACCTCATTACTCAGTATAATAATTTTGTGGATAATTAGTAACTCTCCCATTCCCTATAATTCATTCTCCTCCCTGCATTGTTAATATTGCCAGCTATAACATCTACTGCAATAGATTATAACCTTGAGAACAGATTTTGGATCTGATTTAGATTCTTAGTACCCAGATGATTAAGTAAACCCTTTTACAAGATTCTTAATATTTTTCAGGTCGAAATGCAATTGTATTTATAATATCAGGTGGCAGATTCCTGGATCTCTCCCTCTTCCAAGTTCAATTCTCTTCAATAACCACACTCAGCTTTATATCTTCAAAGTCCTTTCCCACAGCATCAATTCATAACCAGTCATAGCTCTGATGAGTTTTTCTTGCTGACAGCCACGACGACTCAACACTGAGTTGTACCATCTTTGAAACCAGTCTGATTTGGGTTTATTCCATAGCCAAAACACTGTCTGTATATCAGCAACTCTTTTTCTGTGCTACTTATCATAGTGAAGGAAAGGCTGGCAGCTTCCTTCCCAAATATAAGATTGTCTCTATGCTTCCAACGGGAACATTTGAATTTAATCAAATGGCATAACTACCCATCTTGAATGAATTCCCATTCAGAACATCAGAAATGCCCCAGAACTACAAGTTCTTTGACATTGCCATGGCTGGAAATGTCTTACTCTGAGATAATTCCAAATGTTGACTTTTTTTTGCCAGGAAAAAAAGAATACTGGTAGATACAGACAAGAAACTGCAACAGTAGGTGACTCTGTACTGTTTTGTCTGGAAAATGCTCTATAAAAGCATTTTTTTAATGAATCTAATTTTTATTTTTCTCTTTGACACTCAAAAAGCTCAAGACTTTGATTTTTTTGTACTTTACATTACAGACCACTAAATTCCAAAAGCCTACTAAATCACTTCCTTCTATAATTAATAACGCAGTTAATAGATTTTACCTTCTAAATAATAATTATCCCATAGATTTTAGTGTCAAGTTATAAGAGTTTCATTCCTGGTCTCACATACACTGGCCTAACTCTCTTTGCACATTCAGATATATTTCAATGCAATAATGGTTTTTGACCTCCTTTACTGCTCATCTTTATTTCTGCAAGTAGTATCTGCCATGGAGACAAGAAAGATCTTCTGCACAGTTTTACTCTTATCTCCTTTGATCCAGTAAGCCTGCACGATCCCCAGTGAATGTCTGTCAATCACCAAGTCTGAATCTAGCATCCCATCTTTTCCACTGAATGAAAGGCTGTTACACTAACTGAAGATTTGCACAGTACTCAATATCACTTTTTGATTTTAATTAGACTTTGATAATAAATTGAGGAAGAAGGAAGCAGATTGATAGCTGCAAAATATCCACTCTGATGGCACCATTCCAGTTATGAAATTGAAGATTTTTAAATTCATGAAAAAATAATAATTCTCCATCTTTTCTCATGAGCTCCCTAATTGCTTAATAATCCTGCTGGTTTATTAACAGTAACTTGTGATCTAATATTCTGTTTAGACATTTCAGACACAAAAAAGGGTCTTATACTTTCGTTAGTTGGAGCACTTCCAACTTACCACCCCACCAGTAGCAAACAGGTCTACATTTTTCTAAATAAACCTGTGCTGCAAATGAAATTGTATATTAATGCCATGCTGCCTGAAAAGATAATATTAGCTAGGATATTAATAATGCTAAAATGCACAATGGATATGAGCTCTAATATTTTCTGATGTTGAAGGCAGCCAAAACTATGTCCCTTTAGCTCAAAAGCAGTTTTTTCTTAAGCTATTCAAAACTCATTTTTACCAACAGTGTCCACATGTCCACAGAATGTTAGAAAACAAATGACAGACTTTTAAGGAAATGATATTAAACAGTTAAAATTCTAGATATTGTAGGAGATATTGTAAGCAGTAGATGGCCACACCTGGGCAATATTTAATGATGAATACCATTTTTTTTTTCTACAGCTTTGAATCCTTCAAATTATTTATTTTAAATAGGGATAACTGGTCTTTAGGAAAGTCATATACTCATGCTGTTGTTGAAGGTCAAAAACCAGAAGGATAGATAATAGTAAAATACAAGAGGGTTTTTTTTCCTCTTAGAAAAGTGACAAGGAAGAGCACTATTATTTTTCATAATGGCCTCTTCAGCCTTGGTACATAATGACCATGAATCATTATAATCAATACAGACTAAGAAAAAAAATTTATAATTTTAAACAGCAAAGTATAATTGACTACACGGTTTTAGATAGAACCATGAAAAACATTCTGTTGAAAATAACTTTCATATATTCAAACAAATTAATTTCATATTTACCTTTACAGAACTGTTTCTTAATTCTTTACAAGCAATTTTTATTTGAATAGTTTACAAACACAGTCTTTTCTAAAAGAGCACCATAAAGTTAATATTTTCCATTTTCCCACATTTCTTTTTTGCTCTATCGAACTCCTCACAAAAACTATAGTGAATCTAAAGCACATGATATTCATTTTTTGAGAGAACACCTATCCTTTTCTTACAGTTGTTACATAGATATTTACCACTTTTTCTCAATGATATACAAGCAGGATTAGAGAGTCTTCTAACTGTAAATATAATATGTACTGTCAGTCTCCAATTAATTGTATGTGTTGGTCTTTCAAGGGAATCTGAGAAAAAGAAATTTCTCTCTTTTAGACTAATTAAACAATAATAAATTTGGACCTTCTTTTTTTACATACCATAAATATGTGAGGCTCTATATAAACCAGAACATATATGAATCTATAATTTTAACATTAAATAAATATGTATGGGTTAGGGTTAGGTAAGGCAATTTGTTAAAAAACCTTTATTAAATGTTAGTCAGAGAAGGTTTGTTCATATGCTCTGGGTTTATATATGTTGAAAATATACATTTCAGGTTCAAAAGACAGTGCAAAAAATAACTAAAGAAATATATCAAATACAGAACATGAGTAATATTATTAATATTGTTTCATAAATCTAATGGAGAACTTCTTTCTAATTTTGTATATTTCTTGCACAACAATTTTAAGCAACATCAAACACTAGGTCTGTAATTACGGAAAAAGGCACTGATTGTAATTATGAAAAAGTCTTTCCAATGACCTTCTACAAGCCCAGGTGTGGGTGGCTTTTTAAGGGCATTCTGAAATTAAAAAGAAACCAAAACCAAAAAAAAACAAACCAAAAGAGCAGAATAGATAATTGATGGATAAATTTCCTTTTTATTCAAAACCATAGGTAGAATATTAATACGTATGTTACAGCTACAACTTCACATTTAAAATTTATTTGGTGCATAACGTTATTAAATTATGATCAGATTAACATAATATAGAATTGCCTATAGTAGTGTTTCTGCATGTACTATAGGTACTTAAAGAATGAGGTAGAAAAATAGTTATAAGAAAGATTTTTTTATGCCATTGAAACCCAACTCCCACCGTGTATTTTAGGGTGTAAGTTCTCATTTACTAAACAACTGCTATTCCGCATTCTGTGTGTGGTTCATTGCGTTTTGCCTAGGTTTTTTTAGCTGTTCTTTTTTTTTTTTTTAATATATAATATATGCTCTGTATAAGATCAAGATAATTATTAAATGATAATCAGTCTCAGTAAACATTGCAATACTTATTTTAAACATCTATTTGAATTATTTAGAGGAAGCTTTTATTCTTCTAATTGTTGGTTTTAATAAGGCTATGGAACTGATTAATTTTTTAAAAAGAATTATGATGGAGTTGTAGAGCATCTGGACTACTTTTTTGAGTGACAGATTTTAATGCATGTGTTTCGTATTTTTGAATCTCAACACCAACACCTAAAATGATAGTATTTTAAGGAAGTTTAATTTCTAACAGCTTTAAAAGATAAGTATTGCCGATATTTTAGACAATATTTTTTAAATCCATTTTTATTTTTCATACAGTTTTGCTAAATTCTGCAAAATTTTCAGAAGTAATCAAATTATATCAGTGTCTAAGATTCTTGACTTTATTTGAGTCTTCTTATGAGCTTTTTGGAACAACCTACACATGAATTCACATAGACTTATTAATTCCTACACTTCATTTTAGTAAGGATCAAAGCATATCTAATTTGCTTCTTTGAACCAAGTGTTTTCCCAAATCACCAGAAACATATATGAATAAATGGGAATACTATACATCTAAGTAATTTTAAAATTATATAATCAGTCTATAGTTTTTTACAGTTGAGTAATAATACAACAAACCAATTATTTTGTTTCTTTACTTATTAGTTAAATGTGATTAATAAATGGCAAAGGAAAACAAGTATTCTACAAAGAAGCCCATTTTTCCATCCTCCCTCTCATTACTTCAAATGATATTGATTAAAGAATTTGTTTTAGAAATTATATGTAAGTAAAATTTTAGAAATCGCAGATAACATTAATAATATTTAAACATGTAAGTGCAAACTCTTACAATAACTGGAAGAGCCAAGTTAGTTCCAAATAAAGTCCTTTTCTAATTAAAAAGAACAGGTGAGGATATTTTGCTGTAATCTTTATATTAATAGGACTGTGTTTATGCACATGCACATAAAATGATCTGTAGAGGAATCTATCCTATTATAACAGCATAATACTAGCTATAGGATATACCTGGCAGATGGAAATCATATATTGCAGGAATCAGCTTTAATTCTTCAGCACTGTAGTATGATAGGAATTGTGGCAGTGTGATTTGGGAAAAAAACCCCAAAGATAATGGAGAGAAAGATGCATGAAAGTAGTGTTGTAATCATCTGGATGGATTTGGGATGTTGTTGTTGCAGACAGTGTTGGAT
The DNA here is from genome assembly GCA_035583135.1 of Lophotriccus pileatus. Taxonomy (NCBI): domain Eukaryota; kingdom Metazoa; phylum Chordata; class Aves; order Passeriformes; family Tyrannidae; genus Lophotriccus; species Lophotriccus pileatus. The sequence continues at coordinate 52,319,020 of JAWWES010000133.1, read as the reverse complement.
TTTTCTTTCTGATTATTTGGACGGCAGGTGTAATGGACTGATTAAAAACTGGAGTCTGATTCACCATTGCCTCACGTGTGGAGCTAAAGAGCCTTCATACCACAGCTAGGCTGCTGCAGGACCTGAGCTGCTTGCAAAAGCTCCAGGAGGTACCTAGCAAGCCATAGGAGGCAGGTGGATGAGCAAAAAAGATAGAAAGTTTCTGCAACATTTTTGTTATCGCTTTTCCAACCAGTGTTTATTAAATTATGTATGCAAAACTACATATCAATTAAGGAAAAAAACACATAAAACATAATGAAAATAAATAGTTTATTTGATGGATGTCAATGATGGCCATGTAGAGAACAAATACAGAATTAAATGTTCTAAAAGCAAGTATCAAAACTGACAGGAATTATTATAGATTTCCTCTTCTTTTTACTGTATCTTTGATATTTTACTGTATGTGATAAAGTCACACTGGCTTAATAACTGCAGAAAAAGTTATACAGACATAAAGAGTAATTTATACATGATTCATTGACTTTATGCTATTAATAGTCACTATTATTTAGACAATACTATTATTCATAACAGAACTTGGTCATTTCAACTGTTTCAAATATTTTTCATATAAGAACAGAAGTGTTCAAAATAATCACAATCTGCCCTACTTTGGAATTAATTTTCCAACACATAAAAGTTTTGTTGTTCCACTTGAGTCTGTGCTATGATGAACTATTACTTGAATGGAAGAGCCTACAAAATTTTCTCTGAAAAAGAATCAGTCAAATCATTCAACAATCTTTATTAAATACACAGAAATTCAGAAACACATAGTCAGTTACTTCTAACAAATGTTTTTATTTCTGAAGTATCCTTTCACATATAGGCCAACTTTTCAGCCACAGGTATCCCCAGGTCCTTCTTTATAGGGTTGGTTTCAATCCATTCATCCCCCAGTTTGTATTGATATTGGGAATTACCTCAACCTACATGCAAGCCCTTGCACTTGGTCTTGCTGAACTTCTTGAGGTTAAAGGAAATTTACAAAGGCATGGTAACACTATGGATTTTTCTATTTGTTTGTTTGTTATTTTCCTTCTTTTGCATTTTAAAAACAAACCTATGTAGATTATATGCATGGCTGAAATTTGCATAATTTAAGACTTTATAACACCCTCCAAGCACTTTAATCCACCTGGTCATGATGCACAATTTCCCAATACAAAGCTTTAGAGAGACATTTGAATTGCATGTTATTCCAAGGTCAGCAAATAGTTCAAGTCTAAAAGTTCCATTGTTGCTACCATGGTCAGTCAGCGGTGTCATTAGAAAGCAAGAATCAAACTGCTGGAAATATTCCAAGAAAATATTGTTGAGTGGTTTCCAGAAAGTATTTTCCAAAAGACATTAGTTACTCCATCTCCTCCTGGACTGGCAGCTATCCAGAGAATGTCCTATCCTCTGTACGGTGTTTTGTAGTGACTCACTGTGTCTTATTTGTGCCCCCCTGCATCACAGATTGTCCTTGGTATCTGTCATGGTTTTGTTTGTTCTTGGAGCTATGCTGGAATTTCCCTTTTACCCTGCCCACTGTGTTGGGGGGAAGGGGGAATTGGGCATGGTAACTGTATCTAGGCAACTAATGGCCCAGAAGAAAGGGCTAGTAAGGCTGCATTCCCATGTTAATTGCCTGACCTTGTCTCCAGGGAAATGGAGAAGGAGACTGGGAGGTAACCTGAGTTGGAAGCTGGGAGAGGGGTTGGTATAACCAGAGCTGTTGGGCTGCTGGAGTGCTGAGGGACTGCTGCTCTTGTGTGGCTGTGCTGCAGGAGCTGCCGATGCTGCTGGAACTGTGTAAGCTGTCGGAGCTGTTGGGCTTGGAGACTGCGGCTGCCTCAGTGGTCGGAGCTGCTGGGCTGTTGAGGCTGCTGCTTCTGTGGACGTGCTGCAGTTTGGAGCTGTTTGCTTGGATCTCCATCGGAGAGTGACAGAGCCACACCTCGTGCATCTCAACCGGCAGGAAAGAGTGAGTTCTCCAGTGGTGGGAGCCGTGTTTTCCCTTTCCCTCCTCTCTCCCTTTTGTGAAGGGGAAGGACATCCATTGTTCGACTCCAGCACACTGGGGAGACTTTCACACAGTGACTGCCAGTGATCGAACAGCGCCCCCTGCTGTCTGACTCAAACAACTGCAGGCTCCACATCTCCAGTGGTCCAACAGTGCCTCCTGCTGACTGTGGTTATAATTGCCCCAAAGGGTACAAAATTGAACTGTTTTTTCACTGTTGGGTTTATTAGTTTGTCTTGAAGGGGATTGTTTCTGGGAGTAGGATTATTGTTTGGGTGTTTTACTTGTGTTCTTTCATTGTTTCTGCCAATACATATACACCTTTTAATAAAGGGCTGTTATTCCTACCTTGCTATAATTTTATTTTCCATTTCCCACACTGTTCCTCGTTCGAAATTTATTAATTTCAGATTAGTAATTGCTTAGAGGGAGGAGTTTTGGGTCTTCCTCATAATTTATTCCCAGCAAAACACTTGTGTCTCATTTAAACTGAGACAGTATCTGATAGCAATCAACTAGAAATCTCATAATGACTTTTTTATAGATTCTTGTGCCATTTTTATCTACATTCAGCTATGTGAGAGGGTTGTCTGAAGACTGTGTTTCTATCACATGCAGATTTAGAGGGATTCCATAACTCTCAGTGTTGCCTGCAGGTCATGATTTGGGTAATGAATGAGTTTTCTCAAGACTTAAAATTCTAACACAGCAATCCCTCACTGCCTTAATAATAAGAAATAATATCAGAGAAAGATTTAAAGAGAAGAGATGGAGATAACTGTGAAAAAGACTAAAATAATCTCAGTTTTATTCATGAAATGAGATAGAGCTTAATTGACTGTTTGCAGGAAAGTACTGAAATCCTGAACCCACTCTTATTTTAAGAGATATTTGATTTTGTGAGCTTTATTGCACATCTTTTACTTGGATAATATGAGTGGACAACTGGCAGGTAGATCTTCAAATAAATGTTGCCTTTATTTAGGGCAATTTTTTGTCATTGTGAATGAGTATTTTTACCTAAATGATGACTCAGGAATAAAAGTTACATATTTAAACTGATGAACTTTGTAGCAATCAGCATAATAGCTTTTTTACTGGAACTGCATCAGAAGTAAATTGCTCTCATGATTCTCTCTGAACTAAATCCAAGAACAAATTCATTTTCTGTTGCGTTCCAAAAAAATCTGTCCCTCTGCAGGGTACAGTACAGTGTGTAAAATTGCATAGTGGGGTTTTGCACATTTCTTTCTTCAGACAGTGATTTAGAAAATTGAATTTTTTTTCTTCATTCCCTTTCCTTATCTCCTACGTTGTCTTTTAATTTCTCAAATGTATTTTCTCTCCTTTTTCCAAATTATAGACTGAAGGGTTCTGTGATCACTGAAAAGAGTAACATATTTCACAGCTCTCCCTAATTTTCTTGTTTTTATAGGTTATATAATTTTTTAAAAATACCATTTTCACCACTGAGGTAAAATAATCTGATTTTATTTTAAAGAACAAGACTTAGTGTATAGATATTACTTAACAATTTTTACTTTAATTAACATAATGCAAATGAAAATATAAATTTATACAATATATTTATGAAAGCAAAGGTAAAATTATTATGATCAGCTGGAGTCTATGAATTCAAACTCAGGTAAAACAAACTCACTGGCAAGTTTAGAAGCAAAAGAAATCAACTAATGTTCTAGATGACAAGAAATCAACTTTGAAATATACTATGTCTACTGACCATCGTTTCAAGACGTAAGTAATTTTTCTCATCTGTACTTGTCTAATGTGGCAACACAAATATGCAAATGAGGGCTACAGACATACCTTCAAACAATCTGGCTGTGACAGAATCAAAGACTACTTCTGATACCTTTATTTCTGTGAAAAGTAGTCGTTTTACAAAGCTCTATGCTTTGTTAATGAATCTGACCTTATAAACAAAACATAGTCGGTTAGCTCTTAACATAATTATTTTTGTTGGGCTAAAATATCTGAATAGGTGAGCTCTACATAGGACTAGCAAAGCCATGTTATGTCCAAGGTAATTATTGCTGTAATACTTATTCATATGACTGTGCTTTGTGGTCATATTGATGAAACTCAGTTCTTTATTCAGCAATTCTGTGTTTGGTTGGTTTTCTTTACAAACTTCTGCAATGAGCATTTTCGCTTAGTTCAAATATTGGAATCATAAAATCTTTGGCTAGTTTTTCTTTTTTTTTTTATTCATTAAAGGGGGACATGTTAGTATTTGAATAAAATACAGACTGTGTTAGTAGTGGTACACTGAAGCTAAATTCAGATCTTTTAATTTAATCAAAAATGGTTCTCAGTAATAAAAATAAATCAGAACTTTGTACAGATAATTTTTTGCAAAATTTACAGTCAAAAAAGAGTATTGAGGAGAAAATATTTTCTCTTGTCCCCCCCACCCCGTCATTGTGAAAATCTTTGTTCATGTTTATGGAATGTGAAAGTGAAATATTTCCACAATTTTGCTTTGTTTATATACAATAAAAATAATTTCTATGATCACATGCACAGTATTCATAGAAGTCATGTCTGCTGAATACACAGAATGAAGTTTCTTGTAGTTACACAGTTTTAGAATTTTTTCTTAATATTTAATTATCTGTGAAAGTAAAATTCTCCCCTGGAGATTCTGCTTTTTTCCTAGACAGAACAAACTACTGTTTGTCCTGGATATTGAGTACTGTTCTTACTTTTTCTTGCTCTACCAACATTGTCTCTTCATTTACACACTTCCTGTTTTCCCATTGAATTGTCCATTTCATGATATTTAGAGAAATTTGCACAAAGCTTATTTCAGTCCCTGGACAAAAATATGAAAGATCTTAGCAGTATCTGAAGGACCAGAGAGTGACTGAAAAAAGTCAGCATGGTAAATTGTACCTGACCAACCTGATACTTTTCTATGATGTAACAATTTTCTCAATGTGTAACAGTAGAGCTGTGAATGTCACCTACCTTGATTTTTAGCAATGTGTTAAACTCATGAGATATGGACTGACAATATGTGAAAAATTCTCTCTCTGGCAGTAGCTCGCTCTTTACTCCTTTTTCTTCTTAATCTCTTCCTTTCTTTACTTAATAGTTTGGATAATTTAAAACCACTGGGTTGGTTTTGCTAAGTTGTGCATGTTGGCATGTCAGTACTTTGTGGAATGCTCTATTTTGGTTGTATGTTACCCCTTTTAAAGTTTTGCCAAGATCCTTATTTTCTCCCATATTTTATCAGTAAAAACATCTCCTGAGAAAAAGTGTGCAGTGTTCCCTCTTTATGCTATTTCAAGGTAGTAAAGAACCAAAAGCTCTGCAAAGTTTGGTGGGCAAACTTTTGGAACCTTGTATATTTTTAAAAGTAAAATTTCTGGAAGGAATTGAAGTCTCATGGGGGTCATAAGCTTAAAAGGATGTTCACATTTAGGAGGCTCAAGGGAAAATGAAAACTCTCTGTGACTATCAACTCCATAGGACTGTAAAAGAATTTTGCAAATACTTAGGCAAAAAAATTAGGTGAGATTAGATTACAGAATTTAGCATCAGTATTTATCTGAGTGTTCTGTCTGACATAGGACAAACTATAGATATCTAGTTTTTGCCACTCTATTACAATTTTACTGTAAGTAAATATGAATAGTGCAAAATACCTCAACAACTTAAAATACTTTTTGAATGTGTAACGTGAGTTATATTTTTACTGCTATAACTGCATAATTTCAAAAATTAAGATTATTAGGTCAACTATACTTGCTGATGAAAGTGTGTACCTTTTGCCAGATATATCAACAACTTAATTATTAAACTTATAAGTTACATTTGTAATAGAAATAAGAACATAATGGGTTTTGTTATTATTGCCTCTGGAAATGGCACCAATGTGGATACAGAATCATAGAATAATTTAGGTTGGAACAGATCTTTAACATCATTGAATTAACTGTAAACTAGTATGGAAAGCCCACCACCAGGCCACTTTTGTGGCACTTGGGGACATGTGTCTCTCTCTTAAATACCTTCAAAGATGGTGATTCAACCATTTCCCTGGGAAGTCTGTTTCCATACTTGACAACTCTTGTCATGAAGAATTGTTTCATCATATCCAGTCTAAACTTTCCCTGGTGCAAATTGAGGTCATTTCTTCTTGTTCTATCACTTGTTACTTGTGAGAAAGCTGTCCAATCCCCACCTAGCTACAACCCCCTTTCAGGCAGTGGTAAAGACTGGTAAGGTGTCCTCTGAACCTCCTTTTCTTCAGAATACAAAGTCCCAGCCCCCTCAGCTTCTCCTCATAAGACTTGTGCTCTAGTCTTTTGACCAGAGTCACTGCTGTTGCTGTTCTATCAGTCTTCTGTATTTTGGTACATTCTAAGCTATTTATAATATCTGTTTCAAGATGTGTACATAATTTTCTGAGATCTAAGAAGGATGACTAAAGACAGTAGCTTGTCCTGCAGCATTTTAGTTGTTAAAGCACTGTTCCCGTGTTCTAGTGTATTAGGGAAAGAACTCACATGGATTGTCATTGTTCCTAACATAAAAACTAGGCTTTCTGCCAGTCACACATACCACTGTGTCTCACTGCTTTCAAATTCATTTTACACTTATCTAGACCTGATGTGCAGATGTCTTTTAATTGACAGTACCTGGTTTACCATGTATTTTCAGCTTTGATTATGAAAAGGAAATTGAAAGATCTTCGAGGTACCACCACTCTAATCAGTCAGTGAAACAGTAGTTGGAAAATTCCTTTGCAAAGCTTACTAGTATATTTAGAAAGTGTCTTGTTTTAAAGACTCTCAGACACCTAGTAGCAAGGAAAATAATACTTTTATATGTATAAAGTCTTGCATCTTCAGGCATCTCCGAATGCTTCATGCATTAAAAGTACCATGCACATTGTCACATTATCGCTGAAATATTTAGATGACAAGACTGCAGATGTTGTCACTCTATACATGTGAAAAAGGCATTTGGTCAAGGGCAAACATCCATGTTAAAGGCAAGATTATGAAAGAGATACTGTTAATTCAACCAATATGAGATCTTGGATGAATCTAATAGTGCATCTGAAATCCTTCCCAGCAGCTGGTTAATAATTTTTTAAAAAATTTTTATTCTTCCAATTTTATTTTTTACACTTTTACCACTGAAATATCTTCCCTTTGGTTTTTTAATCAAAGATGCATTTAAATGACATTTTTGCTGATATCTGGATAATTTAATTCTACCTGATTATTATGCGTATATTATTTTCATCATGAAATGCTTCACGTATATCTTGAGAACTGCAGATTTTACCCTTTGAGGCTTTCTAGTCAGGATGTTACAAACTTCTCCAGAATCACTTAATTGCAAATGCATTGAGAGAGGTATCTATCAAATCATTAGATATCTGGCCATCTTTCTATGGAACAGGCAAAACTTAATATTTAAATTAAGAAAAAATAAGGAAGTAGTGGCAAGTATAAGAACTTTACATATTCTTGTAAATAATTTGTCTACTTTTCAAGTTGCTAAAAATAATTTCAAAAATGTTACACTATTTTAATACACTTGAGAACATTCCTCTTCATGCTGCAGTGAACATTTTAATTTCTTTTTTTTTAGGTCAATTTTTCTAAGACTGTTAGAAGATTGCTTTTAAGATTTTGAAAAAAACCCTACCTTTTAATTAAGATTTGAACAACATATAATGGTGTCCCTTTAGTTCTTTTGATTAAGATCAAAATACCAGTCACTTACCTGGAATGACAATATAAAAATATGCATTATAATTAAAAGTCATATTTATACTTGTTTAATGCTGAAATTCTATAAAACAGCATACCTGCAGTAATTAAAACATTTAAATTTAATTCACAAAGTATGCCATAACAGATTCAATGTTCTGTGTTACAACATACTAACATTGCCATGGTGAATACACTACAGCCTTGTAATAGGAAATGCTAATCAGTGCTATAGTCACACTACCTTCCACCTGAAGACACTTGCTGTGGAAAATTCATTGTTATCAACAAATAGTAACATTCCTAGAAGGAAAATATGTGAAATATTCTTTGGTTTTTCCATTAAGAGAATGTTCTATATTTTCATAATTCATCCTATGTTACAGAATATAGCAGCTTATAGCTAAACTAAATAAAAATTAAAAGAAGATAAACAATTTTATCCATGTGGCATTTATTTTCTTGAAATCTGTGAAAGTATTTGGGCAGAACAGTTTATTGTTCTAAGGTGGTGCACATTTGGATTAATCAAAGCACCAGATATTCCTACATGGTCTTTTGCCAAAAGAAAAATGCAGTAAGGAGATGTTACAAAATGAAGCTAAAAAAGTTGATCTTTACTGAACTTTTAAATAGTTCTGACAGTATTCACAGATTAATCTAGTCCTTTGTGTCTATTTACAGCCTGTCTCTCCCAGGTGAGAAATTAGGAGTATTGTTAGAAGGCAAATTGATTTGCAATAACATTGCATTGACTGTAAATCTGCTTGAATAATTATTTTTAATCAAAAACAAAGTTATTTTGAAGTCCTTGCCAAGCCAAAATCAGAACCCAACATAACACCCTTGTCCAGTCACTGATTCAACTGAAAACTGACATCTCCTGGCAAGATGTGAATCAGCATGAAGTCTCTGCATTTACTAAAGCCTGCAGGGCAGCCTCATGTTCCACCTGCCTTTTCATCCAAACATCATTCTCTCTGTTTCACTGTCAGATTTGCTATCATGTGCACTGTGAATCTTCTCTTTCCTTACCTCAGCCTGGTATTGTGTTAATTTTGTTTCTAAGACGACCAAGTTAGTTTTTATCCTTCTGCAGTGGATACCTACTTCTGTTTCCAGCAGAAAATCTTGCAGAGGCCTGATGAATCCAAGTCTGTCCTAGATCTCTCAGCAGTGAACATCACTCTGTGTGTGTGTATGCATTGCCAAATTCATGTGCTGTGGGAAATGCAGAGTGGGAGAAGAGATTTTCCACCTCTCTCACCCCCTTCTCCCCAACCCCCTCATTTTGTTGATGGCTATTATGGGGTTGATAGACATTTAGCACTACAGTTCAGCTTTGTTTACATTCCAAAATCCTGTGGACTGGATTTGGGAAACTGAAAAGATGTTGAAATATTATTCTGAGAAATACTGAGTGCTTGTACTCCAGCACTGATGATTCCCACATAGGCTTATCCAAGCAATTAAAAGAAATGTCATTGATGTGAATTAGAACTCAGCCAGGCCAGCTTCAATCAGAACTACCTTAAAGCAATACTGAAATAAAAAACTATACAACTTTTTGAAATAAATCCCTAAAATTCACAAAAAAGTAGGAGGAAATCTGTTGGAGAAAATCACTTCGAATCAAAGTCTGCTGTTTATATTATTACTGAGCCAGCAGGGTACCTGCTACCAAACGTTTAGGGCATATTAACAAATTTAAATTGGCTGTTGTTTACTTAATGAGGATGTAGGCATCTAAACCTCATTTGAAGTCCAAAGAAAGTTCTGTTTTATTTAACAGAATTTTCAACTTCCAAATCCATTAGGCAGTCCTCTTAGATTTCCAGTTTCCAAAGTTTCTAGGTGCTATGTGTGTACTGAGTACCTTGTTCTTCAAACTAGATTTACATTACAACTCAGATTTAGACAGACAGCTGTCTAAATTCTGTCTCAAAAAGTTAAAAAAAAATAGAAAATTTCATAACTAGTTTCCGGTTTTATATTATGCATATATTATAGTTTTAATGAAAGTGTAAGCATAAAGTTAAGCATACAGAGAGATGTAGATAAGATGATATTGACATACACTTCAGGTAATTTTTTAATTGTCAGTCAACATTAAACCTACCTTCTAAATAAGGGTATATATCTTTATTTGTATGTGGTGTAAAAAATGCAGATAAATTTAAGATGTCTATCTTTGCTATCTTAACTATCTAGTTAAGCCTGTGACCTGAAGCCTATACTCTACTGGCATATGACTGGTTCTGTGCTGTTGCCTTGGTTGGTACAGGTTGGAAAAGCTACTTTGAATGTTATCTGTTCCCTTTATGCCTCTTCCTTTTCCTTCTTTATGTTACCTCATTCCATTCCAGCTGAATGAAATTTCATTTGCTACTTTTTAAATGCATATTGTATTAAATTAACTCATTGCAGTACTCATAAAAAAGCAAACACAATTTTGGCAGTGAATTTGAGCATAATTTTATGGGTGATTTACTATAAATATACGAACAAAAAAAAAGCATACTTTTTTAGCTCAATAGCTATTTTTATGGGGAAATTTCTTCTTGATTGATTATTTTTTCTTAAGATGTTATAATTTGCTTTTAAGATGTTAAATTGCACTGTACATATCTAACCCGGTATGGGAGAAGGAAAAGGTCCAGACCAGCGGAGGGTCCTTTGTCCTGAGTTGCAGGTCCACGTGTATAATCCACAAGAGAGAACACAGACACTACATGCAGGTTCAAAGCAAGAGCTGATCTGTTTATTGCTACAACATCGTGGGTTTATATGGGACAGGAGAAGGGGAACCTGGGAGAAGGAGACACCTGGACCCGGGATTGGCAAGGCAACATGAAACCCAAGGGAAGAGGGGGCAGTGGCAAAGCAAGGACAACAGGGGATTGGCTAAGACAGCTGCCCCTGGGGGGTTGGCCATGCAGGGGCTGCCAGCACCTCTCTAGGGAGGGAGACCTGTCCCTGACCATGGGAGCAGGTCACAGCACAGCCCTCCTCCAACACATATCAAAGGCATTTTATTTTTTAATGCAGCTGTCTAACAGAGTGACATCAAGGAGAATAAAGTTTGGGATACCACCAGGATTAAAGTTAATGTGGCACAGTCTATTATTGCATCATTTTTGCATAAATAACTGGACCTTTACGAAAAGAAACAGAAAACAGAAAGTCACCACTATTTAAGGAAAATTCAAATAGCTGTAATAATGGTTTTCACTGAAATTATTAAAACACAATGAGAAATTAATAATTTTCTGCAGAATATTATTTTTTTGTTGGAAAAAAAGTAAGAGTAGCACATGTCAATTCCTTTTGAAATTTGTAGCCTTAATTAGCCAATGGCAAAACTTTCAAAGAAGCTATGATCATTTAGGTAAATTAAGAAGTTTGGTTCTTCAGAAGTAAATTCTTGTGGTGTTAGATCTATCTGAAGAAAAGGATAAGAAATAACATAAAAGCAGAAAACATGAACATTTCTTATATACCCATGTACCTTTTGCTGTCTCCAATCTCCTGCTCACACCACTGTGTAATAATAGGAAAGATTTTTACATGTTCTAAGCAAACACATTGACAGATTCTACAGGAAATGCCTTTTGACCAAGCTTTACTCTGTCCAGGAAACTGAGTGTGGTTTACAGGAGATCGATGGTAGTTATTGCGTGGTCTAAATTAACAGCAATGACAACAACAATGGCAAAAGGAAAAAAAAAACAGGTCAGAGCCAGAGTCTCAGAGCCTAGAGCACTCAGCACTCTTCAGGTATGAACACTACATAATTTATTATTGTGAGCAATGCTGAAAATCTCACCTGAAGAATTTGCAGACTCACATTGCTTAAGGCCAGTTCAAACTCAGGCCACCCACTCATTCAAGTAAAGCCAATTAAATGGTGATTTTAAGCCTGATGACGAGGAGGTTCCAGAACTGTTCCAGAAGTTAAAAAATATTATCAATACCATCAAAAAGCCATCAGTAAAACTCATCATGGTCTTCTTAATTCACAATAAGCAAAAAAAAAAAAAAAAAAAAAAGAAAAGAACAAAGATTTAAGAATGGAAATAGAATGGAAGATAATATAAATAGTTCCTTCACAGTGTAGTTTTTAATGACTTACAATTCTATTTCAATTATTTCCTTTTTTTGTAACACCTCTAGATTTTCACCCTTGTCTCTATACTCAGTATTAAGTAAATTAAGGGCCACTCATGTTCTTTCTACTATTCCTTTAGTAGTTGTTCTGCCTGTAGACACAAAAGAGTCTAACTGGATGTCTGACTTAGGACTACACAAGAGCTGTTACAATCCAATATCTTACTCCTATTCTTTTAATAATTGCTATATACATTCCCTATTCTCCTTATTCTTATTGAAGCTCAGGAACTTGGACTGGATTCCAGTGACATGGAAAGTCTTACTAATTCCAACATTTTATAATTCAACACCATTTAATGATTTCCCTCCACTCCTTTACTGACACATTGCTACGTATGACTTATGTCAGTGAAATTGTAATTCACTGTAGAATATTTTCCTCAAATACTTGGGAATTATTATTTTTTTTCTTAAAATATAAACGGAGGCTTTTTTAATACTCCAAGGAAAAATTCCCATTTCATAATTGACCTGTAGAAACAGTTTGACATTAAACCAAAAATACACATTTCAGTTGAAGCAAGAGTGTCAAATTTATGGTTTTACTGGTAGAATTACATTTGTCTGCTCATGGGCTACAGGTTTATCAGTTTTTCTACGTAGACAATGCCTTATTGAATTGATCATATGCTGTAATATGATTGTAACATCAATCAATGGTCCAATGGGCATGCTGGCTAAATTACCATGACAAAAGCAAGCACAATGCTGTAGCTTTCCCCCCCACCCTTCCCTAAGAAAATAGGGGAGCAGAGGTTTATCAAGTAAATTGAATGGTAAATGCAGGACTTAATTTAATTTAATCTGTGAAAGAAGTAGAAATTGCCCATTTTCTGCTCTCATCTTCTGAGCATTTAACCAGTTCTAATACAATGATACTGGGTTCTGAAAATACATTACTAACTCAGTTGGTGGTTGATCCTTGTTAGCTTATATCACTCAATTGGTATAACTAACTTACGTATTATAAGATTTCCAGAGAGATACAGATATTTTCATTTTTTTCTGTTGGGATTTAGAGCAATTCCTTCATATTTACATTGCCACCCCCCCAGTTTCTGAAGTCTCCTACTGATTTCATCTCTTTTAAACTCTGGATTTTTTCCAATTGCAAACAAACTGTTTTGTGTTCAGGTGTTCTGAACACCAAAATATTACTAGTGATTAGTTTTCTTTATGACAGTGGTTTGAACTAAACTTTTGGATGGTTCATTAATCTAAGAATCTTACTAAAATATTCCAGATAAGCAAACGGAACATTTGCTAATGACACAGTCTCCTTGTTTTAGTAAAAAAAAAAAAAAAAAAAATCTACTAAATCTTATAAATATTCTAATTTATTAGATTCTAATAAATCTTATAAAGAAGTAAAAAAAGGAGGCTTTTGTGAATTTAAGTTCCTATTTCTCCCACAAAGTTACAATAATTAGTCACTTCCACACTAAGTTTTTCTAAAGATTATGTCCAGACGGATTCTCTGAGGAGACCAGAAGTTAGCTAGGATCAACAACAAAAGGGCCAGAAGCTAGAATTATTAAACATGATCACTGTGGAAGTACAACATCTCCCTTGTAATCACTTGAAACATAATCACAAGTTATCACCAGCAGGGAATCTTTGTTATCAGGCTCTTGGCAGCTTTTTAGAAGTGAGGACATTTATACATTGCATTAGAGACACTGGTTGTTCACTACCTGGTCAGAGACAGATGATTTGGTCTTCAAATCATGCAGTATGTTGCTGATTTATGGAGGTTTTCTTTGGTAATACATAAACAAGGGTTTGTTTACTGATTTTTAAGTGTTAGCATCACTAGTGGTTAGACCCCATTCAAGATTTATGTCATAATTCAAAATATTTAGGATGAAAACTTGGCAAAATATCTGTGAAGGTTAGTAAGCTCTCACAAAAGAACAATAACTATAAAATCACAAAGTAAAAAAAAGGGAAAACTTTTTCAATAAACATGAAGGTAATTGCTCTCTACAACTACTTGAAAGGAGGTTGCAGTGAGTTGGGTGTCAGTCCCATTAAGTAACAAGTCCTAGGACAAGAGGAGATGGCCTCAAGTTGTGCCAGGGGAGATTTAGGTTGAATATTAAGAAAAATTCCTTCACCAAAGAGGTTACCAAGCGTTGAAACAGGTTGCCCAAGGAACTGGTTGAGTCATCAGCCCTTGGAGATATTTAAAAAACTTGTAAATGTGGCAGTTAGGGACATGGTTTATTGTTGTACTTGCCAGTGTTAGGTTTATGGTTGAACTCAGTGACTTTAAGGCCTTTTCCAACCTAAATGATTCTATGATTCTACTTTACTATAAGGGCTTTTATCCCCAGTACATTCCTAAAATCAGGAGGATCATACTGTGGTGATCTCTCTCTGCCTTTGAGTCACCATATATTAACAAAAGATTTTTCAACGTATAATGCATGATTGGTTTTCGCCTTTCCCTCCACCCCCACTAAAAACCTCTTCCAAGCAAAGCTGTGAAACATAATATGACAATGAAGTTTATGGGTGATAATTTGTTTTATCAGGTGGAATCTGATCTGCATGAGAGCAATTTTAATTTCATTTTCTCTAAAATTTCTTATGTCCACATGTTCTCGTCAGACCCTAAACCAGTACAACTCATCTGGAATTGCATATCATTTATGGTAAGACAAACTACAAACAGTTTAGGTAGATTCAGTAAATACTGACATATGAACATTTTTCCCAACTGAAAGAACAGATCTACTAGGAGAATAACTTCTGCTCATTGCCATTGTCCTGCAAAGTAACCACTTAAATGGTTAATAAAAACTTTGCACCATAAAAATGTCATATTCATAAATAGAGTCTATAAGATAAAAAACTACCTAATTTCTGTTGATATACATTAACAAAACTATGTTTGATTTCTATTTGCTTTTTAGTTTTATTTAAAAGGCAAATAAACTTGTTCTTATTCAATGTGGTTTTTTATCTTTCTTAATACCAAAGAATGTTACAACAAATAGAGTTGAAATTACGAACACTTTTTTTCTTAGCTCCTGCTGAATACCATTTCCTGTGTTACTGCACTTCTGAATAGCTAGTGATATTCTACTGCTATATAGAAAATGTGCTGACACATATATTTTGGACTCAGTTTCAGCAACTAGCCTCTAATATTTAAAAAATAACGAGTGCAATTGTTAAACCTTTGACATCTTGTCAGATGATCTCTGATTTTGTCCAAAAATCCACTCTATTTAGGCCTGTTACATTGCTCAGCAGATTCAATGTAAGTACTCTATCTTGGTATTATTTAATGTGTTGTAAAGGTTTTGTCAGGAAAGGACTAGGAAGATAAAATACTAGCATTATATTTCCTGACAGAATATTAAGAATCAAAATAAAACATTCTTATATTGCCGATCCTGCTGTAAACATTGCATGAATACCCATAGACAAGTACCACCTATTCAAACTTAATATGCTTCTGGCACAGTGGGAAAATAAAGTTGTTCCCAGGGAAAGCTGTAAGAGTTTACTTTGTGGATGAATTAAAAAAAAAAAAATCCGACCCAACATAATTCCTAAGGAATTAATGAGTAGCTTTGCCTCAAGCAGCTAGCTCTTTCAAATAGCAGTTAGTTCATTAATCCTCAGGAAATGCCCTAGGCAGACTTTCTTAACTATGTAAGTATTTCTAACTAACATGAGGAGCAAAAGTAGTCTCATTTTATAGGGTTAATGTGATTTTTATCATTGTTAATCTATGATTGCTTAAAATAAGTGTGTATGTGTATGCAATGCTATCAAAATATTATTTTATAATACACATACAAAAATAAACAAAACTCCCTACTTCTTATACATGAAAATTTCTATATTGTATAAAGAATAGAAAATAATGAAAACTAATAATGGTATGATTAACCTTTATTTTATATCTTCAGAGCACTTTGCAGACATTAATTAGTAAGAGTAATGTCCTGGCGACACTGACGATAAAACTGAAGTGGTTTATTCGAAGACAAATATCAACTCACTTGAAAAATTCTTCTTGATACCAAAGTAATTCTCTTATCAAAGAGGTACTCAGTTTGTCTTCAGAACTAATATTATCAATTTCTTCAGAGTGTTAGGGTAGTTTCACAGAAATACTGCACTTCAAACATCTTTGAGCTTTCGTTCTTGCTTCTCAGCAGCATAGGTTCAATAAAATTCTATTTCCTAGAAAATTCCAGTGAAAAGTTATCTGTGAGAACCAACAGTCTCTCCTTCAGAGTTTCTCAGCTTGGAAAGTGACGGGTAAGCAGTTAATACAATCTCAATATCCACCTTATAAAGAGAAATTTAACTGTCAGCATGTGTATTGAATGTGTCATCAACATTTTTCCATTGGAAATCCTATTTGCATTCATCAATAGATAGCTTTATTATTTCATATTTTAAAATTCCCTTTACCTGGTAACTTACATGGGATGAAGATGAAGAACTTTCATTCTTTCTGATTCTAAGGAGAATGCATTTAGTCCTAGTGATTTCCTCTTCAAGTTCATAGTGTTGGCCAAGAGAGAACCCATTATGCATGAGCTCCCAGTGTCTTAACTAGACTCTGGTAGACTGAAAAACATCTCAGACAATATTGGGTTTGAGGCATAGAGGTACCAGTGGAAGTTTAGTCATGCAATTTTAAGACATGAACTGATATGAGGGTGTCCAAAGATGCAAAATTTATCCCAATCTTATTTCTGTGCAATTATTGCATATGCTTCAAATCAGTAGTATATCTTTGCTTCAACTCTATGCTGATTATCCATTTCTGCATTTGTTTTCTCACTGGACTGCAAAACTTGGTTGATTGTTGCCCTATTAATCCAGGCATTTTTAAAGCCTGAAACTTTTGAATGTCTGCCAAACTGAAGCTCTATTCTCTTGATGCCTTTTGCTAGCAGAAGAGACAAAAGACCTAATCTGTTTTCTCAAAGCTGGATTGAGCATGTAGGCTCTCAAAAATTGAAGATGACAAATCAGAAGGGAGTTTTTATGAACAGTGTTGATGAGACTCATGGTACAGGACTCAGAACATGAATCATTCTATTCTCTCATTTGATAAAACAAATCAATTCATAACATAAATTGTATCTTATACAATACAAACTCATGGCATTCTCCTGTTTGAATGTTTGTTCTCATCTAAATTGACAAATCAGCAACACATACCTGTACACATATATGCTTTACCTATGCATACATGTCTTCCCCCAATGACCAGAACTAAGAGAAAAAATAAAAATTAAACAGACTTTTGAGCTGAATGTACCATTCTAAAAAGGGTAAAAAACAGATACAGCAGAAAAACATGTATAGGCAGAAAAACAAAAGCCAGCTGTAAAATGGCTTTTTTTTTTTAGCATTTTACTTGTTGAATAAATAATATTTAACTGCAAATTGCTATGAATCACAAAGATGCCGAGTCTCTTGTGAGAATTTGAAGCATTTTTATTTCTTCTTTCGGAAGCAATATGTACTTTTTTCTGCTTGTTGATTTAGCCATTTCCTCTAAACCATTACATTAACTTCTCAGGATCCAGGTTTTACAATGTGGAGTCTGAAAAGAGTTAATTATACCTTTCAGTTATTCTAGAATGTACCCAGAGTAATTACGGTATAACTTAGAGCAGAATTTAGTCTTGAAATTTCATGATTGTGAATAAAATATCCTCTTTTTTTTTTTTTTTTTTTGCACAGTTGAATAGATTTTACAAACATCCCTGCTTTTTCTGAAAACACTACTTTTTAAAACAGGTGTAAAATGACCATTAGAAGTTCATATCAACAAAATCAGTATGAATTATTATTATTATTATTATTATTATTATTATTATTACAAGTATTACATAATTATGTGATCCCATAAATAAAAATGCATGCTA
>JAWWES010000133.1:52269359-52301032 GCA_035583135.1 Lophotriccus pileatus | reverse complement strand
ATTATTATTATTATTATTATTATTATTATTACAAGTATTACATAATTATGTGATCCCATAAATAAAAATGCATGCTATAAAGCATTAGAATAGAATAATTGAAGTGAGTGTTCATGTTTCCTTGAATCATTAACCAAACATTGCTATTAACCTCCCTGACAGAAACCGTTGATGAAAGGTTTACATTTTTTGCAAAGGCAAACTTAAATGCCAGCAAATTCCCAATGCTCTATCCCAAAATAGAGGGATAAAGCATTATTTTACTTTTCCCATGGCTGGATTAAAGCTATGATTACAGATTGTAAATTATATCCCCCACCAGAATAGTCAAAGGCATGTATTCCAAAATCAAACCTCAGTACAACCAGTAAGTTTTCATTGTTAGAAAACTAACAGTCACTTTATCAAAAAAACTAAAAAAATTTAAGAATGGAAACAAAATAAACAAAAAGTTTAAAACATTTTTCCTTATACATGTAAGTAAAAAAGAAGATATGTAATTGCAACAGTTCTAGGACGATGCTTCTTGTGAGTGCCATTTGTGAGTGTCACTTTAGATGCTGTAGGATCTCAACAATATTATGATTTTTTATTTCTTTCTAGAATCAGAAAAGATCTACTGCATAAATGCTCTATTTTTAGATGTTCAGTTTTCAAAAAAGTAACTAAAAGTGTGAAGGCAAAATTACGCTACATATCAGTTGTAAATAAGTGAATATTGAAATCCTTCTAACTTTAACCCAGTCCTTTTGTCGATGATTGGAGTAATTCTTAGACTGATATATTCAAAGAGATGTCAGAAGCCTGTTTTGGCTACAAGCATCTCTAACCCCTGTATTTCTTCACAGATTCAACACGGAAAGGTGTTTTGATACTACAGCAGAATGAAATTGTTCCTTTCCAACAAGGATGACAATTTAAGTCCTTTAAGGTGACAAAATGATGCTATTTTGCAGCATTTAGAACCCTTGAATTGGCTCAGCCTGTCAAAATGTATTGTGTTTATTTTCTATTTGATTGCTAAGTGTGAAGAGACATTAAACCCCTAGATCCAAATAGGGGAAAATTCTCTGACAAAGGGAAGAAAACAAACATTCTTATGTGGATTATTTCACAAAATGGGGACAGGTCTTAAGGTGCAGAGGACATTTAAAGTAGAATTCCTCAGTAGGAGAATTCTGGATTTTCCGGAAAGTTTGAATAATAGAAGTAAACTGAAAACAGGTTGCTTAAATTTAAACCAGCATCTGCTGGAACATCAAAAGTAGGGCAGAATGACATAGGTGAAAACATATGTTTGTGCCTTAGCTGTCCCTTGTACATTCTCACTGCTCTTTTTAGAAGTACAGAATAGACTTCTTGTTTAGACAGTCATAGATACACAGTAATAACATAGTACTTTTCAATACTGCAAGATGATAAAGG
Organism: Lophotriccus pileatus; assembly: GCA_035583135.1. Classification (NCBI taxonomy): domain Eukaryota; kingdom Metazoa; phylum Chordata; class Aves; order Passeriformes; family Tyrannidae; genus Lophotriccus; species Lophotriccus pileatus. The sequence goes on along the minus strand of JAWWES010000133.1, from coordinate 52,299,607 downwards.
TTCCATAGTTTTGATCTCTGGAGTGGTTTATGCTCCTGAGCATTCTCAGGCAAATAGTAATCCTGTGGCTCTATGGAGTAGCTGGTGCTTCTAAGAACATGTAAAAGATTACTTTTATGATTTTTGACTATAGTCAAATAAGAATGATGGAAATTTAGAATTTTATCAATAAAACATTGATTGAGAGTTTAGGGATAGCATGGGTACTGATAGCAACCCTACCTGTATATGATTCCCAACATAATCTCCCCTTTCATTTCATTTTCAGTTAGGAATGGGATCATATGGATCATTCTATATCTTCAAGAAAGTCCTGAAAGGGTCTAAGGTGCCTAAAAGGGTAGGAATTTCTCTCTATAACCAAATGTGTGATTATAAAACAGAATACAAAAATACTTAACATCTTGGACAAAGATAAATGAGCTGACTATTGTCTTCTTGACATGAGTACTCGGAAGCAGACACTACCAGCATTTGGGTATTCAGAAAATTGCCTTGACCTGAAAAAGAATCAATTCATATCATCCTTCTACTACCATATCGCTGTTCCTCTTGCTGGGACAGGCACTGCTCACTGAATAAACAGTAATACAGGATTACATCAATACTGTTTTAAAATGCAATTCTCTTTATGCATAGAATAGAGGATATTTGAGGTTCATCTTTTATACTAGCTTTATAAATGGTGGGGTTCATGGAATTATATTTTATTGCTTCTTAATATCTAATTTAACCAAAGCCCATAAAGTATTAGAAGAGGTGCAAAGGTTAAAAGACTATTAAGATGGTCACATTCTTCAGGCACAGTTCTTGTTAAATCCAGCTGCACCAAGAATTGAACAGTAGGCACTATTTCATAAAGAAACTGGTGTCTGGCTATTGTCTCTTTGGTTCATCCTAACATTTCACAGTTCACTGTAAATGATCAGAGAAGATATGGATGCCCCCTCTTTGGAATTGTTCACGGTCAGGTTGGACAGGGCTTTGAGCACTCTGGTCTAGTGGAAGGTGTCCCTGCCCTTGGCTGCAGAGAGGTTGGAACTAGCTGATTATTAAGGTCCCTACCAACCCAAACCATTCCATGACTCTGTGATACTGTGGCAGCAAATGAAGTTTCCTTGGATATGATTTATTTCCATTGAACAATGATCATTGTTCCTTTTACTTGGAACTACTTTCTGACTTGGAACCAAAGAGTCACAGCTTTTTCACCAGAGAAAATGTAGTTATTTCGCTTGTTATCATTTTTGCGAGGGCAACATACGACAAGAAGTGATTTATCCCTGAAATTTAACAACTGGTTTAGTTCTGGGGGTTTGGTTGGTTGGTTGGTTGGTTTTTTGGTGGGTTGGTTTTGTTTGTTTGGGGTTTGGGGGGGGTGGGTGTTTTTCTTGTGGGTTTTGGAGTCTTTTGGTTTGTTTTTTTTGGGAGGGGTTTGGAGTTATTTTTGTTTGTTGGTTTGGTTTGGTTTGGTTTGGGTTTTTTTGGTTGGTTAGTTAGTTTTTTTGTTTGGGTTTTTTTGAGTTTTTTTTTTGGTGTAGATTTGTTTGTTTGGGTTTTTGTTGCTGTTGTTGTTGGGTTTAGTTTTTTTTTTCCAAGTCCTCAATAAGCCCACACATCACACACACAAAGAATCCAATGTAAAGACTGTAGAATTGTAAATCTCAAAAATTTCCTAATCTAGCTTCTCAATCCATGAGAATCCATATTAGAAACGTATCTTGGAAGAAGATAACGTCAAGCAGCCTACAACTGTGGGCTGACAAAAAGCTTGTTTGGTAAGAAATGTGCAAGAAATTACAGAATAGATTATTTTATGTATGTAGGCCAATTCAAGATGTTAACAAGTCAGAAAGATCTCTAAATTGTTAATATTAGTATATTACAAAGAGTCAGATTTCTGTAAGCCATTTAGTCATATAATACATAGTTCTACATGGAAAGTGTGTGCAAATGCACACACAGATGCAGACCCTTACCCATACTGGAATGGGCTGCCCAGGGAGGTGGTGGATTCTCCATCCCTGGAGATATTTAGGGAGAGACTGGATGTGGCACTTAGTGCCATAGTCTAGTAACTGTGGTGGTAGTGGATCAAGGATTAGACTTTAAGATCTCAGCAATCCTTTCCAACCCAACTGATTCTATGATACACAACAGAAGACCTGCTCAATTTCAGTGAAATTTTGTAAATAGTTTCTACATGGAAACTATGACTCTGTGATTTTTCATTTAACTTTTCCATCGTTACAGTGTTTACACACTTCTAGAATATAAAAATAAGTGGAAATTTAAAACAGTTTTGGTTTTCTAAAAACAAAATAAAAGGAAAAAATAATCCTAAATTTTCAATCTGGACAACAATGTGAGTTTAAACAGAAAGTCCCACTTATTCACCTCTTTTCCAGTAACATAAGAGGGATTTGTCTTTATCTTTCCCAGTCCCAGAACAAACCATGAACCTGTGTATTAACCACAGCAGGTTTTGCTCTCTTTCTCCTTACAGTGACTTTAAATTTTAGTATATGATTAGATCTCTGGAGGAAACTAAGGGAGGATACTACAGCAGCTGAAAGAGAGATTAAATAATTCATTAACTGTGGTTTCAAACAGTGGATGTCTAATTTTTGTAATCTTCTTAAGTATAAAGAGACAGAAGTCCAGTTTCAGAAATGTTGTCTTTCTTTGGCAAATAGGCATTCTGTCTTAAGACTTCTTGAGATACATCTGCTTAACAAGACAGGCAAGACTCATAACCACCATGCAAAAAAAAAAAATATTCAGACATTTGAAACCTTTGCTTCATTTACTGGGGTTTTTTTATAAGTTTGGTTTCAAATATTTGTGTTGATTGAGATCTATTGGTTACAGAAAAACAATATAAACAAAAAAGCTGTTGGGTTTATTTGATTCAAAAAATGTAAGCTCTTCCAGAAGGAAGTTTGTATATAATAGAGAATGAAGAACTTAATCTCAATAAAATTTTTCTTAAAAAAAAAAAAATGACTCAAATAGATCAATAGTTTTATAAAAACATTTGCTAATATATATACTAATAATGCAAAGGAATAAATCTATTATAACTTTCCCAGTAGAAGCGTAGGTTTTACATCTATGTCAGATGTGAACTAGCACAGAAATTACTTATATATAAATCTGTTATAGTGTAAAATTCCTTCTCCCATCTGTTTTAACATCAACATTTCATAGTTACTGTGCTGTGGAAAAGTCATACATTCAAGTGTCCAAGTGCCTTTGTAGGTGTCATTTTTCCACACTGTCACATAGGTGAGCTTTTGTGTAAGTGTCTCACACTAGCAATAGCTAGTGTGCTATTGTGCTAGCAATAGCTATTTGTGCTATTTAGGTGCAATCCACCTACAGATCAGAATTTTTTTGTTATATATTTAGAATGGATTATTTGTTATATTTTTTAATTTCCCTTTTACTTTATTTACTCACCCACTATCCATACTCTATATAAATTATGTTTTACATGCAATGTATTTTGTTTTCATTGATCAGACCACACAAGTTACAAGAAAATGGAGTCTTCAAAACTATTAGCACATCATTGTTGTAATTGTTACCTGTTTTTCATTACAATAAACAAAGAACATTGGTTTATGTTCTCATGTTCAAAAGCTGGCCCTCTTTTTGGCAGCTACGATTGAAACTACTAAAACCTAAATTTGTCCAGAAAGCACTAGATGTGGAATTTTCATGATTTATTTATTTATAAAGCTAGAGAGATTTTCAGCCCAGGACAGGGAAACACAGTTTCTGGATTTTGATCTGTGGCTTACCACCTCACTGTGTTAGAGAAATCATGGAAAGTCTTTGTTCTTCCATTTTATTCTCTCTCTAACTTTAAGTGGGAAATTTTCCATTTGACCAAAGCTACAAGGTTAAATTCAGTTCTTTAAAGTATTTTAAGATTTTGGGGGGAAAAAAAAAAAAAAAGAAAAAAAAGGAAAAGAAAAGAAAAAAAATGTTTTGTGAAATTCATATTTGAAAAGCATAATAAACTTTCTAAATGACTTCTTATTTGCATAACCTCTAAAATTCTACAACTTTTTGAAAAATATACAGAAGAACATACAGTTTAATAAAGTTAAGATAAATTTCAATGCAAATAATATCAGTATCTACTCTCATGGACTGCACTGATGATTTTGAGAAAAGTTCTCTACCTTTCTGGTGACGCAATTTATATCGCTTCTATGTATCTTACTGATTGTTAAAGGCAGACTGAATCAAAGAATAAAGGACACTTCCTGGGGTGTTTGCTGAAGTAAACTTATCAAATTCCCTCAATAGCTGCACAGCTGCAGCTAATGGTTCATTCTTACTCATTATTAATTGATGTTGGTACTTACATGAAACTGTTAGTCTTTAGTAACCATATTATCAATTAGATGTGAGTATACAACATCATGACAATGAAGCCAAACAGTTAGCAGTGACAGCTACAGACCTGAAAGAGCCTAGCAACCAAAGTCCAGGTGACCAGGCTTGACCGCTCCTTGACAAGAGAAATCAAAACCAGGCTGGGCTTCTTTTCTTTCTTCCCACGTTTTCTTAATTTAATTTTGATGCCTAATGCCTCCCATGTCTCTCCCCCAAAAAACATGTCTTCTCTGATTCCAGCACAGCTTTTTGGTGTGCATTGGGCTGGATATCCTACCTGTTTGTGGTACCATGTGCTTTGCTTACCTCGCCTTGTCTGGCAACTTTTTATCCCTCCATTGTTTCCTCTGTGCAACTGCACACAGATGTGTACCTTCAATGACCACATTACTCTCATGCTTACCTAAAATGCATATGCATTATTCCATGAAAATATTACTGAATACTGTTATTAACTACAAAATTTTAATATGTTCATATTTGGATTTAAGGAAAGCTGATATTAGCAAATCTAATTAAATAAGTAATTAACATTTTAACTGGAATATCTTTAAAACATACAGGTGTCAGAAGACACTGCTTTTGCTACATTGTCCAATTGGGAAATTACATTTGGTGGTTTCTAAAAGAAGGCTATTTTATAGTGATGTTAGAAGTCATTTAAATTATACTTACTAACACCAGCAGGCAAGTCTTTTCATTTGGTTATTTTCCAGTGCTGACCTACAGCAGATTACTCAATGTCCTGCTGAGTTCTTTGAATTCTTTGTCTATTGTGGGACTGTAGGTTTTATGCTCCAGTTTCTATCACTAAGGTTTCTGTGTGATGCCTTGATCCAAACACACATAATTAAAAGGAGTCACCCAGCCCGTCACATATGCCATATTGAATTTCATAATTCTATAGTGCCCTTAGGCACACAGCAGGGGTTACTCTTCAGAACCCCTTGTCCTCTATGTTATTGCTTATCTAGTAAGTAACATCAGTGCTGAATTCTGCTTCAGGCTGCTTTACATCAGAGAACTACTGTTTCAACACAATGGCAAAGTGGCATATCCTGCGTTAACAATAATTGTTCCTAAGTAAGGTAACTATTTCTTTCTTCTCTTCTCATACAAACAACAGTAGGCATGATGTATGGTGCTGTTGTTACTGTTCTTTGTGCTGCTGTAAAAATATGTAGATAATGAGGCAAAATTGTTTGAAATAGAAGCGATAATAAATAGTGCATTTTTCCACTTTTCAAATCAGAAATTGAGGCAAGCCCTGAACTTTATGTCTAAATCAACAACATCAATTCTGCTAATTTTGCCAAAACCCTTCAGATAAAATCATAAGGAAAGGTTAAGGGAGGGGATTCTCCCACTATATGCTGCCCCTGAGACCCCACCTGGAGTGCTGCATCCAGCTCTGGGGTCCTCAGCACAGGAAAGACATGGACCTATTAGAGCAGGTCCAGAGGAGGACCAAAAAGACGATCAGAGTGCTGGAGCATTTTTCCTACAGTCTGAGAGAGCAGGAGTTGTTAGCACGGAGAAGAGATGGCTTCAGGGACACATCATCACTCCGAGGAGACCTCATTGCAGCCTTCCAGTACCTTAAGGCAGCTTTATAAAAGAAGGGACTCCTTATAAGGGCAAATAGTGGCAGGACAAGGGGCAACAGTTTTAAAATGCAAGAAGACAAGTTTATAGTAGATGTTAGGAAGAAGTTCTTTGCTCAGAGGATGGTGAAGAACTGGAGCAGGTAGTCCAGAGAAGTGAATGCCCCATCTCTGGAATTGTTCAAGGCCAAATTGAATGGGACCCTAAGCAACCTGGCTTAGTGGAAGGTATTCCTGCCCATGGCATGGTGGTTGGAATTAGCTGATCTTTAAGATTCCTTCCAATCGTAATTATTCTATGATTCTATGATTTTGTGATTACAATATAGCAAAAAGTATTTTCATATTAAACACAAACATATGGTAGTGATTGCCCAATTTTTTTCTAAAAAGTTCACTGTGCCAGGTTCAGGATGAAATGCTGGACTGAATTTTGAAATATGTGGAAAAGTTAGAAAAACTAAATAAACAATTCTGGTTTTTATCATAGCTCTCCTTTAACCACATATTAGACCTGTGACTTTAAAAGTTCTAGGAATCCAAAGAGTTTTGCAAGGTCGTCTAGGATTAGAGCTACGAGAAGATGCAGTTTCTAAGTTCAGATTTGCTGTAAATGTTTTTGCTTATTTCTAAGACAGAGAATTGGTCTGACACTAATTAGACACAATCCTGAAATGATTTGAAATTTTCTAAGAAACTAAAGTTCAACTTTGAGCCACAGATAGCCTGTCTAAAGCCTTTAACGACTAGAGGACCAAAACCAACTGAAGTTTGTCTCATGTAAACCCCCTGATCACGTCTGGGTTGTGGTTAATTTACAAATGTGCTGACTCCTATTTTAATGTACTTTATGAACTATTTGAGGGGCAAGAGAGGCACAAAGTACTCAGCCTCTTCCATGCACTTATCACTCAATCTCTTGCCACACTGAGCAACAAGTCGATCCTTTTTTCTGATTACATACTTACAGAAAACTCTTTTACTACCTTTCACCTCCCTTGCTAGTTTCAGGTCAAACTGAATTTTGGTTTTCTTCTATCCATTCTTACATGAATGGCAATGCTTTGGCATTCCTCCCATGTAGCCTGTCCCCACTTCAGCCATCTGTGTACTTCTTTTTTGTGGCTGAGCTCAGTCAGGAGCTAAGCGTTCATCTACGCCGACCTTTTCCCAGACTTGCCTGACAAGAACAGACCATTCTCATGCCCTGAGGAGGTTGTCCTTGAAGATCAACCAGCATTTCTATCCAGCAAATGTTCATCTAAAAAATACATGATGTTTGACTCAGAATAGCAACTTTAACATATTTTTTTTCTGTGGAAGTACTCTGTTTTTTGGTTTGCTTTTTCTTTTACTGCCATCTAATTTAATTTTTCAGGATGCTAGTAGATGTCTAAATACTTGTAGATCGAAAATATTGCCCTCAGCCTTCTCTTCCATATTCCTGCTTTCCCAGCATGGGAAGATGGTAATCTTTTTTCAGTAGTGGAGTAATAGTAAATACTAAGAATGATGGATAGCTTATACTAATACTTACATGTAGTTTCAGTCTCATACTCTAAAATCTATTAGTTAATTGTAAACTGCACCCAGTTTACCCACAAATGTATCACCATTTGTTTTGCAAATACACAGTGATAACATTTCTGAAAACTTGTAACATTTAAATGTTCAAATATTCCTAGATCCCAACTTTGTATCTCCATTGTTTTTCACATTAGATAATCAAACTTCTAAAATTTGTCCTTCCAACAGGAAAAATAAAAACAAAGAAGTTCAAAAATCACAGAACATTCTGAGTTGGAAGGGACCTACAAGGATCATCTAGTCCAACCCTTTAGTAAATGGCATATTGAAACCATGACCTTGCATTATTAGCACCAAGTTTTAACCAACTGAGCTAATTTCAGGAAAAGTCAAAGTAAACCTGAAAAACTTGCCTAGGATTAAAAGCCAGTGACAACTTCGTGTCCTAACATTATGAGAAAGTTATAAACAGTTTCAGAATCACAGCAGCAAGTTGTGAATGATATATGAAATAAAACAGTCCATCTGAGTATACTGTTGTGCTGTTTACCACAACCTATAGACATTCAGACACACAATATTCATATTGTGGACAAAAGAACAGCCATAATAATGAAAAACAAAAAGCAAAATAAATCACATTTGTATGTGTGAGAGGCTTAAACGTTCAATGTATGCTCTATTTTCCTTTTAACAGTTTCCCTTAGTCACTCTGTTTCCAGACTAAAGCCAATGAAGCAAAGAGAAGAGAATTAAGCTCCAAAATAAGCTACTTAGCAAGGTAAAGATGCCCTTTACAGGTTAAAATTTCTTTCCCCTTCTCCTTACTAGGCAAGACATAACATTTTGTTTAATGCATGAAGATAAATAGAAACAGCTTGCAAATGGAAAAGAAAATAGCTTACAAGTGGTTTTATTTGCCTAAGTTTAAAGGCTCTTATCGCAGAGACCCTATGGATGCTGCCAACTACTCCGCAGATTTGTCATGCTTTATTCATCGGGCTGGACTTTTGTTCTTTGCTAGATGAAACACAGAAGTTGCCTCCTGATTGTGCAGTATCAGTTAAAGAAGAATCAAGCCTATAGATATGCAATGCTTGCTAGTAAAGAGATAATCTCTCACAAAAAATTACCAAATGTGTGCTAATTTTGCTTGTGGTATATGTGTATCAATAGTTTGGTGCGAATTTTAGTCTTTGTGTTTAATAAATATTTTTTTCTTTTAAAACCCCATCTCTTCACGTAAGGCTTTTCAGATAGTGAGACATATTTTTTGGGAGTAAAGACATACCTCTCCTTAATCTCTGGATCCACTCCATTCCTGTATTGTAACAGCAGTATTCCTTTTAGTGGAAAGATAATTTTACTTTTGTGGGGTTTTTTCAGATTTATTTGGGTTCATTAAAATATAAAAGTAGGTGTTCCAGCTTGTTAAAACCTTTCCTTTTGTTGCCAGATCATGCATGAGTTCAGACAGCAGCGTCATGACACAACCATGCTGACAAAGCCCAGAGTGCCATGTTGAAAGGAATGAGACACGGAAACTGCAGTGATGTGATTTCTAGTTCAGTGAAAATTTGTGGATTTCCAGCTGAGATAAACTCTTAAATTGTAAATGAGCAAAAAAAGCAAGTGGATTCAGAAACAAAAAGTTTTACAACATATAATAGGCTTTAAAACTGTACTTTAATGTGACCTTTTCAGTATTTTCTTTGGTAAAAGCTTGGGATATACATAATTTATCTGCTGCTTGATAACGTCTTCATGGAGATGTCAATTAGAAGAAAGTTCTCCCATCCCAGAGATTTCTGCAGTAGATTATTTAGTAATCTTTCTGACAGGTAATACAAGTAGTCATAGCTGCAAGAAGATTAGAGAGGCTTTATCGCTGAGGAAGCCTAGGGTTGAGTTTATACTTGCTTTTAGATATTTCCAAATCCTCCACAGTTATAATAGAGAATCTGATGTCCCTTTTAACCAAAATTATGGAACAAGTCTCTTTTTGAACACAAGTCATTAAAAGGGTATTCATGTAAGGGCAGAAATTGTAGGAATTGTATATCATTCCCAGTGTTTGGATATAGTGGGGCCAGTGGCTCCCCAGGGACCAGACAGGGGGAGTGGTGGGCAATCCCTCAGGACAGCCAGGGCAGGGACTCATAGCCAGGGCCCATCCCACCACTGCAGTCAGGGAGCATGGCAGGCCTAGGGCAGCCTTGGACACCGCTGGGCACCCTCCTAGGGATGGGCTGAAGCTGGGGCATGGCTGAAGCTGAAGTCAGGGCATCTCCTGATGACTGAGGGTCAGAGTCATGTCTGGTGAGGGGAACCAGGGCCAGACACAACCTCGAGGTAGCCAGGTGCCTCTACTTCAGTGTTTTAGTTTAGTTTTATTGAGAAGTGTGCTTTTGAAGTGACTTTTCTCATTGTTTCTACTTTGATTCACGTTATGGCTTCAAGTCACTCTTACTAGATTCCTTTTAAATGAAACTATTAGGAAAGGTGCTCTCCAGAGGCACACCAATGTACTCTGGTAACTGATGGTTATCACGTTCAAGTTACCAAAGCAGAATTAGTCCAAAGTAAAATTTTCTCTGCTCTCAATACTGTTTTGTTGTATGAAAACTTACATTAATTTTGCAGTTTTTTACTTGTAACATGTACATACACATAGACTATTTTTGGTTTCTGGAAATATGACTGTCCTCCAGTGAGCATAGAGTGCACGCAGCAGTCAAACGTATTTTTGTGTCACTAGTTTTGCCATTAAATTCCTTCTTATGGTATTCTAGATGAAAAAGCCAGCAGAGCAGGCTAATTTTTAGAAGTTATTACTGTTAACAATCTTAGGATTTTTGTAAATTTTGGCCTGTTTCTGGTAGTTTCAGACAAATATGTTTTTACGGGACCAAAGGGAAAGAATCAATTATCATGAGAGTTCTCATCTGTCTGATAATCTAATGGCCCCCCACATTCACACAGAAGGGATTCAGAGTTCTCATGCCTCTTTTACCTGAAACCTCACCATTTATTTCAAATCACACCTTTTCATTGCATAGACTATAGCCTGACCTCTCTTTTTCAGGGAAGTATTTCAGCTCCCATGAAGTAAATAGTTCATGACAGAGACATTCTTGCTGTTCAAGTAGTATAGTGTGATGTCATGCCTGAGATTACAAATCCTGCCTCACTTTGTTGATACAACTAGACTGCTTTCTGTTCCATAGTTGGCTCAGTCATAGCTTCTATTTTCTTTGCTGGTCTTATCTGAGAGCTCCATTCACACTCATATATAGCAGGGAACCTGAGCAGACTAATACTATCTTGAAGTTTGTCACTGTCATCATAATTTCAAATAGTGTGGAAGTTAGGGTTATGGTTTACCTAAATGATAAAATGCCACCAGATATGTCTTCTGCAACAATACCTAATGTTCAGCCCACTGTTTATTGGCTCCTGTGGTGACATTATTATTATTATGATAGAAATACTCTAGTTATCTGAAAATCTTAATGAACAACTTAATATTTATGATGATTACAGGATGTATATGCAAAGATACACCAAACTACATGAAGACATCAGGATCTGTTTGTCTGTTCATTCATGTAATTGCTTTTAATCTGCATAGCTATATATAATTAATTTTCAAAGCCCTTAATTAATCTAGATCTAATGTACTTGCCTGATTTTAAATTTTTAAAATGCACCATTGATTTAAGCAGCGAATGCACTAAACTTTTTACTGATAAACCCAGAACGACTACACAATGAATTAGTACAGTGGATCTGTTTATGACCAAGTTTAAGCATGACTCACTGACAGAAGAAGAAATTCCTTCTCTTCAGTCAAGATGACAGATTTGACTATTGCATTTTCCATTATTATATTGCTTGCAGAATTGTGCATGAAACCTTCATTATCATTATAGAAGATGAATGCCATTGCCAATTATTTAAGCTGGAATACTTTAAGACCTGGCTTAGCTGAAGCTAGAGCCAGAAAACATTACTTAAGAAATAAAAGCAGGGGCTCTGGCAGAGTTACTTAAATATTTTCATGTTTTATTACCAATGCCAGAAACTTTCACAAAGGTTAGACTTGGATTGTTTAAATGCTACTTGTTGCAAATTTTCGTTGATATCCTAAAATACACTGAAAAAAGTCCAAATCTCAGTGTAGACATCAGCTATACTAGACTTGAATACTAACATCAGGTAAAAAGTTCAGCACAGGAAGTGACAGACTTTTTTGAAAGTTATAGTTTTTCATTGTAGTTTGTCAGCAAGACTGGACTTATTGAATGAAAAAATACATAAAAAACTTAGCATTATCTGCTACAGGGTTTTCCTGGTGTCATATTTAACTATGTAGCCCTGCACTCTCACAATTAACTAAGACTTGATTATCCTTTTTAAAAAAAACAATTTGCATTTAACTTCCACAGATTTTTATCGTTCACATCAGTGAAAGCAATTATTTTGATAATGCAACACAGAGATATAACTATTTTAATTGATGTCATCAAAATTATTTATATTATCTATACACTATTTTCCATTTTTTTCTGCTAGTTTGAAACAAATCACTGTCCCTGCCCATGGCAATGGGATTGGAACTTGACAATCTTTTTGGTCTCTTCCAGCCAAAACCATTCTATGATTTTATGATTATTAGAGGGACTGACTGGTTATGCTGTTATTAATTATAAATTATGCAAAATTCTGTGTGTAGAAGTAATGTGGTTTAAAAACTGGAAGGACTTCTGGTTTTGTCTTTCATTTTCCGTAGCTATAATTATTCAAGTATAATTTTTTTTTGGTGAGACTATTGATATTGAACTAACACTACTGTTACAAAGTGGTGTGCAGTGTCTGTCTTAAGCACCTAGTTTTGGGAACAGATATGTAGGTATCTGAAAGTACTTAGACTTTTTCATATCTCCTCTCTAAAATTTATTTTCCAGTGATTGCAAGATATTACGGGTCACACTTAACTTCCAGGATTGTCCATCATCTGGAAAATCACTATAAGAACCTAAATGGTCCTTCATGTTCTTTTTCCAAATCTTATCTTTAAACTCTGTCTATAAGAGATATGTACAAAAAATGGGAAGGTTCAGGTATGGTGATACCACTACATAGAATGGTAACTGATATTGGCATGTGTTTTGACATGGCTCAGACTTTACACATGCATATTCTTACTCTTATTATTTTCTTGTGTTTTAGTGACAGACATGTAATAAGTGACAGACAATAATAAGAAAATACATTCAAGATCTTAGGAATTATCATATTTTCTACTTATTCATTTCATTTAGAATATGATTACACATGAAAATGTATTTATGCTGAAAAAACACAGCACATCATAATTTTTTTTTTCTTCAGAGGCCGAATTAAAGCAGGAGGTAGGCAAAAGATATCTAATTTGGTTTTTAGGACCTTAAAGTCCTGAGTCTACCTTTTTTTACTGGTATTCTCTTTTAGTGCTTAATTACCCTTATTTTTAAGGAATACAATTATGTTCAAGGTAGAATTTGAACCCATTCAAAATTTCCTCATTTTATCTCTGAATCAAATGATCAAGTACTCTGTCAAAGTTCTCTTCAATAAACTGACTAGACTGAATTTGTTGAGTATCCCAGTGTGAACACTGTTTTCTGTGCTTTTGATCATTTAAGTGTCCTTTCTTCAACGTTCTACAATCTTGACAAATTCTAAAACGCAAAGCCAACCACTTGATATGGTGATGTTATGTACAATGAGAAAACTGCATACCCTTTATATATTTTTGTATTTTCCTTCTGAGCCCAAGGAGCACATTTTTCTGCTTAACCTCAGCAGTACCTTCAGACCTTATGGTAAATCTTCAGAGGTGAGACAGCGTACTTTCCTTATAGAAGTTTTTCTAAATCAAACTCAAACAAGATGTATAAGATGGAGTATTTTAGTTCTATATTCTGCATCTTTCACTTCTACTGAACTCACATTAAATGAAAAAACTTTCAAATTTTTAATTATTTTCCCATAATTTTTCAGTACTCGTCTGACAGGTGTGCTTGATGTGAGACTCAGAGTGTATTAGGAGTTTTACATGCAAAATACAAACCTGAAATATATGTTCCTCAATTCATGGTCAATTTGTTTGCTCATTTCTGATAATAAACATGCATTTTTCTTTGAGATTTAGTTCCTGTTGCCAGTGTTCATCAACAATAAAGTCTCTGTTAGTGATTATATTCAAGTGTGCAGCTGAAATAAATAAATAAATAAATATTTGAAAACATTGGATGTTGGACTGGGAGATTGGGTGACTTACCTCAGTCATATATGACATGCTGAATTACATAACTCTGTCTGTAGGCATCCAGTTTTTCAATAATCAACATGTCTTTTTTACTGCTCATCTAATAAATAAGTGCTAAAATACTGCTTCAGGCTTGTTTGCATGACAGTTGACATTTCAAAATACTGGCAAAGTGACATATCTTGAGTAAACCCTTCCAAGTAAGTTGGCTCTTTCCCACGTGGTTTGGGGTTTTTTTTCCCCATAAGCAGTGGTAAGAATGTAAGTACATGGCTGTCATTACTGGCATTTGAAGAAAATGGGTTTTTTTAAAGTAGAAATGGAAACAAGATTACATGAAATGTTACATCAGTGTGTTTCATATTTGCAAACACAAAACTTGACATTTACACCAGTTAGGTTTGATACAAAGAACAGGCAGAACTATACACTAAAAATGTCCAGGTTTTACAGGAACACTGACCAATACATATCACTAAGCAAGATTTTGCTTGGTCTTCACTGTTTATTTGCTTTACAAAGGCTAAGAGCAAGCAGGGAGACAATTTTCTCAACTCCTGTGAGAGACTGGATTCTCACACAAGCAAGGTCATATCTCACTGGATTATTTAATGTGTGTGTTGGGGGGAGGGGCCAGGTCAGAGTCCTCATGGTCACGCTGCCACAGGACATGCGTGGCCTGAAGTCCCAAGGCACTACTGGAAGCCACATGGCAGAGCTGTCAAAGAAGCCTACCTGGTAGCCCACCCAATCCCTGGAGCCTCTGGCCTGGAGGGCACTGAGTGGTCAGATGAGCTGGATATCCTACCTGGGAGGGGCAGCCACAGTGGCCAAACCACATAAATACGGGGGCAGGGTTTCTTCTTTCTCTTCTCTGGCCATCACCATGTGAAGGATTCCAGCAGTAATATTTCTCTTATTCTAATCTCTTTCTTTACTCCATATCTCTTCTCTTTTCTCCTGTTTCTTCTCTTAATCTCCTTACTTTCTTTACTGTTTTATTTATTCTGTCCTTAAAATAGAATCAAGACAAAAAGAAAAAAAAAAAGAGAAAATTTTCCTGCACTTTAAACTCCTGCACTGTGGACTTCTGCCTATTCTAAAATGATGTCATAACTCTTCTGTCTCTTTTAGAGCTTGGCATACATGTTCACATTTGTATTAGCATTCCCTGCTGCAGTTGTAGAACCCCAAATTTCACTATAAAATCATAGAAAAACATAGAGAGATTACTTCTTTTTGACAGAAACAGTTCTTGCTTCCTGTCTGTATTTTTGGTGTTCGTTCTGGATTATAGGATATTATTAAAAAATAGAATGACAAATCTTTGGGACGTATGCATATCTTTTAAAGCATGATAAGTCATAAACAAATCTTTTAAAGAAATTAAAGGCATAAGGTATTTTGGAATTCAAAATATTCTTGTAATTGGATCAAGAGTTTAGGATATCATAGTATTGTAACTGTTATTCAATATTTTTAAAATATGTTGGCATTGATACTCTACAATGATGATTTAGCCTGAATATTTAATACTTATCCTTCTTTCACATCCTAAATTTCACAGGCCTTTAAGTTAACTGTTAAGTAATAGGCAGGGTTACTTAACTTCCAAATCACTCTTGTGTCAAAGAAATACTTTTTTTTTTTGGTGGTCATGGTATTCTGTGGTTGTTTTCCTTTGTTTCATTTTATTTTGTTTCTAAAATTGAAGTGTTAATGATTCCCTGTGGAACAAAACATCCCATTGAAAACTGTCAGTTTGGGTGGTGTGTGGGGTTTTTTTAGGGTTTTGATCAATATCCAGTTCCTTCTGTGTATGATTATGATTAAAAATACAATTTAATATTTAGAATTATGATTGACCCTATTCGGCAGTTTATGTTGCTGTTCATTTTGTTTGTTTTTTTTTTTTCCCAGAGATAGAAATACTAAACACATTTCTTGAAACAACCAAAAAGTCAAGAAAAAACAAATTAGTGCCATTGTCATATACCTCTTTCTATAACCATGAGACAAAATATCCTACAACGGCAACTGAAAACCTCAGTCCTTAAGTATACAAGCATAAGATTTCTTTGCTTATAATATATAAATATTAAAATTGTTACATATAAATACATAAATACAGAAAATATATACTTATAATATTGTAATATGTTTTTATATTTATACAAACAATATAATTCCTTGTAATATATAAAGATATAATCACAAAAAAATGAAGCACTGGCATAAGTCTGCAGCATGATTTGAGTCCTGGGATAAATTTTTGCTAATATGGAGTTAGAAAGTGAAAACAAACTCCTCTATCTGATACTGTCTTT
Organism: Lophotriccus pileatus; assembly: GCA_035583135.1. NCBI lineage: Eukaryota > Metazoa > Chordata > Aves > Passeriformes > Tyrannidae > Lophotriccus > Lophotriccus pileatus. Next base: position 52,283,426 of record JAWWES010000133.1, on the reverse strand, counting down.
ATCTGAGAGGAGAAAATAAGTAAGCTCTAAATGGAAACCTCTTGGTTTTGACATTGTTAATGGATGTATCAGCAAAGCTGCAGGCCTGTGACAACAAACTGATGACACCACTGACAGAGAAGAATCCATTTACTAGAAAACTGACATTTGTTAAAAGGACTGGAAGAGACAACAGAACAGCAGATGGAGGACAACATCGTGTCATTAACTAAGTTTTGACTGGAGCAAATGCTGTCATTGAGAGCTAATGCTTTTCTACTCATATTATCAAAAAAATGCTAAAAAATTTCATATGTAAATAAGAAACAAGGATGTTAATTCTGGTTGTTTGTTCTCCTTAAAAGTTGTCAGACCAAGGTGACCCAGATACCTGTTAATACTAGAACCTGAATTTATGATCAGGGTTATAAATTACCACATATCCCACCATGATATTGTAGGTTAACTTCAAACAATGGTTGTTTGCAATCATATATGGAATAGAATAGACTCTTGAAGAAGGTATCTTTTTAAAATGCAGAGGAGATGAAGCTACAGTGGACCCTTAAAAACATGAAGGGAAACACATAGAAAATTATTACTCTAAAAGGTTTTTCCTTTTAATTATGGATCAAATATTGGGATTGATAGATCATATATTCACATGTAATATCAGTTCAGTTGCCACAGAAAAATCCCTCTGGTTTCACTGTTGGAAAGTCCAAGAATCACCCATATATGACTAGTGAAGAAAATAGCATGAAATGAAGTCAGACAGGAAGAAAAAAAAAAGAGAATACTTAAGTAAAGCAATCCTGCTTTGTTCTGCATATCTGACCTGTAAATATAGGAATAATATAGTGAGTCATAAGACAAATTCCACTTAATCTCCTCTATTTATGCTTAAATTCAGCTGCTTTTTGGAGAATCATTTCTGAAAACAGAAGTAATCCTTTTCAAATATAATTGTGATAATAGTTTCAAAAAATGGAAGACACTGAAACAAGTGACAAATGCTCACAAAGAGAATGTCACATCCAATTGCCAGCTGGGAAAAGGTTTCTGCATTTTGTATCTATATAGTGATTGTAAAAGTAATTTTAAAATATTACCTACAAGTCTAATAAACATCATGAAAGGAAAACACAGGAAATTTCAAGGTTAGTCTTTCAAGCACTGCCAAAGAAGACCTGAGGAATGAATATATATTTCTTTAAAGCAAACCATGGTTTAATACGATTTGACCAGTTCCCTGGTTTTATGAGAGGAATAAAATATCACTTCCTCAAGATGTACCTATGGTCTTTGGATAGGAAATTTCAATTGTCTTACAATAATATTACAAGCCTTTGCTTTCAAAGAGCTAAATTTTAAAAACATAGCAAAAAATCTCCCTTAATATACTGGAAGCAAATTATCAATGCTGCAAGATCAAGTATTCTGAAGTTAGGAAATATTGAAGTTAGCAAAATATCACCACTTGTTGGTGAACAATATGATACAGAATTCAGCTTCATGATTATTTATTTTTTTTCTATAGATCTTCTGCCTGTTGAATAGAATTAATTGTGATTAACTAAAAAAAATTAGTAGTGTTTGACTACCTACTTTTTCTTTCCAGTTCAATCTCTGGCTCCAGATCTTATTTACTGTTTCTCTTAAAACAACCCCCAAAGTTAGATAGACTTTCTTTAGCATTTAACATCACTTCTGTTCCTAATTGACTCGAAACATTAATGAATATTCACAATGGCCACAGAATGGAAGAGAATAATATTACCTGTTTTACAGAGATCTATTTACAGACAGATAAGTGTCTAAAGTGTATCTACGTGTCTTGAGTACTGAGTTTGGAATATGCAGAACCTGATTTCTCAGTGTACCTAATATAATGAAGCATGTCATATGTTAAAAGCGTCTCCCATTGAGCAATCCTGCAGCAGCGAGTGCTTAGTACAGCTGTAAATGACTCATTCACAATCTGAGATCAGATACCCAGAAAAACATAATAACAGGTAACTGATGGTTAAGAAACATTCTGATGTTTAGCATGGCAATTCTGAAAAGAACCGGTGATAGAAATCAGCTAATGAAAACAATTTTTCTTTGTTTTAACTCTGAGGGACTTTTAAATATTTTTGTTTGCTTGTTTTGTTTTATTTAGCATCTTTTGTTTGGGAAGCCTTCTGTCTGAAACATATGATCTGTAGACAAAAAATTCTTTTCCATAAACACTAATTTATCACCAAGAAACTTCTATTCCAGGCTTTCAAACATAACATTTTGGTGTATGATAATAATACACCATCAAATAAAAATCATAAAAGATACCGAATTAGTTACTAAATTAGAAGTTGAGCATGCAGATTTATTGTCCATTTAATATACCTGGAGTGAACGTGTCTGTATCTATGTGTGTAACATGAGTTAAACCCTCTGCAGTTTTAGTTAAAGGAAAAAATTATCAGAATGCTGGGGTTTTTTCCTCACTCTAAAATACAGAAAAGTAATGTAAGTTTGCCTAGGAATTTTAGTAATAATGGCTGTTAGAAGAGAAGTGGTGAAATCCAGGAATCTTGTGTTCCACTACAGGCTATGGAAAGCAGTATACAAGCAATTTCATGCACTAACATGGTAATTTATTCCTTATAAAAGTCTTGTCATTGGTCCTTACTTCTGTGTTTCCACCTTACAGACACTGTACTCTTTCGCAACCACATTTAATTTAACTCTTTTTACTTCCTTCTTTAGTATTCTGTAGACTTCTTTTTGGGTGCATTTCTTTTGAACTGGCTATTGCCCTGTTTTGCTGAATCAAAGACGTCACCATTTTTTTTGTACTATCTCACTCAAATAAGAGTAGCGCAAAAGGACCTTTAAAACAAGTTTTGTGAGTTATTTTAATTTCTAATTTTTATATCAGTTTAACTGAAAAATTCTGGCTTTCAGTTAAATGAAAAATTAATTGCCTGTGAACATCTTAGACCATTTCATGGAATCATCAAGGTCGGAAGAGACGTCCCAGATCATCTAGTCCAACCATCAACTTGGTACCACCATAATCACGCCTAATGACTGTTACATTCCAGATGTTAAGCTGTAAGATGCTCAGAGCAGTTACATTTAATTTAAGACTCTTTAAGCCTTTTGATTCATTATAACCTCAAATTTGTGTCTGGAGAGAGAGCCATACACTCTTCTCTAAGAGAAATTTTTTTAATTTAGTGAGAAAAATGGGACATTTTGGCAAAAGGTTTTACATATAACATGTAACATACAACTGAAGAAAAGCATTTTACTTAAACACTCAGCACAAAAACCCATTACACCCACTACAAATAATCAATATACCAGCTTTAGTAAAACACAATTCATTGGTTTTAAGTTACCCAAAAGTTAAGGAAAAGAGTAAAAGAAGAAAACAGATTAAAAGAATAAAGAAAGAGAGAAGGAGACAGCGGAAAGGAAAAATGGTTACTGACAAGATTCGATGATTCACATGGTGCAGGCAGCAGGAGAAAAGAGAGGTCACGTGGAATCTCGTGTATTTATAGAGTTCAGTTTTCCCTCCCAGGCAGGATATCCAGTCAGTGCCTTCCAGCCCAGAGTGAGTTGTGCTGTAGCCAGTGCCAGGCTGCAGGAGTGTGGTGTGGGTGGGCTGCCAGGCAGGTCTGCCTTGACTGACAGCCCAGCTACAGACCTTTAGGTCTGCCGTGTGCTCTGTGTGTGTGCAGCCCTGTTGGCCACAGGCCTTCAGGCTCTGCCCTGTGCTCTCAGGGACCCACCCTCTCAGCTGCAGGACAGGTGTTCTCAGCAGGCCTTATGTGACAGGGCAGGCCTTACCATGTACCTGCAGGTCTAGGCCCAGTCCTTCCCCCCACACACACACTCATCATGAGTTGGTTCCAATCCATATCAATGATTCAATGAGATTCAGATCCAGGAGCTCACAATGACTCATCAGAGCACTTCCAGAGGTGGTGACTCCACTACATCCCTGAACAACCTATTCCGAAGTCTAACCATTCTTTCAGTGAAAAACTTTTTCTAATATCCAATCTGAACCTCCTCTGTGCCTTTTTAAGGCTATTTTCTCTTGTCCTTTCACTTGACACATGACAGAAGCTACTAGAGTCTCCTTGAGAGAGCAATGAACCTTCTCTTCTCCAAACTAAACACCCCCAGCTCTTCCAGCTACTTCTCATAAGATTTGCATGGCAGCCCCTTCTCCAGCTTTCTTGCCCTTTTCTGAACACTCTCCAGCACCTCAGTGTCTTTTTTGAAGTGAGTGACCCAAAACACAGGATTCGAGGTACAGCCTCACCAGTTCTGAGTACGAGGAGATGATTACTTCCTGCTGCTCACACTATCTTTGATACAAGCCAAGATGCCATGGGCCGCCTTGGCCACCGGGGCACCAGGGCTGGCTCATGTTCAGCCAGTAGGCAAACAGCACTCCCAAGTCCCTTTCTGCTGAGCAGCTCTCATGCCACTCTTCCCCAGGCCTGTAGCACTGTGCTGTGGGGGGTTATTGCAACTCAAGTACAGGACATTTCACCTTGTTGAACCTCATGCAGTTGTCCTCAGCCCATCGACCTAGCCTGTCCAGATCCCTCTGCATAGCCTTCTTACCCACAAGAAGATAAAGGCTCCTACCTTACTTGTCCTCTGCAAAATTACTGAGGGTGAACTCAATCCCCTTGTCGAAATCATTCATTAGTATATTAAAAAGGTGGATTGACCCAATACTGAGCCCTGGGGAACACCACTCACGATCAGCCACCAACTGGATTTTGCTCCATTCACCACCAGTCTCTGGGTCTGGACATCCAGAATGTTTTTTACCCAGCGACAAGTACCTTCAAACCATATGCAGCCAGTTTGTTCAGGGTAATGCTGTGGGAGAGAGTGACAAATGCTTTACTGAAGACAACATCCTTTTTCTCATCCGTGAAGAGGTCACTTTTTCATAGAAGGGGATCATTTGGATTTGCTCACTCTTTTGCAGTATCAGTTACAAAAAAAACCCCGAACAGTCCCAGCTCTCAGAGAATTTCTCATGCCCTTAATTGTTACTTCTAGATTGGCTACCTTGGCAGTCCTGGTACACATTTCAAAATTTTGAAGGCACTAGTTCTAAGGCAGTGTGGAACCCATGAAATCCATGAAAATCCATGAATTAGATACACAGATCTTAGGCAGTTTACTAGGAGCACAAAATTTCATTTAAATAGGCATTTTTCATTCATGCTTTTTTGTTGGAAAAAATCTAGTAAGTGCTCCAGAGAATCAGAAGATGTTACCTCAGGTTGGACACTGTACTGAGGCAGCTATATGGTTTGTATATTTACATTCAAGTCACTAGGATTATGAGGGTGGTTAGACCCTGGAACAGTGTGCCCAGATAAACTGTGGAAGCACCATCCTTGGAAAAATTAAAGGCCATGTTGGATGGAGCTTTGAGAAACCTGGTCTACTGAAAGATGTCCCTGCCCATGGCAGGGGGATTGAAACTAGATGCTTTTTAAGGTCCCTTTGAACCCAACCCAAACCATGATATGATATGATTCTAAGCTAAGACAACTGAGACATGTCTTAGTAAAGATCTCTATAATTATGGTGTTGATGATATAATGTAGCTTGACTATAAATTCAGTCATACCTCTGCAGATAATTCCTGTTTCTGTTAATGAAAGTTATTTTTTACCAAGTTTTTATGGGGTACATATGACCAGATTTGATGAATAAAACATATGCTTGAACACAAATGTATGCTTACAGAATTAGCAAAATAATTCTTGACATCTCAACAAATTATTTGATAGCTAGTTATACCAAGTAACAGATACTCAAGGTAGATACTGCTCTTAATTTGAGAGCTTTTCTTTTCCTGTAGACATTTTCTTCCCATTCCAAGGTCCACTTCTGAACATGAATTTTTGTCTTTCAATTCCAATAACACTTAGAAATTTTGAAGATCTCTGTGGAAATCAAAATGCCTGAATGCATATGGTAATCTTTAAAATTGCCTAACACTTTTTTTATTTCTCCCTATATTGTACCCTAATTACAAGCAGCAACATTTAGTTTGGGTTGGTTTTCTTTTTTTTTACTACTGATTAGGGCCTCTCAGTATCAGACACCCTCCTAGTGTAGTGAATTAATATCACTCTATATGGTACCATCCTATGTGACAGTACTATAAGGTCCAATTACTTTTGAAAATTAACTTTTCTGTAAAGAATTATGTTATTACAATACCACACAGTACAATTAGTGTTCACTCTTTTTTTTCATCAAGCCCTTTTCAGAAATGTATGATTGAGCTTAACAATCTACTACATGATGAAATTAGACTGATCTTAGAAAGTTAGAAATGTATTAAAACACTTAAATGTGTGTGTAATTTTGCAGCACCCTCTGTGTTTATTCAAGATATCCTTTTTATATCTAAATCACAACTATCATATAATTTTCATACATTAGCAACAGAAATAAAAAAATCTAAAAAATATGCAGACATTCATTTTATTTGTATTTTCACAGTCTAATAATACTTGAAATACAGAATTTCAAAATATCTGTATCCTGGAAGGATCCCAATATTGAATAAGAGATCTTGATTATGTTTTGGTTTAAAATGTTAAAATTAAGATCTTTGCAGTAATCAGAAAAATTGATTAAATGTTCATACACAAAACAAGAATATTTCTGTTACAATGTTTCTGCAACTTGCATACTCAGTGAGTAGAATATCTTTTAGAATTTTACCTGGGGACAGAAAAGTGATTTTTCAGTTTTCTTATGTACACTTTGGAGAGCAATTTAGCTGTTTCAATCAGTTAATTCATTTAAAAACAACAACAACAAATTTCTCCAGAACTTAAAAAACCTCCAAAAGTAAAATGCTAACAAACAAATTCTTTTAAGTCTCAGGAGCCATTAGTAGTCATATGCCTGTCAGCATTCAGGAAATATTCAGAATTTAGATCAGACATTATTATATAAAACAATGAAAACATGATTAAATGTTGATTAAAAGAGAATACAATCAGGATTAAATTTGTTGTTTTGTCTCTTGGAAATCCCGTGCGGAATTCAGTACTAGTTCCCTTGAGAAAGGCAAAATAAGATATGGTTCTTTATAGTTAAACCATGCATTTTTGTGAATTTTTACATGTAAATATAATGATAGCTTAACAAAAATACAGTTGTTACATGCCTGAAAAAAAAGTCCTGAAGCTTACATTTCCTTTGGGGAATAATTTTTATGGATTTCATTCATCCAGGGAAATATTAATCTTTGAATCAAGGTCCTGTGAGAACTTATTAAGATTTCTATTAAGTGTTAAAATTTTCCCAAAAGAGTGAAGGAGAGTTCTCTTTAGAAATCTGATTTCTGCCAGATACCTTCAGTGATTCTTTTTATGTACTGTAAATTTCCTCACTTCTTTCATATTATTTAAGTAACACTTTGGTCTATTTATAAAATCACAGAGATTTGAAATTAAAACTCTTCCTGAGTCTACAATTTATTTTCCTGGGCAGACAGAGTGAATCTCTGCATTCTATATAGACCTGTAAAATAAATTAATAAAACTTATGAACTTGAAGATGACTTGTCATTGCATGAAAAAGTCCTACATAATCAAATAAAAGAACCATATGGGATTTGATCAACAAATTGCCACGTCGGCAGGATATTGATTCTTAAAACTTTTAACAAAAGATAATTTCTCTATCCTTTGAGATAAAAGAAGCGCAAAACTAAAAAAAATAAAACAAACCAAAACACCCAAACTTAAAAACAACAACAACAAAAAAATCCCAAACTATAACTTTGCAAGGATATGGTTTCTTCTTTTTGAAAAATTCTGAAATCATCTAGTGTCTGACAAATCTAGAAAAATACTTTTATAGGAGTTTCCTAGTTGATTAAAGTTCAATCAGTGATAAAAAATCCTGGTACGATGATGGCTATATAAGCAAGCAACTAAGAAGAGGTAAGGGGGGGAGGGGGAGAAACAAGAAAGACAGATATTCCATGCATTTAATTTTTTGTCCTAAAATACACATAATTCTTACAAGCATTTTTCATTCATTTTTTCATGAAACTTATGAACTTTACTAGCTTTTAATTAAAATATAAACATGATAGTTTGAACGACATTGCTTATTAAATTGATTAATGTTTAGCCAGCTTGATAATCACAGACTACATTATTTTGATTCCTTTTATTCAATCAATTACAAAAAATTAAAAAGTCACTTTTGATGATATTTCTTTCATTCTTAAGTAAGATAAAAGAGAAGAATATACTCAAATGGTCATTACAGAGCAATCAGTGCATTGTTAATGACCACACCTTCCTTGGGATGTGAACAAACCTAAAATTATCTTTCACATATTAATTTCTGGGAAGAGCCAAGGTAACAATGTGAGAAGCTGGAAAGGATCACAGTGTGATTAGAAGTACTAAATGCAAATTCAATATTTAGTCAAAACTTCACAATACCTTTTTTCTTGGTTTATGACATCTGATTGTTTTATTTGAAATAATAATAATAACAATAATAATAACAATAATAATGTCATATAGAATGGTTTTATCCTTTAGTGTTCCACTTTGATTCTGGAGAATAATGTTATGAATTTGGTTTAATCTACCTTGAAAAATCTCATGTATTTGCTGAGATCCTTTAACACCTGACAGAATCTTTTCTGGCTCTATAAAATCCCTATGCTTCAACCCCTGTTCCATTTTCTGAGGAACAGAAGATTCCTAGACGTAATGAATTTCTAGTACACCACCTTCTTCCTCTGTAAGAATAATTTCATAATTCCTGAGATTCAAACAATGTTCTTATCCTTTATTTCTGTGGCAGAAAAAGAATTCCTGCTCCTGTACTATTACCTGTTTTGACATTAACACTAGGGTAATTTGGATTTTACCTCTATTCTCTACATAAAATACAAAACAATCTCTCTGCTGCTTTGAATCAGAGATCATAATCAGATGAAGCAGATCTCATTACATAATGAACATAAGCACTCAGTATTGAGATTAAAGTTTATCCAAACTTTCCAGTTTGGTTTACACACAACTGACACCCGCAGCTGTAAATGTTTTTTTGTTAAAGAAAATATTCTTAAGCATTTATACTACAAGCAAGTATAACTAGCTAACCAATTACCTGATATAAAATTCCCTCCATTCCTTTTTTTCCAATAAAACATTTTGACCACATCCGTCAGCTCAGCGGTTGCATGTGGCCTCATGTCATGCCAGTTTCCTCTCTTTCTATTCCAGTAAAATGCCTGTGGCATCTTCCAAAGGAGATGAAAATGCATAATATTCAGCCTGAATTAAAAATGTATTCACCAGTCTTAGTAATTTGTAAAATCTAATTGTGAAAATCCAAAGGTTTATGCAATTTGGAGCAAGGAATTTGGTAATACTCATTTTTCTCACAATAACTGTTCAAAATTCTATATTTAGTATCTTACAACCCTCCTTCATAACTTTAATAATTTCCCCAAACAATCCTATCTATGCCAAATGAAATGTCTTCTATGATAAAATTTATTACTTGTTTGCATTATCTTTAGAATTTAAAAATTCTCAAATTTTAATTACTTCATTTTTTAAAATTATTTTTATGTGCTTACCTAATATAGTCTATTATTTTTGTAATAACTTGCTCATTATTCGGAAAGTCAAACTACAAGATCTCATTTCCTAGCTCCTACAAACAAATGGAGTGATCTTTTTATGGGCAGAACTAAATATTTTATATTACTCATTATCACAGTATACACAATCTAGACAAAAGCTTAACCTCCTCCTTTTCAGAAGTCTTCACTTATGAAAAATGAGTAAAAGCAGTAAAACAAGGAAACTAGAAGTAGTATAAACTGTTAATTCTGTTCTATTATATGCCTAGTAATTTTCTGTATGTAATCCATTATATTAAAAACTAAATTATTTTTTGTTGTGCAAAGCATAATACAATATTTATCCAGAAGAAAATCTTAAGATATTTGATTGCTTTTCTTTGTTTGCCTGGTTTGTTTTTTGGTTTTGTTTTGTTGATGCTGCATGAAAGATAATGCTGATTTAATATCTTAACAGATCTTTTTCCCTAGTAAAATTGACTAGTCTTAACATGTAAGGATTTTGTCATCATGTAATTTCTATCACTCACTAACCTTCACTCAGGAAATGTACAAGTTTCATGAGGGTTTCTGAAATTCTTAATAAAATGAAAGTAAATATTTATTTATTTGAATTATATGCATGTATTGAGGGCTTTGAAGAAATAAAAATATTTTCAAAGGCATCACATATATATTTTTACCCAAAGGAAAAACATAAAGTTCAGATATTATCTTAAAAATTAAATATCTTATTTCTTGAGACTATTTTATTTCAAAGTAGTGAAAACAAAAAATAAGATAATAAAAATCTTTTTAAAAAATAAAATTCCTCTTCCTTGTATTTTTCATTCAACTGTCAGTCAGGAGAAATCATAGAATCTTAGAATGGTTTGGGTTGGAAGAAACCTGAAAGATTATCTAGTTCTAACCCCTCTTCCATGTGCAGAGACACCTTCCATCAGACCAGGTTTCTCAAAGGCCCATCCAACTGGCCTTGAACATCTCCAGGGATGGGGCATCCACAGCTTCTCTGGACAACCTGCTCCAATGCCTCATCACTCCCAAAAGTGAAGAATTTCTTCCTAATATGTCATCTGAACATCTTTCACTTTAAAACCATTACTCCTTGTCCTACCACAATCTGCCCTGATAAATAGTCCCTCCCATCTTCCCTGTAGGCCCCCTTCAGATACTGGAAGGCTGAGCTAAGGTCTCCCCACAGCCATCTCTTCTCCAGCCTAAACAACTCCGACTCTCTTGGCCTGACATTGTCATTAGCCTCGTTTTACTATAAAATTGCTTTTCCGTCCCCAAACACTATTTTTTTTCCAGATTTGCCATGTAGCATTTGAAGAAACAGATCTCATATGACCATTATAACTGCAGCCATATATACCTTCTTCTGAATTTGGAAAGAGCTGTATTACAGGAGCCAATAAACTGATTCTTCACCACTAAGAAATATTTTAGCTCTTCATAATCCCTCCCAAAAAGCTGCAGCACAGAAGAAAATTAGAATTCAAGTCCTTAAATTTTTTACTAGTGTATGTTTAGGAATAATTTCTAATGTTAATGTGTTCTTTGTACTGCAAGAATTTCCAGTAACCAATGAATTGCAGAAAAATTCTGTACTAAAAAAGACATGTAGAATATACAAGTGGAAATTTAAGTGTTAAAAATTTTTTGTAGTGCCTCGATTATGGATGCATTTGGAATACTACTACACTTCACCGGGTTGCCAACATAAGCCTGCTAAGATTCTATTATCGTTTGCCTTTTTTCCATTAGATTTTTCTGACATTCAAATTCTGCCTTTTAATTTTCCATTTTTGTTTTCTAATATATTCATTTTTAAATACTTTCAAGTGTATTAAAAGATTAGAAAGAGAGAAATATATTTTATTAGCTACTTAAAAAAATCAGTTGAATTCTTAATTGCTTGTGTTGTAAGGACAGGAAATTTATAGTATATTTTGGTTTTTTTCTTGTCATCCTGCTATATGTGATTATCCTGTATGCTAATTCCTGTATTAGAATTTTTTTTTTTTATTTATAGGTAGAAGAGTCTGAGGTAAAGTTAGGAGAAAAAAGCTTGAGAAATTTCACCTTGTTTATAACAAATTTTACAATATAAAAAACCCTTTCAAAAATAAAGTTACAAGAAAAAGAAATGTAAAATTTTGGCTGTTAAATAAACATAATGCAATTTCCCCACCCCCACCCCCCCGAAATAATCAAAAAGGCAAAAAGGTGAATTCTGGTGCCTCTTCTGGTCTTTTCTTCTGTTCCATTTCAGAATATAGATGACCACACACAATAGTTTTATTCTGGCTGAAAATGTAAATGCCTATATTCCATTCAGCAAAATGATATCTCTTTCTTCTTCAAACACCTAAAAGTTGTATTCTGTATAGAAAACAAAAATAAGAAGCACTAATTTAAGTAAGACTTCATTGTTGAAGCACAACTGAAGTACAATTGAAGTAGATTGAATATTCTAAGCAGAGAGGGCTCTTAACCTTTTTTTAACCTTAACTTTCCCCAGTTTTTGTGTTTGCTTTTAAGTTGGTTTTCCATACTATAAACCTTGCACATCTGAGAATAAAGCTCTAATACTAGTAACTTAAAAAAAAGAAATTAAACCAAACCAAAAGCATACATTAAAATAATACTTATAAATTCCTTTCTTCATTCTGATCCTTTAGCATACTGTATCAGACATTATATATTGCCTGAGATTTTCAAGTGTTTCTGCTTTTGAGAGACAACATCCATTTTCTTAATATCAAAGAATAAAGAAAAGCTTTTCCCATTTCTGAAAATAATTTATAATATCAGGAAGAACAACAAAGACAGAAGTGAAAAAAGGGTCCCTTATTTTTCAACCCTTATTTACTTTCCAGAATTTTTACTATATTCCCATTTAGCATTGCTATTTCAACTCAATCCTATACTTCATCCTTAAAATATTATACTAAGTTTTAATTGTTTTATGGATGCATATGATCCATATGCTATTCTTAAGGCTAATTTTTGGGCCACAGAGAAAATCTTTCAATGTCCTAATGAGTATTACAGTCTGCCTTACAAGCCAGTACAAATTCATACAGAATATCATCTGAGTGGCCCAAAGACCAAATGGTTGCAAAAAAAATCTCTATTTTCTAATCTCATAGAATTTGTCCCTCTAAATCAAGATTGAGTAATAATGCTGGAGACACAGAATTTTACATAGTTTTGTTTTCATCTGTTAAATGAGGTGTTTCATAATAGCTGTAGAAATATTTAGTATGATTATATTAATATGTTAATATTATATTATATATCATATTAGTATGAACGTTTTTGAGGCCCACCTTCCCTCTAAGATAATAATGTAAAGGAAAAAAAAAGAAAAAGAACTTACTGCATACTGTAATGATTATTAGTTAATTAGCACAGAAAAGCAATCGATTCACTGTTTGAGTTCAGTATTGACAAACAGGGCAAAAGGGAGACACAGCTGAGCTTAAATTTCATAGCACTTTATGAAAAGCTACATTTCATCACCATTCCCCTTGAGAAATATTCCTGCCTTGAGAGCAATTCCTATGGATTTGTTTAACTATCAGCTCAGCGTGGACTAAAGAAAACAGAGTTCCCCCCAAAAGAATATTGTATGACAAGAATCTGGTATCAACAGTGAGAAATGTCTATGCTATCAGCTATGCTTTCATTTGTGTTTTTTTTTTTTTAACTTCCAGTTAAAACTATACAAATCACAAATACCCTAAGGCCTGTCTGATACAAAAATGCTGCTCTAGAATACTTAAATAGCTCTCTGAAAATTGGTTCTTGTGGCTTAATGGCAGCACTCTGAGTGTTTAGTTTCATTTTGGTTGGAAAGACTCCTTGGGAAAGTAACAAGCTACTGAATTCACACACAGATCCTAAAGACAAAGAAAATGTACAAAGGAAAAAAGGAAAGAAAAAAAATTTTTTATTCTACTGTTTATATGAAATGTATAACTACATTTAAAAGCATGATTCTTTCATTTGTCACCCAAAATATGCTGCTTCATATCCAATTCTATCAAAAGAATGATTCTTGGATTTGATCTTTTTGAAGACTTAAAAGAGGATGACTATGATGAATTAAGACATGACTTACACCTGATATCAGTCTAAACATTTAAGCCAGCAGACTTAAATGGCTTCACAGCAAGTGGTAATTCTGGACTCAGGCTTTCCTGTGTCCTGGGGATGTTTCACAAATAATTTCGTAATGTCATTGCTCTCCTTAAGTGTTCAGAAAAATTAGTATTCGGAATTCAGTGTCAAGAATAAAGTAGTTCCACTTTAGATTACTGCATGGAATGTCTCAGAGGAATGCTTCTGACTATTTAGCTATCTATCTATCTATCTATCTATCTATCTATCTATCTATCTAT
>JAWWES010000133.1:52255491-52269259 GCA_035583135.1 Lophotriccus pileatus | reverse complement strand
GAATGTCTCAGAGGAATGCTTCTGACTATTTAGCTATCTATCTATCTATCTATCTATCTATCTATCTATCTATCTATTTATCCATCCATCTATCTATCTATCATCTATCCTTCTGTCATCCATCGTTTTGAAATAAAATTGAATGCATACATATACATATATATATATATGTGCATGCTGTTTATAGACATCCCATTAGTGTCAAAAAGGGCCTTTTGATATGAATCAGAAAACTCATTCATATAGGTGGCTTCAAAATTTTACTTAGGATATCTTAATAAGTGTTTTGAATCTAAAGTGAAGTAATACGGCCTCTTATGAATTCATAGGGAAATATGTAGATGATATTTTAAGGTTATGTTATAAATACATAAAAATGTAAAAGCTCCAGAATCAATATATGCACAGGAGGACATCCAGTATTACGAGTACTTTTGGAATTCTGTCCCAAGAGTGTCTAAATGGAAAAAAATCATAATTTTTGTGTAGAGTTTTTATCTGTGTAACCTAGTTAAATTATTTCTATTACTATTTTATCTTCTGAGGAAATAAGGAGGAAAAGGAGGAGTTACCATTTTTAGTCAATGGACTGAGCTATATAGGAATAATGATTAGATTAGTGGTGAGAGCACGTAACAGGGAGGGTGAGACCTTGGAGCCTTCAAAATTTTGCCCCAAATATTGTACTGATATTTTATGTAAGTTGTGATGTCAAGCTATATAGAAAAGCTCTGTAAAGCTTGCTTGTGACTACTGAGTGTGAGTACCTTTGGATAAATATCAACCCAAAAATTCCAAATGGACTAAGGTCTTTTACAGTAACTTTCAGCAGAAAATAAGACTTCATACATTTCAAAATTATTTATTTTAGGATGAGCAGGGATATAAAATTTTCTCTAGGTTAGACTGCTTTCAAGACCTGTCTAATTTTTAACTGCTCAGCAGTATGTCCCTGTACTACTCTGTGTTTTGTGCTTACTAGATCCTTTATAGCAGTAGTACTCCTAGAACTATTTATCCATATTCCCATCCCAGAATATAATTAGGAATTTTTTAAAGAAAAAATCCAAAACAGCAGGTGTGATCAGTCCAGTAGTTCTTCGAATCAAAGGCAATGCTGTTCAGAAACAATATATTTATGTAGCAGAAATATACTCCTTTATGCTAGAGAAACTGTCATACATAGTTTCTTCATATTCTGCATAAAATTACAGAAAAGGTTAATAAACAATAATTTTGTTCCCTGAGCACCTTTTCAAAAATTTTAGTTTTCAAATTATTTTCATAAAAGCTACAAAGAAAAAGCATTCAAATACACAATATTGTATAATATACCTGAGTAGAGGGAAGTAGAACAGAAGACATAAAAATTGAGTACCATACGATTGCTCAATATATGCAACAGATAAAACTGTTCTAATTACCACACATATTTTTCTTCAATGAAACTACAGAAGTGTTTGGTTGAGAGTATAAATTTGTGTCTTTAATACCCTTTCCCTAGAGAGTTATCAGAGGTTGTTCTCTTGCTGGAGTACTATTCCCTTGTCTTGAGCTCTGAAAGTCATGATTAGAGTGCAAAACTGATTTTTGCCTGCTTCTGAGTAGATGCACATTGTTGGAGGAGTTGCTCTCTGCTGGTTCACCAGTGTCCACCTCAGCACTTTCAGCCTTCAGGGCAAGCTTTTGGTCTTAATCGTAAATTGAATACATGAGGAATAATAATTAAGGAGCAAACTGTAATTATGAGTAACATCCAAAGGGAGCAAAACTAACATTGCATGTAACCCTTAGGTTTCCTATTAGTGCATTTAGGATTAACTATAAACAGTCTTCTTAAACTCAATTAAATACTTCATTAAATGGATTTTTCTTACTAGAACAGGATAAGAGGCTTGACTTTTAGAACTATACTGTTTGTAGAGGTTTTCTTTCTCCTAACTATTACTGTGTATGAATTTCCTATTCCTGGGAGGCGTTGTTGAATAAGGATAGAGACAAAAAATCCTTAGCACATCTTTAGGGTGCTGTGCTTTTTTGATTTCTTATTATTGTTATTCATCATACACCCAAAAAGTAATTTGTGATGTGCAAATGCTATATGATTATATCTGGCTAAGAAACGGTGGTATCTCCTTGTTGGTGGGGTTCTTAGCAATTAGGATCTTTTTTCTTCACCTACAATTGTCTTTTTTACTAAACTTGGATCACATGTTTGCTGTCACAAAATATAGTGGATATCACTGTAGAAATAACTGGTTTCTTTCTATATTTGATGAGTCGGATTGAGATACGCTCTGGTGTGTTTCCTTATGCTGTGTCCTATCCTGATATTCTCAGCTGTCCCTAATGTGTGACAGAAAAATTAGGTGGAATGAAGCAAAGTGCATTTACTGCAGTACAGGTGTTGTCACCTGTTAATACCTGACAGAAATTCCTGAGGCTGTTTTTGAGGACTACAGGAGTATAAGTGCACATATTCTCACTCTCTCTTGCAGCTGCCATGCAGTGGTTTTACCCTTTCTTATATATGTTATCACAGAGGCACCACAGCATCTCTGATGGGCTTAGTTTTGTCTAGTAACAGGTCCAGCTTGGAACCATATTGAAATGGCTCTCTCCAAAATGGTAGCAGCTTCTGCTTTCCTTTCCCAGAGGCCATCCCTTCAAAGCCCCTTCTCTCTCTGCTGCCAGAACTTTGCCATACAAAGGCAATATAGAATACTAACATTTTTTGTTCTTTATATTTAATATCTCTTTCATTTCTGCCTATAAATAGATCTGAGAGTAATAGGGTGTGGCATTTTTATCTAGAGGGCTTAGAATAGCATTTTGGGAAAATGTCAAAATGTTATTTAGGCATCTGCATTTTTAGTATTTATTCAAATAAGCTAAAGTTAGAAGTCATTGAAATCTTGTTCTTAACCTAACTTGAAATCCAAACCTACAATGTACTACTATCATATTTAAGTTGAGTAAAATTGTAGGTTATATTTAGCTCAAGAAATCAGAGTAGATGGTCTTGAAAGTACATCTTGGTTTTAACCTCTATATTTATAAGCTTGCCCTTTCATTGCATCTCATTTGATAATGCAATGATGACATAATAGTACTTAAACCTCATGTTCATTAGAATTTCCCTTTCACAAAGAATTTAAAAAATCCGAAATAAAAATTCAAAAATTAATCAGATAAAACTTAACTGCTTCTTGTTACTGTTCAACAAAGAAGTTTCCTAGTAATTTTCAGAGGTCCTGACTTTTTCCCAGTAGTTTATTTTAAATAATTTTACACATAGGCAATCTCTTAGTTTATACACTCTAAAAATAGCTTTCTTATATATATATATATTTTTTTTTTTTTTTTTGTTAAACATCTTTGCTTATCTCATTCAATTTTCTCCTCCCTGGAATAATCTTTTTTTAAAAACAAAAGTTAATAGTTATTGATATATTAGGTGAACAGGAACTAATGCCCTAGGCTAGAGACATAAAATAAATACATATGAGATGTAGAACTTAATTTCAAATGCCAGGTGCAGCTTGCTTCCTTTTTTTTCCTAGAAATTCTATTGTGTGTGATTCTTATTAGAACTTCATTCAATTCTCTGTACTATGAAATCAATCTCTCTCATGTTCTTACTGAAAAAATAGTATGCTCATTTTTAGTATATTTTAGCACCATTAAATTGATGAGAATATTTTAGAGGTACATACTCTGATTAACCGGGACAAAGCTATTTTAAATGTCTACTTCTTCCACTCTACATTAAAATGTAATGATTGCTATTAAGGCTCATTAGATAATTCCATCATCTATAGCTCATTTAAATGAAAGCATGTAAAATGCACATATAATCCAAGAATCAAGAAAATAATGAGTTTATCTATTTCTGATCTTACTGTATGAATAGCACATAGACTGCTGATAAAACTATGTGGTCTGACTCATCAGAACCTGCTCTACATTCCGAAGTCCATTTTCTCTAGATTCCCATGTGATGTGTCTTGTACTAGAGGTGTAGATTAATAAATGGTCTTACCACAAGAAAGAAATGTTTCAAAGAGCTTTTGAAGTCCTAGGCAATTTATGATTCAGGAGTCATAAACAAAATGAACTTATGTCATTCCTGCATCAGGAAAGTCTATGTCCCCAAACAGCTTTGCGGATAGGATTCTACCATTAATTAAATACAAATATTATCAACTTTTAAATTTCACAGACAACAGAGAGAAAAATCTGAGCATGGAAGAAGGATAATAATGAAGAAAATAATTTTGAATTTCATCTCAAGGCTTCAGAAGGCGGAAAAACATTATAGCCTTTTTTTAAAATTACAGCGGTAATATACAAATTATTTTACATTCTTTCTTCTTGTTCAGAATTTTGAAAGTCACATCCCTCTCATGATTTTTCTGTATTAATTTTTGAATAATTATATGTTTTATATTTTGAGTCAAATACTGTAGGTATCTCAAGGATAGTTTAGTCTGTACCAGTATGAATTACCTCTCTAATTTTAATGAATGTTACTTTCCTCTTGTACATTCTTTTCCCAACAGCTCATTGTAATTCCATCAGACTTAAGAAGTAAGAAAAACTGTATTTTTTTCTTGGCCATTTTCAATTATATTAACAGAGTTAATATAATTTCAACTCGATTTATCTTTTTTTTTCTCTCCTCAAATGTCCTATAAGGTCACAGTATGTTTTAAAAGGCCATTACTTTCCAACTAAGATGTATCTGACTTTCAGTAATACATGAGCTGATTCTTCTGTCAAAAATCTGTAACACACATATATTTTGCAAAGTGCTTTGGTTTCTTTAGCTAAAGGTTAAACAATGTAATTTATTATTATTATTAACAAAAATTTATTCTTTTCACATATGTGCACATATAGGAATATATGCTTTGAAGTGTTGGATGTTGGTCTTTAACTGCCTCTTACTGCAATCAGACCAGAAGGTCATGAAAAGAAGCAAAATGACAAGTACTTGTAGATAAAGTGAAAGCAAAACCAGCTGAAGCAGCCTATTTCAAGGTAAAAAAAATGTTAGTATACTGTCTTATTTGTAATAATAAGACTTTTTTTTTTTTTTTAATAGATACAATTCTAATTTGAAACCAAGACCAATCAGTCACTGTCAGGAGAGTCTTTCCCTTTCTGTTGTTGCAACTGAAAAGATATATATAGAGAGAGATAAAGATATACATATATATATATATACATATACATATATATATAAATATATACATATATACATATATGAATTCATGGTGGGTTGTTTTTAATATATATTTATACACTTACACATCAGAGAGATAGAGATTGCTATTACAGAATGTTTAGAAGAGTGATCAGACAGGTCAGTTTTGTATTTTAAAACTGAACTTTAATGATTACACTCATTGAGCTTGTGCTAATTGCTGGTAGTAATTTCTTGCACAGTATTAACTATCTTCACTACAAATGCAAAAATCTTGGTCTTTAACATTTTTAAACTGGTTGGAAATTTAACACAGAGTGGATCGGATGCAGGGTAGTAGGCTCAGGTGCCTGCAGTGTTCTTGCTAACTCTAAGTGGCCAAGGCGTTGATCCAACTTGAAAGCTCCTAATCAGAGAGATAGGTGGGCTTATTTTATTTCTTCCCCATTTTAATTAGCTTATGCCTGATGTTTGTATGCCTTTGCATCCATTCTCTGCTTCTGATGCTTCTTTTCTTGTTTTTTGTTGTCTTGCTAGTCTCCTCATATACTGGAGGAGCTGTACTGTCTTTTTGCAAACTTATGCTTCCTTTTTCTTGTTCTCAGGAAACTTCGTCCTTCCACTTCCTACATGCAGCTACACCCATCCACATTAACTTCGTTGGTGTTCAGACTGCTCACATAATTATGTAAAACTGTGTCGAATTATGACATCACAGTGTTACAAAATCCTTATAAATTACAGTTAGTTACACTATTTTAGGTTCAAGACTATTAGTCATCATTGGCTTATTTATATTGAGACTGCTTCTGTTATAGTATTATGAAAACATAGAAACATTTTAGTTGCCAATGATCCCTGGAGGTCATCTAGCCCAACTTCCTGCTCAAACTGAGGCTCTCTGAAGATACACCAGGTTACTCAAGGCTTTTCCTAGTGTCAGTCTGTTATATCTCCTTGGGTGGATTTTCCACAGGCCCCCTGAGCAACTTTCTCCAGTACTATACCATCTTTATCTTGCAGTGTTGCTACTCTTGTGTTCTTGGCATTCACTGCCTTTCACCTACAACTGTGCACCTCTGAGAAGTGTGTCCCTTCAATTTAAACCTCCCTTAGGTAGCTGAAGACATCCTTTGTTTGCTCTTTAGGCTGAATGTACCCAAATCTGTCTGACTTTTCATGTATATCATGTGCTTCAGCTTTATGACCACTATGATGATCTTCTGCTGTATTCCCTCCAGTTAGCCAATGATGCTCTTGTATGGAATAGTCTAGCTCTGGACACCATGTTCTAAATTAAATTGCAAAGGTGTCAAGTAGAGTGGAATAATTACTGTCTTTGACCTGCCAGTATGCTTTCCCTTGTGCAGCTTAGCATGTATATTTGTAGGATCTAGTTCATTCCTTTACTTGAATGGCTCACAATTTTATGAGAATTCTTCTTTTTGGTCTAATAGCCAAAGGGAAAGGAGACAGAAAATATGCATAAGTAATATGTTTATGAATAAAAATGAATTCTTGGCAATATTTTTGGAAAAAATGGGACAAACTTACAGACATGTCAGATAGACAGATTTTTATATGAACTATTGTCTAGGCTTTTAGTTAGTTGTTTAGTTGGTTGAAGCAAACACTTCCTCCTGCCCTGACTTTCCCCTTTAACATTGTATCTCTGGTAACACAGCTTAATCACAGTGGGTACAATGTATATGTTTTAATCTGTGAAGTCTGGTAATGGAAGACAACTTGTTGAGTACAGAAACACTTACGTCAGTGTCCCCTGTGCACTAACAGAAGATAACAGATACTGTGATAATGGATATGATATATGAATCAAAATTGGAATAGAATGCATGTATTATTTTCAGAATGTATGTGTTATTATCAAATATACGAGAAAAATACAACAAATACAGGCCTTGAGAGTAAATTCTGCATATTTCTGCCCTTAAAATTCAAACCCATTGATTAATCAATAGCATTTATAATGTTTGTGACATGCCACAATATTTTCTTGTACAGAAATGGCAAAAATAGTTGAAACAACAATGTAGTCATAATAATATATTGTAATTTGGTGACCCCTCATCTAGTTCATCTCTTATACCATCACATTATTCATTGTATAAATCCATGTTCTGTAAAGTGATTTCTTCTAATTGTAGGAGAATACATGCATTTAAGGCAGGAAGATATTTGGATCCTTCTGTCTTCCTTACCCCAGACCACTATGTTTCACACTTCAAACTTTTGTATGTGTTAGCTGTAAATTGAAGTATGTGGAATTTCTCCAAGAAGCGTGAAATCAAGTTTCAGTTTTGCAAGTGAACATTTTTCCCCTTGAGCAGAAAATAAAGTGTAGAGGATGCATGGTCAGCACACCAATAAAATCTTACAATTTTTTGTAAGTTAGGAAGCTAAAACACAAAGACTATACAAAAAATGTGACAGTTCAAGGCCAGATGAGAAATCTGCATTCTGTCATAAAAAGCAAAGCTTCTAGTTCACAAATCCCTTAAGTTGATATTTTTCAGAATTTAGAAATATATGTCATCTTTGTCTGCAAATTATTGAAGAATTGTTAGAGAGCTGTCTGCTCTTGTCAGAAACCATATTTGGAGCTTAGCCTGAGGTTTGGAGGGGAGTAACTCTGATCAACTCAGCAAAAGCTTTATTGGCTAGTTGTAAATATCTCTACCCCAAAACACTTGGGGCATATTTTCCCCTAGTGGTCTAGCTAAAATGAAGTATTTGCTATAAAAAATTGGATTTCTTCCCATCTTGCAATATAAAGATTAAGAATGATCCACCAGGGATAAATATGTATCACACAGGTTACTGCCTGTAATTTCAATTGCAAATAAAAATTTTATTTGTGTTTTTAGCTGGTTAAGTACTTCCATCCATTTTTAACAATAATTTGTTGCAATGGAATTATAATATTGATTTAACCACTGAGCAAACACAATAAAAGAGTCTCTGAGTCTTAGAACTTCTGTCTAAATGAGAAAGAAAAAAGGAGAGCTGCTATCTCCCATTTACAGATAGGGAACTGAAGCACAGGCCAATTGCTTAGTTTGTAAATGCTTTTCATCAGCAATGTATACATAACGCAGTGATGCACAAAGCACAGATACTGCAGCTAGCTCTTAGCAAGATATCTCTAGAACCAGAATTGGTATAGATTTCTTCTGAATTAGATAGTTCTAGAATAAAAAGATTTGAGCAACATTATGCTTTTCTCAGCTGAGAAATAAAGGGCAGAACTTCGCAGTAGAACAGGTTATCCTGCCATGTACACATAGGGACTGGCCACTGCCTGCAGACTTCATGCCTGGTAATCATATTTAGTGAAGTGTAAGTTCCAAAAACTGAACCTCAATCTCAGATATCCGTTTCCATAATGTTAATCCTTATATTGCAATACTTTCTACTCCTACTGTCTTTGGTAACAACAACAAAAAAGAAAACAAAAACCAAAAAACAAACAAAAACACGCCCCAACAAAACAACAAAAAAACCCCAAGAAAATAACTTCTTTCAGGTTCTCATAAGAAAGATTCTGTTTTCAACTTCAGAAGACATTCAAAGCTATGACTTTAACAAACATATACCCATGTACTATTTTTATACCAGATAGCCAAGATGTAACGTATAGCTTTGGCTGTGATATTTTTTAGTTTGAACCCCTCTCTTCTGAGGCAATTTTTTAATGGAAACAATTCTCAGTGAACTGATTTTCTTCATTGCACTTCACTTTGGACTGCAAAAATATGGGTAAGAAATAGAAAAATTCCTGAGTGTGTTTCAGGTACAGAGTGATTAAACACACTACGATTGCTACTTGTCATGGTGAAAATAAACTGATTTTTCCATAAATGAAAGACTGAAGTGAGATCTCCCTCCCATTCTTTCTTAGCTCATGGACTGTGGCAAGGCAACTTAATTTATAGATACAGTATTATAGAATCATAGAATCATCAAGGTTGGAAGAGACCTTTAAGATCATCAAGTCCAGCTGCCAACACAGCACTATCACTGTAACCCCTAAACCACTAAAATGTATCACCCAGCACCAGATCCTAGCACATCTTAAACACTTCCAGGGATGGTGATTCCACCACCTTCCTCAGCAACCCATTCCAAGTGTGTCTGATCACACTTACAGTAAAAAATTTTTTTCTAGTATCTAATCTAAATCTCCCCTGTCTCAGCTCAAGGCCATTTCCTGTAGGCATAGTGGAAGTATGTGAAACTCAAATTTGTTCTAGTTATAACCATAATGTAACTGAGTATCACAGCAGGGCCCATCTATACAGTCATGTATGAATAGGTAATTAACTGGATAGTGCTACGTACTCCCTGTCCAGTCTTATTTGAAACAGTGGAAGGACTTCAAACAATGTGATTGAAATCAGAGACACCTTCACAATTAAGTATTTTACTCATTGATGAAGGAACTTCTTGAGAGGACATTTTAGACTGTCCTGAATTCTCCCTCTAGGTATCTCCTGCGGTGCCTACATGGATTTGTTTTTTTCAGTGCATTAGTAATCCTGGGAGGGAGAATCTTGTCCTTTCAGCAACTTCTCACGTGGTTCTTGCTGCATAATTGATCACACTGTGTGTGGGTAGGGTGCTCATAAGCAGCAGAAATTTTTCCTGCAAATGCAGACGTGGCCATGTAAGACAGTCCTTTATACATAATTTACATAGATGGGTGATGTTTTGTATGTGTTTTCAGATAACCTGTAGAGATAGGTCATGTATATACAGGAGCAGTCATGCACCAGCTGGATTCAGCAAAATAAAATCTGGGCACAGTCTTATCTGGTCCAATTTAAGTTTCCATTGCAAGTATCCATGCACCTTCCTTACACATATAGAGAACAGCCAACTGTCCTCTTTGAGACATTTGATTTCCCAAGCATATGCTATGTTCTTTATCAATGTTCAAAAATACTGGCGATATTTTGGTTTTATACACGCTCCTACTGTCAGTCCTCAGACACTGAAGAAGTGAAAGCTAATTTTTTCTATTCCGAAATTGAAAAAAATGGGGGCATATAGAATAAATGCATTATTGTTCAAGCAATGATTTTTTTTTTTTTTTTTTTTTACATTGCAAGTGCAATTGAGTCATCGTGTCCAGAGCTGCCTTTTGAGCCTTTCTGTTGTTAGTAGTATGGTAGTTGCCATCTTTATCACTGTCCTTCATAATACAGTGGAATCTAAATTTCATCTAGACAGGATGTACCTCACTAGGTCTAATAAATATCTAAAACTTATGACAGTCCTTCTTCTAAAGAGTGTACAAAGGAATACGGTTTACCTTTATCAAGGACTACATAATACAGAAAGAAGTTTCTGTTTGCCTATAAGCATGAAAGAGCAGAACCTTTCTTCATAAACTGATTTTTAATTTCAGAAGTATTAAGATCATCTAAGGTCAGACTGTTATCTTCTTACCCATGGTTCTGAGCAGGTAACAGTGGCACTGCTTATGGGAGTAAATTCTTCCTAATGTAATCACACACAGGACTTGCAGCCTGATCTATGATTGTCAGCATCATATTAATAAATCACTTCTGAAGCACTTAACAAGCTACATGACTTTGAGATTTACTATAGCTTTCCAAGGGGAAAAAATGCACTACTGCTGAAAAACCAAGCCAAACCAAACCAAACCAAACCAAACCAAACCAAACCAAACCAAACCAAATAAAACCTGCACAACATCAGACAATCTAGAACAACATTAAATCAAAAGCAATATTGAATGATAATAAGGAAATGCCATCAAATGTGCACAGGTTCAGCATAAAACATGAACATAGTAAGAAAGGAACACATAATATTTAGAGGGACAGAATAATTTTTATTCTTATGGTGATATGTGTTATGATTATAAGCAACATTATGTTTTGAGTAAGTAAATTGTTCACAATTGTAGAAATCCTACTTGAATAATTGTGCATTCTGTTTGTGTACTATTTAGTTTTCTGTAATTCTGCTTATCATTATAATGTTATTAATTCAGTTTTGTTCTCATTGAAACGATAGGCAGTCTGTGTTTCTTGGTATAATCTTGACATAATAACTTTATGCAAAATGTTGATGGATGGTGGGTTTAATCCAAATGTCTTTCTAGATGCCAGTGCTATACATCATATCAGGATTACTTCAATTCTTTTCAAGTTTGTTGTTCAGTTTGAGGGGTGGCTTTGTTTCCTGCCCCTTGCAGTGTTAAATGAGGAAGAGGTCAATAGCAGAAGGATCAATGCCCTATTTTTTCCTGACATAAAGGCCCTGAATCAAGATCTTGGGTAAGACAGAGCAGGTTGTAAACCAGGAACAAACTCTCACTATGTGATTTAGGAGAATAGACCTATTCATTTCACTCCAAATTCTACTTATTGTAGTGTATTTCTAAGGAAAGAATTGATTTCAATAAAACACAAGAAAATGTGCTTTTGGAAACTTCCCAGATGGTTAGAAACTTCTAGAAAAGCACAGATATTTGGCCAAATAATTATTAAAAATGAAAAAAAATTGTTCATGCTTCAATTTCAGGTTTGAACTTTGTCAGGAATGATTACTGCCTTAAAAAGTACAACACAGAAATGTTTTGCATTAAGACCTCATTCAAGTTACTGCTTACTATCTTTTCTACACTTCAGGTTATAAATATTTCACTCTATAACCCTGAAAGACATGTGTATCTTCTAAGATATATTAATGTATAGCTACAGATCTCTTAGCTTGTACCAAAGCTTTTAATCTTCAGTGGGACCTAACGTACTTATGACTTTTCCAGGTTACTATGAGTTAGGTTTCCAGTGGCAGTTATCTTCCCACCATATTATAGTGCCATATACAAACAACTTGTGAATTAAAAAAGGAGCAGACAAAAAAAGCCAAACCCCCAGGGTCTAGCATGGTTATATGGCTCTGCACTACCTTGTTGATGATTATAATCAGTATAAAATGTTAAGTATCTTCACAAAATAATGAATCAGATGTACATTTGATATTGAGACCTACCTTAAAGGTAAAATTTTTGGAATTTGGTCACAGTCCTTTTCTAATTTCAACTTATTTACTGAAAACCTTATTTGAGATGAAAATATTGCTAAAATTGAAGTAGAATATCAGTATTAGTATATTGTGTATGGTGTAAGCATTAACAGCAGCTGTCAGAATGAATAACACATTTGACATCTTAAAACAATGAATACAGAGAAAATAATACTGTTAGGATTAATATTAAGTTTATGATGTCTAAAAAAGTCATACTGGCAACCCTGAGGTTCCTTATTTAGACAAAATATGGGCAAATCACATCTTCTGCAACTCCTGGATAAAATTAAGGCAGTGTCCTAGGCATACAACGAAGTGCAGTGAACCCCATTGTCTCTATTCCAGCAATCTGGAATGATCGCTGCAGCCAAGCTATCTTCAGGCAAGAACAGGTCAAGGCAAAAAAGTAAGAAACTTTCTATCCAGAAAGAAATGCACAAAAATTCTGCTGGAGTAAGTGCTTCTAAAACCAGGTAGAATCATACATGTGCTAAACATTCAGAGATTTTTTTGTGTGTGTGTTTTTTGTTTGCTTGTTTGTTGGTTGGTTTTTTGGGGGGGGTTGGAGAGGGTTTTGGTTTTGTTTTTTGTTTGGGTTTTTTGTTTGTTTATTTTTTGAGTAGACAGAATTTTCTTATAAACATATGGGGGTTGAGTACTATAGTACCAGAGTATGGGGTGCTTGCCAAGACCACCTCTCCCCACAGTGTTCCTAGATCAGGTTACCTTTTTCTCTTACTGATTAACAGTTACGCTGTCATTTATTTTCTTGTTCTCTTTTTGGCCCTGCGACACTTACACCTTACAAGTTTAACAAAATCAGATATCAGATCAGATTACTGAATTTCAGATTTCTAGAGCTGCTTGCCTGAAGAGCAGGGAATTAATTTTTCTACTCCTTTCTCAGCTTTTTTTCTTTTTCTAAGCTCTGCAAGTAATATAACAAAGCTTTCTTGATGAAAAACAAACATAAATAAAGAATCAGATAAACATCATGATCACTTCCGATTTAAACTGGGTACTGAAGTGGAGGAATCACTTGCAGACCACAAATTTAGTCTCAAAGGGATAATTAATTTAGTTTCCAGATAGTAACTATGTCTAAGAAGACAGTAACATTCCAGAAAATCCCTCTCTTTTATCTTTTACTTTCTGGTTTAAGCTTCTCTCTGTATCACAGCTAGCCTGAATCCATTTCTTAGCTGGAAAATACCCTCTCTTTTTGGTTTTTAGTTAAATATGTGTTGAATCTGTAGTGCAAACTCAGCTACTGATTTCAGCTTTATATTCTGCACATGCTTTATTTCTGGGGAGACAATAAATATCAAGTAAGTAGTCAGGCATGTTTCTTCATCTAATTATTCACAAGATGCACATTATACAGACCTTGCTGCACCCCACCCTGTCGGGAGTGGACCCACAGATGCATACAATCATTGGAGAGGATTGAAAAAAGATGGAGAAGAATGTGAATACATC